>OW119926.1:25442389-26642389 GCA_933210815.1 Meta bourneti | reverse complement strand
CTTTAGATCGCGCTGGAAAACTTCAGCTTTTGAAAAAAGGATTTCAAAGCTTGTTGCTTTCTAGTATCAACAGATATTTTGCATACAAAAGGTTTAAGATATTCGAGAGCTATTTAAAACTAATGATGAGAAAGTTTTTCCTGTGAGTTTACTTAATCGAAAACTTTTGGAAAAGCATACGAATGTGAAATGAACTAACCCATCTTCATGTAAACGGAAAAATATGACAAAAATGAATGGAAAATACTTTAGTAAAAGTAAGTTTCGTACATCTAAAACGGCAAATCAAGTTGTAGTTTTAAAGATGATTTTCTGTGTTAGCAAACTTGGAGACATAAATATGTAGACGAGACCAAATATTTTTCAGTATGTGGTTTCGTATATTTATGCCATAATGTATACGTAAATTTACTAACACAACGTGCATAGAAAAGTCCTTGTACACCCACGTAAATGTAGAATGCAATTGCAGTTAAAACGTTATGTACAAGTGTTAGGTAGGTAGGTAATAAATTAACGTCGCATTGGAGCAACACAACGGGTTAATTTAGTAAAGTGACTATGCGCTACAAGATGTGACCATTTGGTAGGTAGGTAGTTAAATTAACGTCACACTGGAGCAACACAGTGGTGTATTGACGAAGGCTCGGGATCAATCCCGAAAGGGAGAATCAGAGGACAACGCCTCGTATTTTAAACCACGGTCAGATGATGAGATCAACACGTCAGCTGGCACCCCACTCTCGAAACTTCCATACCACGCCAACGTGAGAACATTTGAGGCCACGATATATTGAACGCGCACCATCCCCTACGATCTTTGGTTGGATGTTTCGAACTTTCAACCGTCCAGTTACTTATCAGCTACTCTTCCACCCGGCAACCACGCCCTCTATGTGGCAACTTTCAGTGCTTCTAGTGGTAAAAATTGGAAATTAACGCTCCTATCTCGAAAAGTATGTAAGATATGGAAAAAAGTTAGTTTACGAAGTCGTGGAAAATCATCGATTTAAATCACACCCTGTGTTCATGAATAGGGTGAAATTCCCATCGTTATATTCGTTGTATGCATTCAATAACAGATATCTAAACAATTTTTGAAATTTCGAAGTTTTTGGAGGTATTATTTCTTTGGAATTTCGTACAGCATATACTATGTCCTACATTTCACAATCTCAGCACTTTGATGCGAGTAATGATATATGCATACTTATTCACGTTTCTACATGGAATTTATGAAAATTTTTTAGGTGAAATCCTCATTGTGTGTTAAAATTTGTCCCCAATATCTGTGCATTGATCGGGGTTAAAAAATAGCCCCTATGGAGTTCGTGCATGTTGTAAGAAGCGAGCAAAATGAGTATCCATTTGGTCCTGGAGAAGTTACCCTGTTTCTAGAGGCCTTAAGTATGGAAGCCTGGTCATCCAGAGTGGGGGTTACACGTGGGGATAATAATCCCACCTTTTAAAAAGCTCTGTCATGAAATTTCATGAGAAAAATTCTGGATTGATGTTATGGAAACGGACCAGCAAATGTTTTTAAAATATGGAAAGTTCTTCCTTTATACCGAGTCAAAACATTTCAAGTGTTTACTGAACAGGTAGGTAGCTACCAAGTGGACTAACTAGCTATCCAGCAGATTAGGTAGACTATTTCTAACCCGTCCAGTTACAGTTAGGCTATAGGTAGACCAAAACTTGGATGAATTGACTATGTAGACAAGGACTTTGGCATTTACAAAAGTAAGAACAGGACACGATGACACAGAATTATTAGAAAGGCCTAGAGGAAGACCAGAGCTAGATGGGTTGACTTTGTAGACAAGGGCTTTGACATTTGCAAAAGACTAAGAACTATTGCCAAGGACAGGTCACAATGGAACAGAATCATTAGGAGATAGGCCTAGAGGAAGACCATAGCTCAGATAGAATGACTGTAGACAAGGACTTTGGCATTTGCAAAAGTAAGAACTGGAGAACTATTGCCAAGAACAGAGATGGAACAGAATCATTAGAAGCTTTGCCTAGAGGTAGACCAAAGCTTAGATAGATCGACTGTGTAGACATGGACTTTGGCATTTACAAAACTAAGAAATGGAGAATTATTGTCAAGAACAGATCAAGATGTAATAGTATTATCGATAAGGTCAAGGCCCACGCTGGACTGTCGAGTCAATGAAGTGTTCAGTAGATTTTTTGTAGACTTAGTAATTCTCAAATTTAAACATTTTTATATTGTTGAAAAACAAATACCTTTGCGTCTCTTTAGAATCGTACATTTAACACTTAACAGAGTATAATTTTCCAAAAGTAGATTAGTCTTAAATAGTATGTATTCCTTGGAATTTACTCTGAATTTTTCGCTGACAAATAATATTGATTTCATCAAAATGCTTATGAAATGCAAATAACTGTCATGGGACTATAATTATTTCTGATAAAACGTCAGTTCTTGTGTTTATATTCTCATTTTCTTAGACGAATTCCAAAATAACTTTATGACACACTTATGGACTGAAAAAATACAAACTTACCAGCTGTCCAAAAAGATACGAGTCTCTAGAGAGATTTAAATAAACTCAGACACATTCAGTCCATCGTCAAGTACTTCTTTGAATTCCTATTTGGAAATCTTCAAAAAATAACGCAAGCTCCTCTGGGCGTTTTCGAAAAAACGTTTGTTTCAAAGTCTAAATTTTATATAAGACTAGCAGAATTACCCGGCGTCGCTCGGGTTGAATTGGTTAAATGTTGATTGAAAAATGAACAGAATAATCACTTCTATTTCATAGAGAAATGTAAGCATCATTTAAGTGTACGGAAAATAAATTTTTAACATCGTTTTTACATTTTCATAACTTCTACAATTTATTTTGAACGCAAATATGTATACATGATATATCCATCCATATTATCATTTCATATTCATTCATATAATCCATTTCATATTCATTAATCTATTTCATATTCATCGCCATTTGTAAGACAAACTATAAAAGATTTTTCCTATGTGGCTACTACAGAAGTCGATTTTGAGTTTTGGAGTGATTACGAATATCCCAGTACGATCATTTTTAGTAAAAATGGCGAATTTTCGACGTAGTCTTGCACTTAGTTTTCCTATGAATATGTTTTACTTGTGGCATTCTTGCACCTGGTATGTTATGTTTTCGAATTTCATCATCAATATGAGGAGATGGTAAATTAAATTGTTACGGCATTAGTAATTAATTTATTTTGAAGCAAACACATTTTTTTCTTGAAAATTCCATTCAGC
Source organism: Meta bourneti (assembly GCA_933210815.1). Lineage (NCBI taxonomy): Eukaryota > Metazoa > Arthropoda > Arachnida > Araneae > Tetragnathidae > Meta > Meta bourneti. Next base: position 26,639,112 of record OW119926.1, on the reverse strand, counting down.
GGCACGTGGAATAACGGTAGGTAGATAGGTAGGTATTTAATTAATATCGCACTGAAACAGCACAACGGGCTATTTGCGACGGTCCGGGATCTCCTCCAAAGCGAAAGATCCTAGGACACCACGTGGAATAACGGAGCTTGTATTAAAAATAAATGTCATCGGTGTAGTCAAAGCAAACTCAATCAATTGCAATTTTTCAAAAAACAGAAGGTCGATTTTACAGCGATTTTTAAAAAGAAAATCACTGCTTTTAACGAATGTTTCACATGTATCTAAGTTGCGTAAGAACAGCGTCAATTTATAGAGTAAGCAATCTCGACTTTCAGTCACTTAAGGCAAAAAATTCCAATTTTTCAAAATTCCTCACTCTGATATTATTCCAAGATCAGCAAAGTCTTACTTAAAATTCTCTTTACTCCAACAGACATTCAGTTTTAAATCGAATCCTTATGGTACTTTTTTAAATTCAGATATTGAGTTTCTAAATAGAAACCACGAACCTATTTAGAATGATAGATGTAGTTACTTGACTATGGAGTACAGCTTTCAATAACACCCATGAAACGTGAAAAACAAATATAAATTTAATTGATTTTAATCGTTTTGTAATGAAAGTCTAAGTCAAAATTTTGAATTATATTTGAACTACAACGTATGACTACTGGTTTTAATTTAACGTAACCCATCTTATTTTAAAGTGATTTTTTAAACTTTACTGGTCATTTTAAAATAAGAAATTACACACCTTACTTAAAAATGTTTTTTTTTTAATTTAATTTATTTTTATAAAAGAGCATTATACAAACCATTACGTATTCAACCAAAGACAAAGAAAGTTGGTCGAAGTATACATATACTGTCAAGAAATTACCCATGCCTTGTGATATTTTGCAGAAAATAAATAATTCATTAAAATTTAAATCCTAAATAATATATCTGCAATAGGTAAAATACTGGAACGCATAAATACAAATTCCGGTCATTCTAAAGTAAGAAGTTACGCACCTTATTTGAAAAGGTTTTGTTTTGTATATTTTATTTATTTTTATAAAACAGAATTCTACAAACCCTTACTTATTCAAATATTTAAGAAAAGTTGGTCGAAATATACATATACCGCCGAGAAATTACCCCTGTCTGATATTTTGCAGGAAATAAATAAATCATTAAAATTTAACTCCTAAATATATCTGTAATGTGTAAAATACTGGAACACATAAATACAAACAGAAACGAAATTCCGATCCTAGATAAAATGTAGAATTCTGAAAAAAGAAAGATATGTGCAAACGTGTCGAATTTTGACTTCCTGAATATATTCTGAAAAAGAATTCGACAAAATACTTTTGAACAATTTCGATAAAGACAATAATGATTTATTTACAAAAAGAATACATATTTATACATACTTGGAAATGCTTAAATATGACCACAACATTTCTGTTTTAACTAAAATGCACAAACACGGAATTCTAATTCTAATTTATAAAAAAAAATTAATTCTGGCGTTGCCAGATACCGAATTGCAAAATTACTCTTTTATGATCAATGAGTTTTTTGTTTTGGCTTTTCGGTGTTCCATTACAACATGCAAGTTGTGTAAAATTAAGTATTTTAACTATCCATTTTTCATCATTCAAATATTCCTAAATTATTTATATTGTGGAAAGAAATAAAAAATCAGTTCAAACATTATTAAAATTTTTTGTTTTCCGAGCAATACTGGTAAAACAATTTTATTAGAAAATTTGATTTTCGATCAATACTAGTAAAACAAACTGTTTTATTTACAACAATCGTTTTATGCTCAATGTTTTTCCTATGGCAATTTCGAATTGATTTAGCCCCCACCTAGTTTAAAGAGAAGGGGTTAATATGTAACTTGCGTTACTCGCAAGGTTCCAAAGTATAAGTGTACCAAATTTGATGTGGATTGGTCAAACGGTGTAGATTTGTATATAGAACATACAGACAGATATACGCCAACTCTGATTTATATAATACACTGCTGGCCACCCAAATTGCAACACCAAGAAAGACAAGAGATATCACAACAAAATTTATTTTGTAGATAACATGTTGACCAAGTATCAAATGATTAAATTTATAGACTTCTGTGAAGTGTGGTTCCTGCCAAAATCAGTAGCCAGAGTAGCCGCCATTGTTGGAGATCACCGCTGCCACACGCCTCGGCATTGATTCAAAGAGACTTTGGATGTGTTCTTGGGGTACAGCAGACCAAGCAGCTTTCACACGTTGCCAAAGTTGATCTGGTGTGGCAGCTGGGGATGTATTCTGGGTCAATCGTTGAGCAACCATGGACCACATGTTTTCTATCGGCGAAAGATCCGGAGAGCGAGCTGGCCAGGGAAGCAATTCAATCTGGCGATTGACAAAGAACTTTTGGACAATGCGTGCCACGTGTGGTCGCGCATTATCCTGTTGAAATATGGCTGTGGGCAAGCCCTGAAGGTAAGGAAGGACAACTGGCTCCAACACCTCGGAGATGTAGCGCTGGCTGTTTAAAGTACCGGCAATGCGTACTAGAGGAGTGCGAGAGTAATATCCAATACCGCCCCATACCATAATACCCGGTGCAGGACCAGTGTGGCGGTGCATAACGCAGCTGTTCAGCATCCTCTCTCCATGGTGTCTCCAGACTCGAATCCGACCATCGTGGTGTTGCAGACAGAAGCGTGACTCGTCAGTAAAGACAATTTCATTCCATTCTGCCGTCCACATCCTTCTTTCACCGCACCATTGGCGGCGGAAACGTGTGTGGTTCTGCGTCAAGGGTAGACGAAGCAATGGACGTCTTGCGGACAGACCACTCTGCTGTAAACGGCGTCGAATGGTACGCGCAGACACTGGATGATGCGGTACAGACTGAATGTGCTGTGCTATGGTTCGTGATGTGGCTGAGCGATCCGTCACTGCCATACGCACAATATGCCTGTCATCACGTGAAGTGGTGCACTGAGGTGGATGCGATCGAACACGTCGGTCCGTCGTACCCTCCTGCATCCAACAATCACATATCCGCATTACAGTTGTTTGGTTTCGTCCAACACGACTACCGATTTCCCTGAAAGATAATCCACAATCTCGGTAGGCCACTATCCTTCCTCTGTCGAACTCGGATACTTGATCAAAAGATGATCGCTGTTTTCTACGAGGCATATTTGATCGTTTTTTTGAAAAAACCACAAGAAAAACACAATTGCCGTACTTGAAATCGTCGAAATCTCCAAGCCTTAAATAGCGCTTTGAAGTGGCGCCACGGGCGCGCGTGATGTGCGTCTGCGCTGAAATTCTAATCATTTGTATATCTCACCTCCGCTAATGCATGTTGTAAATTTCATATTATTTGCATGCTTCCTTCAGGGTGTTGCATTTACGGTGGCCAGCAGTGTATATAGATAAAAGCGAACTTTAACATTTCGACTTGAAACACATTACAGTTGCAGTTCTCTTTTATGATATTTATTTCTGAATACTTGAATATCGTTGTTTGATAAATTGAATTATGAACTTCATAGAATATACATAAAGAGGTTGGTTGATTGTGTTGGGTTTTGTGGTACAAGGGCCTTATCTGGAGAAACTGTGCCAAACATAAGGCAGACAACGTCGCGTAATGGATATACAAACACACAAAGAAAGTTTTACCGACACAAGAAGAAAAAAATACATCCAGGTAGGAATCAAACTTACGCCGCATAAAACTCTCGGGTTGCTAGCGCAGTGGGCAAACCCTCTGAACCTCGATACATTATAAGGAAGGTAGGGAGGTACTTGTATTAATGTCGCACTTGAGCAACACAACGGGCTATTGGCGACAGTCCGGTATCAATCCCGAAGGGAAAGATCCCAGAACAACACCTAGTCATTTTGAGCCACGGTCAGATGACGAGGTCAAACCTGAGCTGGCACCCCACTCTCCAAATCTCCCCATCACGCCTTTATGAGGGAATTTGAGGCCACGACAGATTTAACGTACACTAGCCCTAGTATACACTACGGTCTTGGTTGGATCGAGTTTCAAACTCGCAACCCCCCCCCCGGTTGCTAATCCTCTACTCTTCCAACCGAGCTACCGAGGCCTAACATTATAAGGAACTTTAGACAACTGATAGAAAGCCTCGAGGCTATTGAATATTTAGAAGACGAATATCAATATTATTTATCAAAAATATTTACTTTTACTCAGAATTTCTAATAATTTATTCAAAATTTCTCTGAGATTAAAGTATCCCAACGCTGTAGGACATTTTCTGAGATCCTTTGTTAGATGCATCCATGAAAGACACAGAAATAAACATATTTTCAAAATTCAATACCTACTATTCTATTATGCTATGCAAGTAAGATTAAACTGGTATTTCAAGTATTAGTATTCCATAAACATATGATGGATGAATCCATGTAAAACAGAGAAGTAAACATCGTTTTTTAAATTCAAGAATTACCATAATATTAGACGATGCAAATTCGGTAAAGCGCTGCTACCAAATATATTTCTACTAATCTCAAATAAAACTACATTGTTCGTCTATAATGCGCTGTTTTGTAATAGCTGAATATGAACACAAAGCCTTAGTGATTAACATGCAGCATCGAGGCGATTTATATAATGGCTGTTTTAATTGCTTCGGAATATATTTCTTCATGAAGACGAAATCTCGACGTCATTAAGTAATTGGGGCTCAAATTCCTTGTGCTTGGCCATGAGCTTGATGATTAAGATGGGCTTTTTTATATTTTTCTTCACTTTTCGATAATTCGTTACCTAACATTCGTTGATTTCTACTTTAAACGTGGATCAATCTCGATGGGAAAGATCCAAGGACGGGATCATTTCCATCATTCGCCTCGTCATTTTCAACCACGGTCATATGAGAGCTGTTACCCCACTCTCCAAACTTCCACACCACTCCAACGTGCAGATATTTGAGGTCACGACAGATTTTACGTGCTCCAGTCCCCGTGTACACGACGGTCTTTGGCTGGACCTAGTTTCGAACTCGCACCCCTCTTGTTGCTAATCCATTGCTCTTCCAACTGGGCTATTTGAAATACAAAAGATGAATTGTTCCATATTGTTCACAGAAACAATCGTCATCTGACCGTGGTTCAAAATTATGTGGTGTTGTCCTCGGATCTTTCCCTTTGGGTTTGATCCCGCACTGTCGCCATTAGCCCGTTGTGTTGCTCCAGTGTAACGTTAAAGTACTTACCTACTTCTCAGAAACGTTAGTGTGTAGTTCCATCTAAAATCAAATTTCAATTAACCTCCGATCGAATTTTCAGAGAAAGACAGTAATAACCGGATACAGTTTTGAAAACACGAATTGGCGGGAGGAGCTGAGAAAACGACCCTTTTCCTTCGAACGTAATGGTACATTAACTCAAAGATGTCCATTTAAAGTTTTTGCTACCACGATAAGCGAAAATACTTATTTTTTAAACCTTTTTTAACACTCCAAAAAGGATTTCCATTCCGCCTAAACAAAAATAACCTACGAATAATAACGAAGAGGAGTTTGAGAATTCTTGGAATGTTGACACTGAAAACAATAACAAGTTCTTGAACTAAATGCACTTGGGAATGCATAAAAATCATTTCATTTTCGATCTTTTATCTGAAGATAAATGTCCCTCAGGCATCCTCCTTTTGATATGAGCAGCGAAACGCTTGTTTGTTAAATTAATCCTTACGTAGAAATCGGAAATTTATTTCGTCATTTCAGATTCTCTCGAAGTATATAATCTATTAAATAAATGCATTCGTTAAATACTGTTCCAATGGCGAAGCGGAAAAATGGTAAACTTCTAGAAAGCTTTTCCGTCTTGAAGCTTAGACAATTAAAATAGTTGTAACGATGTTGTCTGAGTGAAATATCAGCTTCTCATTAATCATTAAAACACACATGCGGAGGATTTGAAAATGAACGAATTTTTTCAACCTTTGATATTAAACCTGTCGAATGCTCATTATGTGAAATAAGGATTTATTTATTCATACTGTCATGTGGATAAATTCGTGTACATGACATCGAAATAAAGCACAAAAAAAACACAAAAATAGAAAAAATAATACAATAATATACAATAAACAAATCATAAATATTGAAAGAATACAGAACAAATCTTTGAGATATTTATTTAAGAATTATGAATCTTCAAATGAACATTTTTCTGAATTGCGAAATCATTTTGGTTGCTTTGAAGCTCCGTAGAGACATTGCTTAGACAAGCTTTTTTATAACTTCTTCCACAGAGAAAAAAGTGAAAAACTCAATGTTCAGACATTTAAGTTATAAAATTTGTAAATGCACAGAATCATCAAAGAAAATATCAAGGGTTTGGGATAAAGTATTGATCATTCCGATAAAATGGGTTATTGGCTGATTTTTCAAATAATTTTTGACGAAAAAAGTTTCTTGAAAAATAAATTTCGTTGAAAAAGTTTCTTGAAAAATAAATTTAGTGTAAGTTTATTGAGTCAGTATGTGTTGTGGAGGAAAAACAACACAACCCCACTCGGAAATCTTGTAACGCTCAGAGTTAAATTTAGCAAAAAAAGCTTTGAAACACCCTATCATGGGGATTCTATGGTAGATTAAATGCGATGTTTGACAGTGCATTTCGTCATCAGCTAGTTCATAATTTGTTGCCCTTAGCCGAAGATATTTTTTTAATCTTCCAAGGCTTCAACGAGATATGTCATCCATCAAGACATGATTAATTTTGCTAATGACAAGATATCTCGTCATCAAGATATTCCCTGGTTTTTTAATGATGACAAGATCAAGATCTGGTCAGTTTTCTCCTAATGACGAGATATCTCGTCCATCAAGATCTGGTCAGTGTTTGTAATGACGAGATACCTCGTCTAGACAACCACCAGGAGGGTAATTCTTTTCGAGAGTGACAGAAATTGATGCAGAGATCTACGTGTGCCGATGTAGGATATATACAAAATATAAACAAAATGCCTTTCAACATTATGTACTCCAATAAATATGGTTCATTCAAGAAACATTTCGATTATATTCAAAGGACTACTTCAACGAGACCTAAACGTTGTAATAGTTGGAGCGGAAACGAATTTACAACTGAAATTATTATCGAGTGAGTTATAAGAAACCCAATAGTAATGGCTTTTGAGATCATCCTGATAGTTAATCTAACTATATTGGCATGGTGGTCAATAAGAACCCCTTAGGCTTTCATTGGTACTTACTTTCCGCGCATTTTCACATACTTCTATAAGATTTCGTTTCTTTCCAGTACATTTATCGGGAATGAGGTTTTCTGCTGAACACACTTCCGAGAAGTTGTGTATCCCATTCAAACACCCAGCCTCTAATTGTGATTATTTCTTCCTTGTATTTGCACTTCAATCTTTGCTATAATGATGTATCATCTCCCAGATCAGGAAATAATGATCTGTCGTTGCTACCTCGAGAGAAACTTCAAGTTAGTCTATTTATCTCATTCTCTCTCTACCTTTCTTTCTTTCTCTTTTTTGGTCCCACTCACTCTTTTCTCACTCGTTCTTTCTCTCTTTTTTCTAACTCCTCTCTCCTGTCACTCTCCTCCCTTTCTTTCTCTCTTCCTCTCACTCTTTCTTTCTCTCTCCTTCTTTCTCTCTATCTCTCCTCTTTCTTTCTATCTTTCCTCTCTCTCTTTTCTCTCTCTTTTGTCTCTCTCTTCTCTCTCTATCTCTTTTCTCTATCTCTTTCCTCTCTCTCTTTTCTCTCATTCTTTCTCTCTCTCCTTCTTTCTCTCTTTTTCTTTCTCTCCTTCTTTTTCTTTCTCTCTTCTTTCTCTTTCCTTATTTCTCTCTTTCTTTTCTCTATCTCTCCTCTCGTTCTTTCTCTCTTTTATCTCTATTTCTTCTCTCTTTCTTTCTATCTTTTCTCTCTCTCTCTCTTATCTCTCTCCCTTCTCTCACTCTCTCCTTCTTTCTCTCTATCTCTCATCTCTTTCTCTCTCTCCTTCCCTTTATTTCTCTCTCTTTGTTTCTCACTCTTTTTCTCTATCTCTTCTCTCTTTCTTTTTCTCTCCTTCTTTCTCTCTACCTCTTCTCTCTTTCTTTCTTTCTCTCTCTTCGGAGGTTACGTATTCTAACTCATTAAAATTCTTAACAAATGTTGCGTTGAACTCTTTTCATATTTAAGAAAATAAAACATTTACTTTTAGAGGTAAGCCCTACCAATGTTGATCCAACTAAAGACGTCGCTCATAATCAACTGTTAGACAGAAGCGCTCGGTTACGAGTCCCAATCTTGTATGTGCCAAAGTCGGATTGGCTGCTTCAAGCTTCCTGGTTTCTTCAAGACACGCAAGCAAACTTTCCCAGTTCTCCAGGAAGCCATGTCAGCCTATCCCCACAGTTCATGGTGATTGTGATATGGCAGCCCCTCCCACGGTGCCCCGGAGTAACGCAGGGATTGTCACGTTCTCATCAACTTGTGCTTGAAAGGTCATACGATACATAAGCCGGCATTGGTTAGCAAAAAAACACGATCTAAATGTGTTTATTCATTGAAACACAATGAAAGCAAAAACTATTTCAGAAAAATGAGCCAAACAAAAATAAACAATATATTTTTAAAATATAAATAACTTTGTAGCAAGCTGAACTATTGGAGCGTTGCCAATTACGCCACTGGACTCCCAGCAACCCTTTCCTTGTAAAAAATAGTAGTTCCGTCGGTTCCTATCCGGCGAGGGACTACGCCTGTGGTCCTGTCTTACCAAATAGTTTCTCTTAATATGCAAATTTGTAAATAAATTGTGTTACTTTTAACCCCGAGGAGCTTACTCCATTCAACTCAGCACCCCACTTGTTATACCTTGAATTTTTAAACTTTCCAATGCATAACTCTTCAAGTGCGCTCGTCATACTCACCCTTGCTAAATTAGCATACTCGTGAAATCTAATGGAATCTGCAGTTTGAAAGTCAAGTAAACAAATTTTATCAAGGTTATTATGATAAGCAGTCAGCTTGTTTTCGTAAATCGTCCACGAGTTGTCTGAGAAAACACCCTCGTCACTAGAAAATATGACTGTAATTCTAATAATATTTCAATGACGCTAAAGAGCAGTATTTAAATATACTATTGAAAACTCTAGGGACTAATTTAGCTGCTCTTCATCACTGATTTATGAGTAAGGCCTTGAGTTTATAAAACAGTAACAGCTTTTTTAAGTCGACGATATATTAAAGAAATAAAAAGTGTATGAGTCTCATAGGGTACAAGTAGTTCATGAAGTATAAATATTCAGGAGGAATACATATTTATGTGAATAAAGAGAGAAAATTCAACTTTGAGCCCAACAAAAAGTTTTGAAAAAATATTAATGACAAAACCAAATTGGAGTAAATAAAATAATGTGAAAGTGTGTTTTTAATTAATAGACGTAGAATATACGGTTCAATTATTAAAGCAAATTCTTTCATAAAGACAATGAAATACACGAATATATTAACGAAATATGCATTGATAAAAGCAAGCAACAATGGTTTTCCCGTGAAGGATTACTTTATTTTCTCGTTAAAATTGCAATTAAATATTTATGTTAAAAAATTAGTTTTAAGTGTGTAAGAGTTAAGTCGATTCTTTAACAATCACCTTATTAGAGTGGTTTGGGAAACAGTTTCGATATTTCCTCCAACATTGATACATTTTTTAAATAATTTTCCTTCGTGAAAATTACTTTATTAACTAGACTCAATATTTAAGCTGCGTTTTTACTTTCGTTTTCAATTAATGTTGTTTTCCATTTATAATGAGCAAAATGTTATTGTTACACATTTTTTATATCTGTTTCGTAACGATGAATACGCTGCTTAGTAATATCTAATTGCTTAAAGAAAAATAGGTATATGGATAAATGTATTGCTAATATGTAAATAGGGCCATTCCACGGAAACATCAACCTACCACTTGATTTTTCAAATGGTGTTAATATAATAAAATTTGAGAATTTTTGCAAAAATACCAAACACGATATGCCCAGTTCCGTCACACACTTATTTGATTCTAATAAAAGCATTTTTTCAACTAATAAAATTCTATGTTTGTATATACGTAGTTAGCTAATGTATTCATGTATTCCATAAAAAAACTAAATTTTTCGTTCAGTTCAATTCGCAGATTAAACTTTCCATTACCTCTGTCGAAATTTTTACATTTTCCTTCTCCCATTTCGTCGCACTCAATAATTGCTTATATTTACCAAATTAAAATTTATTTTAGTTGGGTTTTTTATTTGAATGTGTTTAAAAAGCCTCAAACACATGGATCAAAAACCGTTAAAAAGTACTGTTATCTGCTTTAAAATATATAATACTATCAAAATGCTTACAATTTTATATTTTCGACCTAAAAACTAAAAGTTAGTTTTCAGTAAGTTTCAAAATATTCGGTTCAAAATAGGTATAAATAAGGTTCAAAATAGTTTTTAGTAAAAAAAGAGCTACACAGTAAAAAATTATTTTGTTAGTCAATGAATACGACTAGACTCTTCATTCCATTACTTATTAACAACTTTTATTTTTGAATAAATTTTAAAGATATTAATTAATCTTTCGCCTTTAGTATTCTTTCTTGAGGTTTTTAGTATGTTTCTTACTTGGGCCTGCTTTCTTGAGATTTTTATCAAAGCTACATACTCAGGATAATTGGTCTTAATTTTTAACAACGAACCTAACTCATTAAACATTTTTATGTAAATTAATGAACATGACGCATTCTTTTTGAAACATTTTATTTACAAAAACGTAAGACGAAGACATTATTTTAAAATTAGTACAACTCCAGTTCTATAGGTATAGGGTTTTAAAGTATATAAAATACTAAGTTGAAATGTTTATAAATAATGAACTGGCTCTTGCGTTCAATTTTCTCTTTAGCAATGTAAGAACAGGAAAGCATGATAAAAATTTATTGCTTTTATTATTATTTTATTATTTGCTTTACATAAGAATATCCCATAGAAATTTTTTTCAAGATATTTTCGTCTTGATATTTTTTTGGAATATTTTTTGATTCCTTATTTTAGTTTCCTTTCTATTGCCACAGTACATAAATTGGAGCATTAACAAAAAGTCGTTTGAGAAACATAAAGCAAGATTGTTCTTTTAAATGAATAGTTATCGTCTGATAAAATATAAATTATTGTAGAATTTCAATTTTAAATAAACACGTCTGGTAAAATATATTTCTGATATTTTACTTAATAGCAGAACTTTTGAGAAATCAAAATTTTGTCTTTTGTTTGGGTTCAGAAATGAAATATCCGAATGCGTGATCAACAGCAATTCCATAAGAATTAAAGTTTTTCCTCCAATTAACACAACTCCTTCATACGAGTACATGGCTGTTGCAAACTTATTGATCGCAGTTTGTCGAATCATCAATTGAACTCATTTTGGGAAAGACTTTCGTAGGGTAAGTTCACCTGCTGCGCTTTTTTAATGATGTAATCATCAGCTTTTATAAGGAATATATTTATTGTGTCTTGTTCAGGATTTATTTTCACTGTTATTCTGCGTTTGATAATCACCTGACAAAGGATATTGTGTCTCAACAGAAATATATAAAGTAGACTTGCGTTATAACGACTCAGAGATGACCTTTGCTCTAAGGACTAGATATCAAATGTTCGTTATATCGAACATTCCCCTTTATGGGGTTTTTTCGAAAGGAGAGGAAATACCGATTTTCACACAGTACAAAATTTTGCAATTTCAGATGACACGCACTCTGTTTCTTAAGAAACTATCCTTAATGAATAATAGTATCAAATAAGGTATGAACTAAATATTAGGTAAATATTTAAAAATGAATAAATTAAAAAATGAAATAACTAAAGTTAAACATGTGCACATTGAATATGTCGTGGCCTTAAATGTCCTCACTTTAGCGTGGTGTGCAAGTTTGGAGAGGGGGATGCCAGATCAAGTGTTGACCTCTCGTCATCTGGCCGTGATTCAAAATTACGAAGAGTTTCCTCGGATTGATCCCAGACTGTGGCCAATAGACCGTTGTGTTACTCTAGTGCGACGTTAATTCAACTACCTAGTTACCTCTACTCCTAGCTGGTCACGGTAGCCCAAATGGGAAAGTTTCGGATTAGCAACCAGAGGGTTGCGAGTTCGAAACTCGGTCCAACCTAAGACCGTCGTGTAGGTGGGGGCTGGTGCACGTTAAATCTGTCGTGACTTTAAATATCCTCACGTTGGCTTGATGTGCAAGTTTGGAGAGTGGGGTGCCAACTCAGGTGTTTACCTCGTCATCTGACCGAGGTTCAAAATGACGAGGTGTTGTCCTCGGATCTCCCCTTCAAAATGACGGTCCGGTATCTTCCCATTCGGTATTGATCCCGGACAGTCGCCAATAGCCCGTGTACGCGTCAATTAATTCAACTACCTACCGCTACTTCTAACACGAATAACATAAAATACGGATGAGTGTTAAATAAGGTTTGGAGCATATTGAGAGGATCATTGCTCGCGTTCATCTTTCTTTGTGTGGAATTTTTTAATGGCGAAGTATTGAAATCGTATTCGAAAAACAAACCGAATGTCGTCACATTCGGAATACTGCAGGAAACATATTCCACCACAGAAAGACAACCTGCATTTAACTTGACAGAAAATGCCCCTCATATGACAAATACTAGTACAGATATATATACAGTTAATTAACGTCCCATTGAAGCATTACAACGGGCTATTGACGACGCCTGGGATCAATCTCGAAGGGACAGATCCCGTCATTTTGAACCAAGGTCAGATGACGATATCAACACCTGAGCTGGCACCCCACTCTCCAAATTTCCACACCACGTAAACAAGAGGATATTTGAGGCCACGACAGATTAAACGTGCAGCAACCCCCGAAAGTGCACGACGTTTTATGGTTGGACCTAGTTTCGAACTCGCACCCTCCGGATGCTAATTCGTTACTCTTCCAAATGGGCCCGACATATACTGGAAATCAGATCGCATGACAGACTTATGAAACGTGCGTCTATGACACATCCCATTAAAACCGTTTAAAAACCTCTGACGCCTATATACATTCACTAGACTTTAATGACGACGTTTAACATTGTGATAAATAAATATAGCTGTACCGCCATTCCTGGAAAATAAAACACGGCCATTATAATTCATCATTTTACCCTTCCCATCAAAGCCGGCTCCATGTTTTACAAGAAAATAAGTCGCCGTGATACTTGGACGTCGCTCAAAATTCCGGAAAATAAATAACTCTGTTGCGGCGTGTGGCAAATTTCTTTTTTTTTTATCTCGCCTCGAGGGTCATGATTCACTGCACTACTTGTTGAGGCGGCGCTACCACAAGTGTTTGGGTTACTCTACGAAAGTTTACGTAAAAATAGGGGAGATTTAGCTGTCATCTTTGTTGACCTTCGATTATGTTGCGGAACAGGTGTTTCCCATCATGAGTTGCAACGTAGACCATGCAAAGTATGGGAAGTTGCCTTTGTAAATATTACAGAGTTTTGTCGGAAAGACAGTACCATAGAACTTTTGTTGTTTCTTACCCTCAAGGTTCAGGATAAGCCTAAACCAGGTCCATAAGGCCATGTCGCTCTAAAAGAAAGGCAACTTACTCCTGATCCAAGACAGGTTGGTCCACGGAAACACCGATACAATCGATGTGGGCTTGTAAGGCTTGTGGAACAGGGACATCTGGAGAAGATCTTAAAGCCATCCTCGAATCTCAAGTCCTTAGTGTGGCCACTTCTGAGTCTCGCTAGAGAAGTCTGGAAAACTCTCGGTAACTTGCAATTTAGTGACACTCCGGGAAAGCTGGCCTGAACTTTTGTTATCTGAGGTAATGCGGACTGAGGTCTACTCGGATAACCAGAAACTAGGAACATACGGACGTAATAACAGAAAATAGACTATAGGAAATACAGAACAAAATTACTGTACGACATGATGTGGTAATTTTTACTAGGAAGGATGTTCATACCTGATATGAGCTTCGGACCGAGTGCGCAGGCGCAATGAGCACGCGTAAAGGGTCCGCAGTATTTCGAAATTATACGATGCTAGGCGAGGTTTGGGCCATTAATTTTGAATGACTGTGTAAGTAGTGTCATTCGAAAACTACCGAACTATGCTACAATTAATATTGGACAACACTCTATTAACAATTAGCTTCAAACTGCAATTTAATGGTTCAAACTGTAAATTAATTTGTTGAATATTCACAACAAACAATCGTTCAAATTTCCCATGTCTGCTTCACTATTTCACAATCCAACATCAGGCCCGAGTATTCACGTCAAAACTATGGACTATGTCCTCGAAACAACCTACCAAATTTTTTTTGAAATTATGTATACTGAAGGGTAGAAACAATACTACACTACTCGGAAATCTCGTGACGCCCAAAGGGTTTAAAGAATTCGGTATCAAAATGTCCAACCAGTTTGATGAGGACTTTATGAAACCTGAAAATTTTATGTAAACTTTGCTGTCGTTGTTCCATAGTTTACATTTCATATGGCGGACTATTATGGAGTGTTTGGTAGATAGGTATTTTAATTAACGTCATACTGGAGCAACACAACGGGCCAGGTGACGGTCCAGGATCAATCCCAAAGGGCAAGATCCGAGGACAACACCAGGTAATTTTGAACCATGGTCAGATGACGAGTCAACACCTGAGCTGTCATCCCATTCTCCAAACTTCCACACCACGCCAACATGAGGACATTTAAGGCCATGATGGATGTTGCATCAGTACCCTTTGTACACGACGGTTTTTGGTTGGATTCGAACTCGCAACCCTCCGGTTGCTTATCCGTTACTCTTCCAACCGGGCTACCGTGGCCCATTGGAGTGTTTGGAGAACCTGCGCCATATGCACTCAATATCTAGTGAAGTTGCAAGTAGATGAACAGAACAGATTTGAGTCTGTCGGAGACTTATAAGTTTTGCTGAGAATTGGAGAAGTGTAGAAAAATATGTAATTTCATATTTTGTACAAACTCCTCCTTTCATATTTGAACTTGCATCTATTTTAAATCTTTAAAACATTTAACTTTAGCATAAGATGATCATTCTTACCTTACCCCGGTACATCCTTGAAATCAAGCTGTTTCGTATTAATGATCTACAAACGAGAATCGGAAGTTTCCAATTTTTGCATCGCTGATAAAAAAAGATCCTAATGAAAGTCGATAAAAAGTTTCTTGAAAGTAGTCAGCGAAGACTCTTTCCCTACTATAATAAGATGATTTATGATCCCCGATATAATCCATGACACTGTTATAAACAGAAAGTACTTTCACGATAAAGAGGCTATTTTTTGCTGCAAATTCTTAGATAATAAACGACGCATGTGACAGACTCTGTAGGCTTGTCTAAATTCATACAATTTCAAATTTAATCAACTTTTCAAACTTTCAGCGAATTTTCTCGTTGAAATGCCAGATCAAATACGAATATAAATCTAAATTATGTCAGCGTTAAACGGTTTTTGACTTCTTTACAAATTTGGAGCAAGACCAAAAGGATGTACTAACTTATTTAAATAGGAATGATCGTTTTTATGAAGCTTCATTTGATTTTATTGGAGGCTGTAAGTTGATGGTTTCCTCATTTCTTGCCTTGCTGATATTTTACGTTAGAATAAAGAACAACCCTCAAATGAAATACAGTATAACCTTGATTATCCGGGGCTGCTGTAGCCCATTTGGAAGAGAAACGGATTTGTAACCGGAGGGTTGAGAGTTCGAAACTCAGTCCAGTCAAAGACGTCGTGTACGTGGGGGTTGATGCAGGTATAATCTTTCGTGGCCTCAAATGTCCCCACGTTGGCGTAGTTTGGAAGTTTGGAGAGTGGGGTGCCTGCTCAGGTATTGATTTCTCCATCTGACTGTGGTTCAAGCGTTGTCCTTGGATCTTTCCTTTCGGGATTGATCCCGGATCGTCGCCAATAGCCCATTGTGTTGCATCAGTGTGACGTTAATGAACTACCTACCTACCGAATCGATATATTTTTCAGATTTATACGAACTTTTAAGTCGTAGAAAGATGAACAATTTAAAAAATATTCAAACTTGCTGTGTACTAACTATTTAGAGATATTGCTAATTATTTTAACTATTTTGGGTATATATTTTTAAAGAAATAGGAAGTTATGTTGTCAAAGATTTATGAAGGCAAAGACATTCAAACGATTATTCATTTTATTTTCAAACTTTCAGAGCTTATCATTTAGAAAAGTGTAGGGTTTTTCACTACCCAATTTCTTAAATTTCAAATTTTTGAATTTAAACAAATAACAGCGTGAAGTTTATTGTTGACTTTTTCACAGTTAAAATAATTAATTTATATTTGTGTTACCTGTACAATAATGGAGACATAAAATAAAAGAACAATGAATTATTTAAACAATGCATTCTCTACCAACAAGGGGTCTGAAATTTTTATAGAAAAGTAAATGATTTTTTACTGCGTTGATGATTTCAAAGCTTATTTTGGTTATCAAAGCGATTTAAATATGGATAAAATATCTGCTATTGCAGCTGTTTAATGTTCCCTTTTTTCTGGGGACTGTTTGGATTTATCATCTTTGGCGATGCATATTACATAGTATTGCTGACGATGTATTTGATGGTGGTTATTACGTTGGACCGCGAAAAAGCGGAAAAGGTGGCAGGAAATGGACGAAGGACAAAGCATGGGATTGAAGAGTCCAAAGAGAAATTGGTAAAATACACTGAAATTTTGGATTATGATAGCATGAAGAGAGATGTTACTGAAGCAACGATTGTGCATGATACCTTTGAAGAGGCAGAAGACCACTTGAACAAGGATACCATTTCGGTTATAGCAGCTGTTTTAATGCTCCCTTGGTTTTGTGGATTGATTGGATTGAGCATCGTTGGCGATGCA
The DNA here is from genome assembly GCA_933210815.1 of Meta bourneti. Lineage (NCBI taxonomy): Eukaryota > Metazoa > Arthropoda > Arachnida > Araneae > Tetragnathidae > Meta > Meta bourneti. The sequence goes on along the minus strand of OW119926.1, from coordinate 26,622,154 downwards.
CATTACATTGTACTGCTGACGGTGTACTTGATGGTGGCTGTGACTTTAGAATGCGAAAAAGCGGAAAAGGTGGCAGGAAATGGACGGACAAATAATGTGATTGAAGAGTCTAAAGAGAAAGTGGTAAAATACACTGAAATTTTGGATTATGATAGCTTGAAGAGAGATGTTACTGAAGCAACGATTGTTCATGATACCTTTGAAGAGGCAGAAGAACACTTGAACAAGGATACCATTTCAGCTATAGCAGCTGTTTTAATGTTCCCCTGGTTTTATGGATTGATTGGATTGAGCATCGTTGGCGATGCACATTACATTGTACTGCTGACGGTGTACTTGATGGTGGCTGTGACTTTAGAATGCGAAAAAGCGGAAAAGGTGGCAGGAAATGGACGGACAAATAATGTGATTGAAGAGTCTAAAGAGAAAGTGGTAAAATACACTGAAATTTTGGATTATGATAGCTTGAAGAGAGATGTTACTGAAGCAACGATTGTTCATGATACCTTTGAAGAGGCAGAAGAACACTTGAACAAGGATACCATTTCAGCTATAGCAGCTGTTTTAATGTTCCCCTGGTTTTATGGATTGATTGGATTGAGCATCGTTGGCGATGCACATTACATCGTATTGCTGACGGTGTACTTGATGGTGGCTGTAACTTTAGAATGCGAAAAAGCGGAAAAGTTGACTGGAACTAGACAAAAGAGACAGCTGGCAGAGTTCAAAGAGAAAGTGATAAAATGCACTGAAGTTTTGGATTATGATAGCATGAAGGGAGAAGTTACCGAAGAAACAACAACTGTGCAGGATATCCTTGAAGAGACCGAAGAAGACTTTAGGAACTATGACCATAGCAGCTGTATTACTATTCCCATGGTTTTACGCACTGTTTGGATTGATTGTCATCGGCGATCCATGCTTTATTTTCCTGCTGATGGTGTATCTAATGGTGGTTGTGGTTTTCGATTGCGAACAACAGGAGGCCATTGCAGATTCTAATGAAAAAGTGGAGGACAGCACTGAAGAGTTGTTCTATGATTGCATGGAGGGAGAAATTACCGAGAAATCACCAGTTTCTGATACCCATGAAGAGGCAGAAGACTTATATATGGATGACACCGGCTATAGCAGCTGTATTACTGCTTCCCTGGTTTTGCGTGCTGTTTCGATTGATTGTCGTTGGCGATCCATGCTACATATTACCACTAATGGTGTACTTGATGCTTGTCTTAGCTTTCGACAGGGAGCAGAAGAAGGCAGTTGTAGAGTCCAATGGAAATGTGGAGAATTACAGTGAAGGGTTGTACTTTGATTGCATTGAGGGAGAAGTTACGGAAGGAACAACAGTGGATGATACCTGCGAAGAGGAGGAACAAGAATTAAATATGAGTGAAAATACGACTATATCATCAGTTATACTGTTCCCCTGGTTTTGGGTGCCGTTTGGATTGATTGTCATTGTGAATCAGTGTTTCATTGTACCGCTGGTGGTGTTTTTGATGGTAGCTGTGGCTTTCGACTTCGAACAGAGGCAGGCGATAGCACAGTCCTATGTAAAAGTGGAGAAAATCACTGAAGATTTGGACTATGGCAGCAAGGAGGGAAAAGTTACCGAAGAAACAGCAGTGGATGGTATCCGTGAAGAGGCGGAAGAAAACTTAGATGTGGTTGAGAATACGACTATATCAACAGTTATACTGCTCCCTTGTTTTGGGTGCCGTTTGGATTGATTGTCGCTACCAATCCAAGTTACATTGTACCGCTGACGGTGTTCTTGATGCTGGCTGTGGCTTTCGACTGCAAACAGCAGAGAGAGGTGAAAGAAACGGTGTGAAGAAAGTAATAAATTGTAGTCCAAAGAAAAAGTGAAGAAACTCACCAGAGTTTTGTACTGGAATTTTGAGGAGCAGAAGTTATTAAAGAAACTACAAAGTGCATGACACATAGATGAGAAGATGAAAGAAGATGAAGAAGACAAATTTGTTTCCGAATATGAATTACATCGATATTGAAGAGTTTTTGATTCTGTAGATGTGATAACTTCAAATTACCGAAGATCACTTTAAAAGATCTTATATTAGCGTAGGAATTCGACTCATCTAATGCGGCAGAGAACTAAGAAAAGTTTAATGAATATTAAGATCTTGTAAAGGATTCATTGAAATCTAACTATAGCAAAGAAGAAACGAAACTTGTATACGATGGTGATTCGGTGAATGTGAATGTACTGTCAGTGAATGATTTATGAAACTAGAGAGAATCTTAAGATGGCGGACGTGTCCTTACAAAGAATGGGGAAGAGATTACAGTCAAGAACTTATGGTTTGGGACACGAATTGATTCAGATTGAACTATAATACTTAAATCTGAATGGAAGGCTGAGTCAAAAAAACTCATTCCTGATCCAGCTTTCTTCTCTAATAGTTTCTATTTTTACTTTAACATCGCTCTAATTTGAAGAAAATGAAGGAACAGATGAAGTGTGTGGCTGGATTGAGTCTCATTGAAGAAGACAGACCTGAAAAATGTTGAAGTCGTTTCTCAACCCCATATCGACGGTGACTTGGTGATGCTACAGGAATTATTGATAGTTGGCAATTTAGATAAGACCATGTCTCCAGCGAAAAAGCTGGACGAATTTTAAAGAGCAAAAAGCTGCTAAAAGTATCAAGCAGAAAATTTTGAACGTCAAGGAGAGCTTTTAAGAGTAGTCTCTGGTGATACTTGAAGGTTGGCTCTCTGATAGAGGCTGATGAAGAAGATCAAAGATTTAATTAAACCGAAGAGAATAGACACGAGAGTAATTTTTAGTAGCAACAACCACCACAATTACCCAGACACATAAGAGTAATCCGAAGCTCTCTATCGTCGTATATCATTTTACATTTATTCACAACTATGGAAAGAAAATTTGGAAAGATTCATTGCAAAATTAATGATTATTACCAATTTATAAATTTTCAAAAAGTCTTTCATAGAAATATAAATCTCCAGTTTCATTTGCAGTTAACAGTAACAATGAAGAATAAGAAAAAAGAAATATAAAAATTTTATTTCCCAAGCAAACGGACTCTGAAAAGGTGATGAAGGAAGCACAAAGACGGCCTGGAACCTGGATTCTGGTGTAAAATGGACCAGTAAGCACTGGCAGGCATACTGTGAAAAAAGGCAAAAGTTGGAGTTCATGGGTGACTATTCAAAGACATCACAATAGTGTTCCATAGCCAATGTTAATATAATTATAATTAAAATGCTCAAATCGTACGAACCAATAAATATAACCCATTTTCCTTGCAAGCACTATGTCTCTCATTTCGTGTTTGTGCATTTTATTATGTAGGTTCAGAAGGAGGAATTGTTCTGTCAGTCATGCTCTTCCTCAAAGTAGGTTTGTTCAACGTAAGATCAGGTAGGTAGGCAGGTATTTTAATTGACGTCGCACTGGAGCAACAGAACGGTCTATTGGCGACGGTCCGGGATCAAAACCGAAGGACAACATCACGTAATTTGAACTACGGTCAAATAAAGAGGTCACACCCGAGCTGGCTGACCGAGGTTCAAAATGACGAGGTGTTGAACTCGGATCTTTCCTTTCGAGGTTGATCCCGAACTGTCTCCAATATCCCGTTGTGTTTCTCCAGTGCGACGCTAATTCAACTACCTACCTAGAGAACAACATAGTGATGAGTTAAAACATGAAAACTCCACAAAGAAAAAAAATTAAAATAATATTCAAGAAATTAAAAGAATTTCTGATTGCTTGAATGAGTGCGTAATACTTGAAAGTTTGAGATAACACAAACTCTTGAATAGTGGATAAACCATTATAGTTTTGGAATTTTTTTAAACTTGGAAATTGCTAGCCTGAAAAATGACTTATCACTATGATGCTCAAATCAATTTTATCTTTGAAAGACTGTTTATAAAGTTCTCCATGGCTGTTGCTGCTTCTTCATGGTGTTTGTGGTAATATATCAGTATCTGTCTAGTTATTGGGGAATCTTGATCTCTGTTGTCCTATCGCAACAGAGGATTTTATGTTCGACAGTGCCCTCGTCGACTCCACACTGATATTATATTGCTTTTTATATCATCTATTTTGATGCTGACTAAAGATTCCGTATTGTTTTTATATCTAATTAGATAAAAAAGTAGGTTGAAATTCTGTTTACATTGATATTTGAAAAAAATGTTAACGTTGAACGTCACTAGATTTCCTAGTAGTGTAGCATTGCTTCTTCCCACAATGACTAAATTATCACATATATGTAGAATCCATCCTCCATATCGCCACCAGAGGTCGCGCTGAGGGCGCGGAGCTGGACTGTAACTGTAACTTTACTTTTTTTAAAACTCGGAGTTGTGATAGTGACTTATAGACACCCTTCCATGCGCAGGTGGAGCGCCGTATCATATAACTCATACATGTGCCAGCGTGTAGGCTGTGCCATGATTCATGTAACCTCTTATGTACCTAATTTTAGAATAATTAAACGTTGCGTTAGTCCTCATCTCCGTGTCATCCAGCTTCACAGCTTCATCACACCCTAGACACCGTTCTTCATTAATTGGTTGAAAGAATCACAGGAAAGATTCTATTGGTCAAGAAGATCAAAACAGGTTTGAAGTCATGCAGGGAAGACTGCAGTTTACAGAACGGATACATGCATGTGGACTTAGAGGTTCAATAGGTCATGGTTTTACTAAGTATGCAGTGGCTGAATCATGCATTCTTTATTGTTCAAAATGTAGTGATATCTTGAAAGTCACCGAACCGTAACCTCTTCATCGGATCAAATCTCTTGAATATGTTGTTGCTAATCTCCACGTCTAGCTCCAGCTGGACCAAATCCACAAGTCCCATTCACCAGCGCAGTTATACAGCAAAAGAGGCTCAGAAAACAGGTCGTCTCCGGACAACCCCAGGTACTCGAGAATGTGTGCTGGGGAGGCGTTTTCAGACTTGCATTTAAGGCAAACAGGATGAATCTTGCGACTACAGCAAAATGTGAGACACTTCAGATGGCCACTGAAAAAGCGGGAGAGTGCTGTCTAAATGTCTGTCGTAATTGAGAGCAAGAGACCTTCAGGGGCGATCCCCACAAAGCCAAGAGTGTACCGAGGGAACCATCCATGCCTTCTTATCAAGATTTTATCTGATGGAGTAAAACTCAAGAAACTTCAATGAGTGGGTATCGGACAATGGTTCATCGACACCCTTCTTCGCCAAATCATCCGCTACTTCGTTTCCCCTGAAGTCCACGTGTGAAGGGATCCACTGTAGGTGCACCTCACTGAAGGATAAGATACGCTTGAGTTCTTGTATACGTTAAGCAGTGACAGGCAGAATCAAAACATATCACATGAACCCACCTTATGGTTGTCTCTACGGAGGACCTCGCCATTAGCAAAACTGACCAGATCTTGATGGACGAGATATCTCGTCCTTAGAAGAAATCTGGTCAGGTATTGATCTCGTCATCATCAAAGAATGACAGTATCTCCATCATTCGGAATTCAACAGGCATTCTTAATTACACGATATCTCGTCATTAACAAAATTATTCAGGTCTCGATGGACAAGATGTCTCGTCGAAACCACTTGGAGTGTTAGGGCCAGATTCCACTGCATCATTTCTCCTTGAAACTCGAGTGATCGTGGCGAAACGCCGATGTTTCGATGCATCTTGAAATGACTCGATCGTGTAAACTCATTTTCTGATCGAGGATATTCTACTCCTCTCCGCGTCGTGAGTGCGCTCAATGCGATCCTTTTCTGTTTACATTTCTTCTGAACATGGCGGATATCATTCATCTTTCAAGAAGAATTCCTCGATATCTACGAGTTCGAGGAAATCCTTTGGATTTAAATAACAGAGAGTTTTGTCGCCGATATAGAGTGGACAGAGAGACGTTTCTACACATCTGCGATTTTCTGCAAGCTGATTTGCAATGTTACACCAATGGATATTCTGTAGAAATACAGGTAAGCAGTTTGTTCAATGATTCTGAGTGTTTTTTAGATAAATATTTTCTCGTGTTGTATTAGTGCTTGCTCAATGTTGTAGGCACTAATCAGCATTTCCGACATGGGCCATATTTCCTATTCGGCACTTTGGCTTATTTGTCATGCTGTATCTCGTCAAACAAAATAATTCTAACTTGTGAGCTTTCAACATCAGAATATAAATGTTCTAGTATTCTAGTAAGCAACTATAATAGTACTAGAAAGTAAATGTACTAGTAATGGTGTATTGCATGAACTAAGAAATGGCAATTGAATGAGCCAAGAATTACCTTTGGGTTGCAAATGATAATACATAACATTTTTTCAGTGATTTATTTGGATCAATAAACATCTAGTTTTCATTTTGTATCTTTTATTGTGCTTGTCTTGGGTCTACACCCTCAATATGGCATGCATTGATAAATTATCTCAATTGACTGCAAACAGAAGTGAAACATTGTTTTCAGTGTTTTGGTTGACAAATTTGAATACCAACACTTGTGTGTTTCTAAAATTTAATTTCAATTTTTGGTGTTATCTGCATTGAGATTCCTCGGCTCAGGGTCATTTCAAACTAATAGCTGATGACAATTTTGTGATGCTATCACAATCAACTGTGTCGAGGAATCTTCACAGAGTATGCGATGCACTTGCAAGGAAACATGCGGCATACATAGTTTCCAACTGTGGATGAGTGCATGGCAAATAAGCGTGCATTCTACAATATATCTGCATTTCCAAATGTCTTGGGTGTAATGGACTGCACGCATATTCGCCTGCAAAAACCAAATAGAGATGACTGGTTTGTCTATTTGAATCGTAAGAACCAGTTTTCCATAAATGTGCAGTTGGTGAGTAAATTCTTATTCTTATGGCATTGCATTTAAAAAAAGTTCTTGGTTTTTCCTCAATATTCAAATTTTTAAAAGTAGGTAGTTTAATTAACGTTGCACTGGCGCAACACAAGCTATTGGCTCCAGGATCAAACACGAAAGGAAAGATTCGAGGATAACACCTCATAATTTCAAAACATGGTCAGATGACGAGGCTATAAAGTATAAATTTAAAAATGCATTGAGTGAAACAAATTTGTAGTAAAAATGATTTAACTCATAATATGTACATTATCAAAAAAAAGGAAAGCCTGACTTGTAAATATATTGATAATAACACATTGGACACAAGCACATTGTGATTCAGATCCATAACATAACTATCTAGCTGATATAAGTTGAACATCTTAGTATATTGTTAAATTTATATGTATTTAATATATTTTATGTCTTACTCAATTATTTATATTCAACTCTTTTTTAAATATTGTCATTTTTAGGTTTGCGATGTTAATATGAAAATTTTGGATGTGGTGGCACGATAGCCAGGGAGCACACATTATTCCTTCATTTGGAACATGAGTGGCTTGAGGAAGCTGTTACTGCAAGGGGAAAGAGACAACTTTCTCCTTGGTGACAGCGGATACCCACTGGAACCATGGCTCATGACGCCATTTATAGATGCTACAACACTTTCTGAAGAGCAATTTAATGTCCAATTACGTCGTACAAGGACGGTAATTGAAAGGTGTAACGGACACTTAAAATCTAGATTCCGTTGCCTTCATGAATCGGGAGGTGTTTTAGTATACAGGCCTGAAAAGCTCTGTTGCATAGTATTGGCAACTACAGCGCTGCACAATATTTGTATGCTCTTAAACGTACAGTTGCCTGATGAAGTTCTGGAAAATCTAGACGAGCAAACTCGAGTATATGATTCTTCAGCCACACAATGAGGTTGCGAATCCAGGCATCGCAAATTAGAGATCGTCTGGCTCGAAATTTGTATTTGAACCAATGAACCTTTGTGTTAATAAAATTAAATCGTTTTTGACTTCAAAAGTTGAATTGTGTAATTTAAATTCTATTTACATGAAACTTGTGAAACATGCAAGTGACAGCACAGTTTCTAGGTAGAAAGAATTGCTGCTTCTAATGAGAATCAAGACAAAACAAAATTCATAATTTATTCTAATTTTTTAACTAATGCATTAATTGCTTCAGTTAGTTTCTTGCTTTGCTCCAGATGTTCATAAAATTTCTTTTTCATTTCGAGCGATTCTCTCTTTAAATTAATTAAAACTTGAATGTTATTATTTTCTAACTTCCTCTTCCTTCCGTGTTACATGGCCCTTGGTGTTGATGTTTCTAAAAATACAAAAACTAGTTTAGAATTAATTAAGTAAAAGCACAAATAAGATTTAAAAAAGGCCCATGAATGATGGATAAACAAAACAGTCATTAAAATAAGAATCAACACCAGTAAGAATACATTTGAAAAATGTAAATAAAATGTTTTATAATTTTCTTTTATTTGGATGTATGAAATGTGTGTGTGTGTGTGTGTGTGTGTGTGTGTGTGTGTGTGTGTGTGTGTGTGTGTGTGTGTGTGTGTGTGTGTGTGTGTGTGTGTGTGTGTGTGTGTGTGTGTGTGTGTGTGTGTGTGTGTGTGTGTGTGTGTGTGTGTGTGTGTGTATATTGATGTATATGTCTATATAAAGCAGCGAACTGATTTTTCATTTCTTTCCATAATATAAACAATTTATAAATATTTAATGAAAAAAGAATATTTAATTTTACATAACTTGTATTTTGTAATAGAACACGAAAAGCCTAAGCGAAAAACTCATTGATCATAAAAGCGTAATTTTGTTATTCGGTATCTGGAAATGTCAGAATTAATGTTTTATTTTATAAATTTGATATATAATTCAGAGTTTGTGTATTTGAGTTGACAGAAAAATATTAGTCATATTTGAGAATTTCCAAGTTTTATAAATTTGTGTTCTTTTTTGTAAATAAATCATTCTTATCAATATTTTTCAAACGTCTTTTTTCCGAATTGCTCTTTCAGAATGTACTCAGGAAGTTAAAATTCGTCAAGCTTGCTCATATCTTTCATTTTTTAGAATTCGTCGTTTTGTTATTCATCATTGTAGTTCAACCATGTTTTTAAATTTTGACGTAGATTTTCATTACAAGACGATTAAAATCAATTCAATTTGTTTTTTATGTTTCATGGGTATTATTGAAAGCTGTTCTCCAGTCGAGTAACGACATCTATCATTCTAAATAGGTACATGGTTTCCATTTAGAAACTGAATCTCTGAATTGAAACAAAGGTACTTACTACAGGAAGATGTAGCAGCTATGCCTTTTATGGGCATTATTTCCGACATACCTAGAAAAGAAATTTCATTTTAAGTACAGGTCAAACATAATTGTTAGGCAAATAAGTATTAATCCTTAGCCAAGCAAAATATTGACTATGATTTAAAAACAAAACCAATTTATAAAAATACTATGTACGTATTAAAAGCATTCAATTTAAAAGTTAATAAGTTTAAAATTTCATTTTCAAATTGTTACTACATATAGGTAGTTTAAATTCTTGAGAAAATTTTATATTTAGAATGTTTTTAGGTAGATAGGTATTTAATTAACGTCGCACTGGAGCAACGCAACGGGCTGGGATCAACACCCAAAGAGAAAGATCCAAGAACAATACCACATAATTTTGAACCACAGTCAGATGACGATGTCACATCTGAGCTGGCACACCACTCTCCAAACTTCCACACCACGCCAACATGAGGACATTTGGGACCCTGACAGATTTAACGTGCTCCAATCCCCTTTGTACACGATGACGGTCTTTGGTTGGATTCAAACTCGCAACCCTCCTGTTGCTAGTCCGTTACTCATCCAACTGGGCTATTATGGCCCTTTGAATGTTTTTAAATTGAAGGAAGTACGTACTATCTGAAAGGGATTCTTCCTGAATAGAATCCTTCATTCGCACATCATTGTCTATTTGAAGAAAATGCTGGTAAAAGTTCTTTATTGGAGGTTGAGAGGGAAATGTAGCCTATAAAAGAAATTAAAAAGGATTACTTATAAATACACATTTCATAAAGTTTAAGTTGAAAAATTAAATTTAATGAAATGCAAAAAAACTTACCGTAATCTGGACATAAGTTGTGTCAAATGATAGGCCCACAACTCCTTCAAAGCAACTGGGCCCTACCAAGTTAAGAACTCTCTTCAAAGAGAGTCAATCTCATTCAGTGCCTATCCTCCTTCAGTCATTGCCCGCGATTTCGAGAGCAGTGCAGCCTCTTTCTTAACCCTGTATTTCAGGTCGGTCCATTTTTTCTTGGCATCAGTGCCCGCCCTTTCAATCAGGCCAGACCAGTAAGCATTTAGCTCGACGGCCACCTCATACCACCCTTGCCGTTGTTCGGCCAAACTGAAGCGGCAAAACAGGTAAACAAACATGACGCAACTTCACGTTCTCTTATTGGTCAATTGACGATCATGTGAGGTCACAACCATTCGAGCAATCATCTTACTGCTGTGGTAACCCTAACAGCCTCGATAGTATTTAGACGGGGAAATTAGACCGAAATAAGACTCGATCGTAGTGCTTTCAGTCGATCGGAGGGTTCGATCACGTTTCAGTTGAATCTGGCCCTTAAATACAGTTTTGAGTGTGCGCACTTTGCCCAGAAAGTGCTACGAAAAGGATACTGTTAAGGACTTTTTCAAGCGAGTTTAGTAACTCACGTCCAGTTGTATTGTAAAATTATCACAATCAATACATGCTTTGAGGCAATTATATTAATTCTGCGTGGGGATTATTGTAAATTCCTTTCTTTGAATCTTTCAGTACTAGCAGTAACATTAGTACAGTAATTTTTTGCATATTTCGTATAGTCTGTGTTTTGTGCTACTACGTCCGTATTATCCGAGTTTCAGGTTATCCGATGCTGTGATTCTGGATCCAGAATCACAGTATCGTAATTGCAAAATTACAGATCGTTATTTTACAAATGAAGTATTCTAACTACAGATCGTATCTGCAATTCGGATATTGCAATTATGAATCCGAAAATGTACGGCAATTAAAAATTGATGTAGAAAGAGGCGAAAGATTAAAGTTCATCGAAATGTTTACACTTAAACACACTATATAAAAGATATAGTGTGATTGTATAGTGACACACTATATAAAAGATATAGTGTGATTGTATAGTGACACACTATATAAAAGATATAGTGTGATTTTATAGTGTTTTATAGTATATATTATACAGTTTTGTATGTTTTATATAGCAACTTATCAGAGACCAGCTTTATGAAAAACAAATCAAATCTCAGGACGCGACGCAACATTTATTTACAGACAAGAAACAAAAAGGGTACACATCTCCAAACGGACAACAAAACGATTGCCCTCTCGCTTCTTAACGGAACACACTAGCACTTTCAAACGGGGCACATGCACAGAAGAGAGCACGATCAGCTGAGAAATAGTTCCTCGTTCCCTTCCGGGAATAGAGAAGAAAAACACTGGTGTTCTGCTGAAGTGTAATTTTATACATTATATAAAGGAAAGGAATTTAAGAATAGCCCCAGCTTCCGTCAGATCTGTGAAACAGGCACTGTAGCAAAAAATAACTAAAACATGATAAAACCTATTGATCTATAAACACAAGCTAGTATATAAAGTCACAAGAAACCGATCATTTCTATACACTTAAGCCTTACAAAAGTTTGACTAAATCCTACTCACAAGAGAATATTTATAGGAAGTTTCTATTTTAATATCAAAAGATACCCTCAGAATAAGTCATAATAATAATAAATGTGTGTAGAAATGTCTCAACAACAAAGTCAAAAAAACGTTGCAAAAAGGAAATATGAGCTGTCTGGGAAAGATTAGCATTATAGTATATAACATGCATTTATTCGTTGATAAAAACAGAATCAAGTGAAGTGTTTATGAATTGAATAAGTTTTTATGTGTATTGAAAAAAGTATTTTGCTTGGAGGATATTTTCAGAATGAAAGAGAAAACTTTCATTAAAAAACTGATGATTTCTTGCAATTTTATTCATAGAAATGAGGGTAGTTTACAATAAAAGCTCTCCGGATATTTACTTTGACAGCGCATTTACAATACAATACAAAAAAATTTCTTAATATGCTATCCTTTGCTTAGATGAATACATCTTCTAACGAATTGACCAATTAAAATGAAAACAAATCATTGGGCTCATATAATTTAGGATAATAAATTATAATTAGGATAAGTAATATAATTTGGATAAGTAAAATAACATTTTAACTGACTAGTAATATTCAGTACAAATCTTCAAATTTTTTAACAAAGTCCATTCGAATATTAAAGGCAACAAAACAATTGTTTTTTATTTGCTATAATTATTCATTAATGCGAGAGAGGTTGTATTTGAATATTCCTCTGTCAAAAATGGGGGCCAGTTGGAAGGGTAATAGATTAGAAACCGGAGGGTTGAGAGTTCGAAACTCGATCCAACTAAAGACCCTCGTGTACACGGGGATTGATACACGTTAAATCTGTCTTGGCCTCAAATCTTCTCACATTGAAGTGGTGTGGAAGTTTGGAAAGTGGGGTGCCAGCTCAAATGTTGACCTCGTCATATGACAATGGTTCAAAATTACGAGATGTTGTCCTCGGATCTTTCACTCCCGGATTGATCCCGGACCGTCGCCAATAGTCCATTGCGTTGCTTCAGAGCAACGTTAATGAAGTACCTACCTGTTAAAAGTGAAAAGGAGAAACTATCAGTATGAGACAGATATTTGAAACCTGTAAAATTGTAGATAAGAAAAGTTAGAACAAATAAAGAGTAGACAATATATTTTCTACTTGAATCCTTTACTCGATAGTCTCAATGAAGAACATATGCATTTCTTTTGATGATATAGATCATTTCAATTTCAAATGAAGGATTTGAGGACTTTGATACCTCGATGATTTAATGTCCAAGTATCACCAAGAAAACGGACGCAACACGTGTTTACTATCTTGATTGAGTGATCGAAAAATAAAAACTTCCAGGCTGTTTCCGATTTTGCCTACCAAAACTAATCTCAGTACAAAACTATTTTTCTAAACTTTTCCACGTTTCATCTTTTTCCAGCGCCTTCCAAACAAGCTCGCACTCGAAAATAAACATATTTTCATCTTCAAACTCGGTCTTGGCTGATCTCTACCAAAACGATAGAAAAAATAAGGAGCTTGAAAAAATTTAATAAGGCAGGCACCCTTATGCGTGCCTCCCTCCTTCCGTTAACAGTAGGAGACAGTGCTCAAGAAGCTCAACCTTGAAATGAGGAAAACAAAATTAAACATAAGGCTTCTGGAAACAACGTTGTTTTTTGTGATAAATGAGCGATGCTGGAGTGTTCCACGCCACCCCAATTTGTCATCCCTAAAGACGGATTGGAAACGGACTGTCGTAAAATTCGGGACGACAACTCGACGCCTACTTTGCGCTACTTATTTCCAAAATATATTTCAATTTGACGACACCGTGAGAAAGAAAATAAACAACTGGAGACTACGTTCTGGTTCGTTGCTGCAACAACTCTGTCTGCCGCCCTTGTCAAGGCAATAATCTCTAAATTTTGTGTTTATGTTGGAAGACCTAATGGTTTGGAAAGCGGCGGACAGGAAAGCTAATAATCAACAAACTTCCGAGGGTGATTGCTTGATAATTTTTTAAAAATTTTTGCTGAATCGAAAATTCAAAAACTCGGAAGCTATCGATCATTCGAGCCCAAACAGGTATTCTGTATAGGGAGATAAGCAAATGTCGATGGACAGCTTAATGGGATACATCAATTTTTAGGTTGATAAGTAATTGAGTTAACGTTGCACTGGAGCAGCGGGCTATTGGCGACTGAATACAATCAATCCCGAAATATGTATTTAAGATTAAGGATTGATTACAAAGTCAGACCCAGTCTGTTGCAGTAGAAACGGACCTTACCCTATTTTTCATACGGGATATGAATGTATTCAAGTTTGTCACATTGGCGCACTTGATTGGTTGATTTTATGGCGTAAGAGCAATATTTGGCCAAGCTGCTCCAAACACAAGACAAACATTTTCAATTAATGCGCATAGGCATACAGAGAAATTTTTACTGACACAGAAGAGAGAAATACATACGGGCAGGAATCAAACCTGGTACACTTGTAGACAAAATGGAAATGCATTTGTTAACATTTCTAATACTACATTTCTAACTTTCTACATTTCTAACTTGTCAAACAGATCCATATTAGTAAACTACCTTTTCGCGTCGCCAAAACTTCCGAAAAACTCTATCAAATTAAATTATCCCTAGACTTAAACCGTGGTCAAATGGGAAGCGACACACGCCGACCAATCAGAGGGTTTTCACCGCTCGAGCCGGCACCTCTCATTTGTCTGCGAGTGTCGGTTTGCCCTTTGCGCTTCCAATTCTACCACAGCTTTGCCCCTTCTCAAAATGAAAATGGAATTTTCCCCTTCTCAAAATCAAAATTGGTTTCAATAATCTAATTAAATATTTTACTTGTCACCGAGGTAGGTAGGTATTTTAAGTAAAGTCGCACTGGAGCAACACTAGGGGTTATTGGCGACGGTCCGGGATCAACCCAGAAAGGGAAAGAACCGAGAACAACACCACGTACCACGTAATTTTAAACCACGGTCAGATGACAAGGTCGCACCTGATCTGGCACCCCACTCTCCAAACTTTCATTCCACGCCAACGTGACAACATTTGAGGCCACGACAGATTTAACTTGCACCAGACCATTTGTACACGATGGTCTTTCGTAGGATTCGAACTCGCAACCCTCAGGTTGTTAACCCGTTACTCTTCCAACCGGACTACCGCGACCCAACATAAAACCAGACGCCACATTTAAGTACAAAAGTAAAATACACTTCTAACTGTTATTATTAGACGGTCCGAGATCAATCCTTAAAGGAAATATCCGAGGATAGCACCTCAAAATTTTTAGCCAATATGATCAGAATACATGAGATGGTACACCACTATCCAAACTTCCACACCACGCCAACGTGAGGACATTTGAGGCCCCGACAGTTTTAACGTGCAACAGCCGCCCCCTTTTACTTGTCACGGAAGTCAAATCTGTTAAAAGTGTATAACCCTCTTTGTATCACGAACTTTTCGAGTTATGTAGCTTTACACTTTTACTCTATCCCACATTTAATGACTACATGATCACAACTATATACTACACTCACTGCCAAAAGTTAAGCACGGAGAGAAAAATGTTAATTTCCGGAAACCAATCTGAATTTGAGAGGCTGCATTTCGTTGCAGAGGTAGATGGAAGTATGCAAATATGTTCTGTAACGGCCAATCACGGTTTCGTGTCGAGAAACATGCAAAAAAAGCAGTCGTATAAGAAGCCAGCATTGTGAAGGGTTAGAGGAGTTTCATGTAAGTGCTGATAAAAAGTGTTTAGAACTTTCGTACGGCTAGTTTTCTGGACAGACGTGTTTCTATGGCTTCCAAAAGACGAATGGCAGATAGTGAGCGCTGGCGTTCTGTGAGACGCCTTGAAGCAGGACAATCAATCACAGATGTTGCTCTTTTCTTCGGCGTTCATCATTCCGTCATTTCACGATTATGCAAACAATTCCAAACGCCAAACAGTTGTCCGAAGACCTGTGGCCGGTCGCCCAAGGGTTATGACCGACGCGGAAGATCGATATATTGCCGCTTTAGCCAAGCGGAATCGAAGAGCGACCTCCACACGTGTGACATCTATGGTTGCAGCGTCCATTGGTAAGACGATATCTGCCACTACTGTTCTCCGAAGGCTACACATGAATGGACTGTACGCCCGGGTACCACGAGTTTGTGTTCCTCTATCGTCCAATCCAGAGGGACACGATTAAAGTGGTGTCGGCAACATGTGAATTGGACAGTGTCTGTTTGGGCCAACGTTATGTTCACGGATGAGTCGAGATTTGCCCTGGAGCCAGATGACAAGCGTGTAAGGGTCTGGAGCGAACAAGGCACACGCAATCGGCCCCAGAACATCATCGAGCATCACGCATTCCGAGGTGGAAGCATCATGGTGTGGGCAGGGATTTCGTTGGGATATCGCATCGACCTGCATATCTATAGACGGGGTTCTGTGACGGCTGTCCGGTATCGGGATGAAGTCCTAGAACCCACTGTGAGAGTGTACGCTGCAGCAGTTGGTCCAGCTTTCGTTTTAATGGATGATAATGCGCGTCCCCATCGAGCCACCATCGCCGACGACTACCTGTAGAGTGAGGGATTGAGCGTATGGATTGGGCGGCGTACTCGCCCGACCTTAATCCCATTGAAAATCTTTGGGAACGTCCCGCGTCTACACATTTCTCACCCCCAGTCACTCTCAGAGTTGAGTTGCAAATTGCTCTACAGGAGGAATGGCGATTATTTGACTCTAGGGTGGTTGATAATCTCATGGAAAGCATGGTCACACGCTGTAAATTTTGTATGAGGATGAGGGGTGGTCACATACCCTATTAATGTCGGTTTTGTTTGTTTTGGATTTAAACATCATTTTGCTAATGACTCCAATAGGACATCTTATAATTTATGAAAATTCAATATTGTTTTCATCTTTGTATGTAATTCTTTGTTTTGTTTCATAAATAAACATATTTGCTACTTTCCTGCAGCATTTCGTGTCAATCAAAGCTGTACTTGTTGATTTTTTCGCATTTTACCGCTTCGTGCTTTGCTTAACTTTTGGCAGTGAGTGTATAATGGTTGGAAAATCCTTGGGAACATTCTATTGATCAAGAAAGTCAAAACTGGTTAGACGTCAAACTGGAAGACTTCAGGTTAATGAACGGATATATGGGTGTGAATCCTTCAAAGGGTAAACATTAGTTCGGAAAAATACACACGAAATCTGCCTAATTGAGTACTTTACTCAAATAGCAATCGTCTTTAGTAAACCTTGGTCTTTAATACCAGTATTTGATTAATTTGAGATAATTTTGCTTCAATTCTACGTTATTATTGAGTATGTTACCGGCAATGTATGGAAAGCAGGGATTGTATAGAATGCCTAGGCAATGTATAGAATGCCTGGCGTTTGGGGGCAAAGTATGAAACGATTAATATTTCATATATTTCCTAGGCATTCTATGCAATACCAAAAGACAAACCGGCAAAGTATAAAATACTCAAGCTAATGACTAATGTCACATTGCAAGGCACGTATCTTTCGATGCTCGCCTCAGACGGAGAATTCCCCATTTGCATTTCAGTCTTTGTTCGAAGTGAAGAAATACGCTACTTTGAATTTGTTCAGCAGACTCTAGCCCATACTGTGCTGTATGAAAATGGAAGAGCAAGGTGTAGTATCCGAGAAGGAATCATGGAATATTGTATTTCGTATTTCTTTTTCAAATACTTTTCAATAAAAGCCTTTCGTGATTCTCCTTTAATACTTTGCCTAAATATCATTCGACATTCTGTATAATGCCTAAGTATTACATACATTCCTAGGGAAAGCATGTATAATATTAAAATAATTCTATACGCAATGTATGAAAAGCAGGCATTCTATACAATGCCTGCTTTTCATACATTGCCGGTAACATATATACATGCATTGAGTGTGGGCGCTGAACATGAGATAAGTTCCCTTCCCTGCTCTCCGAGACTCGAATTCATTTCCCTTGTCAAGTCAAAATTTCGCTGGCAAATAAGCGGTGTGATGAAACACGACTCGTGCACAACCGAATAGTTAATTTTGAAAGTGTACGATTTGAAATTATATGCCACTGTAGAAGTCCACGAGTCGGCTTATGTTACCAAGTGCCACCCGTTCCATAGTGCCCTCGGGAATTGAAACGATTGTTACCGAAAGGGGTCTAAACCACCCCAACATTCGATAAAATTGAAACCGCATTACTGGATTTCACGCGCTGGCCAATTTGATATATTAGTCAACCCCTGATTATCCATTATAGTGGGTGGCACAAACAACGCGGATAATTCAAGTATTAAAGGAAATTAACTTGAGAGAGAAATGGCCAAATAACATAGTATTACGTTGTGTTGATATACACTGGTGGAAAATAAAATCCCAACTCCAAGGAGTTGTGCTAGATAAACGAAATCTGGGAGGCGTGTTTGTGCATCTGAAAGATGACGCCTATTCAAATTTTGCGCTAGACGAATAAGAGTGGCGCTAGTAGCGCCACTATGAACATGCAAATCACGTTTGCTTTAAATACGCGATGTAAACTTCGTGAGCGTTATTTATCGTCCGGATTGGGCGTTGTGAGCTACATTTTAGTCAAGAATGCCTTTAAGGAAACGAAGGCAGTATCAGCATCTTACTGAGTTTGAACGAGGCCGTGTAATAGGGCTACAAGAAGGTGGATTTTCTTTTCGCGATATTGCAGAAAGACGGCAGGGATGTATCCACTGTGCATGATTGTTGGCAGCAATGGTCACGGAAACGTACTGTCTCAAGAAGACCGGGGTCCTGTCGCACACGGGCCACTACTGAGAGGGAAGACCGCCGTATTCGCCGCATGGCTGTGGCACATCGTACTGCATCTGTAGCAGAAATTCGAGCTTCTGTTGGCACCAGAGTGACACAGCGAACTGTAACAAATCGATTACTTGAGGGACAGCTCCGAGCCAGACGTCCTGTAGCGTTCATGCCACTAAATCTAAATCACTGCCATCTGCTACTTCAGTGGTGTCAAGCAAGAGCTCACTGGAGGGCGGAGTGGAGATATGTTGTGTTCTCAGATGAGAGCCGTTTCTGTCTTGGTGCCAGTGATGGCCGTATGTTGGTTAGGAGGCCAGGTGAGCGCTTGGAACCAAGCTGTCTGCGACTTAGACACAATGGACCTACACCAGGAGTTATGGTCAGGGGAGCAATCTCCTATGATAGTATGAGCACTCTCGTCGTTATCCCAAACGCCTTGACAGCAAATTTGTTCGTCAGACTGGTGATTGAACCGGTTGTGCTGCCATTCACGAACAGTATTCAAGGGGTGTTTTCCAACAGGATAACGCTCGTCCTCATCCCGCTGCTGTCACCCAACGTGCTCTACAGAGTGTCGCCATGTTGCCTTGGCCTGCGAGATCACCAGATCTTTCTCCCATCGAGCACGTATGGGACATTATTGGACGACAAATCCAGTGTCATCCACAACCAGCACTGACCGTTGCTGATTTGACTGACCAAGTGCAACAGGCATGGAACTCCATCCCACAAAATGACATACGGCACCTATACGACACAATGCATGCACGTTTGCATGCTTGCATTCAAAATCGTGGCGACTACAGCGGTTATTAATGTACCACCATTTCACATTTAAAATGGCTCTTCTCGCGCTTACTTTAACCTGTGACCTTGAAACTTTAATCAAATAAATATGTTACCTAGACAAATGCTTTGCCTAAATTTAATTCCTCTAAACTAATTTCTTCTTGGTGTTGGGATTTCATTTTCCGCCAGTGTATGTATATTACGTGGTGAGATCAAATTGTATCTAGACTGGATTTTTTTACGTGAACACGTCTTTATAATCGGTCCGGAGGTCTAAGACGCATGCATGGGGGTCATCGGCAGAAACTTGCGTGTCACGAAAAGTGTTGATATCTCAAGGCCCCATAACTCCAGGGGAATCAGCCTATGGGGATAAATGACCTACCATCGTGTAGAGGAAGGTGGGCCACGTCGACGAGGTCGGCCACTAATCCCCCCTGACCTTTGTACCCGTGGGGGAAATTAGTCACATTTCGGGCATACGCTGCCCTGTTTAACCGCTGTAACTTCAGTTCTAATCGACGGGTCGTGGTGAGTGCGAGCTTAAATTGAAGAGAACGACGAGTTCTACAATTCTTTTTGACTAGTTGACAGTTTAAACCATTTGTGTGAAAATTGTGTGCAGTGGAAAGTTACGATTTGTCAAAGATTTCACTATGAAGCCAAAATATCAAACTAAAGTTCAATTGCGGCATAAGAAACGAAAACAAGTTGAAAGAGCAGTTCAAGACGAATAAAATTATACCAAGAAGTTTAAACCTATGACAAGTGCGGAGAGATATAGAGCTTACCGAAAACGCAAGAAGTATTCAAGAACCAAACCTTACGGTATAATGGGGACTGTGCCTACTCGCTTTTTTTGTCACTGAGACAAACAGATTTGAAACTTAATAACTTTTGAAACAGTCTCCTTTCCAAATCTAAGGAATTAACAGAGAGAGGTTTCCATAATTCAAATTATTTTTGAAGTAGAGAATATCTGTCTTACCGCGTTCTGTTATGTAGCCTCAATGTTTTCAAATTTTGCCATGTCAAATGGTTTCAAAAACTTATAAGGAGTTAATCTAGCGAACAGAATAGCTGTCGGATATGGTGTTTATAAGGAGACTGATCCCCAAATTCAGAAACATGAACGGGCTCATTATCATTCTGGAATTGGACTCGATTATTTCATGCAAAGGCCTTTTCTGAAGAGCTGCGTTTATCATAACCATCTGAACGAAGCCCAAACTTACTGTTAGTCTTCAGATAACTTGCAACACGAATATGGAGATTTTCCAGATTACGGCCCTGTTGGAAGAGTAACGGATTAGCAACCGGAGGGTTGAGAGTTCGAATCCAACCATAGACCGTCGTATACAAATGGGGCTGTTGCACGTTAAAACCGTCGTGGCTTCAAATGTCTGCACGTTGGCGTGGTGTGAAAGTCTGGAGAGTGGGGTGCCAGCTCAGGTGTTGCCTCATCATGTGACCGTGGATCAAAATTACGTGGTGTTGCCTCATCATGTGACCGTGGATCAAAATTACGTGGTGTTGTCCTCGGATGTTTCCCTTTGGGACTGATCCCGGACCGTCACCAATAGCTCGTTGTGCTGCTTCATTGGGACGTTAATTAAAATACCTACCTATCATCCAGATTACGGGCACAAGTTTCTCATTCTTTTCAATTTGTTGTTGGGTTTCACTGCTTATAGGTTGAATTTACGTCGCACTGGACTAGCACCAACACAATGAGTTATTGGGCTAGGGTCTGGGATCAATCCCGATGGGAAAAATCCAAGAATAATACCTCGTGAAACTTGAACCACGGTCAGATGACGAAGTCACACCTGGGCTAGCACCCCACTCTCCAAACTTTCAAATCACGCCAACGCTAAAGCATTTGAGTCCACGATAAATTTAACGTGCACTATCTCCCCCGTACACGACGATCTTTTATTGGATCGAGTGTTTCGAACTCGGTTGTCAATCAGCGACTTTTCCAACTGGGCTACCGTGGTCCATAGGTTGACGGACATTTATTTTGATTAGTCCACTATAGGATATGTCGGAATCAACCTGAGGTGTCGACATCCACCAATGCAAATAAAAAAACACATTTATAAATTGGATTAAAAATGGACACCTCATTAACTGAAGCAAGTGGGAAATGTTGAAAGCAGCTTCATAAACGATTTCTTCGAAATCAATTAAATAAGGATATTTTTGCTTACATAAAACCTGAGAAAGGGTTAAGCCACCGTAGAACCCGCCAAAGGTGCGCCTTCGTTGAGGTTCTTTGATCAGTTGTAAATAAACTATTATTCAGCACTTAAAAGCTGTATTTGAAACAGAATTTAAGTTAATGAACATCAAAAAGTGACCTCGGTGGTACAGCGGTTAATAGAACACCCAGATAGGTGGGTATTTAATTAACGTCGCACTGGAGCAACACAACGGGTTATCGGCGACGATCCGGGATCAAACCAGAAGGGAATGATTCGAGGACAATAGCCCGTAATTTTAAACATGGTCAGATGACGAGGCAACACCTGAGTTGGCACCCATTCTAAAAACTTCCATATCAAGCCAACGTGAGAAAAGTTGAGGTCACGACAGATTTAACTTACACCATCCCCCCATGTAGACTACGGTCTTTGATTGGTTTCGAACTCGCAACCCTCCGGTGGCTAATCCGTTACTCTTCCAACCCGGCTACCAATGCCCCACCCAGACGTGAGAGTTGTCTTTTTATGGAGTACTGATAGTATTTCCAAGAGAGAAAGTTTTATATTTTACAGAACTGATCTATGGAATGTTTATAATAAAAATTCTAATATACGGTATGATTCTAAGCAATTTAGAAGGAGAAATTGAAATACTATTCATTTCGTAGCGTCCTTTTCTAATAATAGTATCATTACTCACAGCCGTTCCTGGGTGATGTGTTCTCGCACATAGACAGGAAAAAATAGAGCGGCAACAAACGTTCAGTAATAGAAATAAATGCGGTTTCATAAAGATGTTAAAGTTTTAGAAATAAAATCAGACAATGTTATGTGCCGCGGTAGCCCGGTTGGAAGAGTAAAGGATTAGGAACCGAAGGGTTGGGAGTTCGAATTCAACCAAAGACCATCGTGTGATGCACGTTAAGGGGGCTGATGCACGTTAAATCTGAGCTCAGGTGTGACCTTGTTATCTGACCATGGTTCAAAATTACGTGATGTTGTCCTCGGATTTTTCCTTTCGGATTTGATCCCGGACCGTCGACAATAACCCGCTGTGTTGCTCAAATGCGACGTTAATTAAATAGCTACATACTACCTACCTACGTTAAATCTGTCGTGGCCTCAAATGTCCTCACGTTGACTCGATGTGGAAGTTTGGAGAGTGGTGTACCAGCTCAGGTATTATATCTGGTCATCTGGCCTTGGTTCAAAATTACGAGGTGTTTTCCTCGGATATTTCTCTTCAGGATTGATCTCGGACCGTCTCCAATAGCTCGTGGTGTTGCTCCATTGCGATGTTAATTCACTACCTACCTGCATATTGTATAATTACCATTAGAATAGGCAGTTATGAAAGTTTATAATTTTACTATGTTACAATAAATGATGCTAATAAATCTTTAAGTATTTTTATCTTTAAGCCGTGGATAAATAGGAAATGTAAGGCACAAAGCGACACGCGCAGACCAATCAGAGGGTTTTCACCGCTCGTGCCAACACCTCTAATTGGTCTGAGGATATCGCTTTGCGACTTCTGCTTCGTATTTGACCATGGCTTCCTACGCATCGTATAGCCTTTCATCGAGATTTGCTTGATAAATCTGAATAATTTGAAACCTCAATCGTGTTTTACAGTAGGAAACAACTCAGCAATGTCAGCTTAGGCTAGTGAAGTAATCAGGTTGACTACATACGTATATAGGTAACAAGAGGGATATATAAGCAACAAGAGGGATATGTAGGTCTGACATTTATATTTTTTGTTTATACCTGAGGCAAGTCGAAATACACTGCTGGAAACCCAAATTGCAACACCAAGAAAGACAAGAGATATCACAACAAAATTTATTTTGTAGATAACATGTTGACCAAGTATCAAATGATTAAATTTATAGACTTCTGTGAAGTGTGGTTCCTGCCAAAATCAGTATCCAGAGTAGCCGCCATTGTTGGAGATCACCGCTGCCACACGCCTCGGCATTGATTCAAAGAGACTTTGGATGTGTTCTTGGGGTACAGCAGACCAAGCAGCTTCCACACGTTGCCAAAGTTGATCTGGTGTGGCAGCTGGGGATGTATTCTGGGTCAATCGTTGAGCAACCATTGACCACATGTTTTCTATCGGCGAAAGATCCGGAGAGCAAGCTGGCCAGGGAAGCAATTCAATCTGGCGATTGACGAAGAACCCTTGGACAATGCGTGCCACGTGTGGTCGCGCATTATCCTGTTGAAATATGGCTGTGGGCAAGCCCTGAAGGTAAGGAAGGACAACTGGCTCCAACACCTCGGAGATGTAGCGCTGGCTGTTTAAAGTACCGGCAATGCGTACTAGAGGAGTGCGAGAGTGATATCCAATACCGCCCCATACCATAATACCCGGTGCAGGACCAGTGTGGCGGTGCATAACGCAGCTGTTCAGCATCCTCTCTCTCCACGGTGTCTCCAGACTCGAATCCGACCATCGTGGTGTTGCAGACAGAAGCGTGACTCGTCAGTAAAGACAATTTCATTCCATTCTGCCGTCCACATCCTTCTTTCATCGCACCATTGGCGGCGGAAACGTCTGTGGTTCTGCGTCAAGGGTAGACGAAGCAATGGACGTCTTGCGGACAGACCACTCTGCTGTAAACGGCGTCGAATGGTACGCGCAGACACTGGATGATGCGGTACAGACTGAATGTGCTGTGCTATGGTTCAAGATGTGGCTGAGCGATCCGTCACTGCCATACGCACAATATCGTTACCACCGAGATAACAAGGCCTGACCGCTGCCATCATGGCGTCTCCCTAGTAGTCATACGTGCGATACGAACGACCACCGCCGTATTGGAATATTCAAAGCCTAATACAGTGAAATCTGTCTACAACGATACATAATATATTCTATATACGTCGAGACCACAGGAAAATATTGTTATACGTTATTGCAAATTATTATAGCAGTTTGTAAATATGGTTTTTCCCTAGTCAAAACTACGATAATCTCAGAATGAAACTTCCACACCCTCGCGTCTTTCTTCCTTATTTACTAACGATAACAAAGAGTGTGCGTAAATAGTAAAAGCAATAACTTATTAAAAAACCGGCCAAAATTATATCGTAAATTCAGTTAAAAAATAGCGAAAAACTCGCTTATGACTTTTATTAACTAAAATACACACGTCAATCAAGCTTAATACCGTCCAATATCATAGTTTCTCAAATGCGACCATAAATCAAAAAGAAAAGAAAACCCTTTCTCATAGTCTAAAGAAATCTAATTAATGTTTTCTTCATCATTAAATCTGTAAAAATGGGAAATCAAAGCAATTGAACTGTAAAAGCAATTGAAGCGATTATCATAGTTGGCTGAAGAATTTTTCCTTGATATTTCATTTATAAAATTCAAACAATTTTCAATAACTTCCAAATTTTACTAACGTGACAGGGTGTTTTGATTTGATTGTTATCTACAGAAATTTCTTGGCCATATAAATGTTTCCATTTTCAGATTTGAATGTATTACAACAGTGTAATTTGTTGCAGGTCCTGGATTAAAACAAATTTTGAAAAAAGTAACTTTTGACTCCTCCATTAGTTTAAACCAATTTTGTTTATGGGGTAATGAATCCAGAATTTCTAGTAGCCTATTAAAATTTTGAAAAGAAATAGATTCATGATGAGCAATGAACTCAGATTTGCTTTCGTTGATAGCTCTCAATAAATTGGATTCCTCAGTTTCACGAATTTTATCTTCCCTGCTTTTACGAACGGTGGGACAAGTTTTCGAGAGATATTTAGGGCAATTCGGAAATATACTTGGTATAGCACCAACTTTTAAACGGAGACGTTTCATGGAAAAGGTAGAACACTCAGCAGTCTTTTGTTGAATTTCGATACATTCCGGACGATATCATCGTTTTGAAAATGAAGTTCGCAGACTTTGCTGCGTTTTGATGGTGTAAAGTCGGCTCGTGGAATCGCCCTGAGCCATCTTTTTCTAATATTTTTATCCTCTGGAAAGGAGAAAACCGCCACTTTTGGTGCATCACCATATCCATAATTTCCAGAGCAAGTAGGTACACAGCATCTAAAGGGCATTTTGGATAGCCTCGTGGTTAAGCCTAAATAAATCGGTCTGGACACACGTTAAACGTGTTGTTTGACGAAAGCCTTTAACACCTTGACACTGTAATGTTCCACAAATGTTCTATAACAATATTTAACTGCAGCTGCACTTGCTTTCCGGTAAAATAGTATAAAAACCCTAATTTCTTAAGCTACATTAAAGGTAATCCATAAGTAGCCGGCCATGCGGCGATGTTTGTTATGACTACTAGTAAGCGAGTCACGTGATCGAAACGTCACATCGGTCTGGCCTTGTTATCTCGGTGGTAACGACAATATGCCTGTCATCACGTGAAGTGGTGCACTGAGGTGAATGCGATCGAACACGTCGGTCCGTCGTACCCTCCTGCATCCAACGATCACATATCCGCATTACAGTTGTTTGGTTTCGTCCAACACGACTACCGATTTCCCTGAAAGATAATCCACAATCTCGGTAGGCCACTATCCTTCCTCTGTCGAACTCGGATACTTGATCAAAAGATGATCGCTGTTTTCTACGAGGCATAATTGATCGGTTTTTTGAAAAAACCACAAGAAAAACACAATTGCCGTACTTGAAATCGTCGAAATCTCCAAGCCTTAAATAGCGCTTTGAAGTGGCGCCACAGGCGCGCGTGATGTGCGTCTGCGCTGAAATTCTAATCATTTGCATATCTCACCTCCGCTAATGCATGTTGTAAATTTCATATTATTTGCATGCTTCCTTCAGGGTGTTGCATTTACGGTGGCCAGCAGTGTATGTTATCGTTTAATTAAGTTTCAGAACAATTCTCTAAGTCATCAAATTTTTTCAAAAATATTTATCAACTGCAATTTATTTGCAGCATCAATCATCCAGTTCGGAATTTCGGTGGGCAACCAATACCACAGGAGCGGTCCTATGTCATTCCAGAATGTCTTAAATTATTTTAAACCAAAATTTTTTCAGTATATTTCATTTTTATATGCTTGCCAAACTAAATGCATGTTTGAACAGTTCGCTAATGCTTATTTGTTCCTATATACTATCTCATCACACTTTTCTTTTACAATCGCATTTGCTACTTCAGCTGTTTAGGAAAATGCTATAAAACAAATCAATTAAGAGAATTCTGAGGTTTATGTCACAAATTGTTCAAGCAGAAGCTCGCTGGAAGCCACCATAGCTCAGTGGTTAGAGCACTGGTCTTGTAAACCAGGGGTCGTGAGTTCAATCCTCACTGGTGGCTTATGTAATGTTTGTTTTTCCAATCAAATTTTTTTGTCAGTCATCAAATTTTTATTTTGATATGCAATTAATATTTTCAGTTTAACCAAGGAAGATGTGATCGGCTCCAGTGGACGAATCCAAACACAAACAGATTCGAGGTTGTAGTTTTTTTGTAGTTCGTTGCATGTATTTACCCGATTCGGATTTTTTCTCCTTCAATATTCGTATTGGTAAATCGAAGCAGTTGTTTTATAAATAACTTGATCTACTAGATAATTAAATGTTATTTATCAAATGCAAGCATCTGACTTTAGGCCATCACTCTGAGATGGCAAAGGAGAATTAGATTTTGCGCACCTCATTTGTACCATGCATTGCAACTACAGTGTATCTACCACGGTAGCCCGGTTGGAAGAGTAACGGATTAGCAACCGGAGGGTTGCGAGTTCGAATCCAACCAAAGACCGTCGTGTACAAAGGGGGCTGGTGCAAGTTATATCTGCCGTGGCCTCAAATGTCCTCACGTTGGCGTGGTGTGGAAGTTTGGAGAGTGGGGTGCCATCTCAGGTGTGACCTTGTCGTCTGACCGTGGTTCAAAATTACGTGGCGCTGTCCTCGGTCTTTCCCTTCGGGATTGATCCCAGACCGTCGTCAATAGCCCATTGTGTTGCTCAGCGCGACGTTAATTAAAATACCTACCTACTTGTCTAACACGAGAACTGCTCCCGCCTCGATGTCTGGGTGCTATAGGAACAGGGCTCCTTCATTTTGAGTAAGGGATGCCTGATGAGTCTGATGGATTTTTTGGCAACATTTATTGTTTTTTGAGAATGCTTGCTGTCAAAAAGAGGAAGTTATTACTATAAATATCGCCAGCTAGTCAAAATCAAAAATATATTTCAAAATTGTCCATAAAGTGCACCAATGACAGACATGAATACATTTTTCAGGCATCTCCCTTTGAAAATGGTTTGGTTGTTTTTATAGCGCCACGACCAGATCTGACAAAGCTGCGCTAAGTGATGTTCTTGTGTCAAGTAAATGGACATTTACCTGACACAAACTTGACTTGTGTAAATGGAATGTCCAAATACACAAAGAAAATTTTACTGTCAACGAATTGAGAAATACATTCAATGTAGTTACAGGAATCGGATCTGCGGAAAATTGAATTAGATCCGTTTCCATGTAAACAGATCAGCGTAAACTTTTTGATGGGAGCAGTTATCTTGGAAAAGAGACAGTTGCAAGATTTTCAACCAACTTTAAATCCAGGCTTACATTCGCAACGCAGCAGATTGGTACACCCATCATTCACCACCCACCAATTAGGAGCTCTTTATGGTCGGTCTAGGGATTTAACGTGTACGTACCCGGCATATAAAAGAGGTCGTTCCAGTGAATAGCACCCGGGAACAATCCCAAAACCACTTCCTCGTTTCAGAGTTCCGAAAGTCTGCGTATACCTATTAGGTCACACCAGAGCTCCTTTACATGGGTAGCTCAACACAAAAAAAATTACTAAGTGGCTTTTTTTAATGTTTCGTAGAACTTTTATTAGTTTCTAATACCCAACCAATTGCACTACAAGGGACGAACTGATGACTATTTGAGAACTCAGTGGGTAAGTCAACATCCATACATATAAAGCAGACTTAGCATCTGTCTCTGTTTTCTATACAAATCTATACCGTTTGACCAATCGGCATCAAATTTGGTACACTTATTCTTTGGAACCCTGCAGGTAACGTAGGCTACATATTAGCCCCCGTTCTATTTGTCTTAGGTGCAGAGGAGTGTAACGTCCCGTCATCCTGCACAGCACTAGCTAGGGGGCGCTCTCTCCAGGTCTGGCTGTGCAGATGACGTCAGAGTTAACATCTAAGGATCGCCTCTTAAGACGGCCTTGGAGTTTTTTAGAATCTTAGTTTATGGTGCAATCGTTGCGCTGAAAATCGCTCAGTATCATATCGTTTATGTATCCCGTCTATAAAATGCGGAATGGAATTTTCAAGCATAAAGTGTAATTGCTTGAAACGTTGATCATGATATCGTATCAATATGATTTGTCAGCCTTTCATAATGATAGTGTAATTCAAAAATTCACATTCCTGGTGCAAGGTTCTACAAATAAAAGAGTATTGATAAGAAAAAACTGACTGCAATAATATGATGCATGTCAATTTTTTTAGAAAATGAACTTAAAGGGCATTCACAATTACTCCAAAACTCAAAATCGACATTTGTATATAGTCATCTCAGTATCAGTTTTGATAGGTTTGTCTTACCTATAGTATGTGAAATGGATCTAAAGTAAATTGTAGAAGCTATAAAAATTTCAGTTTTAAAATTTATTTTGCGCTCGCTGATTTTTCTCTATATTTGCATTTTCTAAGACAGAAAAATGGTTTTTTGGATCACTTTCAATCGATGTTGAACCACCTAAACCCGAGAAATTCCGGGTAAATTCAGCTAATTACACCTAAAAAGAACAATCACTAGCATACATGCGCTTACGAACTTGAATTTGTACTTGGGACCAACTGAGTATTTAACAAACGAAGCTATGACCCCTTTACCAGTTAGGCGACAGTTTGTAAAATGTAGAACTATCCAATTTATTCGCGTTTTGACTACGTCTTTAAAATCGAAACAGTACTAGGGGACATGCATGAAAAGTCCAGCGTTGCAAAAAAGTGTAGCAACTGTTTTGTCTTATGATTTCAGAACTTGGAGAGACACCCATAAGATGAATATAGCGTCGTGTAGACAAAGGATGTCCGTGACCTTTCATGACCTTCGGACCGAGTGAGCAGGCGTACTGAGCACGGGACGGGTTTGCAATATGTCGAAATTCCACGGTGCTGGGCGAGCTTTGGACCACTGTAACTTTTGATTGCGTAGAGTGAGGACTACGTAAGTGGTGTCGTTCGAAAGCTACCGAGATACGCTATAATCACAGGCCTTTAATCAAAAAAAATTATCTCTTAATATTCATATAAAACTGCACTTTAATAGTTCAAACTGTAAATTAATTTTTGAATATTCACACAATAAATAAATGTTCAAACTCCCTCTGTCTGCTTCATTCCACAATCCAGTATCAGGCCCGAGTATTCATGTCTAAACTACGGTTTGTGTCCTTTACACAACCTATCAATTTCTTTTCCTCTTGCAGATATATTTGTGTACTTATTGTATTAGATATATTGTGTCGTATATTGTGGGTAGATATATTGTGTTAGATATATTTGTGTACTTTTTTGACTGAGATATATTGCCAATTTACCCTTATAAAGCTGAGCAAATTCATATATGTTACCATGAGTACAAATTTTTGTTTCGTAGAATCATCTATTACTTATATGCTTTGTGAAAGAAATAAAAATAATTGCCAATCAAATGTTTTATAGAAGACTGAAATTTACCACATCTCTCTGGCAATAAAAAACGATTTGATGTCCTTAAAATAGAATTTAGAGACATACTTTCATTCAATAGGGACATAAAAAGACTTGGTATCAGATTATACCTTATCTGTGTCCTGCCTAACAAAAGGTGTGTCGGTTTTTCTCTCATCATGTCTCTCGCTAAGATAATATGTAGTATTACTGCTGTGTTATCCATGGTATTTCTTGAAATACTTGGTGAGTTTGTTTATTTATAAGTTTTCTCATAAATATTTTCATGTTCTACTCCATTCTCTATTAACAATTTTGACGTCTTAAGTGCAAGGGACAGGGAGTTTTTTCAAACTCCCTGTCCCTTTAACTTTTATAAACTCCATTGACTCCCTTGTCCCTTCCTTTAACTTTTATAAACTCCCTTGACAGGGAGTTTATAAAAGTTATAATTTCATTTCTTCTTTTCAATTATTTGGAATGACAACGGAAGCTGATCCAATATTCTTAGTAATTTTTGTTACATTAATCAGCAATTATTTATACCGATATGCTTCATTTGATCGCAGATTCATGCTTGAGCTCTTATTCTGAGCTCTTCACGTGGCAGATTGCGGTACTCCTATTTACACGCAGTACTTTTTTAATATTTTCATTTGACATTAGTTTCTGTTTCATTTGACAACATTAAATAATGCTGTCATATTTATAATTGAAAGAATGTCTGAAATTATCTTAAAAAATGAATTTAATACTTTCTAAAACTAGATAATTACGCAAGAAAATAAGTTAGTGGCAATCTTTCATAACCCAACAAATCAAAAACTAAAAATTAATCTAGATATATTTTATTGAGCAATAAAGTTACTTGTAAATATATGCAATTAAATTTAATTAATCTAAATTAAAACAATCTTTTATTACCAATATGTGTTAAACATTTTAAATAAATCTAGAAATCATTCAGAAAAATAAACATATATCCTGCAGCGTTAATACTTAAAATTGATTTTTACTGCCATCTTTTATAACCTGCATGCTTCGACCATTAAAAATAAACTTAAAACTCATTGAGATAAATGTATTCTTCCGACATATTAACAGTTAACAACTCAATCTTATTTTGGGTTATTTAAAATGCTTATAATGTTTTATCTTTTACGTCATCAAAACATTATTTGAAATGCATTTTAACAGATAATTAAAAGTGAGTTTGCTTGATCTGTAAGAAGTATTCGCAAAAAGACATTATATACGCAAATACATTATTGATATTCCACTTCTTTACATCTCTACTTAAAAACGTTTTGGTGGTGCAGAAATGAATATAATAAAATGAAATAGTAATAACATACCATTAGCATATGAAGGCGAAACATAAATATCATCAGATTTTAAATAAATAAAAGAAATAAAACCTTTGGTAATTAGTTTTCCTAGTTTTGTTTCGGAATTTCTTTCATTAATCCTAATTATTAGCTACATAATGTACATAATAAAGAAAACATTATGCCTCCTATGAATTGTCTGATATATTTAAAAACAGTCATATCGTCGACTTTCAAGGGAAACACACTAAGTCAAAATTTTCAAGGTATGATTACTTACAAGTTCACTTATAAGCTGAAGATATACATTATTACTCTCTTGTTGAAACTAATTTTGATATTTACGAGAACGAGAATAAAAGCGTAAGTTACTACATTTAACATTTGTGACAACAGCATTAACATTTGTGAAACATAACAGCGCCATGCCAACTGCCCGAGGGTAGCCATGACAGATCGGACCACTGGTGACCAGTGTTGCCCATTTTACCCTTTGAAGCCGTTAGTCGCTGTTGCCTCAATCAGTGGCTAACAGCAGAGTTAATTTGGGCTATGCTGGAATTTAATGTAGAGGCACAGACCGGCTGAAGCAAAGCCGCAAAGTAATGTTACATAGACACTGCATCCCGTAGGACAACTTAACTGCTTAGAGACTGGTGATTATAAAATTTACAGTGACCATGCAAAATGTAAACATAACAATGAAACACGCATATACATGCATAAACCATATCCATATATACACCCCATATACCTATATATAACCATTATAATTATAGGTTTAAAGTTAAATATTTGGAAATTTTTATATAGTTCATCAGTTTATAGATAGAAATTGAGCTACTTACAATATTGTTCAACCGTGTGTGTTTTAAACTGTAGGTTCTGTTAAATGAAGATGTTCTATGAATTTACATTTAAATAGTGATCCGCGTCTATACAGTAAAAGCATAATGATGTATTTTTTATGTGAAATCTTGATAAGATATAAACGGACCATGGGTCCTTAAGGTTAAAAAATAAAATAAAGGTTGTTGGTTGATTTGGGTGTTTTGTGGTGCAAGGGCCATATTTAGCCAAGCTGTGCCAGACACAAGACATACAATATCAAGTTGTAATAAAAGTTATTAATAATTTCAAAAATTCCATTTAAACATATTTATTGATTATCTGCTTTAAAATTTATACACGTTTTTCTCAATTTTAGCTGAACCGGAACCAGGTAAGTCAACATATTTTGTACTGAAAAAATCAACTGCCGTGTTTTATGTTATTGCCAGAGTTGATCGAGGAAATTCAAAATAACTAGCATTGCCAGATTCGGATACAAGTATTGACTGCAGAATGCAACTTTTTTTCATATAATCCTTTTCAGGGAGACACCTGGTGTCCCGTTTTATTTAGACTTCCTACAAGCATGTAAATATTTCAGAGCAATACAGTACAATACAGAATAATAGAATACAGAAGAATCATCGATCTTCTAATGAAATAGATCGAGCAAGTGAGCGCACCTTGATGTTATTTCTCCCGATCACTCGGTGTGAAGATCTCCTGGTGAAGATCACGGAGTATTGAGTAAAAGCATCAATCCTAATATAGGACTAATTGACAAGCGCGATGAAAAACGCTAGTTTGCGCTTCGATAACATCGACCTTCTAATGAAACAGCCGGAGTATGAGCGCGCAGCTTCGTGTTATTTTTCCCGATCACTCGATTTGACGATCTCCGGTTGAAGGTCAGGTGATATTGGGAGAAAGCACGAATTGACTGGTTAGTGCAATTTACACTAGTAGCGCAGGGTTTTGAAAGACAATCGGCCCAAGTCGAATACCAGCCCACATGACCAACACTCACGACAGCGACGCCGCTCGTTTATTCTGTTTATTTCATTAGGTCGATGTTCGATAGCCAATCGGCCCAAATGGATTCCCAAGCTTCTGAGATCTTACGACAGCGATTCCACCCACATGCTGCGTCCATTTCATTATAAGGTCGATAGGCAAAATAGATTTTGAAAATAAATTTTTTGAACTAAAAATTTTCCACTAAAAATAGATTGCATTTCAGTAATGCATTGAACTAGGAGAAAATGATGCATGAAATTTTTAGCATCGATAAAGTTATGCTTAGATCATAAATTTTTATGTTTTAGTATAAGACTAAAAATGTTAGTCCCATTGGTCCCATCATGGCTTATGCATATTTTTTTATTTACATTATTAATCTTAACTAAATTTCGTTAAATCTCCAATTCAGAGGTAATATTTAAAATAATTGTGGTCAAATTTTCTTTTCTGAACTTGTTTCAAAATTACGAGGTGTCCTCGAATCTTTTCCTTCTGGATCGATCCCCGACCGTCACCAATAGCCCGTTGTGTTGCTCCAGTGTGACTGCCTTTTATTGACACTTTGAGATTTAATTACTATTATACAGGGTATTTCTCGAAAATATTTGGTCATATTGTCAAGAGTGGTAGAGGGGCCCAAAATAAGCATTTTTTCCAAGGAATGTATGTCCAGAAATGCTGTGAATAGGTGGTAGAGGGGCTCTGTTTAGGTCAGTCGTTAACATTGTTTCTGTGGCGTAAGGCGCCATTCCCTGCTCGGATTTTCAACAGCAAGCTCCGAATTCGTGTAGAGAGCAATTTGAGGGCTGCCACAGCCGAAACACTTATAAAATAGTGGCATTAATAGCCTAATTTTTAAATAGTAGCTTGGTTGGTAGTTGGTTGAATTAACATCGCACTGAAACAATACAAAGGACTATTGGCAACGGGAAGGGAAAGAACCGAGGGCAACACCTCTTAATTTTGAACCACGGTTCAGATGATGAATGTAAAATACGAATTAGTGTGAAAATATTTTAAATGAAATTGCTAAAACTGCGTACATCATACTACATTACGGTACATACTATAAATTACTGCAATTTATAGAGGTGGGGCTTTGATCTTCGTTGAGCGAAAACGTGAAAGGCTCTTTCGCAATAATATCTTAGTATAACATCACTTAAAAAGATACCTCATGAAAGGAATAGTATGGAAGGACCATACATATAAAATTTTTGAAACTCTACCTAAAAGTTCTAGGAAAACACGAATAAAGATGGCCACCGGTACACCTCTGGAGAACTGTGTTCCTTTGGGAAATTGCTATAAAACTACACCTTCATTTTAAAATACACTCAGGTTCCTTCTATTTCCTGTTGGAAATTGAATATAAACAGAAAGTTTCTGAGTTTTTGCTTTGGAAGCGATTCTTGCAACATTAAGAAAATCCTTTTTCCCCAATCCCATCCTTTTCAATTTCTTCTGATTCTAAGGAAACGTCTGGCTTTAGAAATCTGGCACTTCTTATGAACAAATATTGCTTTTGTAAGTGTTTTCTCAACATCGAATTAAGTTTTAGTGGATGGGGTTCATGTTAGCCTTCCCTACTTTCTAGAAAGTCCTGAACGCAAAAGGTGTATCATATGTCCCAAGTGCAATACTTCCAAAGGAACGTTTTCCTTTCATAAATCTGTACTTATGAGCTTTTAAGGGACAAATAGTGCCAGAATTTTCTCAACGTAAAATTATATTTTATCTGAATCAATATTAACCACATATCTCCATCTTTCTAGAAGTGATGAATGCTCATATGTCCCACGTACAATCTATATATTAATACGTGAAGAAAAAACTTTGTACCCCTTTTTAAGCACATTGCGCGCACGGAGGAGTATGAGATTTGGCATAATTAAAGTTCATATGGAGAAGGAGTGCAGAAAGATAAAATTAATGTATAATATGCGTTACAAATATATTAAATTAAACAAAATAAAACGTTCATTGTTTACGTTCATATACTGTAATCTATATATTAATACTGAAGAAAAAACTTTGTACCCCTTTTTAAGCACATTGCGCGCACGGAGGAGTATGAGATTTGGCATAATTAAAGTTCATATGGAGAAGGAGTGCAGAAAGATAAAATTAATGTATAATATGCGTTACAAATATATTAAATTAAACAAAATAAAACATTCATTGTTTACGTTCATATACTGTAATCTATATATTAATACGTGAAGAAAAAACTTTGTACCCCTTTTTAAGCACATTGCGCGCACGGAGGAGTATGAGATTTGGCATAATTTGCACCATATAAGTTAGTATTGAAAGTTAATTGCATCGTTTTGCTGATCAGAAACTTAAATACAAAGGAAGCATTAGTCAATGGAACAAGAATGCGCATCAAATTTATGCATCGTAATACTATTGATTGCGAAGTTTTAACTGGAACCGCACGCAATAAGAAAATTTTGATTCCACGTATAAATTTAACATATTCCGGAATTATTTTACCATTTAACTTTCAAAGAACTCAATTTATAATTATACCTGCATTTGCGATAACAATAAATAAGTCTCAAGGACAAACATTCGAAAAAATTGGAATTTTATTGAGGCAGCCAGTTTTTACACATGGTCAATTGTACGTCGCAGCAAGTAGAGTTCGATCATTCGATGGTTTGAGATTTTATGTTTCAGAAAATAACGGTCAAGGGCATTTAGCAAACGATGAAAGAGTTTTTACAAAAAACATCGTCTACACAGAAGTTTTGAATCAATAAATTCATTGTTGAACTATTTCAAGTTCAATGGACAACATTTATTTTTTTAATCACCCGGGTTTTTGTTTCAATAAAAAATTTATAAAAAAATACGAAGCACGTATTCCTTATTTCATTTTTTGGATTTATTTTTTATTTAAATTTTATATAATTTGAAAAAGATAGGCAAATTAACTGTGTAGCCTTGGTGAAACCTGTGGCCAGTATAGCAATAAAAAAAACCAAGAAAATGTCAAAAACGCGTTATTGTTTTTTAGATATGGCTTAACCAAGCTATACCGAATTTTTCCTATGACGTATTTGTACATGCTCGCAGCTTACGTAATAGAACAAAATTCAAAAAAAATATATGCGATGGATATAGAGGTATACTCTTTGACAAAAGAACCTTATTAACGTTCAAACTTAAAAATTAAATGAATTATGGTCGAATTTCGACCACTGGGCGACCACTAGTATTACTAAATAAACTAGTGTCTCGAAATTCAGGCATGCCGAACAGCATAAAATTTTATGTTGTTTAGTCACTAGTGTGCCAACGACCTTAAAATGAAATAGACGGAGCATGTGCCCGCAGCTTCGTGTTATTTCTTCCAATTGTTCGGTTTGAAGATCTGTCACGTGGTTGTGCGTAAAAGTATGAATCCTAAACTATTGATTGATTAAACTGATTATCCACCATGATCAAAAACACTAGTCTGCGCTTCCATAGCCAATCGGCTAAGTCGGTTTGTGATTAACCTATCAGAGATCTTACGACAACGACTCCGCCCACACGATCCTTGTATTTCATTGGAAGGTCGATGTAGTGTGCCCTTTCACGTCATAGACATGAAATATAAGTTGACCGAGCCTTACTACTTAGAAGAGCTTCAAAAAGTGTGACGAACATGTCTAGTAGTCACGTGACTGCTCTGTGAAAAATTGACTTGGTTCGACTAGTATTTGGCATCTTACAGCCTCGTTTGGCGAAGTAACAATGACAGGGTAAATGTGTGAATGCGCATTCCATAGTGACGACGAAAATAGTAGAATTGCCAAAGTCCTCTACTATGTCACGCGAATCAATCCGATGATGAATCAATGGATGGTCATCTTCTCCCTTATTTTTCTCATATTTTTATCCTACCGCAGCCTATTATTTTTCTCATATTTTTATCCTATTTTTATCGGCCATCAATGCAGGCTATCCCAATAGAGGTATAAAGTGATAAAATACCTTTTAAAAACTGTTTGCAGCTTTTGCAACTGTATTGTCAATAATTTTAGGGCAATTCTTGATATGGTCTCCATAGACTACAATACAGTGTAAGTGTCTTTGTAGGTATTCATGTCAAGTAAGTCAAAAACAGCGACTCCAACAGCTCTGAGCAAGGAACCTCGGATACGAGCTTTATACAACAAAAATTTCTTTCCTGTGCACATCTTTTTGTAGTTTGAAAATCTATGTCTTGAAAGAAGAGAAAATAAATCTCTTAATTTTACATAGAGGCAAAGGGAGCTTAGGCTATCGCAACTGTGCTCCAGCATTAGTCAATTGATCAGCTTATTCATTACCATATATGTATTATGGACGGGTTGCTTCGTCCTTTGGTTTTAATGGATTGGAGGCGGGAGTTCTCATCATTTTAAGCAATTTAATTGGGATATAAGCATTTACATGTGAAACTATATACAGATGAAAATTAAAGCTATTGGGTGATTGCAAATTAGCCAGTTCCTGAGCTACATCTTAACCGTCTTCATCTTTTACTAGCTCTGCTCCTTCTCTGCGTAGGTGTTTGCGCCTTGGGCGTTGGCTGATCATCATTGGTTGATTTCATCCAATGGCTGGCTGCAACGTTGCTGCTGGGGGTCTGGATGATGCAATATGCTCTCTGGTTGCGTCACATGGCTGACGCAAGAGTCTTCGTGATGTTACACTCGGCCATCGACCCTGCAGGACCTCCTGCACAGCTAGGTGTCTGAAAATACAAAAAGAAACGGAAAGAGAGAGGAATAACAAAAGAAATGCAGCAGTGAGCATATTTGGGATGCTCTGGCACATCTAGAAAGTTCGTCTTCAGAAAAGTCGTCTTTTGCAACTTTACTTCAAAGCTGCGTACTTTTCTCGTCTTTGGAAGGTGTCGTCTTATATTTTGATCTTCTTTCGTCTTTGCAGTCGTCTTAAAGAAAGATGCGTCGTAGGCGTCTTTTCCTCTCAATTTTCCCTTTCGTCCTGTCGCATCATATTCGTCTTTGGGGAGAAGATCTCATCATGAGGGTTGAAGAAGTTTGTTGAAAATGGAAACGATGGAAGTAGCGAGGAACTAGCATTAAGTAAGAATACAAAATGAATAATGATGAAAATTGAAATGAAGAAGTAAAAATGTCAATTCAGTTCAGTTGCTTGACCAAAATTTGATGAGGTCAGCAGAAGTGAATGTTGTGTTTGGTCCTTCGTGGGAACCGATTTTTCGTACGTCGTACCGATCGTGTGGTAGAACATGTGTAATTTCATACGGGCCGTAAAATTTAGGTCTTAGTTTCAGGCCTGTCCCAAATTGGGTTCGTTGTATAGCAATACGGTCACCAATTTTATACGATGTGGGTTGTTTTCTGCGTTTATTGTAGTGCTTCTTGTTAGTTTCTTGTACTTTCAAAATGTTTTTCTTGGCTGTGTTACGTAGTTCGTTTTTGTCGTCAATAGTAGTTTGTAAGTATTCTTGTTCTAGAATTTGTTTGATTTTATGATCAGTTTTATTCTTCATTTTTATGCCAATAAGTAACTCGAATGGAGTGTATTGAGTTGTTGTTGAAGTGGTACTGTTTATAATGCGTTGAACGTGTGGAACATGTGTGTACCATTTAGTTGAATCATCGATACTAAGCTTGGAAAGAACAGGGATTAACGTTTGGTGCATACGTTCAATTTGACCATTTCCGCGGGGAACACCAGTGGTTATGTGTTTTAGTTCAATGTTTTCGTCACGGCAATACGTTTCAAAGTCATTT
Source organism: Meta bourneti (assembly GCA_933210815.1). Lineage (NCBI taxonomy): Eukaryota > Metazoa > Arthropoda > Arachnida > Araneae > Tetragnathidae > Meta > Meta bourneti. The sequence goes on along the minus strand of OW119926.1, from coordinate 26,583,084 downwards.
GAAGTAAAAGCACTTCCTTTATCGGTGATAATACGTGAAGGGTTGCCGAAATTGGTTTGTTGCACAGTTAATTTTTCGATGGCTGTTTTAGCTGATGTCGTCTTAACTGGATAGATCCAAAGAAATTTTGTAAAGGCGTCTACTACGGTGAAAAGGTATTGATATTGTTTGTTGGTGGACGGGAGAGGTCCAAGAAAATCTATATGGTACGTGTCCAAAGGAACGTTACCTTTGGGGATGGGATGAAGAAATCCTTCAGAATTTCCCTTCTTTCTTGAGGAAAGAATACACGGTATGCAGTTGGAAATTACATTTTCAACTATTTTCCTTAAATTAGGAATAAAAAAAATCTTTTTTAACGAGTGTCTCTGTTTTGTTGATAGCGAAGTGTCCTTGTGAGTGCGTGGTTTGCACTATCTCATGTTGCATAGACTGTGGTAGAACTATAAGTTCTTGGTCGTCTACAATTTTGTAAAGCACGTCGTTTTTTACAATATAATCATTCATTGGTGTGTGTGGCAAGACTTTCTTGATGCTTGAAATGAACGCGTCTTGATTTTGTGCATCAGCGATCTTTGGTGTGATGGAGTCTTGTGAAAGGATCATGACTGGATAACGACTTAGTGCGTCAACATGTTTCATTTGTGTAGCGGGTCGGTGAACGACTTCATAATCAAAATCTTGGAGAAAAATGACCCATCTGGCGATTTTTGGTGTTAAATCTTTCTTGTGCATCGTTTTTTGGAATGCAGCACAGTCAGTGATGATTTTGAACTTTGTTCCAAGGAGATAAGTCCTAAACTTCTTAAGCGCTTCTATAACTGCAAGTACTTCAAGTTCATAGCTTGAATATTTGGCTTGTTGTGGTGTAGTTTTTTTACTCATATAGTGGATGGGATAAAAGTTTCCGTCATCAGATTGCTGTAAGAGAACACCTCCAAATCCATGTGAGCTAGCATCAGTGTGTAATTCTAGAGTAGAATCGCGGTTGTAAATGTGTAGAACTGGGTTTTGCGAAAGTTTTTGTTTGAGAGTCTGGAACGCTTCTTTTTGTTGGGAACCAAAGTGAAAAGGAGTGGATTTCCTTAACAAATCACTCAGTGGTTTGGCGATTATAGAATAATTTTGAATGAATTTCCTGAAATAGCCGGTTAGGCCTAGAAAACTTTGCACTTGTTTTTCGGTGTTAGGCACAGGAAAATTCTGGACAGCTTGAGTCTTAGAAGGTGAAGGTTGAATTGTTCCTTTCTCAAGGACGTGTCCTAAAAATTCAATATTTCTTTGCAAGAAGTTGCACTTTTTTAGATTGAGCTTAAGGCCATATTCAGAGGCAACTGTCAAAACACGTTTGAGTTTGGCGATACCTTCAGCCTCGTCTTTCGATGGAATGATGATATCGTCAAGGTAAATGACGAGTGTGTTGTCATTTAATAAATCTCGGAAAACAGTGTTAATAAAACGTTGGAAAATTCCAGGACTTGAACTCAAACCAAATGGACATTTTAAAAATTCAAACTGTCCATCTGACGTGACAAAGGATGTGTATTTAGAGCTCGAAGGGTCTACATCTACATGGAAGAAAGCATTTTTAAGATCTAAATTTGTGAAAACGTGTGACTGTTCAAGTCTGTCTAACATATCACAAATGACAGGGAGTGGATACCTATCTCTAATAATCTTTTTGTTAAGTTGTCTGTAATCAATACATAAACGATAAGAACCAGATTTCTTCTTACATAGAACAACATTTGAAGCATATTCTGAATAACTATGTTTAATTATACCATCTTTTAACCATTCTTGTATTTGTTCACGAACGATTTGTTGTTCAGTGAAGGGTAAACGTCTCGGACGATGGCATACAGGAATGTCATCAGAGAGGACAATGCTCATCTTGATATCAGTGCTTTTTACTTTGTGTGGAGTGTAGTCCTTAATCATATTGTGTAACTCAATCTTGTGCTCAGCGTTGAGAACATGACTCAAATCAATGAGTTCAGTGTTGACCAAATTAATGAGCAGATTTGGTTCATCTTTGATCAATTTAACTCCAGTCTTCCCAATTGAAAAGTTAGCTTGCTGAATACAGTCATTTCCGAAAATAAGTGGAAAAGGTATACAGTCATCACGAACAACGTGTATGTGTGACTGAAATGAAGTGTTGTCAATTATGATTGAACCTTGAAAAAATCCAATAGGGTAAATTCTTTGTCTTCCAATACCAGTGAAAGTTATTTGCGAAGGGTATAGCGATGGGGATGCAATTTTTTTATACCACGTTTCCTGTAAAATAGTGGCTTGCGAACCTGTATCTACAAGGGCATCTAAGAGAACATCGTTAATTTTAACTTCAATTTGCATAGAGTTCAATGTTGGACCCACGTTAAGAGTAACTGAGTTAACGGTGTGGTCAGCTGGAGGTTTAGATTTCGATGAAGCTGAGAATGTGTTTTTTGGGCAAGCGTCACTTTTATGTCCCCAAGAATTACAACTAAAGCATTTCGGAGATCTAGATGGACAAGCACTTGATTTGTGGTTCCGACGGCCACAGTTAAAGCAGATTATCTGATTTCGAGTACTGTGTGGTTTATGCTCAAAATTTTGGTTACCCTTCTCAAAATTTCGTTTATTATCTTGCAATTGTCTGACATCTCTATGGCGTTCATTTGAAATGCAAGAAAAATTCTTATTGTAACTCTTATCTTGTTGGTAAAGTCTTTCAAATATTCGTAACTTTTCTTTGAATTCGGGAAATGTCTTACACCCATAAAGTATTATTTTGTTATTTGCAGAACTAGGAATTCCATTAATAACATAATCAAAAATAGAAGATGCATCAATATTTGCACGTGAGCCAATTTCTCTCATATCAATTAAATAATCACTTAATGACTCATTATACTTTAAACGCCTTTGTTGCAACATTTTATGGACATCTGCGCTATTAAGTTTTGTTGAAAATTCCTCGAGTAAACTCTGTTTTAAAGAATTCCATGTCACAATACCATGTAAGGATTGAACATATTTAAGGGCTGAAGAAGAAAGACATCTTTTGCAAAAAATTATTCGGTGAGAATTATTGACAATTCCGTTAAGAAAAAATATTTCCTCGAGGTCGTTTAGCCATAATTCAATTCCAAATGCATCGGATGTTCCGTGGAACTTTGGAATGGAATTAGCCAAGTCCTGAAATCCTATATGAACGAATCCACTGGCACCAGCGAAAGGAGTTGGTGCGAAAGTTTGTTTAGTCTCTGCGGGCGAGAAAAAAGGATCTGGGATGTGACCTTCAGAAGCAGCTGAGGAAAACAAATTTCGGTGATAGACGTTGTGTGGTGAATCATGGTCTTCAGCTATTGTTTTGTTTCTCACGATTGGAGAATTAACGCGTTGATTTGGATCGTTCGGCTGACCGATGTATGTTGATGCGTTCTGAGCTAGATCGTCTTGTATACTTCTGGTTTCAACACGAGAGGGAGGAAAGAGATGAGAGTCTATCGGACCCGTTTCCTGCTCTTCAAAATCCGACTCAATTTCTGTTGTTGATTTGAGCAGCTCGAAATCCTTTAGACTGTCGTCAATTGCATTTAACAGCTGTTTGGGTGAGCCGTTACAATTCAAACCCAAAAAATCACATACGAGAATTAAATCGGTATGCTTTAAAGATGTTAAAATTTCCTTCTCGGATTCCTCTGATCTCGTAAATTCAGGGTCAAATCCAGAAAACAGTCGTAAGTTTTTCCGATTCATTCGGTCGCCAAAAGAGTTAAAAATTACGAAATGCAACATCTTAATTACTTTTGTTTTGGCATTCGTTAAGCCCTTGGAGATAAATGGAATTTCATTGAGAGTGAGAGTCGTCATTGTGGTGAATACGTAAAATTCCAAACAAAAGAAAATGAGGTTGTACTCACAGATGTGACGAAGAGGATATCTGATGGTAATCCAAATTTTTCGGCTGATAGCCCACTAGATATTTCGACAGGAAGGCAGTTTCGTCAGAGGCGTTTTCTGGTCCAGGACATCGATGTTGTATCGTCTTCAAATCCGTCTTGTGGTGACCTGGCCGTACTGGCTTGAAGTTTCGTCGTGTAACTGTCGTGTCTCCGCCGTCGTCTTCCTTCAATCTTAAGCAATCGTTGTGGTTTCCGGCATCTTCCGTGTTGGTTCAGGCATCATCTTTGGTGGCTGGCATCGTCTTAGGTGGTTCAGGCATCGTCTTAGGTGTTTGGCAACGTCTTAGGTGGTTCAGGCATCATCTGTGGTGGTTGGCATCGGTATTATGGAGTTAGTCCGAGCCCTCATTTATTATGGAGTGGTCCGAGCCCCCATGTATTATGGACGGGTTGCTTCGTCCTTTGGTTTTAATGGATTGGAGGCGGGAGTTCTCATCATTTTAAGCAATTTAATTGGGATATAAGCATTTACATGTGAAACTATATACAGATGAAAATTAAAGCTATTGGGTGATTGCAAATTAGCCAGTTCCTGAGCTACATCTTAACCGTCTTCATCTTTTACTAGCTCTGCTCCTTCTCTGCGTAGGTGTTTGCGCCTTGGGCGTTGGCTGATCATCATTGGTTGATTTCATCCAATGGCTGGCTGCAACGTTGCTGCTGGGGGTCTGGATGATGCAATATGCTCTCTGGTTGCGTCACATGGCTGACGCAAGAGTCTTCGTGATGTTACATATATATCACCGTGACTTGGGATCCACTATAAAGCAGCTTTTTTTACCTTCCCAAAATGGCTTAGTTTTTCTTTACATCGATGCACAATATCATAATTAGGCTGCGAACAAATGGAGATAAGCCATCAGTCATTTGATAAAAACATGGGCTCCACCAGTAGACCCCCAACTGACATTATCCCCCAACTGACATTATCTCCCTACTATCATACTTACAAACATACCATCAGCTATGTCTTCCGTGTCAGGGCAAAAGGGGTTGTCTACTTTCTGACTTTTGATGATTTTCTGTCTGACTTTTGATGGGTCCAAAGGAGTTAAGTGCATCATTAATTTAAGAAATAATATAATATGCTTAAAATCAAAACTAAATGAATCTACTCATCTAAATTACAATTATTTGTATTATGGCATGCTTCTTTTTCTTCCTGAATATTTGATAGGAAGTGTGAAATATTCAACTTGATTCTGAGAAGTAGTCATTCTGACTTAACCCTTTTGCCCTGACACGGAAGATAAATGAAATATACAACTTGTCTTATTCTAAGTTCTTATCCCATCGAAAAAATCTCTGTACCCTTTCAAATATCATCATGTGACCATATATAAAGTCAGATATTCAAATTCACCACTGTTCAAGAAATACAACTTACATTAGTCAAGTACAAGTTACATTGCTCTTCCTTTTTCTTGCGTGAGCAAGGTTGTCACTATTAATAAAGAAAAAGAAGACGCCTCCTATCTAATCAGTATGTCATAAACTGAACTCTCTAGAGGAGTCATCTACGGGATTCCGAGACGGTTCGTAGACAAGGGAAGATTGGGATTTATTTGTTTGCTTCCGATGACAGTATTATAAAGACTACTTGAGCCAAAAATATAATGAACACAAAATATAGTAATCTATATATATTTTATTTATACGATCAAACCTAATAAAGACTAATTCGCTTAATACGAATTACTGATAAAACGAACTAAATTCCAATCCCCATCAAAATGTATATTCAAATAATGTTAATCATTCCGGATTACTCTAATCTCCGGTTAAGACGAACAAATTTTCGAAACTTAAGGGTAAACGGATTCTTTTCAATGGTGCTATCAGAAACATTTAAGTCACTCCAAAATTATTACGGAAGAGATTGAAGAAAGAATAAATAAAGATTCCGATGAAGACGAAGGAATATGTGAACCTTAAAAAAAAAAGCTACCTCTGGCTTAGAAATTGCTCACAGCGTTTTGTTAGGCAGTGAAAATTCATATGCTCAATTAAACAGCATTGATGGCATCAAAGATTTTCTTAGAGGGTCACGAAAAGAAAAACAGAAAAATCGATAACAAAACTATTTCAAGACAAAAATTGGGTAATCAAAAATTATCTGTATAATCAAGAATCATCTGTATAATCTTTGTGATGAAGAATACTATTTATTTGTGAAACAAGAATCGTACACTAAGTAATGTAAATACGTCAATATTTTATTACAAGACAAATAGAACGGGAGTTAATGCGAATTGTAGCCTACGTTACCCGCAGGATTCCAAAGAATAAGTGTACCAAATTTGGTGTGGATTGGTCAAAAGGTATAAATTTGTATGTAGAACAGACAGACAGATGCCAACTCTGCTTTATATTTATAGATTGAGCTTTTTTCTGAATTCTGATAACACGAACTACGATTAATAAAAAATTTATACTGTCCCTTGTAGTTCGTCTTTACCGTAACGAGACTTGACTGTATTACTTTTGAACATTTCAAACACCATACTTACAATGTTTTACATCACTTGCTATCAATCTAGCATCTCTTGCTATCAATCTATGGAGATCTGTCTGATATAATATAAAGTTGAAGTATTGCTATGCCTGTTTTTTTATTTAATAACGGTGGATCTATCATTTTAAGGTAATGAACAATTGTAATAAGTTTAAAATACGTTCCAAGCTTTGAGTATAATGATTTTTAAAGATATTTTAATCACTTCATATTTGCATTGATTCCACAAACATCATATCTTCATGAACAACTCCTTTGAATTATGCTAAAAAGTCAATATCTTCAGTGGATCTGTAATTTTGGGACAGAGCTTTAGAGTTCTAATGATGAAGTTCTGGAAGAATTGATCTCTAACTTATGAGTTGATTCGGGTAGCTTTTGAAGCTTTATTTTTATTTCATTGTTATAGTATTATATAACTTAAAACTTATTAAAGTAACCATTGGTTTTTCTTTTCAGACTCAAAGATTCAAACAAAAATCACGGACTTCTTCCATCCTAATTAAGTTTGCTTTTATTATGATGAGTCGTATGTCGGTACTCCTTGATTTGTGTTTGTAGTATATCTCATTAAAAAATATTTTGTTCTCTTGTAAAATCTATTGGTCTATAATTTCCAAATTTTTCGAGCAGAAAATTCTTCGCATCAATGTTAACACCTTTATCTTAGAAATAACTGTGCTAAGAGTTAATTAGGCACAAAATAATGCTTACGCAAAGCTAATAAAACATCGAGTATGTCAGTCCATTAAGCAAAAATCTTGCCGAAAAACCGTCTCATATGACTGTTGTTTAAAGCATTCGTTCCCATCCACGGTCGAATATAAACATTAACGATGCTTGGTATGTTCGTTCTTTTGTTTAGTGCAAATTCCCTCATACCATGCACTTAGCAACAAGTATCTTAATTTATAACTACCAGAATTACCCCGGCGATGCTCGGGTTTGAATTGGTTTTTGTTGATTATATTTCATAGAAAAATGCAAGCATCATTTAAGTGTACAGAAAATTTTTAACATTGTTTTAACTTTTTCATAGCTTCTATAATTTACTTCGGACGCAAATATGTAAGTATAATATATCGATCCATATAATCTATTTCATAGTCATCACACTCTCGCTGTAAGACAAACTACAGAAGCTTTTTCTGAGATGACTTCTTCAGAAGTCGATTTTGCATTTTGGAGTGATTACGAATGCCAATTAAGTTCATTTTCAGTAAAAATGAGGAACTTTCAGCGTAGTCTTGCAGTCAGTTTTCCAATCAATATTTATTATTTGTGGTACCCTTGCACCATGGATTTGATGTTTTCGAATTACATTATCATTGTGAGAGGATGACAAATTAAACTGTTACGGCATTCTTGGTTATTTTATTTTGAAGCACACATTTTTTTCTTGAAAATTCTATTCAGCTGCACGTGGAATAATGGAGCTTGTTTTTAAGACAAATGTCATCAATGTAGACAAAGCAAACTCAATCGATTACACTTTTTACAAAATCACTGCTTTCAATGAATGTTTCACAGGTACCTATTTTGTATACGAACAGTTTCAACTTCAAGTAAGCAACCTTGACCTTCTGCCACTTAAGACAAAAAATTTCTATTTTCAATAGTCCTAGTTTACATACTTCTTTACTATATTATTCCAAGATCAGCAAAGTCTTATTTAAAATTCGCTTTCCTCCAACAGAAAAATTTAGTTCTAAATCGAATCCTTAAGGTACTTTTTCAAATGAGATACCCGATTTCTATATGGAAACCACGTACCTATTTAAAATTATAGATGTAGTTACTTGACTATGGAGTAAGGCTTTCAATAATACCCATCAAAAACAAATGAAAATAATGTAAATTAAATTTATTTCAATCGTCTTGTAATGAAAATATGTCAAAATTTAGAAATATCTTTAAACTACAACGCATGGCTACCCGTTTTGATTTAACGTAACATTGTTTAGAAAAATTAAAACAAATTATTAAAGTTATTAAAACAAACCAGTTTGTTTTAGAATAACTTTATTTTAACTTTACCAGTTATTTAAAATAAGAAGTTATACACATTACTTAAAAAGGTTTCCATTTATTTTTATGAAACAGAATTCTACAAACTATAATGTATTTAACCAAAGGCTTAAGGAAAGTTCGTCGAAATATACATATACAACCAAGAAATTACCCATGCATAGTGGTATTTGGCAGAAAATAAAAATAATTCATTGCAATTATAACAATTTCTTTTTCTTTTTTTAAATGATACAGGCATATTCACTTTAACTATAATTTTATCTAAGCTGCTAAAAACGTCGAATAAAATTGTTTAATACAATTTGATCACGTTCAAACCAGCTATTTACTCTGCCGTTCAAACGAAAATGAAGATCTCCGATAAAAATCGGACGCAATGTACAACAGACCATGCCTGAACACCACCACTCCGATAATTACGTCTCCGACATCCGATAATTATCGGTGTGTGTACAAACGCTCTAAGTTACGAATAAAATCCTTCTTTATAAAAGATAATCTTGCGACGACATAGACAGATCACTTTTTATCTTTTATAAAAGTTAAATAAAATAAAAATACTGTCACGAAAAATTTCTAGCGTAAAATAAATAAATATTAAATCACGACATAGATGTAAAGAAACAAGAAATGCAAATGATAATATTTTGATAAAATGGCAAAAAGCACAAGCGATATTTATACAGAAATTTTCGAAAAACACGCATGCGATAATATAATCAAATTATTAAGTTTGTAATTTTTTATACCTGGCAACACCAGTAATATATTTCAAACTTTTTAGATCCACTTAAAATTTCATGTGTGGGTGTGGGTGTGAGAGAGTGAGAGTTCTCTATAACTGAGTTCCTGTGAGATTATTACTGAAATTGGAGATGTACTTTTGAATTTTGCAAGATTTTTTAATTGACGTATTATTCTGAGTATTTCGAGTTGTAAATATTCATGCGCAATGAAGCACATTAAAATTATGTTTCAATACTGTGGTAGTCGAAGTGGATTTATTTAACTATTGCATTTTCATTTTACATGCTATGTTCTAGATGGAATATTCCATCTGGAATATTCCAGATGGAATGTTCTAGATTGATCACACAGGAATATACAAACTAGTAACAGTAGAAAAACATATACGAACCATTAAAGCAGATAAATAATCAATTAAAATTAATTTGGCAGATTATAAGAAGACAAGGAGCATCTTGCACATGCACAAATAAACAAATAAAATATAAATCAACAAATACAGGCTCATTATTAACGATTACTCAGGCAAGAGATAATGATTAGCACTTGAATAGCAATAACTTATTTCTAGAGCCCATTGTATTCTTATCGCAACGGGCTTTATAGCTAATGATTTAATATGCAAAGCACATTTAAACTGCGGCATTAAAGATTATCATCATTAAAAGTTTCCACATCACGCATATTTGAGAAATTGTTTTAGAATTCAAATTTTCAACATAATTGCCTAATCCTCTGAGCATTGCAAGATTTCCTAGAGAAAATAAATTTCATTTTACAACAAATTTAAGGACTGAATATCAACATTTATGGTTGAAAGAATATTACAAATATTTTGTTGATAATATGGCTAAAACTGATTATGGAATGTGCAGAGAAAACTCCAGATTGCAGTGAGAAATGTCCACAAGGCTTAAAGTGCTGGTTCCTAGCATTCATCTAATATGAGAATATTAGGGTACATATACAGTTTACTTATATTTATATATCTACGAACTCGGAGCGTTATTAGCAGTTAGCAAGTCTTTCTCTCTCTCTCTACACAAGTAGGTAGGCAGATAGTTAATTAAAGTCGCACTGAAGCAACACAACGGGCTATTGGAGACGGTCCGGGATCAATCCCGAAGGGAAAGACCGAGGACAACGCCTCGCAATTTTTATCCACGGTCAGATGATGAGGTCAACACCTGAGCTGGCACCCCACCCTTCAAACAACCACACCACGCCAACGTAAGGACATTTGAGGCCATGACAAATTTAACTTGCCCCAGCCCCCACGTATACGACGGTCTTTGGCTAGGCCAAATTTCGAACTCCCAACCCTCCGGTTGCTCTTCCAACTGGGCTACCGCGGCCCACTACAATACACAAAATCGTTCAGTTCCTTTCATACAAAATTTTAAATGTAAAAGTGTTGATGTCGCTTTCTAGAATAAAAATCTAAAGTCATTACATAAGTACTTAAAACAAGGAAAGAACATTTCAGATTTTTGCGTGAAAATTTTGGAAGTGTAAACTTATAAAACGTTGATACATGTATCAAGAACAAAATCCAAATACAATGCATAAGTATTTCAAGTAACAATAGAACATTTCAGAGGTTTTTCAAGCAAAATCTGGGAAGTGTTAACTTATATTGTAAAATGTTGACACATCTATTAAGAATAAAATCCAACGATAATGCATAGTACAGGGTGGGCCAAAAGTCACTTTGCAGTTTTAAATGAATATAGTTTTTGATGTTTTATAATAGAATATATTTATTTATGTATATATATAATGTTATATATTGTTTGGAATTTTTTTGAACTAGGTATGGAAAACAACGTCTCTCAGATGAGCACCAGTGTCCAGTTCGCAAATACTGGCTCTTTCCATCACATTTTTCATAACAGCTTGCAATATCTCTTGAATTTCTTGACAAATTCTTCTTTCTTTGACTGATTCTAGTTTCTTCTTTTAATTGTTTCAATAAGCGTCTGGAAGTCGTGCGACTGATTCCAAATTCTCGAGAACGGCATCGAGTCGATATCGTGGTTCTTCAGCAATGCTTTCCTCAACACGATCAAGATTGGCCTGGTTGCGAGCCGAGCGGGATCTTCCAGTTCGTAGAGTATCTTTGACATACCCTTGTGTCTCGAAAATTTTAACTAGGCCAATATCATAGGCCTAGTTAATATCATAGGCCGATCAAGATTGGCCTGGCTGCGAGCCGAGCGGGATCTCCCAGTTCGTAGAGTATCTTTGACATACTCTTGTGTCTCGAAAATTTTAACTAGGCCAATATCATAGGCCTAGTTAATATCATAGGCCGATCAAGATTGGCCTGGCTGCGAGCCGAGCGGGATCTTCCAGTTCGTAGAGTATCTTTGACATACCCTTGTGTCTCGAAAATTTTAACTAGGCCAATATCATAGGCCTAGTTAATATCATAGGCCGATCAAGATTGGCCTGGCTGCGAGCCGAGCGGGATCTCCCAGTTCGTAGAGTATCTTTGACATACTCTTGTGTCTCGAAAATTTTAACTAGGCCAATATCATAGGCCTAGTTAATATCATAGGCCGATCAAGATTGGCCTGGCTGCGAGCCGAGCGGGATCTCCCAGTTCGTAGAGTATCTTTGACATACTCTTGTGTCTCGAAAATTTTAACTAGGCCAATATCATAGGACTAGTTAATATCATAGGCCGATCAAGATTGGCCTGGCTGCGAGCCGAGCGGGATCTTCCAGTTCGTAGAGTATCTTTGACATACTCTTGTGTCTCGAAAATTTTAACTAGGCCAATATCATAGGACTAGTTAATATCATAGGCCGATCAAGATTGGCCTGGCTGCGAGCCGAGCGGGATCTTCCAGTTCGTAGAGTATCTTTGACATACTCTTGTGTCTCGAAAATTTTAACTAGGCCAATATCATAGGACTAGTTAATATCATAGGCCGATCAAGATTGGCCTGGCTGCGAGCCAAGCGGGATCTCCCAGTTCGTAGAGTATCTTTGACATACTCTTGTGTCTCGAAAATTTTAACTAGGCCAATATCATAGGACTAGTTAATATCATAGGCCGATCAAGATTGGCGTGGCTGCGAGCCGAGCGGGATCTTCCAGTTCGTAGAGTATCTTTGACATACTCTTGTGTCTCGAAAATTTTAACTAGGCCAATATCATAGGACTAGTTAATATCATAGGCCGATCAAGATTGGCCTGGCTGCGAGCCGAGCGGGATCTTCCAGTTCGTAGAGTATCTTTGACATACTCTTGTGTCTCGAAAATTTTAACTAGGCCAATATCATAGGACTAGTTAATATCATAGGCCGATCAAGATTGGCCTGGCTGCGAGCCGAGCGGGATCTTCCAGTTCGTAGAGTATCTTTGACATACTCTTGTGTCTCGAAAATTTTAACTAGGCCAATATCATAGGACTAGTTAATATCATAGGCTGATCAAGATTGGCCTGGCTGCGAGCCGAGCGGGATCTTCCAGTTCGTAGAGTATCTTTGACATACTCTTGTGTCTCGAAAATTTTAACTAGGCCAATATCATAGGACTAGTTAATATCATAAGCCGATCAAGATTGGCCTGGCTGCGAGCCGAGCGGGATCTTCCAGTTCGTAGAGTATCTTTGACATACTCTTGTGTCTCGAAAATTTTAACTAGGCCAATATCATAGGACTAGTTAATATCATAGGCCGATCAAGATTGGCCTGGCTGCGAGCCGAGCGGGATCTTCCAGTTCGTAGAGTATCTTTGACATACTCTTGTGTCTCGAAAATTTTAACTAGGCCAATATCATAGGCCTAGAAGGAGGCCTTCTTAAATGAAAATGACGCACATATGCCCTCTGTGTGAGAACAAGGGAACCTTTATTTGCATAGTAACATTGGATAATTTTCACACGTTGCTCAGTTGTGTATTTTTCCATCATTAAAAAAAATCTCAAGCCTTGATTTTCAGATTCTGAAAACAAACCAAAAAAAAATAATTTTCACAAAAGTTATTCACATTTTAAATTGTAAAGTGACTTTTGGCTCACCCTGTATTTCAAATAAGAATTAGCATTTCAGGAAGAGATTCATGCAAAATTTTATAAGTAAAATGTTAAATCTCCTGGTGACTGTCTCGATGAGGTATCTCGTCATAAGCAAAACTGACCAGATCTTGGTGGACGAGATATCTCGTCATTAGACGCAAACTGAACAAATCTTGATCTCATCAACATAAAAAAAATGTCAATATCGTGATGACGAGATATCTCGTCTTTAGAAAAATTGGTCGGATCTTGATGGATATGTCGTCGAAACCACTTGGAGGGTTAAAATACCTATCAAGAACGAAAAGGAAAAAAGCAGAGAAAGGCCAAACTGAAATAAAAGGTAGGTAGTTAATTAACGTCGCACTGGAGCAACACAAAGGGCTATTGGCGACGGTCCGGGACCAATCCCGAAGGGAAAGATTCAAGGACATCGCCTCGTAATTTCTAACCACAGTCAGATGACCGAGAATAACATTTGAGCTGGCACCCCACTTTCCAAACTTACACACCACGCCAAAGTGAGGACATTTGAGGCCACGAACAGATTTGACATGCACTAGCCCCCGTGCACACGACGGTCTGGTTGGACCTAGTTTCGAACTCGTAACCCTCTGGGCTACCGTGGCCCTCAAATACAAGGACAGAACCTTTCTATGGAGATGCTTTTCTGTGAAGGTAAATGGTAGATGACGCTAGTAGTACAACATTAAACCTTACGATACGTGCTTCCTGTTCGTATTCCGCATTGGGTAACCGGAAGTAAAATCCTCGTCTTCCTCCGGTTTGTTTACCCTTGAAATCCCTCTCATGTAGAATAAAGTTAGAAACCATCTCCAAAGATTAAACAGCCACTTCGTGATCCTCCATATTCATTGCTCGCTGTCAGAATTTTGATGGATGATGCCTACAGCGATGAAACTTTTAACGGAGAATCAACTTGACAGTATAATTCGACACGCATAAAATGAATACTCCCCCACACAGAAAGGCTCTAATAGCCATGAATGATCATCTTGGGAAGGGAGTTTAGAGAAAAAGAATATAGCGGGAATCATACTATAAGCATGTGTAGGCGCGAAATTAACTTTCACGGCAGTTTGTAAACATTCTAGGCTCTAATTAAAAGAAGAGTAAGTGATATCTTCGTGTAGAAATTACCGTATTTGGCTCCTGTAAACATCTTTAAGTTTAAATTTCTCTTATTAGCGTATCGGATCCAATACAAAACCTTCACTGACTTTTCAGTAGTTCAAATTTGGTGCTTAATTCATTGATCTAAAAGCAAAAATTTCAAGACAGAAAATTTGTTCTCTTTTTTGAGATACGAATGGTAGGTAGGTAATTGAATTAAAGTAGCATTGAAACACAGCGTAACAGGTTGTTGGCAGCGGTCTGGGATCAATTCCGAAGGGAAAGAATCGAGGAAGACACCTCTTTGAACGATGGTCAGATGACATGAGCTGGCATTCCACTCTCCAAATTTTCACACCACGACAAAATTAGGACATTTGAGACCACGACAGATTTAACGTACACCAACCCCCATGTGCATGACTCTCTTTGGTTGGATCTAGTTTCGAACTCGCAACATATGAAGGGAGGTTTAATTATTTTTGTGAATAAACCCTCTGAGGGTCTCATACGTATATAGCAGTTAGGTAATCTGCAGCATTCTCTGCATGATCTACAACTCAATTTGGATCTTCTTGACCAATGGAATCATTCCTAAGATTCTTTCAACCATTAGATGCGCATTATTTAGTCGTCATGTGCGTTTGGGAGAAAAACATTACACCTCTCGAAAATCTCAGAATGCAGAGGGGGTTTAAGATCAAAATTAGTTCTGATAAAGGAATATCTCTTTGACATGAGAACTTTTACTACGAAGTTACCGAAATAATACGAGAGAAAATGCAGTTATTTTTACTTTCACTCGTTTTAATATATGCATGCATCCCAATAATTAATAAAAATTCCTCAGATTCTGTAACGAATATGCGAACCATCACTCATCTTTCCTATAAGCAGTGTTCTTAGCCGGTTACCTTAAAATCTAGTTTATCACCTTTTTTTTTTGGCGACTTTTAGTATTCGATCTAATTGGTGTTGACCATCCAGCTATTATATATCAATTCGGAATTCATTCTTTTGAATTGTTATTGGTGACGCGGTGAAATTGTATCCGAAAAACAGCATAGACCTTATAATAAAATAAACTGAGCATGTACCCGCAGCTTCATGTTATTTCTTCCAGTTGCTTGGTTTGAAGATCTGTCTCATGGTTGAGGGTAAAAGCATGAATCCTAAATTATTGATTGGTTAAACTGATTATTAACCGTGACCAAAAACACTAGTCTGCGATTCGTCAGCCAATCGGCTAAGCCGATTCGTAAGTCCAAGTGATTTTCCCTTCAGAGATCTAAGCTACTCTACCCACAAGCTCCGGCTATTTCATTAGAAGGTCGATGAAAAGCAGACCGTGACGTCACATTCGGAATACGTGCAGGAAACACGTTCCGCAGCAGAAACACTACTGCCACTTACATTTATCTTGACAAAAATGCCTTTCATATGCAAACGGCTGCTTTTTCTAATTAACTATCTGAATGTGAATGAACTATCTGCCTGACTTTCTTGTTTTAGGAAAAAAAATTGGATTACTTGCTTTCGTGCAAATAGTTTATTTCATGAACAGCTTCTGGATGAAATTCTCTGAAAGGAAAATGAATTAACCCTTGAACCCGGCTTGAGATCACTGTAGAAATGATCTCAAGACAAAAGAGAATTTTCAGAAGGCCCATGGGTTATAATCCGAAATAAGGTGATACATTCATTCCGGTATGAGAGACATTTTTGTCAAGCTAAATTTAAGTAACGGGAGTGTTGTTGCGGCGATACGCATTTCCTGTACGCATTTCGAACGTCACTTGGCTTGTGTTTCGAATACGATATCAGCACTTCGTCAATAAAAATTTCCGAACAGTGAGTTTTGAATTGCTTTTTGAAGATGATTGACCAATATGATTAAACGCCAAACGGGTTACCAAAACGGTAATAAACTACATTTTAAGGTAACCCTGATATATATCATGCGAGAACATTTGACCAGTAGGAGAAAAATCTTCGCAGACCGTCTGGTTTATTTGTTTGCACTGAAAATCCTCATAAAGTACCTGAATGATTTGTTTTCCTGTTTGGCTAAACTTTGCATTGCACGTTTAATTTAAATTTATAATTAAAATTGCTGCAATTAATTAATTGTTTTTAAAGTTCCTGGGTTGAAATTTACTTGGTACATCACATGTGACATGTATTACATCAATTATATAAGGAATGGGGCACTTTGGAAAAATAGGATTGAATATTAGAAATCCTTCGTGAAAGAATATTCTTTAACATTTCACGAGTAAAAAAAACATAAAATAACGACCTTGTTCAAATAATCAGAAATGAATTTGTTCCTCTTGAATTTTTCATTATTAATTTTTGTCATTACGAAATTTTCATTCTTCACTTTATTGTACGCGGTCTTTCATATTTTATTATCGAATATTTACTACCGATTCCATTGCTGACTTGTCGAAAAAACTCCTAATACTGACATCTTGCGAAAAAAAATTTGCGCGTTAACTAATGATTCCTAGTTCAGCCCTCAACAAGTTGACAACAAAAAGTCTGGTCTTCAATTTATTTCAATATTTCAAGACAAGCGAGAAAACTGAAGTTCGAGATGCATTATGGGAATGGGTGTACTAATACTTGAATTTTATCCACTCTTCTTTTTCAACTTTCAATAAAAATATAAAAAAATTAGGAACGTTCTAGAGCTTCAGGCTCGGCGAACGGATCTAAAGTTTCACTGTTTAAAAACCTTTCCCATCATAGAACAATTGAGATTCGTTAATAGCACTTTACATTATTCCTTTTCAATGTAATAAAAACTTGATGGATGAAAGCTAAGACGAAAAAGATTTTGACGCCTATTCGACTCAAAAGTGTAACTTGATACGCATCAAATTTTCGTTGGCAGCCATTACAAGAAGCACTCAAATCGACGAAGACGAGGAAGTTATATTATCGAGAACTAATTAAAAATTTGAAAGAAGGAAATTTAACAGTTTATTTGGATACAGCAAAAGCATAACTAAATTGGAAGAAAGAATGATAAATAAATAATAATCATCGTTATATAAAATTGCATACATCGTTTGATGTTTTAGGACTGGTTATAAGAAGCTTCTAGAAAGTTCTAGAAGCCATTACTAAAATTATGAAGCAAAATGTTTAAATTTTATTGAAAAAATTGATAACTGAAGTGGAAGAAAGAATGATAAATAAATAATAATCAGCGTTATATAAAATTGCATACATCGTTTGATGTTTTAGGATTGGTTACAAGAAGCCTCTAGAAAGTGATGTGATGCCATTATCAAAAATATGAAATAAAACATTTCAATTTTAATGAAAAAATAATTGGGGAAAAATCGTCTGACATCAAAATCCAATGGCATTTTAGAATCTGGAACTCTTTCTGTTTACTTTCGGTTATTTATCGTCTTCACAGTTCAGCCCTTGGCAATATTGTTGAAGCAACAAATGTGTACCGAGTCGAAAGATTTGCTATCTTAAATAAGAAGAAAGCTACCCCATTGAGCTAGTAATTGAGGCAGCTTTTCTTATATTGACTCCCATTCGTATATCAAGGAACCTTTAAAGCTCTAAAAATATCTAGTTGCTTCTATAATTTCTAGTTGTAAGTAAATAAATAATTTGAGTTTAGTGAATTCCGAGAAACAGAAACACATTTATGCAATATATCTGAAAAATGTTTGTGAATTTTGAATGCACGTATGTTATGCAAGGAAGGGGATTTCATACAAAACTTAAGTGGAAGATTTTTGCAATTGTCTTTCCACTCATCCTTCGATTTGTATATCATTTATCTTGAAGATTTTGTGTTGGATATTCTTAAGACATATTTTTTCATAAAATTTGAATTTTATGTACATATGTATATTGGTAATTGTTAACTTTGTCTTTAATGTTTGTCTTTAAAATCTTATATTGCATATAGATTTCTATAAGGAGAATTAGAATTCATTGGAGAATTAAATTTATTAGAGATCAAAATTCATACTTTGATGGGGATTTCGTCTGACCGTCTATATAGATCGTAAAAAAATAACACTTTAAATGCTATTAAGTTACGCAAAATCGATTCTAAACTGTAAGCTTGCATTAGCTAACAATTCAGCTAATAATTAATTATTCAATATTTCTTCCGTGTCTGGGCAATAGGGGTTAAGTCTGACTTTTGAAGGGTCCAAGGGACACGTGCATCATTAATTTAAAAAATAATAAACACGCTTATAGTCAAAACTATATCTACGAATCTAAATTACAGTTATTTGTATCATCGCATACTTCTTTTTCTTCCTGAATCTTTGTGAGAAAGTGAAATATTTTCAATGATTCTGAGTAGTCCTTTTGACTTACCCCTTTTGCCCTGACACGGAAGATTTGTGTACCACATATATTCTCAAATTACATAGATAGAAATAATTTAAAATTATCAAACTATAAGTTATACATCTTACCACTACCATACTATACTTTTCCCTGTGTGTTAATTTCTTATTGTTAACAACTTAAGAGAACTAAATTTTTATTTTGTTGCAAATGAGAAGACAATATTTATTGGGTTACATTTTGAGTCCAATTTAACAAAAAGTTATGCAATTTTTCACATGTCTTTTCGGAAACTACCCCATAAAAGACAGTAAAAGGAATCCTTACATAGTAAAATCAATATATCTTTTACATCAACCAAACTTAAAGAACATGACATACAGGATTGGCATCAGCGTTAAAGGTCTTTAAAAATAATCCGGATGAAAATTCCAAGCAAATATTTGAACTCTTTAACATCTCTTCTCAATGCCACGAGCAAAAAACGAACACTAATTATTTGAATGCTTTCTTTTTTCTCTTAATTGTGCTTAATGGTGAATATCTGCTTAATCACAAAGTAACAAATACCTTCTTGTAGCTTCTTCAATTCCGCAGAATCCTGGCGTCTGATTGGATTCGCTAACGAGCTGAGGTTTTTTCCCCCTTTCGCTTTCTTCTTTTTAGATCCGTCATTTGGCAACAAGCCTATCTTCCAGACGCGTTAATCCGTAACAGCTTCCGACTCGAGTTTCGAAGCTTTACGCTTACACAAAGAATGATTCTTCATTGGCGTTAATTGAAGCAACAAGTTAAGGGTGGTGTCAGAGAAGCCTAACATGATTCCAATGAATTTTTGACCATCGCCTCTGTACACCAGAACAGTTTTCAACAGAAGAAATACTGTATGAGAAGGATTTTTAGTGTAAGGCAGGGATGCACAAACCTCGACCCACGGGTCGCATGCAGCCCTCTGCTGATTTGCTGGCGGCCCACCTCACCATGTCATTTTAATATTATCATGTAACACGATCGGTTATTTTTTAAGTAAAATGCCAACTTCAAAAGTTAAGTAAAATGTCCAATTCAAGACCATATATGTTGCTCCAGTGTGACATTAATTAACTACCTACCTCAAGACTATATGCTAAAAAATATTGATAATTTGATCAGCTTTCAAGAATCGTTCTTCTGATTTTCAAAATGTAAAACCGTTGCTAAATTTGTTTAGCAACCCTTTTGTTGTTTTGCCTGAAAATTCACCCGAATCAGTACAGATTGAATTTATCTGCATGCAAAACGATGGGAACCTGCGAAATAAATTTAATGAAGACAACAATTCATTAAACTTCTATCGTTGCATCAATCAAAAAAATTGGAAATCGTTGCTAGATAATGCATTAAAATGCTTAAGCCTCTTTGGGTCTACATATATCTGTGAATAAGTGTTTTCAGTCTTGTAACAAATCGAAAAAGGAATCGCTTGACTAAGGAAAATTTAGAATCAATTTTGCGCTTGGCTACTACAAAAATCGAACCAAAAAAACAATTGTTAAATCTCAATGCAAAGTCACCCATCGCTAAATTCTTTTTATATGTCATCTTTCTTTGAATATATGATAAACATAAATAAAATAAATAATATATGATAGATAACTTTCATGTTTTGGGGCAATCTTCCCATAAGTCACAGTGAATCGATGAGGCCCTTGTCTTAACAAGTCCCTGGTGTAAGGAAACATGGCACCGGAAGACGAGGAATTTACTTCCGGTCACACAATGTGAGACTTTCTGCCAAGCTAAATGCAGGTAGCGGTAGTGTTTCTGAGAAGGAAAGTGTTTCCTTTGCGTATTCCGAACTTTGACTTGTTTTTCGAATACGATTTCGGCACATCGCCAATAAAAATTCTAAAGAATAAATTTCGAATTGAGAAAAAAAATTGATTGGTCAACGAAAATTAGCAGAGAGGAATTATTGGAGTAATATCCTTCTATCACAAGAACTGCTCCCGCCAATAAGTGGAAGCGTTGGCGGTTGTTATAGAAACAGGGTACGTGCATTTTGAATATGGGCAATCCTGGGGGACATCTTTATTTAATTTTTAGGGGAGGCGAATTGGCGGCGGAAAGAGGTAGTTTACTAGTAAATATTCTCTATAATGAATTGTTGATTTTATCCCACTTGATCTAAACAAGATAGACCAAGTCCGTGAGTTCACGCACCTTGAAAAAATACAAAACGAGCAAAGGATTATAGATCCTTTCTGGACAACCCCAGACAAACAAGGAAGTGGCCAGGAGAGGGCCTGATCCAAATCGTCATTCGGGCCGCGGTAGTCCAGTTGGAAGAGCAATGGATTAGCAACTGGAGGGTTGAGATCTCGAAACTCGGTGTAACCGAAGACCGTCGTGTGCACGGGGCACGTTAAATCTGTCGTGGTCTCAAATATCCTAGCGTTGGCGTGGTGTGGAAGTTTGGAGGGTGGGGTGCCAGCTCAAGTGTTTCTCTCGTCATCTGATCGTAGTTCAAAATTACGAGGCGTTGTCCTTGGATCTTTTGACTATCGACGAGCAATCCAGTTCAGTTCTGAAGTGAAAAATATGGTTTAATAACACTATCAACAGTATCTGCAATTCTATTGTCAGAAATTTTAGGGCAGTCCTTGAGGTAATCTCCCGTCATTTCGTCCAGTTTTCAAAGGGCTGATCTCGCTATCCCAGTGCTGTGTAAGTGTCTTTGTAGGTAGTCGTGACCTTGTAAGAAGTCGAAAGCAAGCGATTCCAACAACTCTGGGTAAAGAACTTGTCTTTATAAATGAGAGTATAAGCATCTAAGTTAAGTAGAAGTAAAGGGGACTTAGGTTGGGACAACTAAGCTATGGGTCAAAAGTGTTTAAAAAGTATGTCTCACGTCCAGATTTATTGTAAGAGTATCACAATAAATAGATACTGTACCACAAATCTTAGAACAGATTATTCTTGATCCTTGCTTTGTGTCGTGGCTCAGTGGGTATGTCCACTGCGCTTGCAACCATCGAGTTGTAGGCGGCGCAGGTTCGATTGCTATCAGGGTGTTTTTCTCTCTTCTGTGTCAGTAAAACTTTCATTACGTGTGTCTATTACTTGATGTTGTATGTCTTGTGTCTGGTGCAGCATGGCCAAATATGGCCCGTGCGCCATAAAACCTTAAAACCAACCAACCTTCCTTTATAAATCTTACATGTAGTCAGAATTTTTTTTTGTATTTCGTATAAGTTGTTTTGCGTTACTACGTCCGAGTAACACAACGAAACCGTCGACCTACGTCCGAGTTACCTATTATCCATGTTTCAGTTATATAGTCCGCCTACATTTTCTCTCTATAATCAAGGTCTACTGTATTTTGTTTATATGTTTTAATATCCATATCACCTGTATAATTAGGGGAGGTAGCCGAGTCGCGGATTAGTTATCGGATCGTTGCGAGATCGAAACCAAAGATCGTCGTGTACGTTGGAGGCTGTTACAATGTTAAAATCTGTCGTGGCCTCAAATGTCCTCATGTTGGCGTGGTGTGGAAGTTTTTAGAGGGGTGTCAGCTCAGGTGTTGACCTCGTCATTTAACCATGGTTCAAAATCACTAACTGTTGTCCCCGGATCTTCTTTCTCTTCGGGATAATTCCCGGAGCGTCACCAATACCCCGCTGTATTGCTCCAGTGCGACGTTGATTCAATCACCAGACAACCACTTGTATATTAATAACATTTTTGTGGATCCAGTCTCCTAATCATGCCCCTAGAAGCTGTCGCCCATGGTCAAATACCGAGACGGGAAATTTGAACTGCATGTTATACTTTTCAATAGTGTCATAGGTTCAGGTTTCATATTCGTGACCAATAATCCACTCCTCATAGGTCCTAGCATTAAGCTGTCGTGGCCTCAAATGTCCTTACGTTGGCGTGGTGTGGAAGTCTGAAGAGTGGAATGCGAGCTCAGACGTTGCCCTCATCATCTGACCGTGGTTCAGAAATACGAAGGAAGAAAATGTGAAGGTTTCTTTGGAAAAAAGATCAACGCAACAAAGCGTAAAACAAAGTGTAATGATAAATAAATGATGGCCAATGTTATGAGAGGGATTTTAAGTGTAAACAAACGAGGATTTTATTTCCGTTACCTAAATGTTCTACCATGATAAATATCGAGGTTACTTTAAAACGTAGCTTATCGCCGTTTTTGCAACTTTTGGCGTTTAATCTAATTGGCGTTGACCAATCAACTTATACATCAATTCGGAATTTATTCTTTGGAATTTTTATTAGCGAAGTTCTGAAATCTTGTTCGAAAAGCAAGCCAAATCACGTCCGGAATACATACAGGAAACACGTCCCGCCGCTGAAACACTACCACCACCTACATTTAGCTGGACAAAAAATCCTTCTCTTAGAATCATCAGCATGGTTTGATATTTTATGAATTGTTGCAAGATGCTTCTTTTAAGTCCATTACTAAAAAGGCAAAACCAAATGTATAAATTTTATTGGACAAATTATTACGGAAAAATGTCGTCTGCCAACAGTCTAATGATGTTTTTGAACCTGGAACTCCTTTTGTTCTCTTTTAATTATTTATCGTTTGCACACTTTTGCTTCATCATGGTTTCAAAACAGTCTGTTCCATCTTCAGGAGAATAAAGATCTACGGAACGAAAACAAGAAATTAGAAAAAAACAGGTAAGCTAAAATTCCAAAGAAAAATCTGTAACGAATTTTACAAGTATATACTTTTAAGTTTCCTGGGTAATTGAAAATTTACTTGGTACACCGATTGAAAGTTTTAGTTCACAACAGTGTGCTTTAATTAAAATTGTTAAATAGCTAATTAAAAAATAACGTATACTACATGACATACTAATTTTCATTAAAATTAATATTTTTTAACTTGAGGCGTTTTGTTTCCATGTTTTGTTGTTATTCATTCCGGTGAAAAATATAACATGAAACAAAAGAATGAAAAATATCTCGCGCACTTTGAAAAGTGTTTAATTATAATTTACGTTCCAAAATTTTATTTCGCAGTTGTCTGATTTAAACAGAACATATGAAAATAAAAGAGGATAATTTAAGAAAATAATATTCTTTTAACCATATTATATTTGCTCTTAAACGAGCCTTTTAACGAAATGTTTTTAGATAAGGAGCTAATTTAAAAGCAGAATGCAAATGATCCATGAAATATGATGAAATATCAATGCTAAAAAAATCAATGAGTTTCACATATCTATTCCTTATAGTTTAAAAAATTCAAATACACTGCTGGCCACCGTAAATGCAACACCCTGAAGGAAGCATGCAAATAATATGAAATTTACAACATGCATTAGCGGAGGTGAGATATGCAAATGATTAGAATTTCAGCGCAGACGCACATCACGCGCGCCTGTGGCGCCACTTCAAAGCGCTATTTAAGGCTTGGAGATTTCGACGATTTCAAGTACGGCAATTGTGTTTTTCTTGTGTTTTTTTCAAAAAAACGATCAATTATGCCTCGTAGAAAACAGCGATCATCTTTTGATCAAGTATCCGAGTTCGACAGAGGAAGAATAGTGGCCTACCGAGATTGTGGATTATCTTTCAGGGAAATCGGTAGTCGTGTTGGACGAAACCAAACAACTGTAATGCGGATATGTGATCGTTGGATGCAAGAGGGTACGACGGACCGACGTGTTCGATCGCATCCACCTCAGTGCACCACTTCACGTGATGACAGGCATATTGTGCGTATGGCAGTGACGGATCGCTCAGCCACATCACGAACCATAGCACAGCACATTCAGTCTGTACCGCATCATCCAGTGTCTGCGCGTACCATTCGACGCAGTTTACAGCAGAGTGGTCTGTCCGCAAGACGTCCATTGCTTCGTCTACCCTTGACGCAGAACCACAGACGTTTCCGCCGCCAATGGTGCGATGAAAGAAGGATGTGGACGGCAGAATGGATTGAAATTGTCTTTACTGACGAGTCACGCTTCTGTCTGCAACACCACGATGGTCGGATTCGAGTCTGGAGACACCGTGGAGAGAGGATGCTGAACAGCTGCGTTATGCACCGCCACACTGGTCCTGCACCGGGTATTATGGTATGGGGCGGTATTGGATATCACTCTCGCACTCCTCTAGTACGCATTGCCGGTACTTTAAACAGCCAGCGCTACATCTCCGAGGTGTTGGAGCCAGTTGTCCTTCCTTACCTTCAGGGCTTGCCCACAGCCATATTTCAACAGGATAATGCGCGACCACACGTGGCACGCATTGTCCAAGGGTTCTTCGTCAATCGCCAGATTGAATTGCTTCCCTGGCCAGCTCGCTCTCCGGATCTTTCGCCGATAGAAAACATGTGGTCCATGGTTGCTCAACGATTGACCCAGAATACATCCCCAGCTGCCACACCAGATCAACTTTGGCAACGTGTGGAAGCTGCTTGGTCTGCTGTACCCCAAGAACACATCCAAAGTCTCTTTGAATCAATGCCGAGGCGTGTGGCAGCGGTGATCTCCAACAATGGCGGCTACTCTGGCTACTGATTTTGGCAGGAACCACACTTCACAGAAGTCTATAAATTTAATCATTTGATACTTGGTCAACATGTTATCTACAAAATAAATTTTGTTGTGATATCTCTTGTCTTTCTTGGTGTTGCAATTTGGGTGGCCAGCAGTGTACGTACTCTGTTCATGTCGCTATTATATTTTTCTCAAAAGTATATGATTTTGGTTTATTTGTGAAACAGCATTTTTACATGCACCATCTGCTAAGTTTTTGAGTTTTTATTATTTTACGCGTACTTTGATTTATTTTTTACTAAAGAGAGTCAGACTCAAAAATACTTCACATTTTCTCACTTTTTTCTTTGATTGCAGTATATGAAATCCGGTACTGAATTTTATAGATTGCTAAAATCTTTTTTGAGCTAGTTTCCCAATTAAACTTTTATTTGGTAAAATAGGAAAGATTTGTGCTAAGCTAGTTTTTATGTTAATGCACGACTCACATGGTTTGTTTCTTTACACTGAAAATCCCTCTCAAAGAAAGATAAACATCTTTAATGTTTTATGAATAGTTACAAAATTCTTCTTTAAAGTTCGACTAAGAATGCTAAAAAAATACAAAATAATATTTATTTTTTATTAAAAAGATAGTTAAGAGAAAATCATCGTCTACCTTCAAAGTCTAATTATGTTTTCGCACCTCGAATTCCTTTCGCTATCCAATCGCTTTATTAAATTCTCGTAATCCTTATGACCGTTAAATAAAGACCGTCGTGTACAAAGGGGGCTAGTGCATGTTGAATCCGTCGTGGCCTCAAATTTCGTGTGGTGTGGAAGTTTGGAGAGCGGAGTGCGAGCTCAGCTGTTGCCTCGTCATCTGACCATGGTTCAAAATTACGTGGTGTTAGCCTCGGATCTTTCCCTTTTGAATTGATCCCGGTACGTCACCACTAGCCCGTTGTGTTGCTCCCAGTGTGATGTTAAATAAAATACCTACCAACCTTATGACTGTTAGCTCAGGTGTTGACCTCGTCATCTGACCGTGGTTCAAAATTACTTGGCGTTGTCCTCGGTTCTTTCCCTTGGGGATTGATCCCGGACCATCGCCAATATATCCTTGTTTTGTTCTAGTGCGACGTTAATTAATTACCTTATGAGTGTTTAGTAACTACTTTTATTTTGAAGCATTCATGCAAACTGCTGATTTCAACTCTTACATCAAGTAGTTGAATGAGAAAAGATTAAAGCACATATCATGAATAGATAGAATGAATGCATAATTTTAAAAAATCAGACAGCAAGTTCTATCTTGCAATTGTGCAAGCTTGTCGAAAACTCAATAGATGTCATTAACACTTAATCTATTTGTAATATTTAATGAGATTTTACCAAACCCATTACCTCCTAATCCCATTAAAATATACAGAAAACAATTTATCAAGCATCTTAAGAGGCATTTTGATTAATTAACTTATATTGATTTGAGAGTGCCATTTGAGAGCTGACGGTAACAAAATCTCAACGACGTTACTTATTACGAAGAAAATTGGTGGATTATTCAAGTTAAAAATAGATTCAATGGAAGAAAGTGAGAGATACAATGGGGTTACAAAAGTATTTGTCCGCTTCGCGTTTGTTGACTATTTTCATGAATTTTGTAAGGATGTTGTTGCCGTGTCCATTTCTGAGTCAGATGTCGCCGTGTGCATTTTGCACAGCTTTGGCGATGTCGATTATTTTCTAGCCGTAAAGCTGTTCTTCAGGATGTTAATCAATGGTTTGAAGAGCAGCTACTAGTGCAGGGCATGTGAATATATGATGAGGTGTGATTTCGACGCCCAGACAGTTGTTACAATGACTGTACGTTCTGGTTCCATCACAGTTAATTTTGATGCCTTTAAAATGTCCTGCTCTCAGTCTGGATATTGTGGTGGTGGTTTTTCTATCGGTGTTAATTTCACAAATTTGGTGTTTTATTTTAATTTTTTGTGATATGAATTTCAATTTTATCAAAGTATTAGCATCGGCAAGAGTTATTGCAGTTTGTTCAGCATTTAATTCTCTAGCTTCCTTTGCCAATTGGTCTGCAGCTTCATTTTCTTCACTCATGAGCGGGAATCCACTTAAGAGTGCACCTTTCCTCCAAGCACATGAGTTATAAGGATGTTAAAATTACGATTTAAAATTTCGCCACATAAAAGCTCTGTCATTCTATTTTATTATCCCATCGAGTCGAGCAGATGATGCTGGTACAGAAGCAGGTATTCCTTTCTCCGGGAGGCGGAGCCTACCAACCAGAGGAACTGATCATAGTCTGAATGTAAAACTTAGCTTTATATACTATTGTATTATAAGTTAATTTTGTAGTGGTAGATAAGCTCACATTACTCCCTTTCTCAATTCGAAGATGCTGCCAGAATTTGATAGGTTTCCAATTACGTGAGAGCTGTATCACGGGTGTACTTCGGTATGCGTGCCAAGCAATGGAAGATTGAGACCATGAATTGTCCTGTGTTGCCTTTAAGTAGATGAGTGTGAGTGCAGTCGGCAGTTGGTTGAAATTATTTTGATAACAACGAATAGTGAAGCTGTGTTAGGAATAGAAGCACTGTCTTGTTATCACAGGGATTCAGACAGTTGTTGGAAGTGAATCGCAACGGCAATTCAACTGTTCAATGTGAACCATCCATCTAAGTTCTTTCCTATCGTTGCAAGCGCCATCTGTAATTTGCCAGAAATACCATCAGGCTGGTTTGAAACAATGCGCATTCATAATCAAATCAGCCACTCATCAGTTTATCAAAACGTGGGAAAGACAGTGCAACCTTGTCAACCAAATGTTCTTCATGGTCGAGATGGGTTTTACTGCTATATAAACTATTGTATCATAAGTTAATATTGGTGGTGATGACTAAGTTCACCACATGTACTACATTAGAAGTATCGTGGGAATTTGAATCTAAGTGTAGCAACGTTCGGTCAACATTAGAATGTTTTGCATTTGTAATCATTGCATTTGTCAAAATCCTCATACAAATGCCTTCAGAGTGAAAGAAAACTACTTTCGAAAGGTAAAAAAAGAGATTCTTAGTCGCGCCCACAGCAGTTCACCAAGATCTAATTCTAACATTTGTTTAGTTCCACGACTCCCAGAGGAGAAGTGCTCTTTGTTTACACATCCCACATATCTTAGTTTTCACTAAGACCCTGTCAGAAGATCCGGCGCTTGTCTTTTTCTTCCTAAATTCCAGTTGGTTTGGGCATACGGCTGTTTTCTATTAACGTTGAATGGTTTAAATTTTTGATGGGGAAATCGTAGTGCTGTAGTTTCGGTTAAACTTAAGGGTAGGTAGGTAGGTATCTAATTAACGTCGTACTGAAGCAACACAACGGCTATTGTTAAGCTTCAGGGAGGGCATTTTCTATTTTTCGGTGAAACAAATCGATTTTAGTTAGATCAATTAGTAGTTTTTACATAATTTTTCCTTTAAAATCTTAGCATGTGTGCTAAATTTCAAGTCGGGACGCGGTAGCTCAGTTGGAAGAGCAACGAATTAGCAACCGGAGGGTTGCGAGTTCGAAACCGTCGTATACACGGGGCTGCTGCATGATAAATCTGTCGTGGCCTGAAAATGTCCTCACGTGGTGGAAGTTTGGCGTGATGTGGAAGTTTGGAGAGTAGAGTGCCGGTTCAGGTGTTGACCTCGTCATCTGACCATGGTTCAAAATTATGAGGAGTTGCCCTTAGGGTTGACCCCTGACCGTCTCCAATAGTCCTTTGTGTTGCTCCAGTGCGTTGACGTTAATTAACTACCTACCCACCTATCCAAAAAGAGCGATAATTTAATCGATAAAAAGTCCCACTTTTAGGGAGAAAACTGCTGTTTGTCTTATTCGGTAGAGTTAACTGAGCATAAATTCTTGCGTTTGAGCAGTAAGTTCCGTTTTTCTTTAATGGATTCAATCAAAGCATTTTCCATTAACTACTTTGTAAATATTAAAGTAGGGAAGATTTTTCCTAAATATTCTTAGATAGTCAATGAATTTATTTAATTTTTTGGTGGATCTTCTCTTGTTCATTAAAGAAGGTAGATATACATTTCTAATGCAAATGGAATGGGGCAAAAACTAGTTTAATGCATGTAACCAAATTCATTGGTTAGAACCCAAAGGTCTAAACTCGTTTTGGAAAGCATGATCATATGCATTTTAAAACAGTAAAAACAGTGCAATGAAGTCTACCGGATAAGTATCTTACTTTAAAGAAATAACTATTTATTGTTTTTATAAGATATCGATAAAACATAGATATTTTTTTCTGTGACAAATGCTGGAAAAACTGCTGTACTAATATTCTTCAGTTCTTTTCGCCTCTATACACAAAGGTAGGTAGGTTGTTAATTAACGTCGCACTAGAGTATCACAACGGGTTATCTACGAAGGTCCTGGATCAATCCCCTTCCCCAATAGATCCGAGGACAACACCTCGTGTAATTTTGAACCATGGTCAGATGACGAGGTCAACACCTGAGCTTTTACAAAAAGATAATAAGCCAAAAATAACTAAAGAGAGATATTCCTCCTTAGAACTTATGTAATGATTAAGCTACTTCTGATGCCACTCTAAATAGAAGAAAACATTGTTTACGTATTCATAACGAACTTAAACAGACTTGCTAAGCAAAGATGTTTTACTGTGCAAGAGAACTTCAAAGATATAAAAGTGATATTTGTCAGATTTATTTCTAAAATTTAATTAGCAGGATTTGTATCTGCTAGGAGTTAACTGAGTTTGATTAAAATGGATACTGATTTAGAGCTTGTTGCATTTAAGACATTGAGAATTATACGTTTCCAAATCCTTCTGCACTAAAGGATAGAGATAAAAAGACCACGAAAAGACATTTCTATCTATCGTCATCGCTTTAAAGTGTTTGTTGTTTGAACATCCTTGTTTGAACGATTTGAAGATAATTTTATCATGAAATTTCCAGACAAGCGTCTGTAATTGTCATGTCTAGGCTTCCATTATTGAGATCAATAGCTGTTTCCCCAATAGATGGGGTTATTTAGTCAATAGCAGAATATTTATACGGCCTTGCTCAGTTGAAATGATGAACTTACGATGAATAGTCTTGTATTCAGTTTTTCTATCAACGTGATTAATTTCTTTTAGAGCAAATGCATTTCTTGAAAATTCGATTCATGTCACATGAAATAACAAAAAGCTTATTTTGAGCACATTCGTCATCTGACCATGATTCAAAATTACAAGGTGTTGTCCTCGGATCTTTTCCTTTGGGGTTGATCCCGGACCATCGCCAACAGCCCGTTGTGTTGCTGCAGTGCAACGTTATTTCAACAACCTACATACCTGTAAATATAAATTTATATTACAATAAAGGGACAACAGAAAATACCTCTCGACTCGAAACATGTAGGTAGGTAGTTAATTGACGTCACACTGGAGAGACATAACGGCTGTTGGCGATGGTCCGGGATCAATACTAAAGGGAACGATCTTATTCTCAGAATATGTAAGAAAATGAAACGTAAAAATATTTCAAAGGAATTTTTCTGGAGGTATTGAAAGATAGGAAGAGAAATATGTATAAGAAAATTGTTTGAGGATATTGATTATAGGACTCTGTTCGGAAATCCTGAAAATGCCTTTCGGCATTTGAATCCTTTCCTGAATACCAAAGTAGACTGAAAATGAAGAGCCAGAAAGCCGTGAAGAATCTCGTCTCAAAACAATCAAAATCGATTTATCGGAAAACTGAAATCGTGTTCTTGGTACAGTAGAAAATCGCAATTAATTTAATACCTGATAGTGCACACAATTCATTCACATAATAACCTTTAAAACTTTTGTACTAGGTTTTATTCGATTCGACTGAATTGATCATGGTGAACTTTTTAGGTAGCTAATAATAGGTAGTTCATTAACATCGCACTGGAGCAACACAACGGGCTATTGGCGACGATCCGGGATCCATCCCAAAGGGAAAGATCCAAAGACAACGCCTCGTAATTTTGAATCACGGTCAGATTACGAGAACAACACCTGAGCTGGCACCCCACTCTCCAAACTTCCACATCTCGCCAAAGTGAGGCCACGAGTGATTTAACGTGCACCAGGCTCCGTGTACACGACGGTCTTCGGCTGAACCGAGTTTCGAACTGGCAATCCTCCGGTTGCTAATCCGTTCCTCTTCCAACTGGGATACTGCGGCCAAAACGTTTTCGACGAACCTAATAACAACTCTATGTCAAACAAAACTTTAATGACGGAATAGTTCCAATTAATGAAAAGGGCGCAATTTAACTTGTCATTGATGTAATATGTCATTGTGAATGAAGATGATGCTAGACGTACAGAAAATCGATGATTTAAATCAATTAAAAGTTCCTAATGTAGTTTTTCCCTATTAACTTTTCGTTGCGATGCTCTTTTAAAGATCACTGATCTGAAAGGTGTTCAAAGATATGCTACAGTATAGTAGATGTCTTTGAATAAAATGGGAGAAATTCATTTTTCAAATCAGAACATTTATGCAATATAATTTCCAGTCAAGGAAAACACATCTATAGTAATGTCAATATTCTATAAATCAACCAACCTACTAAAAGACATGATTACACAACATGTACAAACATGATCCACGCCTCCCGATTAACGAAAAAGGCTTAACTCTCCAAGCTGTTTCGACGAGATATCATGTCCATCAAGATATGACCAATTTTGCTAATGATCCATGAGATACCTCATCGGGACAACCACCAGCAGGGTTAACACACCACAAGGGAATGCGAGATAAAATTTTTGCATGATCTCATTAGTTTGTCTTTTACCTGACTCTTTCAAATGAGTTCCATTACAATCTAGGCTATAGGATTGGTTTGGTTTGTCTCTCTTCGGTTATTTTTTGACACACAGGTGTAAATTATGCCGGGACGTACGGCTTAAAGTGGATTACGAACATCCATGCCTTGACCAGGATACGAACCCACAGCCTGTTGAATAGAGGACCAGAACGCTAACCACTTGGCTTCCAGGTTGGTCTTGACTTTTAGAAGAACGTTTGGTATGGAAAGTTATTTTAAAGTCCAAACAAATCAACAATGTAATTATAAATATTTTGACATATTTGGTATTGGTATTTTCAATTAACGTCACACTGGAGCAACACAACGGGCTATGACATATTTGGAGATGTTTCTTTTAGTATATGCCCTTCGTATGCATTCAAAATACCTAACTAGACGCATTTCTCTTCTGTGTCAGTAAAACTTTTCTTATGATGTGGGCATGTCCACTTAATTGACGTTGTTTGGCTCAGCTTGGCCAAATGTGGCTCTTGTACATAAAACACAAACCAACCACTGGTGATTGTCTTGAAACATTGACTGTCTAAAACTTGTTTTACACTAGAGCAACGTGGACCGTGCCGGCCAATCAACGACGTTAAAAGCATTTATTGACTGTTTTTTTTCATCGCTGATTGGCCGGAGCAGGCGGCGTTGCTCTAGTGTAAAACAAGCTTTAGATATATGGATCGCAATTGCACAATGAGGGCTCATCTAAAAACCGAAAACATTTTCTCTCTGAAAAAGATTTCCAGCACTAACAAGAATGAGCTGCAAGAGGAACCGAGAGTATTTCGGATTAACCCACATTTATTTAAACCCGCAAGTGCCCGACAGTAATTCCTCACCATGTTTCTCCCGAGCCGCGGTTCTTATTTACCTTCTCGCTAGCGAATGACAGAACGACGGAATAAATCAACTCGAAAGCGTCGAACAAACAAGTGTACGCTCTAAAAGTGACGTTCTTAAGTGAAGATGACGGATTTGGATTTCGTCGTCGACGGATTTTTTTTTTGCACCTAACCCTTCCAAAACTGCGCCTTTTTTTATTTTTGCTTAGTGTTATTTCTTCCTCGTTGATGTTAGTATTTTATTTTGGGCAGTGAGGAGGTGCGGGGTTTTCTCGAAAATAGCTCCTGCGACTTGGAGGATTTTTTTCTTCTTTTTTTAAGTGCTTTGTTGTGTTTGTTTCATAGATTCCGGTGTAGGTCTGTAGGTCAGCCTGGATGTTCGAATTCCGGAAGTGTTTTCGGAGTTGATTCTTTTGGACGGTAGTGTAGTGCGCCAGAGAACCTGGAGGGGAATAGACCCTCAATCTCCTGTGAAGTTTGAAGCTTGACTGAACAGAATTTAGTTAGCTGGAGCCTTGGATTCTTTTGGGTTGTACTTTATTACTGGATTTGAACCAGGTACAGGTACTCCTCACCTAACGACACACTTGTTTTACCGGCAACAAAGATTTTCCAACAGCTCAATGGGGACTGTTGTTGTTTTCAATCTTGGGGGGTCTGGCACATGCTAGACCAAGTCCATGACACCACTCGCCTTTAAAAAGTCCAAAACTATCAAAGGTTTCTCTAAAAGGTCATTGGAATCCAAACTAACACACGAAAGCATGTGAGCCGGGGAAGCCTGTGAGCTCGTGCATTTATTACAAACAAGAAAACTTTTATGTCCATTTTAAAATATGAGAGTATTAGTATGGGCACTTCTGAATGTCAACAAAGTCGTCTGATTTTCGATCGCATAACACTCCGAAGCATAGTCTGGGCGAGTTCCCATACAACCACTCATGAGTAGGATTCTCCATATAATTTTACTGCAGATCTTGGATTTCGTGAACATTTCCTGGAACATTAGTTGATTCAGTGATGTTAGTCTCCAATGAGCCATTTGTAGTTTCCAGCCCTTCCGCTGTCATTTAATTTAATTTTAATACGTGAAGGATAGGTGGGTAGTTAGTTAATTAACGTCGGAATGGAGAGACACAGCGGGCTATTGACGACGGTCCGGGATCAACCCCGCAGGGAAAGATACGAAAACGCCTCGTAATTTTGAATCACGGTCAGATGAGGTCAACCCCTAGCTGGCATCCCACTCTCCAAACATCCGCATCACGGCAAAGTGAGGACATTGGAGGCTACGATAGCATTAACATGCACTAGCCCCCACGTACACGACGGTCTTTGGTTGGATCGAGTTTCAAACTCGCAACCCTCCAGTTGCTAATCCGCTACTCTTCCGACTGGATTACCTAAAGGGTTAATGGTCCAGAATAAAAGTAACTTCAATAACAAACTCAATTGAGGGTTTTATTTGAAATTCCATTTCCATCACAGATTCATTTTATTGCTACACAAACATAAGTGCTCTTAGTGTATTATTACATAACTTATAAATAATAATTCAAATCACTGCTACAAGTTGAATATTTACATAAATATACGCGTTGCACTATAAATATATATTGTGTTCAAACATGTCTCATACATTCAATTTCAAGATTGCTCACATGTTCAAAGAATAGGTTGAGCTTCTCATTGAAATCGTATTTAAAAAACATTTATTATTTAAAATAGAATTGTTATATGCAACATGTACTTCCAACATGGACCATGTGGAAAAAGCTAAGTCATAGTTCTAAGTATTCTCACTAAAATTTTAAACTCATCTTGTTTTAAAAATAATGTCCATCCAGTCGAGCTCGCACACTTTAAATAAATCGTTTACATTTTATATTGGCTATTGATATAAATAGATGAAACATTAAGAGTATTCAATAGCAAAACAACTTATGTGTTTATTGCTTAGCTAAACCATTTGAATCAATGTATAATTTTATATTTAATTATAATCATTGAATTTTTTAATTCGTGCATTTTATATTTCATGCCTGTACTCTATACGGTATAATATTTTAGAGCATATTCTCTAATATTCATAATAATACAATATATTTATAAGATATCATTCTAAAAACTTCATTATAAATGCGTTTTAGAAATTATTAAATTAATGTAAATGTAATGCAACCATACATCAATTATAATACATATGAATCAATTCTGATTATAAACTTTTTCTAATTCTCATTCATTTAACGTATTCAGAGAACATTATTTACCTTCTAAGTTGATTAACCTTATTTTGTATCTAGCTTAGTAAAATTTATGTAAACAATAAATGTTTTATGATTAGTTCGATGATTCGAAGATTTGTTCTACGTAAAATTGTACAGAACAAAAATATTCTTGCATTTCTCACTAATCATACATTTGTACATATAAATTCTATATTGATTACATTACTATTGATATGACGGTTAAGTAAGTTTGACATCTTAAGTTTTTTACATAAAAAAATATGCGAAGAGAACATGTTAGTTAATTTTAATATTAAAAGGAATCTATACTGTTATATCAAAGGACATAATTAACTGAATAAATCACAATCTTAGGAATTATTTTTGTTCTTTCAGTAATCCTAAAACAGAATTGTAGTTAGTGGTTTAGTCAGTTATCACACTGTCAAACAAAATTATTTACTATGTACTCGTAAGGCATCATCGGGTCTCACATTCCAGAATAAGTCCTTACTGTCTCGAAAACGTCGTTGTTATTTCCATCAACAAGATAGAAATAGATGTTTATCGAAACATTTTATATTTATGTTGTCTATAACGTAGAAGCTTCAAAAAGACTAATAAGAGGATAATTCAAAAGCTGAACTCATTAATAACCTTTCATTCTGCCAAATTTCCAATTAAATTGCAGTTGCAATATAAAATCGGTATGTGTTTAATGGAGCTAGAGAAAAGGATGAGAGTGCTTTGATGATACAAAGTCTAATTTCACGTTTTCCTCTTGGTTCAGTTGTTGTTTTGCTTCGTCATCTTATTAGACAAGATTGCCTCAATATGCATTTATTTAGAGTTGGACTTAGGAATTCACCTAAATGTACTTTCTAATTCTCGACGACCAATCAGCAAGAAACATGTGGACACTTGATTGCATCGTTCAGAGATATTTGGAAACTTGAAGGCTAATGGCTTACTTGTGAAACGCCTGGTGTTTGTAAACAAAAAATATGATAAAACTGGTAAACTGAGGGATAGCTGTTTTGGTGGAGCAACACGCCATCCCCTGAAAAACTATAGGTGGACCAAAATAAACAAGAGGTTAGTTAGTGGTTAAATCTCCCTCGCACTGAACAACACAATGGGCTATTGGCGAAGGTCCGGGATCAATCCCAAAGCAACGATCCGAGAACATCACAATTTTGAACCACGGTCAGATGACATGGTCAACACCTGAGCTGCACCCTACTCTCCAAACTTCCACACCACGCCAACGTGAGGAGATTTGAGGCCACGACAGATTTAAAATACACTGGTCTCCATGTACAGTCAACTATATGGTCTAGTCTGTTTTTATCATCTTTATTGGTCATTTTTTGAAGCTTTTACATTATTGATTAAGTTTACATCTTTTACTGTTTCATGTCTATGTTTCTGAAGCCTTTAGAGCAGCTGCTCGCTTTTGGGATTCGTTGAATTTGATTTCGATTTCCCTCTGAGCCCTCGAGTTCTTCACTCTGTCCCTGGGCAGATCGTCCTCCCCAGCCTGCAACGAAAACTTCCGGATCTTGTCCTGGAAGGTCAGCTTCTCGGGTCGCTGGATCCACATCTTCTTGAACTCGGGCGACTTGTCCACCAGGTCGGACGGCATCTCCTTTACGTACCCGTTCTGCACCTTGCACGAGGCGTACAGGGACGGCAGGATGTCCGCGTCAGACGGCACGAAGCCGTTCGACTTCTTGGTGAGCGTGCTCGACACCCCCATGATGGGGAACTTCTTCTCAAAGTGGTGCCTGGTGCCGTTCCGGGTCGAGGCTATCGAGCCGGTTCCAGTGACGGTAGTCTTCGGCAGGGTGTGCGAGCTGTACCCACTCGCGGAGTTGGTTCTCAGGTAGTGGTAGTCCGCTGGCTTGATATTCTCATAGATGCGAGACTCCTCTGCAGAACTTCCGTTGGTGGTAAGCTTCTGCTCGTCTGGAGTGGAGACGTCTTGAAAGTTGCTGGGCACTTCAATCAACCAATTGTCCTGTGGTACATCTCTGGAAGTGTGCTCTACGCTGTCCGTCGAGCAAAAGTAAGCACAGGAATCGGATATTTCCAGCTTCGTCAAGCTGCTGACGTTCCTGTCCATGTCCGGAACAGGCTTCTCGACTTGTTCGTTTTCTGTGGACATCCCCCTCTGTGCGTCCAACAGTAGTGCGGACGACACGGCCTTGCTGGGTCTGGGTGCTGGCACTGGAGGCTTGGACAACCTGTTACTGCTGTTGGTATTCTCGGGGTGTTGTTCGGATGAGATTTTCAGGATGTTGTTGGTCAAGGGCAAGGAAGACGGTTGGAGCTCGTTCTCGGGGATGGTCACGTCGAGGGGGATGAAGTGTTTCTCGGGGGTGTTTCTGAGAGACTGGTCGCGTTCGTTGCTGCATTTCTCTGAAGGTGAGGAGCTTTTAGACGGATTTTCGAGAAGTTCGTCCAAGAGTTTAAGTCCCATCCTTTCATTAGGAATTACTGTTAATTTATCCCTATGAAAGTTTTCAACCTGAAACGAAATTAAAAAGTGTTATTTAATTTATAAGATGCCTGATGCATAGATGTACATTTCTTGATCAAAACATATGAATTAAGAGTTATAACTTAATCATAGAATATTTGACCAAGAGGGTTATAAAGTAATATATAATATTACCTTATAACCCTCACTTACAGTTATGTATTAATGTATTCGTAGTCTTTATTATATGACATTTTTGAGATGGTGTTTGTAATAGGATTAAGCTTAACTTTCCTGGTGGTTGTCACGACGAGATATCGCTTGTCATCAGCAAAACTTGCAATATATCGATGACAAGATATCTCGTCATTAGCGAAATTGGTCAAATCTTGATGGACGAGATATATCGTCGAAACCACTCAAAGTCGAAGTCAAGAACTGAAAATGAGTGAAGACGTGTTGACGAAGAACATTTGTTAACAGAAAGCGACTCGCTGACTTACAAGTGAAATACAAGTCTAAAAAATAAATGCTCTGAGAAAACGAAGGAGAAATAATTTTAATTTTCGAGTAATTAAAAATTGTAGTTTTATTATTTTAACAACTTTTAATACACTTGAAATTTGCTCAATTTATCTGTTATTTAAAGAGTACTTTTATTATGATTATGTATTGCAACATGAACTTATTAATTAAGTTATAATCAATAATGTACATTTGTTCATTTATGTGTCGTTCAAGGAGAAATCTAACCTTCATACAAAGAAAAAATGACTTTTTCGACCTCGGCAATATAAAGACCACATTCTGGTGTAGAAAAACTAGAAAACCCTATCTTGAAAATTTTACTTAATGTGTTTCACTTGTAAACCGACGATATTTCACATCCTTTACGTGAAAATACGATCATGCTAACAGAAAATATAAGATTTTAAAAACTTTATTAATGGGATGAATTCTGACAAAAAAAATCACTCGTAATGGATCACACATAATTCAGTCGAATATATCTTGGAATGAGGCTAATATCTTGCATACTTATCACCTGTAGAAAATACCTCACTCAAGTGTTACATACTACATAATATCTATAAATTTGTCAAAGTTCTAACTATACCGGCGGCAACCAAATTGATTTGCACTTTCTAGAATAACTTTAATAAAATAGCATATTTCACATAAAGTTTAAAAGCGGTAGAATCAGGTCACATTTTTGCTGCACAGTAGAAACAAAGCATTCAATCAAGAAAGCACAATCAACCGAAAAGTAAACATTTTCCTTAAAACCGAAAATACAGTCTAAGAGGAGGTTTGTAAGGAAAGTACATTTCAAAGAGAAATGTCTAAGCATGTTTCAATAAAAAGATTTGGAAAATGTAAAAGAGCAAAACCAGGAACACAATTTGTTAGTCAATATACAATAATAAAACAAAATGCACCAGTATAATTTATCACCTGCAATTTCAATAGTGGGGTAAGTATATTTCTAAGAGGGAGATTAATTCAAGAGAATTCAGCAAAACATTAGCAATTCCCAAGAATTCAACACTTGTCATCATTAATACTTTCCAAGTATGATAAATGATGCAGAACATCATTTGCATTTACTTACAAAAGTAGAAGTGTTCGTGCAAAAATGAGAAAAAGAATCATAAAGCTATAGCACAATAAATCGTCATGATACTGTGCCGAACATGAACAATGGGATAGGAGGTGTAGACCTCATGCATCAATTCTATTCACTGAAAAGAACATCCAATCGTTCAAACAAAGGGGAGAACGTGATTTTCGCAGATTTTGATTTTTCATGTTGTCGACATCGATAGTCTGATAGGCTGTTATTCATTGCTAAAAATCAGAAAACAAACGGCTATTGGATGATTCATAGAGACGTTTGTATTAAAAACTATGACAGCATAACAAGAAAAATCTAACAATGAGCTCAGCGACTCTTGATTCATGAAGTTTGATACACAGGACATGTTTTCGCAAGCGTTTGAAACACATAGTTTGATGTTCAATAAACAAACAAGAGGATGTTAAAATTTAACAGTAGACAGAAAAAATGTGACGCATCGTAACTTCTCAGTCTCTCTCAACTAGGAAAAGGCTAATAGATATTACTTTTTATGGTCGAATATCGTTTAAAAGAATATTTAAATTAAAGCAAACATTTCAGAAATACATCTGAAACACAATAATTATCTTGACAATAATGTTTTTTACATATAAAGACAAGACATACAAATACAAAAGCGTCTCAAAGGGTTCCATAACTATTTCGGTAGGACTATACTCAGCATCGCAACCGAAGTAACCATAAACCCTTTCAGCACACTTGATATTTTTTATTAGTAGTAATTTGATTTTATGTGTACTTGACTACATCTGAAGGGATTAATACCCAGAAGTGTAGAAGAACTAGGGGT
The DNA here is from genome assembly GCA_933210815.1 of Meta bourneti. Classification (NCBI taxonomy): domain Eukaryota; kingdom Metazoa; phylum Arthropoda; class Arachnida; order Araneae; family Tetragnathidae; genus Meta; species Meta bourneti. Next base: position 26,542,970 of record OW119926.1, on the reverse strand, counting down.
GTGCACTTGGGTTTTCTGACCAATGACTGCTCCTGAAGAACTGCATTGGCCCTTTTAATATGACAGGAAATTCCATTTCACAGGATTGGAAGCAGTATGGGTGTACACGTGGGTTTTCTTGCCAATGACTGCTTTTGAATGGATTGGCTCGTTTCATGCGATTCAGCCGCAAATATCTAAACAAGGTAACACCCAGAATGGAAGCACTAAGGGTGGGTAAAGCTCTTGGGATTGTTTTTGCCAATGACTGCTCATGGAGAACTGCACTAGCCAGTTTCATACGGTTCAATCGCATATACCTAAAGAGATTCACATCCAAAGATATAAAAGGACTGCAGATGTACACTTATTTTTTATTTATTAATTTTGTGCCAATAACAGTTTATGAAGAGGTGCATTGGCCCTTTTCAAACGATTCAGTCGCATGTATCTAAAGAGGTTAGCACCCAGAAGCGTGGACGCACTACTGGTGTACACTCAGGGTTTTCTTGCCAATGATTATTCATGAAGAGGTGCATCGACCCTTTTCACACTGTTAAGTCGCATACATCTAAAGAGGTTAAAACCCAGAGGTGTTGAAGCCCTACAGGTTTACGCTTGGTGATTTTTTTTTTGCCAATGACTGTTCGTGAAGAACTGCATTAGTCTTTTTCATGCGATTAAGGCGCATGTGATCTAAAGAGATTAGCACCCACAAGAATGGACGGATACAGGACACTCCTGATATACACATGGGTGTATTTTACATAATGACTGTTCATGCCAAATAACTTCTAACTGCATTGGCCATTCTGTAAAGAATCAGTCGCGTGTGAGCGTGAATGAGTTGAATGGGAGTACCTTGTTGGAGTCTGTGTCTGAGGAGTCGGAGCACACAGAGCCCTCTTCGTCGTCGGGCTCCAATTCAGCCCTCCGTTGGAACTCTCGCTCCAGACGGAGGATGCGGAGCCACTCGGCCTGCTTCTCGCTCTTCTCCGCGATCGACTCCAGGTACGCGATCTCCTGGTCGCGGGCCCTCCTAGCGTCCAGGACCTGCTCCTGCTGCAGCTGCGAGGACAACAAAGCAACAATTAGGAAGCGTCAGAAAAAGTAAGGAAACAGTGTAATGAGAAAGCAGATGACCTTGGTAGAGTCCATTTCTAAAGAGAATCGCCAATAGAAAGGGTTATCGAAACAGAGATTGGAACAATTGGAACATGCAAGTCAATAAGGAAGTGCCAGAAAATTAAGGGAACTGTCTACTGAGAAGACAGATGACCTTGGTAGAGACCATTTCTAAAGAGGGGAGTAGGCTACAAACAGTGAACAATTAGTAGAACAAACAGTGGGCTACAGCCAGTGAACAATTAGTAGAACAATTACTAGAACAGTAGTGAAAAATTGGAATAGACAGGTCAATTAGGAAGTGCCAGAAAATTAAGGGAACAGTCTACTGAGAAGACAGATGACCTTGGTAGAGACCATTTCTAAAGAGGGGAGTAGGCTACAAACAGTGAACAATTAGTAGAACAGTAGTGAACAATTGGAATAGACAGGTCAATTAGGAAGTGTCAGAAAATTAAGGGAACAGTCTACTGAGAAGACAGATGACCTTGGTAGAGACCATTTCTAAAGAGGGGAGTAGGCTCGCCAAGAGAACGGGTTACCACATTCAAAATCCTGTGTGATGATCGTCATAGATATATTTTGTTTTACCAACTCGTAATCACTGCTGAAATGCGGCTCTAATGATATTAAATACCAGGTGGCTCTAAAATGTTTCCTACTACAGTAAGTAGATGGCAGCACCAAAGAAAGATCGAAATTTATTATTATTCAATTTGCTTGTGAATATTATTCATTTTCTTATGAAGTTTGTTTTAATTAAAGGAATATTTTGGTAAACAAAAGGCATAAGGTGAAAGGGTTTCGTTTCGTTTCTCAGTGGGTATGCCCACTGCGATAGCAACCTTCGAGTTGAAGGCGGAGGTTCGATTCCTGCCAGGTGCATTTTCTCCCTGGGTGTATTTCTCTCATCTGAATCAGTAAAGCTTTCACTGTGTGTGTCAATTACTTGATATTGCACGTCTTGTGTCAATTACTTGACATTGTATTGTGTCTGGCGCAGCATGGCCTTGCGTCATAAAACCCCCAAACCAACCAACGTAAGCATTTTTTAAAAGTTCCAAGTGAGTAAAATTTGATTAAATGTCTCTTACTACATTAAGTAGATGGCAGCACCAAAAAAAGATTGAAGATAATTATTCATTTTGTCTGTGTAGTTTGCTTCAATTATAGAATTTTGGTAAACATAAGACACAAGGTGAAAGGTTTTTCATCCATTAGAATCCACAAATTAAAATAAAATTTTGAAATACACATATATAGGGATTCTTTCATTAAAATTAGTCAGAAAAGTTCATTTGGGGATAAAAACTTCTGAAAAATTACAAAATAAAAATTATAAACAGTTCCTAAACATTTTTAAAAATTCATGTGAGTAAAATTTTGCGTTCACGTAAAATCCCTTCTGTACCAATGTTATTGACTTCTAGAAATATTAATTTCTTTGGATTGAAAGTGGGTTTTTCTCTCACTTTCTCTCACTCTATTTTGATACATTTATCGATAAAAAAAATATTTTCGTACTTTATTTTACTTAATATATAAATTATAGGATGAAGATTTTTCACATATCAAGAAAACAATTATCTAGTCAATAATTATTGATCAAAGTAAGAAATAGCACAGAAGAAATGATTGGATTATAATATTTCGTAACTAATTTAGTTCATAATTTAGTTTTCTATAATTTTCTTAAGGATTACAAAAACTCTTAAATATTGATCTAGAATTTTAAAAGTTAAATCAAATTAGTAGTTAAGAGTTGTGAGGGTTTGAGTGTTGTGTGTGTGGAAAATATTAATTTAAGTTTAATAAAATGTACTTTCTATAAAAACAAAGCCCAAAATGTTTTACAATTACCTTTTCTTTTTCTTCTCGTTCCCATGGTGATGCGCTGAAAACGGAATTTTTGTCCTTACGTTTTTGAGTTTCTTCACTCATCCTATTACAAGGGAATGATAACACAATTAATAATGGGTTAAATAATCTGCTAGTATTTGTAAATGAAACAGCAAGCCTTTAAAACAGCAACTAAAAGCCTTTTAACAAGCATAACATGATGTTCGTGCATGACAAGAATTCGTATTCATTTATTACCATAAATACATGCCTTCATTCCTCTAAATCAAGTTTGCATTCTAAATACCATGCGACTTCAAAATTAAATACAAATTTAATTTAAACAATATTTTTTTGCTCTCGAGAGCGATCGCTCCCCCCCCCCACCCGAGAGCAATAAATAAATTAAATTAAATAAAATAAAAAAGGTAAAAACTCATTTTTGTTTACCCGCGCCGCGCCAAAGCGGAAGGTCCTGCTTAGTAGAAAACACTGGCTAAAAAGTACTAGAGTAATTGGAGTTGGAGAGGATGAAAGTGACTATTTCTAATCTGAAGGCAGAAATCAAGCTGTGGTTGGCTAAATGGGAAAGGGAAGATGAAACAAAACCTCTTTTTTAGGCTATGCAGTTGAGTGTTTGCAGTTTTGCACCCCAGAAACTTCCCCTCAATTAGATCTTTAATGTTGATTCTTTCTTCTCTGCCTATGTCAACTGCAACAGCAGAAAGATCTTTCTCGACACTAAAACTGATCAAAACTTGGTTGAGAAACTGTTGGGGTCAAAACCGCTTAACTGGACTTGTATATGTCCATAGAGACATCCTTATTGACAAAGAGAAAATTATAGATAGGTATATTGAGAAGGGGGAAAGAGAAAAACATGTTTTCTTAAGTACAGGTAGTTTAAAACCAATTGTTCTTTTGTGATGTCAAAAAGTTTAAGTAATTGAACTCAACATTCATACTCTTAGGTTGCTCTTTTAATTTTATATCGCAACTGTAAAAAGTGCAAACCGCCTACTAATATGCATGAAGCAGACCAAATATGTACTGTACGAGTATAGTGCTAATATGTAGAATATAAACTCAATTTTTTGTATACAGAATTTTTATTTCAAAACGTTAACTACTAAGAATATAAAAAAACACAATATTACATTCAAAACTAGTTTTATGCACCTTAAGTAAGTTTTTGAGTTACCGTAACGGCGTAACATCATTCTTACTGTTTACATTGTACTTCTTTGGAGATAATGACTAATGAGATATTAGTCCAAAATACATTCTTGTAATAATACAATTAATATGAATATATTTTTTCAATTGATACAACTTTTGTTTCAAAATGAGTGTCATTATTCATTGTATTGAAAAAATAAAAGAATTTGTAAAGAATATTTAAGTTTCTATTTATTGTTTTCCTAATGTTATTTTTAACATAAAAGTATGTATATTTAGGAATTAAAAGGCTAACATAAACGTAACTTTCAACAACTTACAAAATACTATTTTAAAAGTATTTTCATGCTAATTTCAATGTTTTATCATTTAATTTGTTTAGCAGTTCTATGTTGACAAAAGGTTTATAGAATTTGTGGTTTTTGTGTTAACAGTTATGTAAATGGAGCCAGTTTTGCAAAGGTTTTAAAAGCTACCCATTTCAAGAAATTTAAAGTGATTATGGTTATAGTTTTTGAAGATATTTTTCAAAATTTTCAGGGGAGGAGCCCCGTTTCTCTGGGGGTATCCCATACCCCAGGCCCCCCGGTTTGTTGCATCTTGCAACCAACCGCCCCCACCCACAAAATTGCATTAATCCGTCAATGAGTCCCACACACAAAATGATACATTCGACAGCATGGCACATGGCACCAGCAAAAGAATTCAGGAATCATTAGTAAATTGTGGCGCCATCTGTACTACATAAACAGAAATAGAACACCATATGAATTATTAAATATGGGCTCTGGATGAAAAACGAATAAAAATGTAGATGCTTCAAGCTTTGAATTTTAAAAAATTTCAGCAACGAAACGAAATGTTTACAATTTTCATTTACCATCACTTAATTATTATTTATTTTGCAAACATGTTAATGCCATGATAGTTAAATAAATCTTAAGGTTATATGATTTACTTTGTCGTTATATGATCAATTTTTGCTTCTTTCTAGGGTCATATGATTTGCTTGGTCGTTCTATGGTCACTTTTTGCTACATACTAAGGTTATAAGTTAAAGCTTTATTTTCAAAACGACCTATATATTCCTACTATCCAACCTACTTTTTTTATCCCACTTGACTAATATGTTTATTCCTTTTGCTGCGATAAAATACTTATTTATTAGTTTTTAAAATTATTAAATTAATAAAAAGGTAGCATAATTATTTTCTGTTATGCTTTTAAAAGTAAAAGTGGTCAAGAGAAAACGTTTTAATGTGCGAAATGCTCTTTTAAATGCAGGCACTTATATTTAACCTGTGCTACGGCTCAGCATTCGACAAAGTATGTAATTTACTGTTTAAACTCATACTCTTTATTAAACCCATAAATCGCTTCCTTAATTTAGGAAATAAATTAGTATTTCGTTAAGTTCGATGTCTTAAAAATTATTTTAATCTTTAAAGATACAAATTATTAACATACATTTAATACGATATTGTTTAAATCATCTCGTCACTCTATTGAAAGGATCGATAGTCGACTTAAATTGTATTATGAACAAGTCATTGAACAGTTAATAAAATTTGGAGACAGTAAAGGCATTGTCACCTTTCCCAAGAAGTGTCCTCGTGGTGTTGTCGTGGCCTCAGCGAAATCGAAGACGAGGCGTCACTGCACAAACTGGTCATCGAAACAGACAGCAAGGACTTGTCTATCTGCTGGTGACCACCGTTGGATTTCAAGCTATCTGTAACAGTAAAAGATGAAATTGTAGACAGAAATTTGAACTGTACAAATAAATAGTTAACGCTTACTAATGCCAGGTCACATCCTTACCTTTACTCCAACATCCCACTTTCTTATGTAGTTATTCTAAAATTTCAACAAGATAGTGGGCAAACCCGAATTAACCCTCCAAGTGGTTTTGACGAGATACCTTGTCCATCAGGATAGTGTCGATTTTTTTATGATGACGAGATCAAGATCTGGTCAGTTTTCATCTAATGACGATTTATCTCATCCATCAAGATCTGATCAGTTTTCTCCTAATGACAAAATATCTCGTCAATCAAAATCTTGTCAGTTGTCTTCTAATTGTGAGATGCCTCGTCCATCAAGATCTGGTCAATTTTCTTCTAATGTCGAGGTGTCTCGTCCATTAAGATCTGGTCAGTTGTCTTCTAATGACGAGATGCTTCATCGAGACAACCACCAGGAGGGTTAATATAAGTAATTCTTTTCATTGGCTTATGTGCGAATGTAATGGTATGAAGGAAATTGGTAGAAGAAAACGAAATAAACTCAAACAATTTATCTTGCTAAGCAACACAGAGTAAATCAAGTTGACTGCTTCTACAGAGTATCCGTGAAGTCCTGGAAAAATAGTCATAGTTTACCTCTTTCATAATTGATCTAAGCTATTTTACATGTCATGCTTAACCCTCCACTCCTAAGTAAAATTATACCCAGTTTAGTTTCATTGAATCTTAAACTATCTGAGCCTGCACATGGTTTTAAATATCTCATTCAATAGATTGATTAAAATAGGGTATCTTTCCTTATAAAAGTAAACAATAGTTGGGTGGTAACAATAACAGGATGAAAAAAACCAGGGCTGCCCCAGCCAAAGCACTTGTGAAATAGTAGCATTAATAGCATAATTTTTTTAAATAGTAGCAAAAAATTTTCTCTTATGCCTTAGTTGGGTTTGGGGGTTTTACGGCGCAAGGGCCATATTTAGCCATGCTACGCCAGACACAAGACATACAATATCAAGTAATACACACACACAGTTTTAAAAAATAAAAAATTTCAATTAAAAAATTAAACATTTTCTTTTTCATGACAATTTAGCAACCCCAGATTCCGAAGTTTTTCTTTCACGGTTGCCACGGCTGTGCTCCAAAACTTCGAAATTGTAGTCACTTTTAAAATCCTCCCCCTCATAAAAAAAAAAGCTGAAAAATGCTTTTTCCAGCCCCAATTTGTTGGAAACGGTATTAAATTGGCCTTTGGTGAATTTTCAAAAAGTAGTCAAAATTTTGAAAGTAGGAGCTTTTGAGATGATTTCGCTTAAAAACATACCCCTAATCGCGAAGGTGGAAAAATAGAAAAGAGTCGCCTTCTAGTCTCATGTGGAAGCTCTGACATAACTACTGAATTGAGAAGATCTTAGAGAAAAAAAAACATTCTAAAAGTGACCCATTCCTCCACGTCTCCCATACACATATAGAAGTAATCTATCCACGTCTCCCATACACATATAGATTTGACACTACACTAACATTATACTAATCACTAGACCTGACATACAAAAACTTTCTGAAGAAATATCACAGAAACAAATGTACTTTCAGCAAATAATGTGTGGTTCGAAAAGGACTCGGCATTAACAAATTTAATTAAGATTTAAATTTTTCAAGCTTAGGAATGGTCAGATCTAAACACCATTATCAGACATCTCTGTAGATTCTTCGACCTGAAAGGTGTGGAAGTTTGGAGAGTGGGATGCCATCTCAGGTGTTGACCTCATCCTCTGATCGCTGTTCAAAAGTACAAGGTGTTGTCCTCGGTTCTTTCCCTTCGGGATTGATCCCGGATCGTCGCCCGTTGTGCTCCAGTGCGACGTTAATTCAAGTACCTACTTTTGACTACATAGAAGAATTCAAGAATTGAACTTACCCCTAGCAGTTGACTACCGAATCCACAAATAGAACCTTGCCGGTGCTACCGTATCTGCCTTGCCCAATCTTTTTTCGTTCTCAAGCACACTCAGCATCCCGTGCGAACATGTAAAAGTGGATCGATTTTCAAAAGCACATGCCGGAGATAAATTCCTCCCCTCCTGATACTCCTTATCAAAATAAACTGCGAATGAAGCGTGACAGAATGGACATTCGCCAAATAAACGGAACTGCCTTTTTTGGTATTCGGCTGCTTGAGGAAATTCCCGATTAAACATGTTTAGCAGATCAATGAGATGCCTTGTTTATTTCGATTGATGCTGATGCGTTCACTGCACTCTTGTTTACTTGTAAACAACCGAAAAATTAAGTGTAGGAATGGACTCGCCCTATTATGTCTCAGGCTGCCTGAGATCTGCCCAAACCCCCAAATTCCCAATCTCATCATTACAAACTGCGAGCAATTCAGAGTGTAACAGCCAAAGCGCTTATGAAATAGTGCCATTAGTAGCATACATTTTCAAAAGTAGTAGCTTGGTTGAATTAACGTTGCACTGAAGCAACACAACGGGCTATTCGCGACGGTCCGGTATCAATTCCGAAGGGAAAGATCCGGCACATCGTAATTTTGAACCAAGGTCAGATGACGATGTCAACACCTGAGTTGCCATCCCACTCTCCAAACTTCCAAATCACGCCAATGTGAGCACATTTGAGGCCACGATAGATTATCATGCGCCAGCTCCCATGTGCAGGACCGTCTTTGGATCCAGTTTCGAACTCGCAACCCTCCGGTTGCTAACCCACTACCGCGGCCCACATCAATTTTTAGAAGTAAGCTACCGTATAGTACGAGGAGGAAAATTTGTGTCGACAGCAAAATCGATGAAATTGTCTCGGCTTATTCATTTAGGGAGAGTTCGACAAGTATTCTTGCCAAAAAAATCTGAAGGAAGTTTTAACGAATTTGCAACCCACCGGTTGCTAATTCGCTACTCTTTCCATCATGTTACCGCGGTCCCTCAAAACACTTGTGGAATAGCGTTAGTAACATAATTTTTCAACACAGTAGCACAAGTCTCCCTAAAACCCTATTTTAGTATCAATTTTAGTTGCTCATATACAAAATGAATGGGCTAAAGCACAAAATGTGCTAATAAAATATGAAATGGTAGTTGAAGATTTCTCGCCAAGAAACAAATTGTATAATTAAAATACCAAATATTTTCTTAATAGTTTTCATGACAATCTTGCAACCAGATTCCGATGTTTTTCTTTCCTGGCTGCAATGGTTTGGCAACAAAATTGGCATCCCTTGGAAAATTTTCTTTTAGAAAAATCCGAATTTTTTTTTTCCGTCCGCTAGTAGTTGCGTAGTTCAAACTTACGAAGTGTCCCTGATCTTTCCATTCGGAATTGATCCCAGACCGTCGCCTCACGTTCGCGTGGTGTGGAAGTTTTGAGAGTGGGGTGCCAGCTCAGATGTTGCCTCGTTATCTGACCGTGATTCAAAATTACTTGGTGTTGTCCTCGGATCTTTCCCTTCGGGATTGATCCCGTACCGTCGTCAATAGCCAGTTGTGTTACTCAGGTACAATGTTAATTACCATTACCATCCGGACTGTCGCCAATAGTCAGTTGTGTTTCTCCAGTGCGACGCCGCAAGTTCAACTGCCTACCGTCCGCTAGTTAAAAAAAGAGGCTAAATTTTCGTTGACCATTGGTGAATTTACAGAAACAGTCGCCAAACTTCTTTGAAAATCAGGCCGCGGTAGCCCAGTGGGCATCGGATTAGCAATCGAAGGGTTGCGGGTTCGAATCCAACCAAAAGACCGGCGTGTACATGGGGGCTGGTGCACGTTAATTCTGCCAGGGCTTCAAATGTCCTCACGTTGGCGTGGTGTGGAAGTTTGGACAGTGGGGTGCCAGCTCAAGTGTGACCTCGTCATCTAACCGTGGTTCAAAATTACGTGGTGTTGTCCTTGGATCTTTCCCTTCGGGTTTCATTCCGGACCGTCGTCAATAGCCCGGTGTGTTGCTCTAGTGTGACGGAAATAAAAATACTTACCATCTTTGAAAATTGCCAAAATTTTGAAAATAGGAGCTTTCGAGACGATTTAGCTTTAAAAAATAACTCTAGTCGCCAAGGTTGAAAAATACCGACAAAAACTCGCCTGTGGCAGCCCTGCACATTGTCAACAGACTGTTCTTGAGTGTTTGTGCTGAGTGTGCACTCCACTTAGAAAAATTAGGAGAATTAATTAGGAGCGTCCCAAAAGAAACATATGACTCCACCATTAAACAAACATGCACAACAATAAATTTTCAGACATTAATTATATGCTTATCCCTTATTTGCAAGTTCTTTTTGTGATTGTAAAGAAAGATATTTTTCAATCTGCGTATTTTGTTCTTAATTTACATTAGGTACATTCAAAAAGAACTCATCAAGGGTTGGGATGTTTTCAGGGGAGAGACCACTGGGCGCGAATCCTTCCCATAGCAATTTCGGAATTAAAAAAGCTATTAAAAATCACATGCTGAAGCTAGTTATATCAGGTAATAGGTAGGCAGTTAATTAACGTCATACAAGACAACACAACGGGCTATTGGGGACGGTCCGAGATCAAACCCAAAGGGAAAGATCCGAGGACAACACGTAATTTTCAACCACGGTCAGATGACGAGCTAGTTATGTCAGATAAAATCAGTTTCGTGCATTGCAGATAAAATATACGTCTGAATCTGTCAATAGTCTAGAAACAGGCGGAGATATCGTGGAATACAAATGTTCATTTAACACCACGGTATTTAGGGAACTGGGAAGTAGAAATCTGGGTCATACGAAATTAATTTTTCAATACTGCTTGATACCAGGCGTTCTTTTTGGAATTGTTTTTGATTAGAGTGGTGGCTTAGTGGGATTTGCAGAGGGTAACTCATACCTCAGGAACGGCTCTGCATATTGCATTAGGTCTGCTTTTATATGAAGTCATTGTAATGAACATATTAGTAATTATTTTTGCATTTTAAAATATTTGGAATTTTAAATTTTATGGAGCAAGGTTCTGAGGAGGATAAGCTGTGCCAAAAAATATTTGGGACTTAATATTTAAATATATTGGATCATCCCAAAAGTAATACGTGTCGGGGCTACCCCGGTTGGAAGAGTGGCGAATTAGCAACCGGAGTGTTGCGATTTCGAAACTCGATGCAACCAAAGACCGTCGTGTACGTGGGGGATGGTGAGCGTTTAATTCTTCGTGGCCTCAAATGTCCTCATGTTGGCGTGGTGTGAGTTTGGAAAGTGGGATGACACCTCTGGTGTTGGTCTCGTCATCTGACCATGATTCAAAATTACGTGGTATTGTCCTCGGTCTTTCCGTTCGGGATTGATCCCCGACCGTCGCCAATAGCCCGCTGTGCTGCTCCAGTGCGACGTTAATTCGATTACCTTACATTACCCAAAAGTAATGCTGTTTTTGTTCTTTTTTGGTCAAAATGGATGATGCATTGTTTTACAGTTATTGCGCAATCGTACAGTGTGTATGTTTTATTAGAATTTTCAGTGTTTTAAGTAATTGTGCGTCGGTTTAATTTTTCACACATGAATTTAAGAGTGAAAATATAAACGTCGTCTCAGTAATCAAACGTATCTAGAATATTATGAACCGTTTCCTGAAAATCAAACCATCGCTAATTATTGTATTGAGAACAATTAATTGACACATCTGAAATAAGTTATTGATGAAAAAAGAGCCGCACTACTAACAGATAGAAAAGTGTTTCTTCACCATGACAACGCACGACCTCATTCGGCACGAGAAACGCTACGAAATTTAAAAACTGGAAATTTTGACATCCATCACTGGCACCATCAGATTACCATCTTTTTCGAAGACTTCAAAAGCACATTAATACAATTTTTTGAATTCGAAATATATTGTCCGAAGAGAGCTCGTTTCATTCTTTAGATGAAAAAAACAAGAGCTTCTATCGCCAGGGTATTAAAAATTTAAAATTAAGATGATACAAGTGATAAAAATATGTCTTAAATTAAAGTTGATTGCATTTTTTGCATTATTTTAAATCTTTCTTTAAAAAACCGCACTTATTTTGGGTCGACCCACTGAAACGACATATTTTGAACTGCTTTGAGTAAGCAAAGGAGATTTACAAACATTTTAAGTACAATTACTGGCAAAGCACAATTCTTGCAATTAATGTTAAAAAATAAGTACGAAACCTTTTCTTCGCGATGTTCTATCAATAATCTGGCAGATAATCAAATCATAACCAATGAAACTAGAAACAGTCCCACATTTAGCTACTACTATTTAAAAATATATTTTGGCAGAATAATTTCATTGTCAACAAAGAGTTCTTAGTTGAATTCGTGATTCATACACATGTGAAACTCTCTGGTTTATATTTATAAATTAAAAAAATGTAAGGTATGGCGAATAGTATTTTTACGCGTCAATCTATCCTGAGATAAACTTTACTATAATTTGGTTCACTACATACCTGAGACTATACTAAAGCATGTCCCTAATTAATGGATCAGCCTGTACAATTATAATGAAAAATGTTTAAAACCTGCATCAATTTCTCCCACTGTCCTGCCTTTAATGCATTTCATTCACCCTATAACTAGAACCTGTTATTATCTGTCTTAATCTTCACCCCATTCATAAATAGCTGCTACCCATTTTACCATAACTTTTAGAATGTACAGTTCAATGCATAGGTGGAAGAAAATTATAACTTTCATTTTAGTGAGGTACTATGAAGGTTGAAGTCTGACTTAACCTCGGAATTTGCCTGTTAGCCATTTAGTTTGGAATGCAGACTGGCCTTCACGCCTGGGTTAACCCTTCACCCAGTACTCCCAAGGCTCTATTTGCCTGCAGTAGATACCATCTGACGTTGGTTTATTTAATAATGAGGTAACTGATTTGCTAGCAAAGGAGGGTTGCGGGCAGATCAGTCCAGCAAATAGTGATCTCATCACCACAGAAATGTACTCCTACAAATAAAAAACCCACAAAACATGGCCTGTTTCTCTCCCACATTCTTGGTACCCCTCAGAGCGTCCTGGACTGCCGTTATATTGTGAAGGTTCAAAACTGTACTTAGAAGCGGACACACAAGATATATAACTTTTGTGAGAGGAATTAAGGACTTTCCAACTTGCCCATGCCTCCGCAATCCCAGCAACTCATTCCCATATTTTGGATTGCATCGGTGTCTGTGTGGGACAGCTCCTGGATGAACAGGAGTTGATGGCTGTGCGACTTGAAAAACATGATCTTTTGGATGATTTATAACTTTTGTGGGAAGAATTAAGGACTTTCCAACTTGTCCATGCCTCCGCAACTCCTTCCCATATTTTGGATTGTATCGATGTCCATGTAGGACAGCTCCTGGATAAACAGGAGTTGGTCGCTGTGCGACTTGAAAAAATGGCCTTTTGGAAATTATCTAGGTTTCACCTTGTCCAAAGGAATTAGTAACAATAACAGAATGCACACGTTTTACTAAAATACACAATTTCGGCATATAAATTTACAAAATCTAATTTAAAAAATACATAAAAATTAAAAGATTGCTTACTTTCTGACGCTCTTCCCAGCTCCGCAGAACTGTCAGACTTGCTGGGCCTTCGACCAAACTCCCTACTGGAACTCGACGACGAGTCGTACCCCGATCTCAACGACAGCGTGGACGAATTCGTCGTCGGTGGAGAAATGTGATGCAGTGGGTGACTGGACAGTTCATTGATCACACACTGATACGCAGGAACTGTTGAAGCCAACTGACCACCGGAAGCCAACAATCCGTTCGGAAGACGAGGCATCCGCGGCGTGGGTTTGACGACGTCTTTAGAGTACGTGGAACTAGCCTGGCCATTCCAACCACGAGTTTCTGTCACCATCATCATCTCTGATGGTTGCGGCAGGGAATGGGAAGGCTTCTGTGCCACAGGTGGTGGTGGATGTGTGTTCCTCCTGTCACTCCTCAGAGCTTTAGCAGGGCTCGCGTGCTTGTCAAAATTGCAGGACATCTGCTGACTCGGAACACTGTTGTAATGTGTATTGGCTATGTGGTGATTAGCGTAGACGTTCTCGGAATCATTCGTCTCTGACAAGCCCCTCATGCCGTTTCTCACCGAGGGGTGAGAATTCTCATAGAGCGGACCGTGTCCACTGGTCATCGGTGGGGCTCGTTGTTGATCGTGTGGATAATCCTTACTTCCGTTAGTGGGGTAGAACTGCTGGTTTGCGTAGATTGCGTCGCTCTCGCCGTTTGAAATCATGGCCTTGTCCGAAGGTAGGCTGCTGGTGGACAGGGTGGTCCGACGACTTGGGACAGTTCGTGGCTCGAAGAAGACACCACGGTCGTCGTAATGGGGAGAAGGAAGTTCCGGTCGCCGGTTTCTGTTGTCCAAGCTGTTGTCCAAGCGGGACATGGCGGGCAATGTCCGGCTTTTGAACTCGTTTTTGGGCGGGGACATGTTCTGCAGGTGGGACAAGGACGGCGACGTCTGCGAGCGGGGACATTGTTCCTTCTTGACGGCAACCCCGTTCACGGGCTGGTTCCCGTCGTACATGACATGCGAGTTCTTTGGAGAGACCTGTGGGATGCGGTAAGGTATGGCCAGGTGGTCGGCAACCATCGGCTGGCCGTTGCTGTACGAATTCGTATCCACGAATATCTGCTGTGAGATGTCGCCGTGAGAGGACACTCTGTGGTGCTGCCGTTCGTAGTCAACCGGATTGGGAACACTCCTATCCGGCTGAGGCTGATTGTAGAGCGACATTTCCCTGCGTTTCAGAGTCTCCGCGTCGGGGTATGTCCCCAAGGGTCCTGTTCGAAGCATGACGACGGGTGGCGGCATGGGTCGAGGCTCTTGGGTGAGGGGTCGAGGGCACAGTTTCCCACTTTTGGAATAGCGTGGTTCGTAGGGGGAGGAGCCGTCGATTGGCGTCCTGGATGGTGCTGGATATCCACAAGGTGAGGGTGCAGTTCCATTGGGTAGTATAGGATAGCAACGTCTCAGTAATCCAGAGTTTTGATTGGAATCTCTAAAAAGAATATGGGAAGTTTTAAACGTAATTATTTACCAATTAGGATGGTGGAAATGAGTGTTGTAGATAAGATATAGTAGAAAGGACTGGAAAAATACACATTTTCAGTAAAGTTTTTGATTTGTCGTTTATTGGTAATTTTTTGCTACGTGAGGGCTAGAACATGCCACCGAGGTGGCATGAATATCCAGAATGTTAGAGCATATTACATCTATACATTATTACATCTATACATTATTACATCTGAACATTGTTACATCCATGCAGTAATTACATCTATACTGTCATACTATGATACAGTATATATACAACATGCAAAAAAATATAGTATTATGGTATAATCAAATTCTCATGATTCTCTCTATGAATCTCCCCATACCAATAATTTCGTCCCTCGAGACCTTGTTACTAGCAATGTTCCTGAGCCATGCGATTTTAAGGTGGTTGGCAGGTGTCCTCATATGCCATGATGCTGTAAGGGGACAGACTGTGACGTAATGTAGAGGTGTGCCGATTTCACCACAGGAGCAATTTTTCGAATTGACTTTTTTAAACCTCGTTAGGTACGATGAAAATGGGCCATGTCCTGTGTAGAGGAGTGTCTCTTCCGTGGTCCAACTTGCCGATTTCAGTGACACTCTTGGCAACAAACCGTCTGCTTGTTTCTCCTTCATCCCCTTCATTCTGCCACTCACCAAGTGCAGTCAAACCTCGTTAAGACGAATTTCGAGTGACCGTAAAAAAGTTCATATTAACCGTATTATCCGGATTTGGAAAAAAAAAGCACCATTTCAGCAATAAAATAAAATATTAATGTATTTACATCACTACTGTACAATTCTTGGTTCACAAATAAAAGGTATTCTTCATCACAAAGATTATACAGATGATTCTTGATCATTCAGATGATTCTAGATTATACAGATGATCTTGATTGCTCAGATGATTCTTAATTACGCAGATATTTCCTGATTATGCAAGTTTTGAAATAGTTCTGTTATCGATTTTGTGTTTGTTTTCTTCGTGACATTCTTTAAGAAAATCTTTGATGCGGTCAACGCTGTTTAATTGAGCAGATGAATTTTCACTGCCTAACAAAAAGCAGTGACCAATTTCTAAGCCAGAAGTAGCTTCTTTCAAAGAAGGCACACTTATTCCTTCGTCTTCATTGGAATCTTCATTTATTCTGCCTTCTTCACTCTCTTCCACAAAGAAATCTACAATTTCGAAGTCACTTAATGTTTTTGATAATACGATTGAAAAGAATCTGTTTACCCTTAAGCTTCGAAAATTTGTTTGTCTTAATCGACGATTAGTGTAACCCGAATTCTTCTTAAATGAATAATTAACATTATTCGAATATATATTTTGATGGGGATTAGAATTTAGTACGTACTATCAATAATTCGTATTACGCGAGTTCGTCTTAGTGTGGTTTGACTGTTTTTGTACTTAACACAAATTGTGATACGAGAGATATGGTAATCAAAACCACCTGTTCCTTACCGTCTGGTCAAGCTGTTTGTATTTTCGATTCCGTTCGGTAGCGGCCCCCGTTGCTGCGGTGGACGGCGTCCGTGCAGGGGTGGAGGTGGTCTCGCGTCAGGTCTGATGGTCAAACTCTGGAGACCATCTTTCCGATTCGTTGCCTGCAAAAATACACACAGTTTAGTGAGAAATTCATCGCAAATTCTAAAGTAAGGTGTGGTGAGTGCGTTCGTGGGGTAAGGGCGTTCACTGATTATAAAACGGGTCTGTGAATGAAGAAGGGGCTGCCACCTGCCGGAAATGATTGATAGGAGTCCTATAGTTTCACCGTTGGAGCGCTTCGAATGTCTGCAGGGGAAAATGCGCTGACCAAAGAAGGGCCGGATTGAAATGATAAGCTCTTGCTCCACTTACAATACAATCGGAATGCAAACAAGTAAACAGTCCATGTATGCATTTGCCCCATCATGTGGCATATATGGCCCGTGATGGCCATAATCGCACCTGCCCTATTGTATGGGGCAACCAACCAATGGTATGGGCCAGACCAACCAATGCTATTGGTTGGTCTGGGTTTTTATGGTGCAAGGGCCACATTTGGCCAGCTACGCCAAACACAAGACAGACAGTGTGAAGCAATTGTGAAAGGAAAGGATGGAGAGAAGAAAGTAGAGAAACATAGCTTGATCATCCGGGGTCGCAACCCTTATGTTTACCAGATGTAGAAAGCTCCATGGGGAAAATAGAACACTAGGGTACCTCCGGTCCGTGAAGCCCGTGCATGCCTAAAGATGTGCCTCCGAGGGGAAATAGCATTGGAAAGTACTTTTTAAAATAATAATTGAAAAATTGAAAATTATAATTGAAATGGCCTCGGATAGCTCTTGCTGAAACGTATTCCTTCACCCTCCTGGTGGTGTGTCAACGAGGTATCTCGTCATTAGCAAAACTGTCTAGATCTTGATGTCTAGTCATTTATCTAGATCATTTTTCTAATGACGAGATATCTCGTCATTAGAAAACTGACTTGATTTTGATGTCGTCGTCATCAAAAATGGCAATATATTCATCTTTCGGAATTCAATCGGCATTCTTGATGACGAGATATTTTGCCATTAGCAAAATTGGGCATATCTTGATGGACGAGATATCTCTTCGAAACCGCTTGGAGGGTTAAGGTCTGTAGCTATAAATATGGCCCTTGCGATATAAAACCAAACTCGGCCAGCCTTAAGGTCTAGCTAAGTAACTAAACCAAATCTGAGTCCGAACTGGATAAAAATATCCAACACTAGACCAGAATTTCCGTAGAGAACCTCCCTTGCCAGACCAACGTAGGTCAGAAGATGACTTGAGTAGGCCTGTTCAGTGTTGCATTTTAGGCAAGTTGGTAAGCCTTGTGTCCCTGAACGAAGTATAGAGATCTGATGTAACTGCTCACAAGTCTAGAAAGGGCAATTTGACTTTTCTCTCATCGGTATATATTGAATAGATTTGATTTACAAGCAATTAAGTGAATTTTGTATCATTCAGTTTTCCATATTCCTTATTTTACTTTGTGCTGAAATATCGATAGGCTTTACAATTATTTTAGTTGACTTTTCTTTTTATGTCCATTTCTTCTGAGGGATACGTTTTCAAAATTTTACAAATTGATATCAAAAACAAAAAGAGAAACAAGAATGAAAAACGGCCACTATTATTCATAACGAACTCAATGTAAGAGAAAATCGAAAAACAGCATACTCATATTGTGAAAAATTAGTTACGAATTGATTTTTGCAATTTATAAATTTGGAATCAATAACAAATCGGCGAAAGACAGTCTTAAATTGGGTTGCTTCATAAAGTTTCAAAACATAGTTCACAGAGAAACCGAATTGTAGAATCACATTTAAGAATTTACATAATTTGTGGCGTTTTCTACTCTAATGGCATAAAATTAAGAGGTTCGTTTTTAAAAAGATGCTTTATTTTGAATATAGATGGCAGCACGATATTAATGAAATTTAGTCTTGTTCGGTATATTTTGTCAACACTTAAACCATAGATTCAATAATTTATTTGTACGTTTTTGAGCGAAAGCCCAAAAAATATTAACTTCATTTCCATGTATATATTATTTATATCCTGCAGCACACCATTAGAAAGATCGGAAAATACAAAACTTTCCACAGAAAATATTTTTTCGGGTTTTTTTTAAGAATGTTTGTCGGCGTTTGTTTTAAAACACATTTTTTCACACAGAAAAAGTTTATTGTAATGCTTTCTTGCTAATTCGGAAAATGAGAAATCGTGAGGAAAGAGTTCGGAAAATGATTATATCGTAGAAGTAATGGATCGTTAATTTAAAAAACTCCATAAAATTACTTCTTTTTGTCATAAAAATAAAGCGTTGAGAAAAGCATTAAAATTTCAAATTACCGTCATTTACTTTTAGTGTACATGCTTATTTGTAGCACTTTAATTAATGCATTGTTCTATTTTTTAACCCCAAACAAATCTGATAAAAAAACACTCAAAACAAGACATCCAGACATTGGCGGATACGCTTTAGAAAAAACAATTTCATTCCTACTTGAAAGAAATAAAAACAATGACAATACGAACTGGTTGTTGGTTCAAATAATCTGACTACGCCCTATCATCTAAAATTAATCTGTAATGGGAAAGGAAATTCAGAGCAAAAAAAAACATTCTTGTCAGAAGTGGGATTCGAACCCACGCCCACATTCGTGGACCAGAACGCTCAAACTCTGCTTCAGAGTAAGGAGAGAACCTTGAGTCTGGCGCCTTAGACCGCTCGGCCATCCTGACATGTTGGGTGGTGTGAAACTTATCGAAGTAATCCACCGGCTTAGATTTGTGTATACGTGTATTAGAATCATTATGCTTTGCAAATGTGCGCTTATTCGACGCTCGATAACAAAACTTTTAAAAGTTTCGCGATCTTTTTTCAGGAACGAATCCCCAAAACACTTGCATTAAAAACAATCATGACTCACATGAATTGGAGTTACGATTCACAAATTTACAACTCTTAACAGAATTCAAGACAATTTAATTTTCAATTTATTTACAACGTTATTTTTATTATTTAAAACAGAATTTAAAACGTTTTGCATTTAAAGTATTTCGCATCTGTATTTCATAAGCAAGCGATTGCAAAAACATTTTTATGACGTTTCGATTTGAATTTAGATTTCAAATAAACTGAACTGTCGAAAAAGGTAAAATCTTTTAAATATCAAAAGCTGTTTCTGTATTGGAAGTTTTTTAATTAGTATAAAAAAGAACTCGAGATTTGAAGTTATTTCAATTTGTAATGAAATTCTCTTCTCCCTCAACAGAAATTCCCTATTTGTTTTAAAATTTCCAGATTTGAAATGGAGAAAAAATCAAGTTTAAAGCAAAGTAAAGGATTAGAAATATTTTCTATTTGATATATTTTAAATTAGCATGAAAAATGACAATATAGCATTTTTAAAATAAAATAAAAAGTTATCCGTTTTGTCTTTTTTGACATTATTCCAGATCGACTATTCAAAACAAATCTGCAAAATCCATCACGTAAACTTTTAAAAGACGTCGATAAATTATGAAGACATGCCACTAACCTAATCTACAGTAGAAAAGAGGTTGACGACCACTGTGTTAAATGAAGTGCTGAAATAAATCTTCAAAAGAGAGATGCATGAAAAATCTAAGCAAAAATATTCTTCCTTTAAGTCTAAAGGATTAGGAAAAGTGTGTGCAGTAAGAACTTAAGTGCGGACTACAGAATCAAAAGAAAAATGGAGAGCAATGACAGAAGTCGAGGGCAGTAAACTGTCTGCTCTGTTATATAAACCCGCTTTCTCCATGTTTAACTTGTTTACTTACACTACTGCGAGATTTTTTCCCAGTCACTCCAATTTTGTGAGTGTTGAGAAAATGGTGTTGATCAAAACGTTCAATTTAGTAGATAAATGTTTTTATACTGCTTTGATATAGAATTTTTGGTGGCAACGCTTTGGGCACGCTTTTTGTAGCGAGTTGAGGCAAGCAAAGGCAATCCCGCTTTATTAGGATTATGGCAACCTCGCTCTTATTTGAATCTATTAATTTTCGTAAATTATCTTTTTTGATTTTACCATGCAAAAATTGCTCTAGTTTGCAGGCTTTTGTGTGATCTTTTATAACATTCAAATTATGTAGTCTGGTTCCATTAGACTTTATAAAACTTGAACAAGCTTCTATAACAATACTTCATAAAAAATTATGATTTTTTTCATTAAATTAAATAGCTACTTACAAAGAAGTTAGAATAATCAGTTGCGTGAGTAGATTTAATTTTTATTTAAAATTCCTTTCATCGAAATTCTTTTTTCAAGAAATTTTTCCTTGCCGGTACAAAAAGCATGTCAAGCGTTGCTACAAAAACGTTTTCATTTCAAGATATACCAATATTTTATAAAAGTATATTCTGTAAATGGAATGTGTCTAAGCACACAAAATAATTGCATTACAATCGAAAACAATTTTCAGATTTTTTTAACTTCCACTCCAAAACTTTCACACCACTCCAACATTTTATGACGGAATTAGTTTGATCATAATATTTTTTACGCAAGCCATCGTTAAAATTTTTGAAACTGAGTATAAGTTCATTGGAAGGTTAATTTAATCCCTCGAATAAATTCCATAAGACAACAAGATTTGAAATTCTGACTAAGTTCAAAAGTATGTCGGTATGCTGTTATCCGCTTCCAACGCATCCCTTATATTATTGAGTCCAATGTCCTCACGTTGGCGTGGTGTGGAAGTTTGGAGAGTGGGGTGCCAGCTCAGGTGTGACCTCGTCATCTGACCGTGATTCAAAACTACGTGGTGTTGTCCTCGCGGTTCTTTCCCTTCGGGTTTGATCCCAGACCGTTGACAATAGCCCATTGTGTCGTTCCAGTGCGACGTTAATTAAAATACCTACCTACCCATCAAACTAATCGAATTGAAAGTTTTGCTAAAAGTAATGGTAACGTAGCCCATATGAAATCAGACAAAAGTATTCGGGAGGTATTTCAATTAACGTCACACTGGAGCAACACAACGGGCTATTGGTGACGGTCCGGGATCAATCCCAAAGGGAAAGATCCGAGGACAACACCACATAATTTTGAACCACGGTCAGATGACGAGGCAACACCTGAGCTGGCACCCCACTCTCCAAACTTCCACACCACGCCAACAAAAGTATATTCGGTCACCTACCATAAAAACTACAAATGTTAAAAAAAGATTTATTTTTGCATTTTGTCTTACGTCTTAGAATGTTTGTGTTTAAACAAAATCTTAGATTGTTTCAAGTTCAAATGTAAAATCAATAAAAAAGCAAAAAAAGAAAAAAATGTTAAACGAAAACATGAAAATCAATGTCTATAAGATTTTTTTCTGTGCATTTTGTCAAACATCTTAGATTGTTTCTGTTTAAACATCATCTTAGATTGTTTTAAGTCAAAATATCATTGTTTGCACCAGGTATTTGGTTAAACTGGAATTCAATTTCATTCCATTCTGCTTGAGGATCACGGTAGGCCAATTGGAAGAGCAAGGGATTAGCAACCGGAAGGTTGCGAGTTCAAAACGGTCCAGCCAAAGACCGTCGTGTACGTAGGGCTGGTGCACGTTAAATCTGTCATGGCCTCAAATGATCTCAAGCTGACGTGGTGTAGAAGTTTGGAGAGGGGATACCAGCTCAGGTGTTCGCCTCGTCATCTGACCGGGATTCAAAATTACGAGGTGTTGTCCTCGGGCCTTTCAGTTCGGGATTGATCCCGGACCGTCGCCTATGTCCCGATGTGTAGCTGCTATGTGACGTTAATTCAACTACGTACCTGAATTTGACTATTGCGCGGTAGGTATTTTAATTAACGTCGCACTGGAGCAACACAACGGGCTATTGGCGACGTTTCGGGATTGACCTCTGAAGGGATAGATCCGAGGTCAACACCACGTAATTTTGAATCACGGTCGGATGACGAGGTCGCACTCGAGCTGGCACCCCCACTCTCCAAACTTCCACACTACTCCAACGTGAAGACGTTTGACGCAACGACAGATTTTACGTGCACCGGCCCCCTTTGTACACGACGGTCTTTGGTTGGATTCGAACTGGCAACCCTCCAGTTGCTATTCCGTTACTCTTCCAACCGGGCTACCGCTGCCCGACTATTGCGCGGATATTACATTGAACGAACTCTGCTTTGGACTTCTTTAATTCAATTTTCTTGTTTGAATAAATTTACAAGTACATTAATTCAGCGTTGAAACTTAATTATAAACACTCGATCCATCATTAATAATAGGGGCCGCGGTGGCCCGGTTGGAAGAGTAACGGACTAGCAACCGAAGGGTTGAGAGTTCGAATCCAGCCAAACACCGTCGTGTACAAAGGGGGCTGGTGCACGTTAAATCTGTCGTGGCCTCAAATGTCCTCACGTTGGCGTGGTGTGGAAGTTTGGAGAGTGGGGTGCCAGCTCAGGTGTTGCCTCGTCATCTGACCGTGGTTCAAAATTACGTGGTGTTGTCCTCGGATCTTTCCCTTTGGGATTGATCCCGGACCGTCACCAATAGCCCGTTGTGTTGCTCTAGTGTGACGTTAATTGAAATACCCCCCCATTAATAATAGTTTTTAATTTGAAGGAATCTCAAATCACACACACAAAGTTTAGTCATGGGCCTCTGTCAAATAGTACCTTAGTACTATTATGCATGTATGGATCTTTTAAAAAGAAATTGGAAACTTTCTGGCGGTAAGTTTGAATTAAAGTAAGATTTTGGTCTACTATGTCATTAATTCAAAAAGTAAGGATTTACATACGAACGTTGGTATACAAGATCACGACTTAGCATATGACCTATTTTATTTGTTGTATCCTATCATTACTTTTGTGAGGAAATCTGAAGAAATCACGATTATTTTATATCATAAAATAGTGTGGAATTCATTGAAAATCTACCTTTTGTTAGCAGAATAGAATGAAATTCGATTCCAGTTTGTCCAAATTCCTGGTGCAACAAAGATATTCAGACAAAAACAATCTAAGATATAAGACAAATGTAAAAAAACTTATAGACATTGATTGTCACGTTTTCGTTTTTAAGAATTGTACTTTTTACGGTAGGTGACCGAATACTTTTGTGTCTGATTTAATGGGTGGGACCCAGGTAGCCCCACCCATTAAATCGCGGATTAGCAACCGGAGGGTTGCGAGCTCAAATCCAGTCAAAGACCGTAGTGTACAAAGGGGGCTGCTGCACGCTAAATCTGTCGTGGCGTCAAATGTCCTCACATTGGCGTGGTGTGGAAGTTTGGAGAGTGGGGTACCAGCTCAGGTGTGACCATCATTGGACAGTGGTTCAAAATTACGTGGTGTTGTCCTCGGAACTTTCCCTTTGGGATTGATCCGAGACGTTAATTAAAATACTTACCTACTTACATTCTTTTGAAGCTGAATTCTTGCGTTTGGAGCCATGACGCCAACTTGAGTGGGTAGGTATTTATCTTAACGTCGCACTAGAGCAACACAACGGTCTATTGATGAAGGTCCGGAATAAATCCCCAAGGGAAAGATCCGAGGAAACACGGCGTAATTTTGAACCACGGTCAGATGACGAGGTCGCACCTGAGCTGTCACCCCACCTCCAAACTTCCACACCACGCCAACGTGAGGACATTTAAGGTCATGACAGATGTAACGTGCACCAGCCCCTTCCTGCACGACGATCTTTGGTTGGATTCGAACTCGCAACCCTTCGGTTGCTAATCCTTTACTCTTCCAACCGGGCTACCGCGGGCATTCAAAAGAATGCCGTCATGATTCACCCGATTACAAAACCCAGCAATTACCGGGCATTTAAAAGAAAGGGAAAGCCTTGGAATGGGAACGTCGACTTCCCCAAAACCACTCACCATGCCATTCCCTCTGGAGTTGCAATCAACCGTTAGCTTCTCCGTGGCTGGTTGCCTGGGAGTGTTCAACCCCCTGGAGCCTTGTGGGTAGGATTCCGGCTGCTCGTAAGTCCGTTTCGCAGGGCACTTCTTCTCTTGGTGCACTTGCAGTTGGAGTGGGACGCGGTTCGCAGGTTTCGGTGGGGAATCGTACTGCTGTCGGATGTGCTCGCCCCTGGGTGCATTCCCGTTGGTCCTGGAGGGGTCGTAGTAATCCTCCGACCATGCGTTGCGGACGGGGTGGCCGTTGGCTGGAGGGTACCGCTGGGGAAGAGGCCTGGAAAAAAGAATTAATGTAATATAACAACAAAATAACATTTTAACTGTGGTTGAAAATTACGAGGCGTTGTCATCGGATCTTTCCCTTCGGGATTGATCCATAGAGGAAATAGAAAAGTAGTGAGCAATGGTGACCTTTCCAGGATCATGTGACCAAAACTAGTAGTATCGCGATCCTTACGACTACTTTCGTTTGCCGGGTGGAACTTAACATTCATCATCTGATTAGTCCGCACGACATAGTGGCGATTTCCCCAATTTCCACTCTACGGAAATGCGCATTCAAACGCCTACCCTCTCATTAGATGTATCGCCAAACGAGGCGATTCGATGCCAAATCGGTCAACCAAGTCAATTTTTCACGGAGTAGTCACGTGACTACTAGTCGATCTGTAACTTACCCTGGGTATATTTCTCTTTTTTGTATCGGTAAAAACTTTCCTTTTGGGTGTGTTTGAAAATTCATGGCCCTTGGGCCATAAATTCCAACCTAACCAATCGACACGAATTCTCACACAGTGGAGGCAGTGAATGTTTAAATATTGAGTTGTTGAGCTCCGTATTACTGAGATTTTGTGAGATTATTGACTCCAATGTGTACAGTGGCTCCCAAAATGGAGTATACAACAGGAAGTGGATTATTTGAGTGCCTGTTGTCCAGAAACGACCTGTTTTCTGAATCTCTTTTGGTGTACGACTTTATGCGGGTGAATGGACTTGTGGATTTGGTCTAGCTGGAGCTAGACGTGGAGATTAGCAACAGAGGTTTCTTTAAAACACATTAGGCTAAAAATTATTCCATATTAGCAATATTTTTATAGATAGGTCTTTTAAGTGAAATTTGCAAATTTCTGTCGCAGAATTGAGTATACACCCAGCCTATTTCGCACAGAAACGCAATAAAAACGTAAGATAGTTTTGTACATATTTCTTCATGCCGAACAGTTTCTAAACAGAAAGGTACATTAAGAAAATTGTTTTTAAATATTTTTGCCCATTTCTCTCATAGAATTATTCTTATTTTCTGTGCACTCAATACAGTGATTTTTAACCACTTTTTCCTATTAGGACTTCCTCTTTTCAAACTATGGTAGAGGCTTGTAGACTGAAGCTATAGTAGGGTGTATATTGCCGTTTAAGGTGTGCAGAAAATTTAATGTAATTACTTTTTCTCGCTCTGTGGTGACGCTATGTATAGACATAAAAATTTGACTCTAAATCCATATTTTGATAACTTTTTCAAAAATTATTTTTCAATAGTTAAATATTTCCCTTTTCCATGATTCCATCAATGAAGGCTAGATTTTCAACCTCTCCGGCCAGCACACAACGCAATATAAGCACCGAAACACATTCATGCTTGGGAGTGGATATAGAGTGATGAGGAAGCGGTTTACTTTTAGGATTTTGGTATACAATCATCGATCAACAGCATAAACAACGCAGTTTTTAGCTAAGATAGCAAATTCGATATTTCTAGGTAGTGGCCGATGATCTTTAAAAATATTATAGCAAAAATGGAATTGGTTTCTAGTCTAATATGATTATATATAAATGTGGCTTTACTATTCCTATAAAAAAAAATTTAAGTTCAAATTATTATTTATAACCGTTTTGACTTCTAATTAAATCTCTTCATGGTATATACTTCATTTAAAGAGATATTGTATATTTGACTCGTGAAATTTATTAATTAACTTACTATTCTAAGTATTCTGAGTTGTATTTCGGGCCGTGGCAGCCAGGTTGGAAGAGTAGCGGATTAGCAACCCTCCGGTTGCTAATCCGCTACCGAAACTCGATCCAACCAAAAACCATCGTGTATATGGGGGTTGGAACACGTTAAATCTGTCGGGGCCTCAAATGACCTCACGTTGGCGTGGTGTGGAGCTTTGGAGAATGGGGTGCCAGATCAGGCGTGGCCTCGTAATCTGAACATGATTCAAAATTACGAGATGTTGTCTTAGGATCTTTCCTTCCAGGATTGATCTCGGAACAGCGCCAATAACCTGTTATGTTGCTCCAGAGCGTCGTTAATTCAACAACCGAATTGTACTTCATGAATAAGCATATCGAAGGTATGTTTCAATGCCCAATCATTATTTATGATTACTCCACAAAAGAAAATAAGCAATTAAACAGCAATACGATTATTTCGGGAGCCCACTGTATTCTTATCTCAACCGACTTTACAGCCATTGCGTCATAAATGCACGACCATAGACCTTAAAATGAAATAGACGGAGCATGTGCCCGCAGCTTCATGTTATTTCTTCCAGTTGCTGTGTTTGAAGATCTACCACGTGGTTGTGGGTAAAAGCATGAATCCTAAATTACTGATTGGTTAAAGTGATTATCCACCGTGATCAAAAACCCTAGTCTGCGCTTTCATAGCCAATCGGCTAGGTCGATTTGTGATTTACCCTTCAGAGATTTTACGACATTGACTCCGCCCACATGATCAGTTTATTTCATTAGAAGGTCGATGTGCACGACGGAGGAAAATTACACAGACTTCATGACATTTGTTTTGAATTAAGCCACGTGCTTTCACACAAGATGAACATCATGGCACGTTCTGAAAAACAGATCTATTTTTCCCATGGTCTTAATGAGAACAGAAGACGTCTCTAATTTTAGAATTTGATAATGCTTCTGCTCTTCCCCTCAAGAGTTATTTTTCCCTAGATCCTGCTTCTCTGCAGAACGCGTGGTAAAAAGAAGTTGACAGCATTTCTAGGCATACACATCTTACAGATAAAAAGAAGTTGCTGTTCGTAGAGTGCTATTCATATAGTGGGATATAAGCGAGAGATAAAGCCTCCCTTGCTTTCTTTTTTTGCTGCAGATGGTTCCAAAGGTGTTTATTTTTGGATCAGAAATTGTCCGTCATTATGCCCTTCTTTTTCTCCAAGAATAGTGTAATTAGAAAAATATTCTAAATAAAGCTTTCTCAGCTCGGAAGACCAAGAGTTTTAGGCTTTACCCTCCTAGTGGTTGTCTCGAAAGAAGTATCTCTCCATTAGAAAAAAATTGGCCAGATCTTGATGAACGAGACATCTTGTCATTAGAAGGAAACTGACCAGATCTTGATGGACGAGACAACTTGTCATTAGAAGAAAATTGACCAGATCTTGATAGACGAGACAACTTGTCATTAGAAGAAAACTGACCAGATCTTGATGGACGAGACAACTTGTCATTAGAAGAAAACTGACCAGATCTTGATGGGCGAGATATATTGTCATTAGAAGAAAACTGACCAGATTGTGATCTCGTCATCATAAATTAATTGGCGATATCTGGATGACGAGGTATCTCTTCATTGGCAAAATTGGCCAGATCTTGATGAGCGAGATATCTCGTCGAAACCACTTGGAGGGTTATGGCTTAATCGTCCATTGGAGAGCATTTTGTGTTGCTTAAAGCAGAAATGCACAGTGCAATTTTATGTATTTTGTGTTTGGGAAGAGGAAGAGGAGGGTTCTATTATTCCCCACCAATTCTGATCTGTAAGTTGAGAATCGTCGATAGAATTTCAGAGACCCATCAACCCTTACAAAAAAAATTTAATTAGGTGGGGGAATTCGATAAAACGTGAAGCAAACACTACGTAAATCTGAGTCAGATGCCAATTTCTATTTTGATGTCCTTGATTTTCACCGCAAAAAGCAACCGAGGAATGCTGGTGCCCCATCTTTTTAGCCTCAAATGGTTTCTTATTGTGATTGGCTAATGGCCTTTGTCATGAGCAATTGGTAGGTAGGTATTTTAATTAACGTCACACTGGAGCAAAACAGCTGTCTATTGGTGACGGTCCGGGATCAATCCCAAAGTGAAAGATCCGAGGACAGCACCGCGAAATTTTGAATCACGTTCAGATGACGAGGCAACACCTGAGCTGGTACCCCACTCTCCAACATGAGCAATGGGTATCTTCAGCAAAGACTCTCCTTTCCTCCTTCTCTCTTACCTTGTGTTTCCTACTGAGGCCAGCATCCAGTTCAAGTAATATGCGCAGTGGGTAATTACACGTGTATCATTCTCTCCCATTTTCCCGTAAAAGACGGCCTCAAGCCTTGAGATAGTGATTGGATCATCCACATATTATCGCTATTTATTATATTATCGCCACATACATCACTAGGATTGGGAGCAATTGAGCCCCTTTTGGGCTCTTTTAACCTTAGGGCTAAAATTTACTTGCATTTTATCGTCTTTTGGAGAAAAGGAAAACAACTGCGAATGTAGTTCTTATAAGGTTTCCTGAAACTAAGTATGTATTAGATTATCTATTGCTTTCTATCCAATCTCGGTTATGAATGTTACGCTGTGCTACTGAAAAAAACAAATACTTTGTAACCTCAATAATTAATTGCATCATTATAAACTAAAAAAAATCTCCATTAGCACCCAGAAATGATGCACATAGCTAACACGATGTACTTAAAAACCCCAATAATGAGTTGCATCTATATAGACAAAAAACGATCCCCATAAGTAGCCATAGGTGATGCACATAGCTAACACGATGTACTTAAAAACCCCAATAATGAGTTGCATCTATATAGACAAAAAACGATCCCCATAAGTAGCCATAGGTGATGCACATAGCTAACACGATGTACTTAAAAACCCCAATAATGAGTTGCATCTATATAGACAAAAAACGATCCCCATAAGTAGCCATAGGTGATGCACATAGCTAACACGATGTACTTAAAAACCCCAATAATGAATTGCATCTATATAGACAAAAAACGATCCCCATAAGTAGCCATAGGTGATGCACATAGCTAACACGATGTACTTAAAAACCCCAATAATGAGTTGCATCTATATAGACAAAAAACGATCCCCATAAGTAGCCATAGGTGATGCACATAGCTAACACGATTCTAGCTTCTCTGACACAGAAATAAGATCAAATATTTAGTAACTTCAATAATTAAATCTACCCATACAGATAAAAACGATCCCATTAGTACCCCCAGAAATGATACACGTAGCCCTAACACGATTCTAACTTCTTCTCTAACACGAAAAAACAAGAATGCTTAGTAACCTCAATAATGAATAGCATCTATGGAGTCTAATAACAATCTCCATTAGTACCCAGAGATGATACACATAGCACACGTACTAACACGATTCTCTTATGAACGAGTGATGGGAAGCATAACTCACCTGGGCAGGCTGTTGTACTTGACCTGCTGTACGTGCAGGATTTTCTCCTGCTTCAGACTCTCGGGAGACTTGTTCACCGGCTGAGACAGCGAGTGCCGGCTCCTGACGGCATCGTAATAAGACGGCGGCGTTTTGACCGGCATCGGACGTTGCCTGCCGTCAAGGGACAGCATGCTCCCCGCCCTGGAGGGACTGTGCTCCCACTCGTTTTCTTGGCTTTGTGACACCATCGCGGGCATCGGTCACTCAGGAAGTGGATCCCGAATCAGCTGGAATTACAAAAACAAAAATTGTAATGGATCGCTTGGGCACTGCAAGGCAAGCCAAAATCACTGGTCCAATATCAGTTCTGCGACATTAGGCTGAAATACGCATGCGTATCAACTTGTTTTCTATACAGAAACGGAGTACGCATGCGCTTGTAAGCTTTGTCCATGCTATTCCAGTATGCGGCCAGGCTTAAAGACATTTTCAACTAAAGCAAGCCACGCGTTGGTTCAACATCAGTTCTGCAACATTGAATAGGCTGAAATACGCATGCGTACCGACTTGTTTTCTGTACAGATGCGGAGTACGCATGCGCATGTTGTATGTTTTGTAGCATGCTGCTACAGTGTGTGGCCGGGCTTAAAGACATTTTCAACTAAGGCAAGCCACACATTGGTCCAACCTCAGGGACAAATTATTGATTGGTTAAAGTGATTATCCATTGTGACTAAAAACATCAGTCTGCGTTCGACAGATAATCGTCCCAAGCGATTCGTATGCCCACGTGACTTGCCCTTCTGAGATCTTACGGCAGCGACTCCAGATCAGGAGGTTCAGTTCACAACCAGGCCTCCAATTTTCCAAGACGTGTTAAAAGACTGCAACTTTGTCTCAAAAAGTACTTCATGGTTGAATTAAATCACACTGTTTTACATACTACTATAATGTAAGTTAATTTTTTAGTGGTGGCTAAATTCCACCTCATATTCTGGATCAAATTCTGGCCTGGAGTGCAAATGTGGGAGCCTGGCTTTACAAATCTTAAGTTTGATTGATACTAAGTGGTCTGATTGTAGGCCGTTAAATCTGAAGTTTAGTCTTATTGGTATCCATTCTGGAGCGACACTGCGCAAAATTCTCACACCTGACATCTGTTTTACGTCACTGTGAACTCTCGAAATCGTGTTTCCTTAAGACTCAAACCCTTGAAGTTTTAGAGTTTTTCAAATCTATTTCCAACCGCCCACGAAGAGGCACGAGTCCACTTTTAAGATAACGGACTGAAAAAAAATATTTTTAAAAACGTGCTATGCAAAATAATCAGACATTGTCTGATCCATCGTATCTCAACTTTAATCAGAATGGTTCGTATTCTGTTTTCTAAGTATCAGGAAGGTATTTTCTAGGATTTAGGTATTTTTAACTATTTTTTCACTTTGGGACATATTTTTTAAAGAAATACTTTTTTATATGACGCAATTTAAATTTAATGGGACAGAACAATAAAAGATCCCCTCTTTTCCATTCATTATGTTTTGAAAGATTCATTATATCTGCAAAGGTTCGGGAAGTAATGTTGGCACTTGAGCAACACAATATGCTATTATTAGCGACGGTCCGGGATCAATTTAGAAGGGAAAGATCCAAGAACAAAGCCTCGTAATTTTGAACCTCTCAAAGTTAATGATTTATATTGAATGGAATCTATTTTTTCACTGAATATCTAAGGGATTAAATATTATTGCGTTTGTATACTACTGTACATATCAACTGAAAATTAACAGATGATTTATGCCACCATAACTGGGCTATTTGAGACGGTCCGGGATCTATCCGGAAGGGAAAGATCAGAGGACAACACCTCGTAATTTTGAGCCACGGTCAACGATGAGGTTAACACTGGGCTGGCGCAACACTTTCCAAACATCCACACCACGCCAACGTGAGGATATTTGAGGCCATGACAGACTTCAAGAGCACCAGCCCCAATATACACGACGGTCTTTGGTTGGACCTAGTTTCGAACTCCCAACTCTCCTGTTGCTAATCCGTTACTCTTCCAACTGAGCTACTGGGCTTATATATGCAAAATGTTGCAAAGTAAAAGGAAAGATTCGAACTGTATTTCAATTCCAACTGTTTTACTTCCAAGATATAATCATCGAAGTTCTCTCCGTAGATGTGTTTTGATTTGTTTTCAGGCAACACAGTGCTTTCAAATCGCAATCTTTTTTTAAATAGATAATGAAGTAAATTTAGCAACGATGACAACAACAAAAAACCCGCTGTAGGTCACATTACGCACAAGTAGGTCACAAAAGATACTTCAAATAAAATATTCAATGGACTATTTGCAGTTACGCATCCATCATAAAGAATAAAAGAAAGGTATGATACCACATGATGGAGCAGATATTACACAATTACTTGATCTAATTGCTCTCTCTCTCTCTCTCATCGCAAGACTTTAAAGACATCAAATTAAAACTCACCGAAATAGAAATGTGTTATAGGTCATTAATATGCCCTGATGGTCTGCGCCGCTCCAGTGAATTGAATTATCCATGATGTAATGATGCTTCTAAAAAGAAATTAAACATAGTGATTAGGATGAATAGAATAAGCAAATTGAGCTTGCTTAAGCGCATTCCAAAATGTGTTTTTGAACTTTTAAATGGAATAATTTATTAATCTATTACACAGTGAATGATCCCAGGTCAAAACAGACACGCGCGCAATACTTCCGATACAAATTGTTCATAACCTTCACTTACTTAACCCTCCGAGTGGTGTTCTCTCTACGAGGTATCTAGTCTCATTAGCAAAATTGGTCAGATCTTGATGGGCGAGAAAACTCGCCGAAACCCCTTGGAGGGTTAAAAGTCATAATCCTGTTCACGAACTCTCCTAGATACCCGATCTCCTTGGGCGTCTCAATAATTTTGAGGATACCGATCCCCCAAACTTGAGTGGCAAATATCAATACATTTGCAATGTACCAAACTAAATAAATTGTTTCAAGAAAACACCCACATCAGAGATACCAAGTTCTAGGGGCCAAGGCTCACTGGGTTTGCCCAGTGCGTTAGCAACCTGAGAGTTAGTTGAAGACAGCGTATATTCGATTCCTCCCTGGGTTTATTTCTCTGTTCTGTGTCAGTAAAACTTTCCTTGTATGCATGCCCATTTAGTTGACATTATTTGGAGCACCTTGGCCAACTATTGCACCATAAAACTCAACCAACCAAACCAACTTAGGAGACTGGCCCCTTCCGAGCCCCTAAATATGTTTACAATTGAGGACCGTTTCCCCTTAACACATATGGGATGAATATAACAAATATACAGACAACACGAGTAACCGAATATACAGAGTGAATCAGTTTCATTCGTTAGGTCACTTAATCAGGAGACAAGAGAGCAAAAGTCTTAGGGACCAGAACACTGTGAGTCCCAATATTTTATGGTTTCCCCTTTTCAACATGAGGGATAAATGCTACAAATATACCGATAATATTGGTGATGATCTGCACAAACATAATAAAAGGTTCTGGAACATATATCATCGTCCTACAAGCGGAAACACACTTTCAAAAAACAGTTCTGAGGAAAAGAAGGGGAATATTCTATTCACTAGCTAAACTCGCCTGAGTGAGTTTCTCAAAAAGAAATCTAACCTTCGTGCAAAGAAAAAATGACCCTAGTGAACTTCACGAGTCTAAAGATCACAACATTCCGGTCTAAAAGAACTCATATCTTGAAAATTTTGACTTAGAATGTTTCGCTTGTAAGCCTTCGATATATGAAGCAACTGGGGTCTAAATTGGAGCCCCTCCAATAATATTTCCTAATTGAAGCCACTGTTTCTGTTACTTCGTATGCGGAGTAATATTAAGCGATAACTCAGAAATGACGACGCGTTGCACGCATGGGACAAAAGTCAGCGGGAACATAGGGAAACGCGAAAATACACTTTGGACAATATGGCATTTTGTCAGTCTTGAAAAATATCTTATTTCAATTATGACAATCTAGCAAATATTTATCAAAGATTAACAGTACATATCACAGATTGCTGCTTTTATAACCATTCCTCTAAGTTCCACTAATTGTGGTGAAAGAAATGGAATTGATACATATCAGGGTTACCATGAGCCTTAACCCTCCTGGTGGTTGTCTCTACGAGGTACCTCATCATTAGCAAAACTGATCAGATCTTGATGGAAGAGACATCTCGTTCATAAAGCTCTTGTCATCTACCATCGTTAGAAGAAAATTGACCAAATCTTGATCTCGTTATCATCAAAAAATTGGCAATATCTTGATGACGAGATATCTCGTCATTAGTAAAATTTCAGATCTTGATGAACGAGATATCGCATCGAAACCACTTGGAGAGTAAGGACTGATCTTTTATTTTGGTTTTTGTCTCTTAAAATGTCTTAATATTTGCTGAAAGTCTATAATGTTTTAAAAAAGCCTTAGTTTTATATAACAAGAATACTGGTTATTTTATCTCACCTGCGTTCAAAAACCGAGGTCAATGATACTTTTCAAAGATCAAGTGTCATTAAAAATCCAGGACATTTTATTTATAGATAAACTGAAAACTTTAGTCAAATTGGTAGTAAAAAAGTGATAAAAAAAACCTTCAAAACTACTACTAATAATGATGAAAACCTTACGAAAGATCGTCAATGGCTTTTAAAATGCAACTATTAGACGCGAAGCTAAAAGAAATGTAATAAAGTATTGCCTACAAAACAGCTGGCTTCATAACTAATATGATGAAAAACCTTCAAAACAACGATTACTAATAATTAAACCTTATAAAAATATCATAACTAATATGAATTATAAATCCTATTATCATCGAAGGATAATATCACTCACAGAAGCATCAATTATTTTTATATGGAGACATTGACCTTCAATTTCTATGCAAGAGAATGATAACAAAAAGAATCACACAATTAAATATTGCGAATCTGATACTGTGAAAAATTAATTTAATGGATATAAACATCAAACGCTATAACACTAAATAACAAACGTCAAACCGGTTCTCATAGTCGACTTTTCATGGAACACAATAGCAATTTCAAATAGGCTTTATAATAATATTTTACACAATAATAAAAATATGAAACTGCATTGAAATCTAAATCAAGACTGGATTCCCACAGCCGCATTTAATTCTCGTTTTCCACTTCACTATTTCAAAAGATGGAATTAGTTTTCTCTTGGACTTAAAGTTTTTAATATTAAGAAAACATTTCGATTCTTTTTCCAATCGGTATTATCGTATTGCATCTTCCGAGACTGATTGTCCCATCATCTCATCTTTTTTTGGCAAGAATAAACGAGTTGTCATAGAGTTTAGTGGCAAAGAAAGAATCTTTCGATCGAATTCCCACTATCACATTGATTTCTTATCTTTCATTACACTACTGTAGAAGATGAAATTAGTTTACATTTCGGACTTTCGAGTTGAAGTAAGTAAAATTCCTTCCAGCTCTATTGTGAAAGATGGAATTAGTTTACATTTAGGACTTTCGGTTTTAACTAATTGATGATGAGGAACAAGTAAAATTCCTTTTCGCTCTATTGTAAAAGACGAAATTAATTTGTTTCGGAGTTTTAACTTTAAATAGTTGAAAATGATTAGGTAGCATTTCT
The DNA here is from genome assembly GCA_933210815.1 of Meta bourneti. NCBI lineage: Eukaryota > Metazoa > Arthropoda > Arachnida > Araneae > Tetragnathidae > Meta > Meta bourneti. The sequence continues at coordinate 26,507,481 of OW119926.1, read as the reverse complement.
TTCCATTGCACTAGTTTAAAAAATAAAATTAGTTTACCTTTTGGCTTTCAGTGTTCCAATACTACTTCAGGAAAAATAAAAAAAAAAAACCTTTCCCACATTTTAAAAGTTGAAATTAGTTTACAGCTTAGCTTTCAGTTCCAATGCCTCTTCAGGAGAGATAAGAAAAACCCCTTTCCATAGCGGCATTTAAAAAAAATGAAATTAGAGTACAATTTGGCTTTCAGTTCCAAAAGAAGGAATAAGAAAAACCCTTTTCCATAGCGGCATTTTAAAAGATGAAATTAGTTTATAGTTGAAATTTTAGCTTCAACTGCGTGAAAAGGAAGAGACAAATTCTCCTTATGAAAGCGTACTCTTGTTATACTTAATCTTCTAAACCGAATATTCTCCCAACAAGACTACATCAACAGATTTTTTAAACATAGAAATAAATACATTTTCTGGCCGGAACAGGAACAAGTAATCTACCGAAACCTATCGAAACTGTTAAGCAGTCCCGAGAAACCTTCTGCTAAAAAATATTTTATCGACTATTTAAGATACTTAAAAACTTAACAACGACGGTAATTTTTTTTAATCATGTCTCTAATTGGGCTCATCACTTCACATGGGCATATTACCCTATGAGTAAAACATTAGGATGCATCTGAATGGAGAGGGCAAGGATTGATGAATATAAGATGAACCAGCCAGTCCCTGACCACCTACCAGTCCCATACTTCTCGTTAGCCATCTCCGTATATTTCTCATTTAAACAAGCAAACCGAGTTTGCTCCATCAATAAAATTTGATCTATTTGGTATTCTTACAGTCAATGAATAATCAAAATAAATTCTAAACAACCGAATGCGCTGGAACCGGAAATAAATGTGTGTTTGTCAATAACTGTGAAATCACAATTCTGAACTTGGAGGAAATATATTAACTAGTGTATATAGAATCGCTTATCCAAATGGGTATCCCAGAAATGAAGAGGTGAAATCAGACCATTCTTAAGTAAAGAACCTGTGCCCAGGGATTGCGTAATTTTACGGATAAACACACCAGTGTAAGGTATGTAAGTAGATAGTTGAATTAACTGAGCACTGGAGCAATGGGCTATTGGCAACGGTCCGGGACCAATCCCAGTGGGAAAGTCCGAGGACACCTCCTAATTTTGAACCACGGTCAGGTGATGAGGACTTTTTAGGTCACGACATATTTAACGTGCACCATCTCCCACGAACATGACAGTCTTTGGTTGGATCGAGTTTCGATCTCGCAACCTTCCGGTTGTTAATTCCCTACTCTTTCAACCGAGCTACCGCAACCTACACCAGTGTAAGAAAAGCACACGAGTCAAAAAGTCTACCACAAATCGGCCTTTCGTCACGTCCGTACTCGCTCATTAACCCTACAAATAGCCTTATTCAAAAGCTGACTTGCATCCAAAATAACCTCCGGACGAGTGTCTCATGCTATCGTTCTCTTTTTACGACTGCAACGGATGAATTGAAGCACCGACACACCACAGGCAAATTGGACCACCATTTGTCCACAGATGTGAAGAGGTTAAAGGTTGATGAAGAGGTTAAATCACACCATTCTTGAGCAATTAAACATTGCACAGGGGTTGTATAGCCTGTACGGATAAACACACCAGTGTAAGCAAAAACACACGTGTTAAAAAAGTCTCCGCGATGAATCGATCTTTCGTCGCGTCCGTGTGCGCTCATTAACCCTATAAATAACCCTGCTCAAAAGCATACTTACATCCAAAATAACCTCCGGACGAGTGTCTCGTGCTATCGTCCTCTTTTTACGACGATCGCGGATGGATTGAAGCACCGACACACCGCAGGCAAATTGGACCACCACCTGTCCGCAGATGCAACAGGCTCAAGGCTGCATTCCAGCACGACTTGTAAATACAAAGCGCTTGTCACGAAGCAGTTCCTGCAGGCTGTGTTTGGAGGAGTGACGTATCTACCTGCTCGGCGGTGGTGTACCCACACGAGACGTTGGCGAAGGTGAAAGTGGGTATTATTTTTACTCTGTAATAAATGGGGAAGGGAACCTCCCAACGGTAGAGGCCTCTTCGAGGGGTCCTGGGAGAGAAACGCTGAAGCAATCACCGGCTACACTCGTTTCGCTTCGTCATTGTCTTTCACGCACACTGCAGAAACATCCTGAAGTTTCGACCACCGGAATATACAATTTGTATCGAATGGTACAGGAATACACAGGATAGACATCAGTGGCGTAGAGTCAATGGAACCCCAATTACCAGTATTCCGTCATAAAGTAAAATTTTAATTCGGTGTCAAAAAAAAATAAGAATCGATGAAACGTAAATAGTTTTAACGTAAATCGGATTGAGACGCTAGTTTTTATTTTAACGTCCTTGAGTTTCAGCCCAAAAATCTAATCAGGGACTGTTGCTGTCCGATCCTTTCAGTCTCAAATTGTTTCGAACAATGATTGGCTGCTGATGTCTGTCATGGGTAATGGGTACTTTCAGCACAGATTCTCTCCCCTACCCCATATTTCCTACTGAAGTCCAGTCAAGATAATACGGGCAGTGGGTCTTAGAGCATGATCTATCATTCTCTCCTCATTTCCCCGCCTTTGTAAAAGACGTCCATCCGTACAGCTTTGCCAGGATCGGACGTGATTGCATCTTTTGGGCTCTTTTTAAACTTAGGGCTAAAAATAATTGCATTTTGCTGTCTTTGGCGAAAAAGAAACAACGGCGAGTGCTGGGTTGACTCGTTTAAAGTTGAGTGAAACTGTGTATTAAGATCGCGAGTGTACTTCTGTATACGTGGTTGCGCAATGGTGGATTGCGACTGTTTAACTGTCCAGAATAGGCTCTGGCAGCCGAATATGAGTACAGGTAGGTAGTTTTTTAATGAGGCTGAGGCAACTAATAGTGAATGTGTGATAGGAAGCAGTGTCTGATATCATACAGTTTCAGACAGTTGTTGGAAATGAATGTGTTATGCATAGAATTGGTAATTCAACTTTCAGCAATATCTTGATGAACGAGAAATCTCGTCGAAATTACTAGAGGGGTTAAAGAAAGGCAGTGCGACGTCAGTCTACCAAAAGGTACTTCATGGTGAAGACAAGTTGCAGACACGTTGCACTGCTATATATACTGATGAACAGTAAATCAATTTTTGCAGTGGTGGCTAAGTTCCCACAAAAGAGAAATCTGAATTCCAAGAATAAATAAGATAGTTAAAAATGAAAAAATTATCGAAAATCAAATAGGAAGTAATGAGTAATGACCGTAGTGACAAATCAAACAGGAAGTAAATAGACCACACAAAGGTAATCGTAATGAAGGTACATGTTAAACCGCTTCAAAATCTAGAATACGAACAGTTTAAAAATGTAAATGCTAATTCAAATCCCAACACAATCTGATCCAAAGAAAAGGTTCTTTTTTATTTATTGGTATTGTAGGTTGTGTGCTCTATATGCATTCCTGCTTTCTAGCTCGGCTCTCTTTCACCAGTCTCATTATACTTGAGTGGAAATGGTACATTTTTTCCCGATATATAAAATCATTTGTTGGCTGTTTTAAACATTTTAGCCCTGCAAAAGACGTCCTATCAACGAACATTATTGCTTTAAGCTAAGTTCCATAACCTGGAAGTGTGCCACAATTTTCCATCACTCTCATATGAAAGAAATTGTAGTCTTACGATGAATTTATCATCGGACAATGTACAATATATTTTTTGTTTGTTTACACGATGTATCGAACTTACATCGAATATTTTTGACCTACTGTTTCTGAGAACGTTTTAACCACTTTTATATCTCTATATTTTGTATAATATTAGCAAGTTTTATCAATTATTTAGAGCATTTTCAAGGATTTTAGACTAAAATATAACCTGATGTTCTCTAAATCAAGTAATCTTTTTTATAAAATTTAATAATTCAGACAATCTTGCAAAAGGACACTTGAAAAAATAAGTATAAAAAGAGCAGTTGTTGTAGCCCTCCCACTTTGCAAACATACGTAGGTAGATAGGTGGTTGAATTAATGTTGCACTGGAGCAGCACAACGGGCTATTGGTGTAGGTCCGGAGTTAATCCCGAAGGAATAGATCCGAGGACACTGCATCGTAATTTTGAACTACTATCGGATGACAAGGTCAACACCTGACCGGCACTCCACTCTCCAAATTTCCACACCACGCCAATGTGAGGACATTTGAGGCCACTATATATTTAACGTGCACCAGCCCGCCCGTACTCGAAGGTGTTTGGTTGGATCGAGTTTCGAACTCTCAATCATCCGGTTGTTGATCTGCTACTCTTTCAAACGGGCTACCACGGCCCCCTGCAAATCTAGTAAATGAGTGCAATTAGAATAAGCTACGCGAGCGTTTCTTATCAGCAGGAAAACATGCAAATATCACTCACCCATTCCTCCACTGGAAAATACTTTGAAATTCGAAGTCGCTCGTTTCAGCTGCCGTGCGAAAAATGCGTTTGCGTTTACAAATCCAAACAAACTCGCGTGACGTTTGTCATCATTGCTATTCCGTGAGCGCGCATACGAAACCATCTGCGCTGGAAGCGAAGTACACAGGGGATTAAATATGCAGAAAAACGCCTTTCAACCACGTAGCGTGCTACTTCTATCAGTCCAAATCAGTTGGACGGTCGCTAAGCATGAAAACAGCTTAATCACAAGATCAGGCAACAAAGCGAGACCGAATTGCTCTTTAGCGTCGATTAGTTACTGTTTCCGATCTGATAAAAATATTAGTGAAACCTACAGATGGCGCAAAGCCTATCTGCCAAGGATGCACAGACTTGTTTAGACCAAGGGCCACATAGATTCACTGCGACTTATGGGAGGGTGGGAAAACACCACGAAGTTATCCTATCATATATTATTTATTTTATTATTTACATTCATGTTTCATATTGTGACAAAAAGAGAAAGATAATAAAAAGTAAATCAATTCAATTTGATGCGTGGATTGCATTGACTTAAAGATTTGGTCAATTTTTTGTAGTAGCCAAGCGTAAAAGTGATTCCAAATTTTCTCATTTGTCAAGCGGTTCTTATTTTTCGACTTTTTAATATCTAAGACTGAAAAAGTTTGTTCAGATATCTGTTGACCCAAAAAGACTTGCGTATTTTATTGTATTATCACGCAACGAAATTTTGTGTAACTTGCATAATAATGCATGGAGAGGCGGGCCGCCACGAAATCAACATAGAGCCCCGCATGAGGCCCACGGGCCTGTGTCCCTGGCTTGCAGTATTTGTTCGTGTGCACCAGGGAGTGGTGCAGCTAAGGGAGGGCGACCAGGGTGGTGGCCCCGCAATGTCTAAAAGGGTGGCATTTCAAAAATATTTTTTGAAACGTTTTGTAGTTTTTCTTGGAAAAATTTTAAATTATAAGCACAATTTTGTCCTTGTCACAAGAGTATATTCCAGTTCTGTGCGTGTGAAGTGAATGCTTTCGTGCACTATTTTCGGATACAACTTTTAAAAGTCAATCCTCTCTTTCATGTTCCTCCGTGTATGCGTGGGCCGCTGTAGCCCAGTTGGAAGAGCAACGGTAGGTAATTAGGATTTTATGGCGCAAAGGTCCAAAAGCGGACAAGCTGCGCCTGGAAGAGTAACGGATTAACAACCGGAGAGTTGGGAGTTCGAAACTAGGTCCAACCAAAGACCGTCGTGTACACAGGGCTGGTGCACGTTAAATATGTCGTGGCCTCAAATATCCTCACGCTTGCGTGTTGTGGAAGTTTGGAGAGAGGGGTGCCAGATCAGATATTCTCGCCATCTGACCGTGATTCAAAATTACGAGGAGTTGTCCTTGGATCTTTCCTTTAGGGATGGATCCCGGATCGACGCCAATAGCCCATTATATTGCTCCAGTGTGACGCTAATTAACTACCTACATATCTACAAATCGCTCAAGAAAGGCCTGTGTTTAAGAACTTTTAAGTTTAAAAGGGTGTAAACCGTTTTATTGAATTTATATTAACAAAGTTGCATAAATATGCAAATTTTTATGCATTTATGCAAATTCACATTGAGTAGGTATTTAGAATATTTTTTTGTCTTTCATGAAGAGCCTCTCACTAATCCTCCTGGTGGTTTCCTCGACGAGGTATCTCGTCATTAACAAAACTGATCAGATCTTGATCTCGTAATGATCAAAATATCGGCACTATCTTGATGACCAACTGACCAGATCATGTTGGACGAGATATCTCGTCATTAAAAGGAAACTCGATCATGATCATTAAAAGAAAACTGACAGGATATTGATCTCGTAATCATCAAAAAATTGCCAACATCTTGATGACGAAATATCTCGTCATTAAATAATTGGTCAGATCTTTATGGACGAGATATCAGAGGATTAACATTTTACTTATGCCCTGTGTGCAGATCTGAAGGCCTACCGATATTCACGATGTTATCACTTGATGCAAGAACCCTGCAGAGGTGACCTTACCGCTTTTAAAAGAACTTAATTGCTATAACTTTTGTTTTCAACTATTTATCATTGTCTAGGTCTCATAACGAATCTCTCCTTCAAGGATACGAAAACCAAATTTTGCCTGGGATTATTGTATACTTCACAGAAAGCTTTCGTTATATGCTCAAAAAATCTCACATGTACCAATTTTTTAACTTACGAAAAAAGAAACTTTGAAAGCACAAATTCAAAAAAGTTTAGTTATCTGGAACACGCACTTCCCGTACACCCCTATACGATACTATTTGGGTTTTGTGAATGTTCTAAGTAGGACATAATGAAGAACATATGCGGGACTAGGGAATTCGAATAGACATAGAAGTGTTCATCTCGATGACATTAGTCGTAACACATACATAACGTCGCTTTTAAAAAACTATATTTTTTTAAACGTCGGTTTGTTTACATTTAGTGCTGCATCGATGTCAAAACCTCTAGTATAGAGAATAGAAAAACTTCTTGTCAGCGCCATAAATTGACAAGAATAAATTAGCGGTATGACAGGAAGTCTATATGTTTATTATATTTCTGTGCCACGTACGTTTGCGAAATATATACACAGTGCGTCAAATAAGTTTTAAGACTCGTCCCAGAGCGCTGGTTGTAATGGCGCTGTGAGTGTAAATGCGCATGCGTCATAACGTCCATCGTCTGCTGGCACACTGCTAACAAGTTGTGCGCATTTCGTTAAGTAGCTGAGAGAAGGCGAGCGTTCATTGCAGAAGTGAATTTTTTTCATGTTGATTTTTTAAGGTGGAGCAAAGAGCTGTAATTAAATTTAACGCAAAACTTGGTAAAAGTGCTTCGGAAACATACCAACTCATGACACAAGTTTACGGTGACTGTTGTTTAAGTAGATCAAATGTTTTTGTGTGGCACAAACGTTTTTTGGACGGAAGAGATACGGTAGAAGATGATCAGCGTAGTGGAAGACCAATTTCATCTAGGACACCTGAAGTTATTGAAAAAGTACGAAATTTCGTAACAAACGATCGCTGTGCGTCACTGAGAATGATGGAAGACTCTTTAAACATCAACAAAGAAACAATTCAAACCATCCTGAATGAAGATTTGAGCAAAACAAAAGTGTGTGCTAAATTTGTTCCACACACTTTAACCCCTGAACAAAAAGCAATGAGAAGTGCACATTGCAGAGACATCATTTCAGCCGCTGAAAACGATCCAAACTTCTTGAAGTCCATTGTTACAGGTGACGAAACCTGGTGTTTCCAATATGATCCTGAAACAAAGCGACAAAGTGCGGAATGGAAGTCGCCAAATTCACCGCAAGCCAAAAAAACAACACAAATTCCATACAAGATCAAAACAATACTCATTACATTCTTCGATAGTAAAGGTATTATCCACAAAGAATTTGTTCCAACTGGACAAACAATTACAAGTCAATACTACTTAGCTGTTTTAAAGCGTTTGATGGCCAGAATTCGTCGCATTCGTCCAGACTATAGGACTGAAAGCAGTTGGTGTTTGTTACACGACAATGCACCCAGTCACACCTCCCTTATTGTTCATCGATTTTTGGCAAAAAATAATGTCTGTGTGTTGAACCATCCACCGTATTCACCTGATTTAGCACCCTGTGACTACTCCTTATTCCCAAAACTTAAAATGAAGTTAAAAGGGTGTTATTTTGAGGATATTTCGACCATACAAGAAGCCTCGACGCGTGCTTTGCAGGCCATTCCACAAAGTGATTTACAACAGACGTTCGATTCATTAATAAATCGCTGTAAAAAGTGCATTGAAGCCGGAGGGTCCTATTTTGAATAAAAAACCAAAACAGGTATTAATTTCTTGTTTCCATTTCTTTTTACAGACCCAGTCTTAAAACTTATTTGACGCACTGTGTATAATCATTGCTCGCTGCAAATATTCCCAAATATGAAGTTCTAGTCCCTGCAGTCTACTTAGTTTATTCACATAAATGGCGATAAATTTTACGGTTTTTAAATGTGAACTCAACTTGAGCAAATTCTGCAATCTCCAGCTGTAGTGCGTAATGGTCGCTTTAGTATTGTTTATATCTGTTGTTGCCAATCGACAACAAACAAATAATGTCGATTTCTGTGCCACGTATATTTGTGAAATATATCTTCCGTGTCAGGGCAAAAGGGGTTGTCAAAATGGCTACTTCTGAGAATCTGAAGTTGAATATTTCACTCTTTCGTAAAAATATTCAAAGAAAAGAATGCCATAATACAAATAATTCTAATTTCGATTCGCAGATTCATTTAGTTTTGATTCTAAGCATATTATATTACTTTTTAAATTAATGATACATTTGGCCCCTTTTGCTCTGACATGGAAGATATATAATCATTTCTCGCTGCAAAATATTCCCAAATCTGAAGTTCCAGTCTGCAACCTACTTACTCCATTCAGAAATATAGTCCTACTTCAAAGACCTCCAGAAATGTGAACCCCTACGGTTCTTCAAACGTGAACTCAACGTAAGCAAATTCATCAACCTCCAACTGTAGCACACAAACACAAGACGCATGACACAAAACGCCAAATTAACCCTCACAGCTCAAAGGAAGGTAACGTCTACTAAAGTGTCTCGCAATTCAGCCAACAAGTGGGAAGCGTTTTTCGCAAATCCCAATTCCCGGGAGGTTTACTATCCCCGGCGTTCCTCTCTTCCGGGTGAGACGACAGACGACAATCCTCTTGGCATTCCCACAACATCAACAACAAAGACAGCGAACCCTGAGCGCGGCATCACTCATTTTGTCACTCCACTCATGCATCACAACAATGAGAAACGATCATCAATTCCCCTTCCGATTTTCATTCTAATCTGATCCCCATCACGAGCACAGGAGAAGATCAGAGGGATTAGAAAGGTCTTCGCGCTATGCTTCAGGGGCCGTGGATTCTGTCCCCGAGCGTTCGCGTGCTAATTGAGGGCCTTGGATGGTTCGGCACTGCAATTAGAATCCCTCCAGCAGTGATGAATTGTCTAATCACTTCGATTTCATTCTTTTTTGAGTCGCTCGAAGAACGCACGCTGGATTTGAATGCCTCGAAAGTTGTCCTCGTCGTAGTTTTATCAGATCATTCAGCGTTCTGCATATAAGCGACGTCTTATACCAATCAGACGGAAGTAACATTTTATTCTAAGAGGTTTAGAAACATGGAACTTTCTAAGCGCCATGGTCGTTTCCTGAAAGACGTTTTTAATGATTGCCACTTGAAAAGACACGATTGATTTTCCAATGTTAGAAACATCTGTCTCCAATGCCCAGCCACTGATATTTTCCTTCGGGATTTATCCCGGACCGTCGTCAATAGCCCGTTGTGTTGCTAGAGTACGACGTTTATTAGCTACCTACCTATCAATGCCCAGTCAATTGAATATTAATCATCATGGCACTACAAAGGTGGAATTATGAGTCATGGCGTTACCATGGCTCACCAAAGGAATCATCGACCTTAAAATGAAATAGACGGAGCATGTACCCGCAGCTCCATGTTATTCCTTCCAGTTGCTCGGTTTGAAGATCTGTCATGTGGTTGTGGGTAAAAGCATGAAGGCCTAAATTATTGATTGGTTAAAGTGATTATCCACCATGATCAAAAACACTAGTCTGCACTTCCATAGCCAATCGGCTAAGTCGATTTGTGATTTACCCTTCAGAAATCTTACGACCGGGACTCCGTCCACATGATCCGTCTATTTCATTGGAAAGTCGATGAAGGGAGTGAGTTCATGTCACTCCTCACACATTCTAGTACACAACCCGTTGATAGATAGGTCACATATTCACTCCAGATGAACTAACCCCCTTGCCTTATCCCGGATTCGATCAGGTAACACGGTTGTAAGGGCAACAGATTACCAACTAGAGGGTTGCGAGTTCAAAACTCGATCCAACAAAGAATAAACTCCATTAAAGCCAATCGAACAAACAGGAAAATAGAATTACAGTTAATATAATATACTTAGGTAGGTAGTTGAATTTACAGTAACACTGGATCAACACAACGGGCTTTTGGCGATGGTCCGGGATCAATCTCGAAGGGAAAGATCCAAAGATAACACTTCATAATTTTGAATCAAGATCAGAAGACAAATATACTTAGGAAGAACAAACTGAAAATTCAAAGCTATGGTCATCAACAAGGAACACGTAGGTGACATTTTGTGTGCTATTTTAGCAGGCTATGCAATATTGAAACCTCCCATATATGTATTGGTTGTCACATTAATGTTTTATTTAATCAAATTAATAGTTGATTAATTACAACAAATGTTAAATAAAATTTAAATTATACAGACAATCGATAATCTCCAAAATGCTTCCCAATCGCCTTTATAAACGTCCATTATATCAAATCTGTTACTTCGTTCACGATAAACAACAAATTGAAAGTTGTTTTAAAACAGTCAGAAAATGAATTTCGATTTTGTTTATTCTTTAAACTGATAAGAGTTACAATTGACAAGTCACGAAAGGGGGATAAAATAAGCTTTTTCGTGAACATCGCATTATTCGCAACCGGATGATTTTTTTTCAATTGTTTTTCAATTTAAATGTTTGTTACTTTAAAGTGTATTATTTTTCGGTGTGTTTTGAAAGTACGAAAACACACAAAATAAAATTGTTTTAAACTGATTTCCAATTTTCCTTTTACATTTCGTCCCATCCAGTTTTATTATCAATAGAGTGATTTGTAAAATAGAAGCTCTTCAATTGTTGTTTTAGCATGAAATAGCAAAGAATCATTCAGATATTACCTTGTAAAATATATTCTGTAAAGAATATAATAACATTTTTGCAGGATTTATTAAAACAGCTTTTAGTGCAAACAAACCAGATGAAATGCAAAAAGACTTCTGCTGTCTAAATTCTCTAGCATGATACATATTGGGGTTATCTTAAAATGTAGTTCACCACCGTTTTGGTGACTCTTGGCATTTTATCTACAGTGGCTCCCAAAAGTGTTCGTACACTTTAAAAATTTGTAGAAAAAGCGCTGTAGCTTGGAATTGTATTCAAATATAAAGTCCAATATTTGTTCATATCATCTCCATGTGATTCTGAATAAAACCAAGCATATTTTTTATTGACTCATTTTCTTTTTATAAAAATGGAAATGCAAGGAGGCAGAGAAAGAACACGTCACAAAAGTGACCGTACACCGAAACATTTTCGGATGAATTCATAAATAAAATTATCGTCTATCGCTTTTTTTATTTTTTCATTATGGTGACATTTAAAAAATCGTTTGGCTTTAATCTTTGCTTGCTTACTTCGTAATATTCTATTTATTATTTAAAAATGGCTCGCAGTCGTAAGGAAACAACGAACAGCATTCGAAAATTGATTATTTTTCATCATAGTAGTGATAAAACAGTTCGTAAAATCAATAAATTAGTAAATTTATCCCATTCTACGGTGCAGTATGTGATAAAATGCTTTAAAGAAAATCGGATCAAAAACAAGGTAAGAAAAGGTCGTCCGGTAAAGTTAACTCAACGTGATCAGAGATTTATAGTTAAAAAATTCGAAAAATTCACGTTTGAGTGCTGCAAAAATTTCTACAGAATTCACTGAAAATTTTTCTACTTCAATTTCATCTGAAACTGTTCGACGAGTGCTCAGATCAGTTGGATTAAATGGGCCTTCTACCCGAAGAAAAATTTTTTAAGTGCGAAAAATAGAAAGGTTAGGCTTTCCTTCGCAAAATCAATGATAAATAAACCCGAAACGTATTGGAATCATGTCTTATTTGTAGATGAAAGTAAATTTAACATGTTTGGTTCCAATGGGCGTATGGAGAATTATAAATGAGGAACTTAATCCCAATTTTACTTAGTTGGAACAGTAAAGCATGGCGGTGGAGGTGTCCTTGTGTGGGGTGCATGTCAGCATCAGAACTAGGTAATTTGGTATTTATTGATGGCATAATGAATCATGCTCTTTATTTAAATATTTTAAAAGACAATTTAAAATGATCAGCCCAAAATTTAGGTATTGAAAACAACTTTGTATTTTATCAAGATAACGATCCTAAGCACATGGCTTTCAATGTTCGCCTCTGGTGTGTCTATAATTGTCCACAAGTTCTGAAAACACCACCTCAGTCACCGGATTTAAACCCAATAGAACACATTTGGAGAGAATTGGAGGTTAGAGTTCAAAGACACGACATTAAAACGAAAAGCGAACTAAAAACAGTAATGATTGAAGAATGGAGGAATATTGATGCAGAAATTACAAAAAAGCTAGTGAACTCTATTCGCAGACATTTAAAAGCTGTTGTGAATGCTATAGGATATCCTACTAAGTACTAATTTACCGAAATATTACAATATTTACTAATATGTAGAAATTTTTGTAAAGTGAACGAAGACTTTTGTGAGGTAACTTGTTACTTTTTGATTATTGATTTTCCAAAAAAGAGTTTTACTATGTTTTTAAATATTTTATGTAGTTTTGTTAAGAACAAGTTATAGATATTATTAAAAAATTCCCATTCTGAAATATTAATTTTTATTAATGGATAGAGCAGTATTTCATTGAAATTCGTAAGTGTACGAACACTTTTCGGAGCCACTGTATATATAATTGACCAGTAATCTACCAAAAACAATTCAGAATTCATTCTTTAGAATTTTTGTTAATTTGGAATTTTCGAATGAAATCGAATACGAAATACCAAGTGACGTCATGTTCAGGATAAACATAGGAAACACATTCCACCGCAGAAACACTACCACCACCTACAATTAGCTTGACAGAAAATTGCATCCGATTTTGAGAGAAGAGACATTGCGTATCTATATCAATATCAATAAAATTCACACCACGTCTCGTATTTTGGTGATTTTCTGCTGTTTTATAAAATGTAAAAATTGCAAATTGTATTTCTATGTTTAAGAATCCATACCTCATAAATTTTCGCCACAAAATCCAAACCAACCATCATATATCACAAAAACTTGCAGGTTCTTGCGTGAATATTCTCTTTGAAAATAAAAGAGCAGGAAAGCGTCACAAAAGTAAAAAATTTTAGATTTCAACTTTTTAATTTTAATTAATAATAATTAAAAACACAAATATTTGAATTTTTATTTTAATATATGTAATTAATATCTCATTAACAAATTCCAAGAATCTTTCCTTATCAACAGTTTTGTAGAACTATTGATTCATTGTTTTTATTTTCGTTTTGTTGCCACATAGTCAAAAGAATATCAATAAATTCAATTATAAAATTAAAACATTAATAAAAATCGTTTGCGAAACAAATATCTAAATTTGTACTTTTAAATTAATAATTATCGTCTGATGAAATGTAAATTAGAATTTTTCTTTTGAATGAATAAGCGTTTGGTAACATTTCCTGGTATTTTGCTCATAAAAATGTAACGCATACAAAGGAGAATCGTAAAAAGTGTTAAAGAATTCTGAAGTTAGTATACGCTGCTGGAAGAAACAATGGCGAACCTTTCATCGAACTGAAGTTTTAATGAGGCTACCACACAGATTTCCCACTTGAGCTTATCGTACAATAACTGGTGCAGCAAGGCGCTCGCAATATAAATATAATATACAAAATGGCGATGCAGCGAACGATGACGGATTAGGTTTTACATTCCTTATCTCTCAAACAAGAAAAGCAACTGTACGACGCACAAACGTAGTGCCAGTTCGGAGCGAAATTGAAGAATGTTTGCATTGTTGGAATAAAAGTAGGCACGGCATTATGAAAAAAGACGATGGAGTAAAACAACTCTCCTTTCCAGAGCTTCGAAGACTAAGAGGGAAATGCATTTAATGTGCATTTCACTTTCTGCACTGCAAAGAAAGCTGGAATAAATTAATTGCAGCTATTCAGCCCTTCTAATTGAAAACCCAGGCGGAACAAATAGAAGTTTTTTTTATAGAAACTGCGGGTCAAATCTATTTGAGACTGGTAAAAAGAGACGAACAGAGGACTCGGAACGTGGTTTCAGATGTTGTGCACGATATGCAGTTATTTTTTCACCCTTTGTGAGTTTAATTGTAAACAGACAATTCAATGCATTTATTTGCCCATGTTCATCAAGTTGATAGTTATAAATTTAATTCAATCATTTACTATTACACAACTTATGGAACAATTATAATGTGACCTAACATATTGCTGAAACAAAATATCTTTAATAAATTAAGTTTAAAATGAGGAAATTTAAATGATAGTTAAGCGAGATATATTTAAACTTTTCTCAAGTTTACGGAAATGTTGTTATGCCGCATGTCACAATCAATCCATATATAAAGATACTTTATTTAAAAAATGTTGCAGCTTTAGTTTACAAAAGGTGCTCCACATACTAGTAAGAAAGCAACGGCTTATTTTCTAGTTGAATACGCATCAAAAAAATAATGATCACACAGCATCGGACCTAATTGTTACAAACGCTACACCCACCCGATGTTTGTCAAAATCATGAATGCTATCGGAAAGGGTCGAAACACAATGACTTTTCAAAAGATATCTTTCCATACGCTTCCTTATTGAGTGGGAGTAGAGTGGGTTTTGGAATCGGACCCAAAATCGCTTTGCAAATTACTTTCGCACCGTTTTTAGAGTAATGAAGAAAAAATCAAAAGATTTTAAGTGTATATAAAAGTTTACCCTTTCGAGAAATCCATTTCCTACCTGTTGTGTGTGTGGAATTTTGAAACGTAGGTGAACAAACCAACGATCGTGTACACTGATGAAAGGTGGGGTGTTTGAAAGACTGGTGTGAAGTAAGATTACTGATGAAAGTTAGGGTTATTTATAGAACCTCGGTTTTCCAAAACAGATTAAACTCAAATACTGAGCAAATAGTTCTTTGGGTATAAATAATGTTGAGTAAATGGAGGAAGTATTCGGTTTCCTATTTAATAAACTATCCTTCTGCTTTTTGCTTTTCCTTCCTCCCTCATCGTGTTGTCTGTCTTGTGTTTGGCACAGCTTGGCCAAACATGGCCCTTGCGCCATAAAACCAGACAATAACCAACCAACCTATTTAATAAACAAAACAGGGAAAATATACTTTTATTAAATATCTTCTTTTTATTGATTCTTGTAGCTTGTCCATAAGAAATGCAACATAAAGCATGCATAAAGCGTAACATGGAGAAGTTATCTAATAAGCTATCAAGGTAGATAGGTAGTTGAATTAATGTCGTACTTGAGCAACACAACGGACAATTGGCGACGGTCCGGGATTAATCCCGAAGGAAAGTTCCGAGAACACCTCGTAAATTTGAACCATGGTCAGATGACGAGAACAAAACCTGAGAGCTAGCACCCCACTCTCCAAACTTCCCATCCACATCATCGTGAGGACATATTTGGGGCCACGACAAATTTAACATTCACCAGCCCCCTTTGTACACGACGGTCTTTGGTTGGATCAAACTCGCAACCCTCCGTTTGCTAATCTGCTACTGTTCCAACCGGACTATCACGGGCCTTATAAGGACTAGGGATAAAAATGAACGAAAGGTCTACAATTCTTATATATGACCTAACTTTATATATAATATTTAAACTCGGCCCAAAAGGTTAATCGAACGAAAAACGAAGCAGGAACTTTAAATTTTAGGTTTCCTGGGTACTTTAATTATATTTTGTAAATGTTTATATCAGAGGCGTTTTCGGTCGAACTAAATGTAGGTGGCGGTAGAGTTTTTGCGGCGGAACGTGTTTCCTATGCATTTTCCGAACGTGATGTCACTTGGCTTGTTTTTCGAATACGATTTCAGCACCTCGCCAATAGAAACTCCAAAGAATAAATTTCGAATTGATGAGATAGTCTACGGCAATTAGGTCAGACTCCAAACATCGCCAAAACTACATTTTAAGGTAACCCCGATACGTACATACGAAACCATTTGGGGGGGGTATTTCAATTAACGTCACACTGGAGCAACACAACGGGCTATTGGTGACGGTCCGGGATCAATCCCAAAGGGAAAGATCCGAGGACAACACCACGTAATTTTGAACCACGGTCAGATGACGAACGAAACCATTTGGTAGTGGAAGTAAAATCTTCGCTTTCCATCTAGTTTGTCTGCACAGGAAATCCCTCTCATACCCAATGCCTCATGTAGCCAAAAATTTGACCGTACAGTTGCAAAACAAATCAATGATTCTGAACTAGCATGGTCTAGCCATGGCATCGAGAAATGAAGAATAGGAACACTTCAAGCGAGCAGTGTTCCAAGGACTGTTGTAATGGAGGGTTTTGCCAAACGGGCGTTTCCGACTAACAGAAGTTTGATTGACGACTAGACTTTCTCAATGGGTTATAACCTCAAAGATAACAATGAATTAAGAATATCTCCTCCCACTATCTTCCCTCGCCTTACAGAAAATTTTCTACAAAAGGCAGAGATATTCTGGGACACCGGAAACAGTGGAATCTCGCAGTAACCGTTCCAAGAATTTCTTTCACACCTAAGGGGAAAATAAGAACTTTTATGAACACAACGATTTTGTGGTAAACCACATGGCGGTATTTTCACAGGTATTTCTGCTGCAAAATTCTGGTACTATTAAATCCCAGATTACTGTGAAACTCAAAATTTGAGAAAATCGACTGTTAATATTTTGCGGTAGATGCAAAGAAAATATACAAGTTTTAACAGTTTCACCAAGCATCAGGGCTACCCATACACGTTATATTTATCTTTTCCCGAAGTTACCCTTTACCCCTCTTATAAGAGGCTTTCCTGTCGAGAGGTTTTCAGTGTTTTCTGCACTGTCTGGTCTTCCACGAGAGCTGCTCCAGATGCTTAGTCTGTCGCTGTCTGTTGACGTAGAAACGGATCTTATCCTGTTTTCCATAGAGGATGCTTGAGAAATATATTCAAGTTTGTCACATTGGCGCACTTATTAACGTAGTGGAAATATACTTTTATAAAATTTTTACTTGTCGCCAAGATCTATACCAATGAACTACCTCTCTCCCTTACAAAATAGAATTACGTCATTACGGAGAGGCACCCTTGCTCAAAATGAGCGAGCCCTGTTTCTATAGCGACCACCATCACCCAGACTTGGTGCCGGAAGCAGCTCGCGTGGTACACGGACAGTACATATTCCGAAAGTAACAACATTTGGCTTGTTTTCGAATACGATTTCATTACGTTGCCAATAAAATTCTAAAGAATGAATTCCGAATTGATATATGATAGTTGATTGGTTAACGCAATTACATTAAACGCCAAACGGCGCTATATACTACATATGAAGGTAGCCCCGATATATATCATGCCAAGATCATTTGAGAGGGAAATTAAAATCTTCGCTATCCGTCCCGTTTGTTTACACTGAAAATTCCTCTCACAGCAAAATAGAACAAACCAACCAAGCAAAATTGCATCTTAAAAAGTATGGTACTTCCAATCAACACACAATACACTAATTGAACTTTAAAAACAATTGAGAGGGGCCACCGTTGCTCAGATTGTTTGCTCACTGAGCTAGCAACCTGTGAGTTGTAGGCGGAGCAGTTTCGATTTCTCCCAACGTGTATTTCTCCTGTGTACTTTCTTGCTTGTGTTTTTACATTACAAGTTGTCTGTCTTGTGTTTGGCGCAGCTTAGCCAAATATGACCATAAAAAATCAACAATCCAACCACACCTGAATTTACTGACACAAAAAATGAGAGAACTCTAACTACAAGAACCGAAATTGACTTTCAAGGAAACAGATTCTCAATGTAATCCAAAGGAGCTCCAATCCAAGGGAACAGTAAAACTCGTTTGTTTTGTGTTTGTACACTACATGACGTTGTTTATCTTGTGTTTGCGCAGCTCTTGGTCAAATATGGCCCTTGCTCCATAAAAAATCAACCATTCAACCATAACACTGAATTTACTGACACCAAAAATGAGAGAAATGTATCAAAAGAACCGAAATTAGGAAACAAAGATTCTCATTGTAATCCAAGGATGCTCCGATCCAAGAGGTGGGCAAAACTTCCTAGTTTGTTTGAACACTACATGACGCTGTATATCTTACATTTGGTACAGCTTGGCCAAATATGGTCTTTGCGCCATAAAAAACCAGCCATCCAACAATAACACTTGAATTTACTAACACCTAAAATGAGACTACAAGAGCTGAAATTGACCATCAGAGAAACAAAGATTCTTATTGTTATCCAAAGGTGCTAAGCGTATGTAATTAACGCTTATGCAGTTCGTTTACCATGTCTATTGACACCTTCATGTCCCCCAAACATCTTTTTGTTCTTCATAATCCAAAGACGTGTTCTGTGGATATCATTTTGACATGGCATGACATTCCATGACTCCACAAATCCCGTACTCAAAGACTTCATCCAAAGATAGAATTGTAGTCGGTACAATTAGGGGTCCAATTCACGTTCCTATCTAACTACAAGAGCCGAAATTGACCTTCATGGAAAGGAAGATTCTCATTGTAATCCAAAGGTGCTAACTGTATGTATCTAACGCTGTATGCAATTCGTTAATCACGTCTATTGACACCTCTTTAGCCTTCATGTTCCCAAGCACCATTTTGTTCTTCTTGATCCAAAGACGTGTTCATATCACTTTGACATGGCTATGACATCCCATGGCCAAACAAAACCCGTACTCAAAGACTTCATCCATCGCTGTCTGACTTATTAACAAGGGGGAAGACCCAAAGGTAAACAATAAGAATATCGCTCTGGGAATTGGAGATGGCACCCATTACTAGGATCTCAAATGAACTCCGTTGTTTCGCAAACTATCCGACAACAGAATACCTCACCGGAATACTCGTATAGAATTCTAAAGAAGCCTGCTTGTGCGTGACGTGATCATTGTTCGAGATAAAAACGTCTTGAGTCCTCATGGTTCATTGTACCTTGTCTTGCGTCTCTTATTACATTTCAGTCAGTGAGTAAGACTATAAATACAGAACCGTGCGAAGGGCGACCTTCCGCAGAAGGCCTCTATAAATAAGGGAGGAAAAACTCGAGCAAAATGTAGTTCTTCGGGAATACAATATCAGTTGGGGGTGTTCCTTACAGCTGAACTAATTATCCTTTTCCCGTGCAGACGTTGTTTGCCTTTCCGGAACGGTGGTACTTGAAGACGGTTTGTGCTACTCATGGAAACCATTTCCGGATCGTCATTCAAATTTGGACAAATTACTTTTTGGCAGTAAAAGAAATGGAAATGGTTTCATGACAGGTTGTTAGATTTTGCGTGTCGTCCAGGTTAGTTCTCCTTATCTCAGCGGTTCAACTCGAAGTTTGGAGAGTGGGGTGCCAACTCAGGTGTTGTTCTCGTCATCTTAACCGTAGTTAAAAATAACCGGACCATCGCCAATAGCCGGTTGTGGTGCTCCAGTGCGACGTTAATTAACAACCTACCTACAAGCAGTTCCCCAACTTATTGAAAACTCTTAACACTATTGCTATAAAAATAACGAGGACGTAGTTAAAAATAGTCGGTGTGGTGCTCCAGTGCGACGTTAATTAACTACTTACCAGTAGTTCAACATATTGAAAACTCAACACTATTGCGTTGACACTTCGGTGCCAACAAAGAAACAACGACGGATATATCCTTCCTGCAACCTGCTGTTTTCCCTGCATATCTTCGAACCAGTTTAGACCTTCTTCACTAAAGATCGTTGTGTACATGGGGGCTGGTGCACGTTAAATCTGTCGTAGCCTCAAAGGTCCTTAATGACACGGTATGGAAATCTGTATAATGGGCTATCAGCTCAGGTGTTCACCTCGTCATCTGGTTCAAAATTATAAGGCGTTGTCCTTGGACCCTTCGGGACTGATCCCGGACAGTCACCAATAGCCCCGTTTTGTTGCTCCAGTACGACGTCAATTCAACTGCCTACTCTTAACTATTGCTTGTTTCATCTAACTGACGATGGAGCCGCCGCTGCGTAGTGGGTCTGCTCACTGAACTGGCAGCCTAATTAAAACTTATTTATTTACAAAAATTTTATGTATAACAGAGGCCGTGGCTCTGAAATAGTGCTTTCATGCGGCTGTACAAAACATGAGCTAAGGCATATCGAGGTACAGCAAATCAACGAATTCTTAACAAGAGAAGTTGTAACTATAAGAACAAAAATTTTAGGTAGGTAGTTAATTAAAGTCATACTGGAGCAACACAACGGGCTATTGGTCACGGTCCGGGATCAATCCCGAAGGAAAAGATCCGAGGATAATACCTCGTACCTTTGAGTCTCGGTCAGATGAAGAGATCAACACCTGAGCTGGCACCCCACTCTCCAAACTTCCACACCACGCAATCGTGAGGACATTTGAGGTCACGACAGGTTTAATGTGCACGACGGTCTTTGGCTGGACCTAACTCGCAACCATCCGATTGCTTATCCGTTACTCTACCAACTGGGCTACAGCGGTTCGACAGAAATTCTAAAAAATCTTTTTAAATGTTACTATAATTGGTGTCTAAAGAATAAAAACATAAATAATTAGACTGCAAACGATTCTCAATTCTTCGCGATCCAAGATATCAATCCGCGCAAGCAAACGATAATCATTTGATATTCGAGCAAACGATAATTATCTTGCACGCGCGCACAACCTTCCATTCTAAACTAGTTGCTACAATACAAAAAAATATTTCTACTAAGAATAATATTTATTTCTGAGTATCATAGTCTGGCCTGACGAAGATCCTCAAGTTTTTTTTATTTTCGGAACACCACTCCTTCGATAGGCTGGACAACATTTTTTGCTCCTTTTCTCGTGGCATCAAGTTCAACGCCTGACACCCGCGACCTCTTCCAAACTTATGGCTCCAGAAATCACATTTGAACCGATTCGAGTTAAACTTTCTCTGGTTGACGTAAATCGTTCGAAACTCGTTACCCAACCTGTTTTGCAACGGCTTCGCATCGGGTGCTCGATAAATATGTATCACTCTTTTTGTTTTCAAATTGGAAAAAGATTTCACTGAGCCGCCGAGTTCATTTATTTGTTATTTATGGTTGAAGTTTGGAAATGTGGTTTTTCCATGCACACGACAAACGCAAAGTGCCTTGCTTAATGAGAGATTCATTCTAACGGATTGAATTAAGTCAGGTATATTTTTACTGAGAAGGTGCCATATATATTTTTCAGAATACGTATAAAGCCGAGTCCACACCGGCCGCGCGGAGCTGCGCCGAACCAAACAGAGGCGAGCAGCGCGGGCAGTTCTGAAGGCGAACCGAGCAATGTTGTGTAACTTCAAACACGCGCCAACGCGATCCGCCGTGTTGGTACATGAAAGGAGAGTGTGCGCTGTATTTGAGCATTTCAGCTCAGTCGCGCACGCCGTACGATCCGGGGTTCGTATTCACTCTGCTATCATTATTTCGTTCAATAGTAAAATCCATTCTTAGCCGAACCACTAGACACGTTTCAACACAGTCAAAGCACGATTTTGTGCTTCCTCCCTTTTCGTACAGAAATTTTCTCGTCCCCAATCTGGAAAGATGGTTTTTCTGCGACATCGGTTTTACCTTTTTTCTGATTCGTACACTTTTTAGATTCTAGTCCCTAGATAACATACAATTGGGGTTTCTATATTGCTTGCAGTGATGGTAATTGCTACAAAGTGTTTTGGAGCAGGTAAATTAACACTTTGGAGCAGCTAGACTGTCTTTTGGAGCAGCACACCAAAGGAGAAGATATTTTAATAATGAAATTAAAATAAAATTCAGGTTTTTAAACTTTAAACATACGACTTTATGAATGATAAACAATAAACATAATTGTAAACTATTACAAAATTCATTTTAAATACTTACTAAAATTGATCAAATAATGAATAAGGAAAACATACATAAAAATTTACCAAGTGTTTTCCATTTCCATAAAGTTATGTGCAAGGTAAGAAATAATTTTGACATTAACATGACTAATAAACATTTTATTAGTCATGTTAATGACTAAGAAATTTCACATTGATTTTGATTGCCATGTCATTTTATTCACATTGATATTTGATCCAATCATCTGATAGAGCAGATCCTTCACTTGGTTTTACAATAAATGGAAAAGATGCTGCTAAAAACTTCAAAGAGCTTAAAGATTTTTCTTCAGTTCGCTTCATGGGATGAAGGCAAGAAAGTAATTCTTACATAGCGGGGGGAAGACCTCAAGAGTGAATTTTATTATTACTCGAATGCGATTTGGAGCAGCTCTGGCGTAATCCTAGCAAAAACGGGCGTTTTGGAGCAGGCAATACGCTATGGCGCATGCTGGCGCAATTGGAGCAGCATTACCATCACTGTGCTTGTGTGTGTGCTTATTATATTGGACAGTGTTGCTACACGGACACTCCATCAATTCAAGGTGCCATCAGATTTCGTTTTTTCCCCTTTCTTTTTAATAAATCATCAGTGACAATATACGAAGCACTCGCGATTATGCGCAGACTTTGTAAAGAACGGGACATTTAAACAATTCGTTTTAAATAATAAGTTTTCAGTTTAATTTCGTACACACAACCTCTAGCACGCACGCGAGCACTATGGAACAAGCTGAGCACGAGCAGTCCCACCACAAACACCTCGCTCCATGGATAGTCCTCCTCGGTTTTGCGCATTTTCGTGCCGCAACGAACAGAGCATTTTGTGTGGACCCGGTTTAAGAATCACTATTAATCTTTTAGTATATAATTTTTCATTATAAACTGCAAAAAGCACAACAAAGATCTTTACGATCACTGAGGGCGGCGGTAGCCTGGTTGGAAGAATAACGGATTAGCAAACGGAGGGTTGAGAGTTAGAAACTCGATCCAATTAAGACCGTCGTGTACACCGTCGTGCTGGTGCATGTGAAATCCGTCGTGGCCTCAAATGTCCTCACGTTGGTTTGGTGTGGAAATTTAGAGAGTGGATGTCAAATGTCCACGTTCAGATGACGAGGTGTGACCTCGTCATCTGAACGTGGTTCAAAATTAGGTGGTGGTGTCCTCGGATCTTTCCCTTCGGGATTGATCCCGGATCGTCGCCAGTAGCCCATTGTGTTGCTCATCGCGACGTTAATTATCATTTCCATTATGAATTGCAAAAAGCATAAGATCCTTACGATCACGGATCGTTAGGCAACTTTATATGAAAGATTTTCAGTTTAAACAAACCAGATGGTGTGCGTAGATTCTACTTCCGCTGTCCAAATGCTCTCGCATAATACATTTAGGGGATACCTTAAAATGTAGTAAATCGGCAACGAGTGGCGTTTTATCTAATTTGAGTTGACCAATCAGTCATTATGATCAATTCGGAATTCATTCATTGGAAATTTTGTTGACGAAGTGCTGAAAACATTCAAAAATCGAGCCAAGTGACGTCACGTTCGGAATACGTACAGGAAACACGTTTCGTCGCAGAAACACTACCGCCACTGATATTTAGTTTGACAGAAAATCCCTCTCATATGGATGCCTGAAGAGTGGGGATGGATTTGGTGTTTCTGGAACTGGCATAATTCTCGTTGACATCCTCTTTTAATCAATGGTAAAACATTAAACTCATCTCGAAACACGTAGAAGTTGACAATTTCATTCACATTCGTATTTCAATCAATGATGCAAAATATATTTAGATCGCGGAACATAAAAAGGGTAAAGTTCGCAGCAGAATCTCATGCTTTTTACTGCTAGTTCTTCAAGAAATAGCATCCATTTTCGAGTTGGAGTCAAGACTAGACTTAAGTTAAGTCGCGGATTAGCAACCAGAGGGTTGCGAGTTCGAGACTCGATCCGACCGAAGACCGTCGTGTCGTGGGGGCGGGTGCACGTTAAATCTGGGGTGGCCTCAAACCTTACTTTGGCATGACGTGGAAGTTTGGGAAGTGGAGTTTGCCAGCTCACTATCGACCTTGTAACGAAATAGCACGTGCACGCAGCTTCGTATATTTCTTCCAGTCTCTCGGTTTGAACGTGATTGTGGGAAAAATCATGAATCTTAATGTGGGACGAATTGATTGGTTAAAGTGGTTATCCAGCATGATTTAAAACACTAGTTTGTGCTTGGATAGCCAATCGGCGAAGTCGGTTCGTAAACCCACGTGACTTATGACTTACCCTTCTGAGATCTTACGACACCGACTCCACCCAGATGCTCTGTCTATTTCATTAGAAGGTCGATGCAGCTGAGATGTTGGCCTCATCTGACCAAGATGTTGTTTACTGACATAGAAGTGAGATGTAAGTATACTGAACATTGCTATTGAGAGGCGCTTCAAAAAGTGTAACCACCATGTTGACTAGTTGTCACGTGATTGTTCTGTGAAAAATTGACGTGGTTGGCCAATTTGGTATCTTATCGCCTCGTTTGGCGATGTAACATCTTATGACAGGGTAGGTGTGTGAATCCGAATTTCTATAGATTGGCGATAAAAATGGTGAAATCGCCAGTCTACTACTATCAGATGATGAATCAATGGACCAATCAGATAATGAAATCAATGGATGGGCGTCTTCTCCCGTCGCTTGTACCAATCTGCTGATAAATATTAGTTTCCAACCTGTTGACGAAAGTATTCTAAGGATCGTGTTACTACTAGTTTTGTTTCCATGATTTTGGGCACATGAAAAGGTTACCATTGCTCACTCTACTTTTTTCCTCTATGTTTCATCTTCGAGTTGTATGCGGCTCAGGGTTTGATTCCTGTCAGGTGCATTCCTCCCTGGGTGTATTTATCTCTTCTGTGTCAGTAAAACTTTCATTATGTGTGTGTCTATTACTTGATGTTGTATGTCTTGTGTTTGGTGCAGGATGGCCAAATATGGCCCTTGTGCCATAAAACCCCCAAACCAATCAAACCTCTTTGCATTTCTCTTCGATGGGTGTATTTCTCTCTTATATGGCAGTAAAACTTTGTGTGTGTATGCCCATTACCGCATTGTCTGTCGTCTGGCGCAGCATGGCCAAATATGCCTTGCGCCATAAAACCCAACCAAACTTTCCCTTCGGAATTGATCACGAAATATCGCCAATTGCGCGTTGTGTTGTTCCAGTGCGAAGTAAATTCAATGTGACGTGACCTTCTTACCCTTTTGCCGTTTACAAGAGGATTTTCCAGTACTCCTAATATATAGAGGGCACTAGTGTTTTGATATCCCTTAGGAACTTGGCATATTACTCGAACACAATTCAGTATCGCTTGCTTTAAAAATTAATACTAGAGTGTAACAAAATAGTTTGGGAACACCTCTGATTCAGAACTTCGGTACCGACTGGAATGAATGAAGGGGTTGAAGAAAAGAAAACAAGCAAAATCTTAGACCGCTGGAAACAATGCCCAACACCGTTTCAAGGAAAGGCAACGGTGAAAGGATAATTGTTTTTAATGGCCGTGAGATCGACAGCAATAAAAGACAATGGGGTCGAACGTTCCACTTTGTGTTCTCCTACGCTTCAGAAAGTCCGATACTTAAACCAACCGAAGCGGTTGGTGATGTGGTTCCGTCTGATAAGGCGAGGACCTAATGGTTTGGAAAGCGACGGACAGGAAAGTTAATAGTCAACAAACTCGATTCAGAGAGTGATTACTCGATAAATTTTTCTTAAAGAAATTTGAAATAAAAAACTCGGAAGTTATCGATCATACGGGCCCAAACAGGTATTTTGATTGCGGAGATAAGCAAACGTCGGTGGACAGCTTAATGGGCTACAACTATTTTTAGGTAGGGAGGTAATTGAATTAACGTCGCACTGGAGCAACACATCGGCATATTGGCTATGGTCAGAGATCAAACCCGAAGCAAAAGATCTAAAGACAACGCTTCGTAGTTTTGAACCACGGTCAGACAACGAAGTCACATCTGAGCTGGCACCCCACTCTCCAAACTTCCACATCACGCTAATATGAGGATATTTGAGGTCACGATAGATTTAACGAGCATCAGCCCCCACATACAAGACGGTCCTTGATTGAATCGAGTTTTGAACTCGCAATACTCCGGTTGCTAATCCGCTATTCTTCCAACAGGGCTACCGCCGGCCCACATCAATTTTTAGAAGTACACTACCATATAGTAAGATATGAGGGAAAATGTGATTCGACTGCTAAATCGATGAAATAGGTTATTCCTTTAAAGGGAGCTAGACAAATATTGTTGCTGAAACAGTCTCAAAGAAATTTATAGTCTACTATAAAAATTACTATTTGTTACTTTCAAAGACTTGTAGAAATAGTCAACTTCATGTAGAGAAAAGACAGAATAAAAGATTTATCCTGACTGTCACAACTGTCAGGGTAACAGCATAACTAGTCCTGACCATAGAGTATATATAAAAGTAGAGCAACGGTAACCTTTTTATGTGCCCAGGATCCTGTGACCAAAACTATTAATAACGATCCTTAGATTTCTTTCGACTGTGGGTGGAAACAAACACTCATCATCTGATTGGTCCACGGGACAGTAGAAAACGCCCATCCATTGATTCATCATCTGATCGGTCCACGTGACATAGAGTTTGGCGATTTCCCCATTTTTTCGCCAAATCTAATATTTTTCTACTCATTTGTTAAGTTCATCAAATCTTGTAATTTTAGTTAAAATTGTATTCCACTGTTTCTTTGTTAATTCAATTAACTTCTGTAAGTCCAGTGTTGTACTTCTGTGGTGCACGGAGAGTTTGCATTTTTTCAATAAACAATAAAACCTATAGAAATGATCGTTCACACATCTACCCTGTAAGATGTTATACCGCCAAACGAGGCGACAAGATGCCAAATTGGCCAACTAAGTCAATTTTTCACCGAGCAGTCACGTGACTACTAGTCGACATGCTGGTCACACTTTTTGATGCTCCTCTCAATAGCAACAGCATAGTGCAGTCTACTTATATTTAACGTCTATGATCCTAACCACGTACTGCGGTGTTTCGGGGTATCATGGACGAACATTCATGGTGTTCCGAGACATCTTACATTAGCCCGTTATGTTTCTCCAGTGCGACGTTAATTAAAATATCTACCTACTCATATTGGACATTTTTCGCTGATGTACATCATGGAACTGATCTTATATCGATCCGGGATAAGAAAAGAAACAAGTTAATAGGTATTTCGCTAACGCAAAACAGTATTTTCATTAAAGATTTCCTTCAAATATAACCAGGTAGGTAGATTTCTTTTGCAGACTGCAGGGCTGCCGCTACCAAAGCACTTGTGAAATAGTACCATTAGTAGCATAATTTTTTTTAAATACTAGCCTCCTCTTAAATACTATTTTAGTAGCAATTTTTACCTGCTCAAATACAAAATGAATCGGCTAAACGCAAAATATGATAATCAAGTACAAAACACAAACGTTAAAGATCTCGCTAAGAAATTTAAATTTTAAAATTTCATTCTTAATAAGCTTTCATGACAATCCAGCAATTACGGTAGGTAGTTAATTAGCGTCGCACTGGAGCAACACAACGGGCTATTGGTGATGGTCCGCGATCAATCCCGGAGGGAAAGATCTGAGAAAACACCTGAGCTGGCACCCCCACCTTCCAAACTTCGCCAACGTGAGAACATTTGAGGCCATGACAGATTTAACCTGCACCGGCCCCCGCGTACACGACGGTCTTTAGTTGGACCGAGTTTCGAACGCGCAACCGAGGGTAGCTAATCCGTTGCTCTTCCAACCGGGCTACCGCGGCCCTCTAGCAACTACGGATTCTGGTGTTTTCTTTCATGATTGCCACGGCTTGGCGCCAAAACTTGGCGCCCTTGGAGAATTTTCTCTCTGAAGAAAAATCCGGAAATATTTTATCCGTCCTCTATTATTTTCTTTAATGGGATTAAATTTTCGTTTACTTTTGGCGAATTCCAAAATTTCTGAAATTCATCACAATATTGAAAACATGAGCTTTTGAGATCGATTTTGCTTTAAAAGATTACCCTAGTCGCCAAAGTTGAAAATTAGTCGCCTGTGACAGCCCTGAGAATGTAGCTCAGGACACAAATTGTGCCTTTTCTGCCACATTAGCCTCTGCCCGGAACTAACCATCCTGGTGGCTGTCTTGACGAGATATCTCGTCATTATCAAATCCATCAGCTGATCTTGATGGACGAGATATCTCGTCATTTGAAGAAAACTGACCTGACCCTGATCTCGTCATCAAGAAATCGTCAGTATCTTGACGACGATATATCCCATCATTAACAAAATTGGTCAGATCGTGATGGATATCTCGTCGTAACCACTTATAAGGTTAAACCTAAATATAATTGATCAAAAACGTCCACACATTTTAACACTCGAAAAATGCCAGCTCGCTCAGATGAAGGGGGTTGACTTTCTCAATTCGACCCCCTTCATTCGCACACCCGAACCAGAACCATCCCCTGTCTCACGAAAAGACGTATGGTACAGGAAAGTGGGGTAGACTGTGGGAACTACACCTGTCTCGTGCAGGTATTCCCCAATAGACGGGGAGCTAAACAGGAAACAGATGTTTCTGCGACAACTTGCCACCTCACCTTCAAGGTGCACGTCAGTAGACAGTGACCTCGGAAAGTACCCTCAACTCACAGCGGAGGGTATTAGTAGTCTGTATACAGTCGGACGAATTCATAGTGGAATTGGATCCCAATTCTCTTATATTTCCTCCAGGGATAAATGAAAAATACTTCTTCATCTCGTTGACTCTACTTTTGTAGAGGAGTACCTTTTGTGCTAGTGCACTTTTACTTTGTGGTAAGATTCTTTTACTTTGTGGTAATGTACTTTTACTTTGTGGTAAGGTACTTTTACTTTGAGGTAAAGTACTTTTAAGTTGTGGATGGATACTTTTGTGGTTGTGTACTTCTACTTTGTGGTAAGACACACTTTTACTTTGTTCGAAGTACTTTCACATTGTAGTAGGGTACTGCTGCTTTGAGGTCAGGAATATTTTGTGATAGTATAATTCTTCTTTGAGTAAAGTACTTATACTATGCGGTAGGGTATTTTTATGAAGGGTACTTTTATTTTGTGAAGAATTAATTAGAAGGTCGATGCGTAACTAGAATTGGTGTCATCTGATGTGGTTTATTCTCTCTTTCCAGATCATATCTATGTCAGGTTCAATTCCACCCTGGGAGTACTTCTTTTCTGTGTCAGAATACAACTTTCCATGTTTGTGTATGTTCAGTTGCTTGACTTTGTTTTGTGTTTGGCATAGCTTGGCCCTTGTGCCATAGAACACAAAACCAACCAGATTGTATCGAATCTTCATATAGCAAAAAATGACCGTAGATCGACAAACTAGATCGCTCGGGTTGGTTAAGTTTTATGGCGCAAGGGCCAAGTTGTAACAAACAACGTCAAGCAATGGGCATATACACAAAAGAAAGTTTTACTCAGAGTGAAAAGAGGAATAAATACACAGATGGTAAGTTACATAACCAGGTCAAATGGTTCAGGAGTTTTGTGTATTTTTAAATGTCCCGTTATCTTTCTAATTTGAATTACTTTACTTAGTTATATTATTAAGTGGAATCAGCTATTACCTCAATATTGTAACAAAACTATAAGAACATTCGTTTGAGACATAGATCCCAGTGCAATTTGCCCTAGGGTAGCAAATATTGACCGTTGAGCGGCAAACCAAACAAGAAGTTAGATAAAAAAAATAGTGATTGAGTCCAACAGCAACGAAAACAACCACGTCATTCTCAATTAGCAGAAATAATCGATTCTGACCTCATTACAAGTTCCAAAAGTAAATTTAATTTCGGTTTTTATTTGTCTATTTAATTGATGTTTCCCTGCAGAAAAACTTCAATTACAGGGAACAAAAATACGCCACACTCAAAGTGCAAAAGGTCGTATGTCAAAAATTCCATTTTTTATTTTATTATTGCTATATGTGGCATTTTGTGATTTTTTTCTGACATTTGTGACATTTTGTGGGTTTTTTTGCTCCTGAAAAATGCAGCTTTTAGACATACGATCTTTTGCACTTTGAGTGACGATATGGTAGTTAATTAACGTCGCATTCGAGCAACACAACGGGCTTTTGGCTCTACGGAGTTTCAAAGTAAGGAAACCGAAATGATTTCGTAATTCAGAAGAATGTATACCAAAAGATACATAATTCTTAGAATAAATATCTCAAAAATTTATTCTGTATTCTTTCAATGTCTGTGATATGGCAGTCGTAATAAGAATTCCAAATTACAGATTCATATTCCAATTGCGATCTAACATTATATTTCAGGTAAGTCGTTTTCTGACACAACAATTACAGATGTATCGAAATTTATTAAATATAAATTAACCAAATACCAGGCGCTTGACTTTACATCATTCGCCATATTTATTAAATATAAACATGCATATAGTAAACTTAGAGCAGAAACTCATAAACTGCAATTTTTCGGAAGTGCGTTTTCTGACACTAAATGCTTCCACGATGATGTCACATTGTAATATGTTTGAACAATAATGTAACACCATCAAAATGCTTAGAATTTTTATTTTTGCCCTGAAAACTAATAGTTTGTCTTTAAACGCCTGAACTGTAAGAGTTGTTTCTTGTCAGTTAATGTAGGTAGTTAATTAACATCTCACTGGAGCAACACGACGGGCTATTGGCGACGGTCCGGGATCAATACCAAGGAAAAGGACCCAAGGACAACGCCTCGTAATTGCGAACCACGGTCAGATGACGAGAACAACACCTGAGCTGGCACCCCACTCTCCAAACTTCCATACACGCCGTAAGGACATTTAAGGCCATGACAGATTTAACATGCACCAGCCCCCGTGAACTCGGCGGTCTTTGGCTGGACCGAACTCGCTATCCTCCGATTGCTAATCCGTTACTCTTACAACTTGGCCTCTGAACCGACGATGCGCATGCATGTGAGGTGCGGGCATAAACAACTAACAAATCACAATATATAAGTATGGCCAGTTACTGTCCTACATTTTGAGAAATCAATCGACCTCTCTGTAACCTGCCATAAGTAATTCAAAATATTCACTTAACAAAGGACTGTGGGTAGGAGAGTAAATCCTTCATAAGACGCGGAGGAAGCTCCATGATGTGTAGGTAGGACATCCGCCGCTTACACGACCAGTCCTGATCATGAAACGATATTCAATTTTGTGAGTGACCTGAATTGCTTGAATGAATTACATTGCAATCAGCAATTGTATTATTATAAATGCCAGGACGTAATTATTCACTGGTAACACAATCACTGATGCCAAAAGTTGAATGCCCATTTTGTTGTACCCAAAATTTAAACAAACAGGGTATGATCACTTTCAATCCGAATACTGTATTGTAAATCTAGTTGTTTCTGATAAAAGTAATTTTATGTTTAATGTACTTTTTCATTAATTGCCAATCAGAAGATTTTCAAGATTATAATTTTTTCGATTTATTTTTTAAATAATTTATTTTATAAAATAAAAATAAAAAACACTGAGTACATTATAATGATACCAATTACAAATAAAAATAATTTTAAAAAAATTTTATATTCAAACTTTTTGAAACATCAATGAAATATGATTCGCGGTTAAAAATTTCCTACAGTGTATTTTTGTCGCCAATCCACCAATGGTTATAAGTGTCAAAATGTGTAAATAGCAGCCTCATCGAGATTTTAAGCAATTGTATTTCAATTATTTTTATATTCTTTTCCACCATTAATATCAAAATTTGGAAACATAATCTCTAATATCTAAAAAAAGACGGCTTCTTGTCATTACGCCATAAATATAAACTATAGTGTTACATAAGCAAGGATGAGTGTTTAAATTCATAAAACTCAAAAAAGCATAAATGAAACAAGTCTTTATGACAAGGGATTACATTTGATTTCAACTGCAGAATAAACAAGTAGCCAATCAGAACAGCTTCGTAGATAAATATTCAGTAAAAATTCTTCAAAAATCAAACTTAAAACATGTTAAATATTTTCCATAAAAGCAAAGATTAAAAAAAACGACAAATAAAATATGTACCAATCCATTTATCTTTTAATTAATGTTGGAGAAAATTAAATTTTGACTTTTAGAAATCGAGAAATTGTTAAGGTAACGGTAACTACAACATCAAATCGTTGTTCTTAAATTACGAAATACCTGAACTAAGTATGAATACGAGGCACTTTTTTAAAATTATCTCACTCGAAAAATTTATGATTTCAACATTTTTAACTTCTTTCAAGAAATCAATGTTTTTAATCCCTGCGAGCTTTTAACTGGCACATCACTCAAATTGTTGTTTTATTTTCTGATATAGATTTTGCTTTTGACTGAAAGCTCTTCTTTTACCACATTTCATTAAGTAATTTTAAAACCTGTTTCCACACTGCTGAGCCAAAGTTGTCTCTTCCGCCAGGTGAATCCCTACCTACCAATCTTGAAATAAATTGTAAGCTTTCTAAAAACTCACATAAAAGTCAGATAGAAAACTGATAAACGTGCTTTTTTAATTCTTTTCCCCTATAGGAAAAAATTCTACTACAAAAGTATAATGCAAGAGACAAATACAGGTTAATACGAGATAAAGATAAAACACTTCACTGAAGCAGATTACTTATTGAACTGAAATCATTAAAAAATATATCAGCATTCGAGAAAAAATTATACAGTTGAAAAATCTATTTGTAACAAAACTGTTAAGGGTTAAATCCTTTTTTAAAGGTTAAAAAAGTAATTTACAGTTTCTGATGATTTACCTATAGGGACGCTAAAATCAATTCATCATAAAGCTAAAAAGGGCGAATTAAATTTGTTATATAGGTTGGTTGGTTTGGGGATTTTATGGCGCAAGGGCCATACTTGGTCATGCTGCACCTGACACGACATACAATATCAAATAAAAGACAGACACACAATGAAAGCTTTACTACCCTACAGCTCGATTTATTATATAGGAAGTAGTAAGTTTTTTTTTGCAAATATCTCTAATGGAGCTTCAATGTAAAAAAAATGTTCAAACTCAAAGAATTTAGTAAAACTCAATGCTCAAACTCAAGGAATTTAGTAAAACTCAATGTTCAAACTTAAAAAATTTAGTAAACAACCGTTTTGCATGAGAATATGCTTATTAGACAAAAGTTTATCACAATGGATTTTTATGGCACAATGGACAGATTTGGCCGTGCTGCGCCAAACAGAAGACAGACAATATCAAGTTTTAGACACAACGAAAGTGTTACTGACACAGAAGAGAGAAATACACCCGGGGAGGAATCGAACATCCGCCGTCTACAAGTCGCAAGTTGCTAGTGCTCAATGGGCAAACACACTGAGACACCATGGCCTTTAGTGCTGTAATGCTATCAAAAAATCGAGAATAGGTTTGTATTTTTCTTTGAAACAGTACACAAAATGAGTCAGGATGAGATCAGAGACCTTGAATTAATTTGCGTAATCGGTCTTTGAGTCTAGGATATTCAAGTCAACGAGATGACCGCAGCGTTATCCGAGACCACCGAAGCACATTTTAAAACGAGTCCCTCCACTTGACCTTCAATGCCGACTCAAAAACAAAACAAAACCCCTTTCCACACACAAGGTGCGAAACCATCTGTCAAAATGAAACCTTCCACACTTCCGCAACCGAGCAACGAGACAAAAGGAATTGGAAGAAACTTACCACTCAATTTACATTCTGGATCCAGCCTAGCGTTTCCAATAATCCGAACGAAACAAAGCACCTTTCCAAACAGGCACACAAAACGATGCGAAGGCAATACGTTATCCCACAGGGCACTCACCGACTGCAGCAGCAACCCAAAGGAGTCTGCCTTCCTCTGCCAACTGCGGGAACAAGACCTTCCTATGTCCCCTTCGAGAGAAACAGGTTGAATTGTTTACATGGGGAATAGAACGAGAGGGGTGAAGGGCAAGGGGAAAAAGTGCAAGTCTAGGGGCTGGAATGAGATTCCTGAAAGTGAAGCCGACCAATGAGGATGCGAGTTGTTCTCCGTAGGGCAGCTAAACCAGTTTCTTTGCAAGACGAAATGATCTGGAGCCGGATGATGTAACGTTGCTCGCTGAGGAACATGGGGTTCTTGCTGGCTGCCGCGGACCTCTGCGCTGCTAGTTTGTGGTCAGAAGTCGTTGACTTGATAGCGGTTTTTTGGAGTTAATTATCTCTCTCCCTTTTGACCAGAGCGGTTTCCTTTCCACCATGTTTTGGTTTTTGATTACTCATTTCGAGGTGAACTGTGTTTTGTTTTGGGAGCTACAGGTTCCAGAACTTTTTTAAAGTCGTTGGAAGCTGCTTTTTTAACGTTAAATCTCAGACTTTCCCATAAAAATAACTCCTTTGATGATATGCATGATTTTTTTCAGTCAAAATGCAATTGTACGTAATTAAATTACTTTGGACTCGACAAAGTTGAAAGTGCATTATAAAATGAAACATAAAGCACCACTTAGCTTTTACAGTGTGGCACAAAAGTC
The DNA here is from genome assembly GCA_933210815.1 of Meta bourneti. NCBI lineage: Eukaryota > Metazoa > Arthropoda > Arachnida > Araneae > Tetragnathidae > Meta > Meta bourneti. The sequence continues at coordinate 26,472,532 of OW119926.1, read as the reverse complement.
ACTAGACCATTTTGAAATATAACTTTTTACTATTAATGTTTTTAATTTTTTTCAGATTATTTATATGTAATCCTTGGAGAAATTCACGACAGAGCAACGAGTAAAAATAATCCAAGGAAGGAAAAATAAGCCAAGAAACATTACGAGAGGTGGAGACCAACTTTATTACACCACTGTCAAGAACAAAATGGTGTCCATTTGAAGGACATAATCTACAAAACTAATTAAAAATAATTTCCAAGAAGTGTATTTATTGTTTATAAAAGAATAAATCAATTTTTAATACATAAAAGAGTTATTCTATTTTTAAATGGTCTAGTGACTTTGGGCCTCCCTGTACAAGGGCGATGGAATGTCTGACGTCACACCGGCACTGAAAGGTTTAAAGTGCTTAAATATTCTTTCAGGTGATATTCCAACCAAATAAACAGATTTTTAATTATATTTTTGACAGATCGTGGCTCATTCATACCATATCTAAACAGGTTTTAATTTTAAAAAAATCCTCTCTGCCACTGTGGGGTTGTAGGCGATGCAGACCACTATATCTTCGATTGTATTTGTGCAAATCAATATCCCATAGAATGGTCAACTGAGAACTATACATAGATATCTGGTTCAAAAACCGCAATTTCTTTAAATGCATCGAGACGTGTTCGACTCGCTTTCCACATTAGCAAACGGAATGATTTCATTTTGTTAATTGTTTTCACTGTTTTGTCCACAACAGGAGTATTTTCATTTCTTTGCAGCGGGAGATTTGGCTGCCTTTATAATTTATTCTAAGGTGATGTTCAATGTAAAAAGAGTCATTATGCAAAATGATTGGGCTTGTCTCCTTTTCTTGTCTAATTATTATTTCCCTCGTGTAAACAGTGTGCTGTTCGTCTAGTTTTTGATCTTGTATATTTTCGCCTCTGTACTGTGTGTGCAATCCGAGGTAATTGTTATTCCTGTCGCCCCTGAACGTACCTTAAACAGTAGTTGGTTGGTAGACTTGGGTTACGAATGAATGAGTTGATAGTCATATATCAAGGAGTGCACGATATTAGCGGTGAGATATTACGATCCATTACACTTTCGGTGTCGCCGTGGCTCAATGAGTTTGCCCACTGTGCTAGCAACCTGCGAGTTGTAGCCGGCGAAGGTTCGATTCCTCCCTGGGTATATGTCTTCAGCAAAACTTTCCTTATGAGTATACGTATGTCCATTTCCTTGACGTAGTATGGCTGTGGTAGCCCGGATGGAAGAGTAGCGGATGAGCAACCGGAGGGCTGCGAGTTCGAAACTCGATCCAACCAAAGACCTTCGTGTACGTGGGGATGGTACACATTAAATCTGTTGTGGCCTCAATACCAAATGGGCTTCCTAGGTTCCTCGGCCTCAGGTTGGAGAAGTCTTCAAATTAAAATATTCAATTCAAGTAAAAGATTCAATTTTGAACAATGGACGCCTTATATTTTGGGCAATGATTTTAGCAACATTAATTAACGGAAATAACACCTTATCGAAAGGAAATAACACCTTGGCATCTTGTGAAAAAGGTTTTAGTCAAATATACTGATTAAATACAAGCAGACACTTCATAATTGATCCAAGTTAGATTTTAGAATGAAATTAAAATTAAATTTTAGAACTGCTATTATCTGTGCTTTAGAACTAAATGCGTCGCATATGTACGCCTTTATTTATCAATTGATAGAATTTCTCAAGTCACTGTCATCTTTTTCATAGCCAAGGGCTCTAATATCATTTAACCCCTTGATTGAGGCCTATAGCATCGTTTAACTCCTTGATTCAACTACGATCAGCCTTTGTTTATGAATTGATAAGATTTTTCACGTCACTATCATCTTTTTCATAGCCGAGGACTCTAGCATCGTTTAACCCCTTGATTCAACTACGATCAGCCCTTGTTTATCAATTGATAGGATTTCTCACGCACTATCATCTTTTTCTAAGTCGAAGCCTCTAGATCTCCGTTTAACCCCTTAATTCAACCACGATGAGCCTTTCAAGTGCAGCCTTTATTTATCAATTGATAGGATGTCTGATGTCTTCATCTTCTGAGTCGAGGTCTCTAGCGTCGTTTAACCACTTAACACTCCAAGTGATTTCGACGAGGTACCGTGTCCATCAATATCTGGTCAATTTTTCAAATGACGAGAAACCTCGTCGTCAATATATTGCCGACTTTTTTATGATGACGAGATCAAGATTTGGTCAGTTTTCTTCTAATGACGAGATACCTCGTCGAAACCACCACCAGGAGGGTTAATTTCAACCGCGATCAGCCTTTCAAGGATGACAAGAAAGCTAATGGTTCAGACTTTTATGACATACTATATAGTTGATTTCGCTATTTATCTATAACTATATTACTTAACAGCTTACTGAACTTTCGAGACATTTCCTGGTACATTTGATGTGGATTCCTTCTCATGTGGGGATACCAGATAATGAATGACGGACGGACTTGCCAGGACCAGCTGTAACTCAAATTCGCCTGAAGGAAACTCACCTTTGAAGAGACAGGCTCTTTGTCCAAAAACGAAGGAAAGTTTGGGATGGGGCTCACGACACCATTGGCATAGAGGACAAAGACCTGAGGAAATAGTCAACTTCAACAAGTCATGAAGAGAAGAAAAGACAGCATTTTCAAGATTTAGAACTGGTCATACCAAAGCAATGATATATGTGACAGGAAATGAGATTAACCCTGACTGTCACACCTATCAGGGAAACAGCATAACTAGTCCTGATTCTACTACCCCTCCCCTCATGTGACAGGGGGCGATGGAAGACTAGAAATCCACAGTTTGACAGACACTGAAACACAATTTTCCCCAACTCCTTTGGCTCAACGCCCTCTTTTCAAAGACAATATTTTTGGACGCCCTCTTCTAGAATACTCTAGCTCAACTAATAACAAATTACACATAGCTGTTTCTTTCTCTTTTAATTTCACCAAAATATTGATGTAGTTGTGAGTTATTTAAAATCTCAAAAAGCTAATCTAGAAATAAAACAACTCGGAACTGAAGTCATAAAGCTATTCATCAAAATGAAATGACAAAAAAATAAATTGCACACAACCAATATATTGCTCACTATATTATTGGTAATTAATATCAATAAAATTAAAATAATCAATAATGAGAAGGTAGGTAGGTAATTAACGTCGCACTGGAGCAATACAACGAGGTATTGGCGACGTTCCTGGATCAATCCCGAAGGGGACAACAATACGTAATTTTGAACCACGGTTAGATGACGTGGTTAACGCCTGAGATGTGCCACCCCACTCTCCAAACTTCCATACCAGGCCAAGGTGATGACATTTGAGGCCACGATAGATTTAACGTGCACCAGTCCCGCGTACACGATACTCTTTGGTTGAACCTAGTTTCGATCTCCGGTTGCCAATCCGTTACTCTTCCAACTCGGCTACTCCTGTCTCCTCTAATGAGAAGGATGAATCTGTTTCGCTACCAATTTGTTTATATCAGACTGTTTTCGTCAGCAGCGTTCTGAAATCTTCGCAGACAATTTACAGTCGGTTTCTCTTTTTAGTTAAAAGAATCAATGACAATGCAGCACTGAACGCTTAACACATTGCTTAAAACATTTCTTTACCTATTTGCTTTACATAATTGCTTAACATAATTTGTAATTATAATTGGTTAACGCAATTTTTTAGCATCTTCGTATAGCCTTCTTTTACTCCTCAACGCCCCCATTTCCCTTGGGTCCCAACGACCCCATTCCCCCTAGACTCCTTCAATGCCCACTTTGGGAAACTATGCATTGAATTTCCACTAAGCTCCTGTGGTGTGTGTGCACAGCGCAAGAAAAACATAAAATCCATTATAACTTGGCAATCTCTTTTCGCTTACTTCATAACACTAGATTAGTTTTCGCTTATTGTAGGATTTATTTCATTCTTTATCAGTCGCTTCCATGCTCTTTATTTTATTCAGTAGCAGGAAAAGGAAAAATAGACGGTTTTTCCAAGCGTTATGTACATGTTTCCATTTTCTGTGAGTTTTCTTTTCAACTTTTGGTTTCAGAAAAGTTGCTCGCTAAGCATGTTCCGGGTTTAACTACGTTGTGATGATTTGCGATGGCAGACTTCATTCTATTGCAATTTTGATCAGTAATTTTTATCAAGTTGGAAGCGGTTCCTTGTTGGTGTGCCCGTCTGGCTTTTTATTTTAAATTTTACTTCTTTCTTACCGTGACAAATTATCGACCGGTTACGGGCACTCCTGTTAGGTTTTCTAATTTAAATTTACGATGCCGTAAGTACTCGGGAATGATGTTGGATTGTGGAATGAATGAAGCAGACATGGGAAGTTTTAACGATTTTTTTGGAACATTCATCAATTAATTTAAAGTAGAGTAGTTTGAACGATTAAAGTGCAGTTTGTTATTAATATTGAATGTTAATTTTATTGATTGAAAGACTGTGACTATAGCGTAGCTCCGTAGCTTTCGAATGGAACTGACGCAGTCCTTACTCCATGCAATCCAAAGTTGCACTGGTCGAAAGTTCGGGTAGATTTGCTACAAATATTTTTCATTGTATTTCTAGTGAAAATTAAAAAAGAATTGCAACTCTTCAAATTTTGCAACCCCAAAACTTCGTAACTTCGATTATCCGATTATATTTTTACTAACGCTTTTCCCCAGTTACACTTAAAAACTTTAGTTAAGGTTTTCTGTTGATTCTGTTATGACAAGTACCTCGAATGTAGTATAAAAAATAACAATTTCTTGAATAAACTATAAATAATTATTATTAGTTGTAAATATATTAAGGGTGAAAATATTTATTAAAAGTAATTTAATTTAAATAATAATGAAAAAGTATCATAATTTTTTATTTTTTGCCAAAGTCATGCTATTTCTGAAAATTCAATAACAGAACATGAAGTGTTAAATTAATTTAGTTGGGTTGTTTTTTAATCGGATTTTAAACAAACATACAGCAGTTTTGCCACCTTGTCACTTCCGAAACAAATAATAGATGGCAGCACAAGTTAAGTATTTTTTCTAGCAGACGTTTAGACGTCATAACTCCAGTCAAAGCGCGGGTACTCATTTGTTTACTTTTGATTAAACCTAGAAAACTGAACAGCAATTTAGTTTTCGCGCCTTTTATCGTGTTTGAATTGCTCGTGATAAGCACGGAGGTGCGGAAATGGAAAGAGTTGCAATTAACAACGAAAAATTTATTCAAGAAGTCTACAAACGTCGAAGTTTGTGGGATCAAAAATCTTTAGATTACTTGAACCGGTCGTTAAAAGCCAAGGAATGGGAATCGGTGGCTCAAGAAATGAACTGTACAAGTAAGTTTCAAGTATTTAATTTTTGAAAGTTCCTATCAGTGTCTGTTGCTTTGTTTTATAAAATGGTTTTTCGAGATATTGCTTATACTTTCCTTTAAATATGACAATGTTTTTTGCCACATATACAATATTTCTAAGTATTTGACAAATCACCAAATTTCTCAAACAGGTTTTTCAATGTATTTCTCTTTATTTAAACATAAAGTAACTTATCTATGCACACACACAGATATAGTTTCTTTAAATTGCAGTTTTAAGACTTGCTTTTAACAAGTATTAAATTTCGTTTAATTCAGAATTTCTGCAATGTATGAGATGAATGCAAACTTCACTTATTAGATTTTGCCAAAGTGTATAAAATCCGGCTGAGTATAGCAGTATCAAACTGTTATGTTTATTATAAAAATTACATTTCTCATCCTGTAAATCTTATTCAACTTGTATAATGCTCCAACATAGATGGACTAAAATTCGTAGTTCGAATATTTTAATGGGGTAACAAATTTTACTTATAGTTATGTACTTATCAAGACGTTTTTAATGAACTAAGCATTTTTAATTTGTGATACATTTGCATATTTTTATTATGAAGTAAAACAAATTTCAAATTGCACATTTCTGAATACAAATGTATTTTTGTTTATAAATTTTTAAAATAATTATCCTCAGTAAATTGTGAAAAAACTGAAAATTTCATGAGGCAATAATTTTTTATAATTATAACAAATGTACTTAAAAATAATACATGAACTTAAATTGCCATAAAAGTTTGAGTTTATGTTTCCTGTATAATTAATTGAACTCTGCAAAGACTTTTGGAAAAAATGTATTTATATCTGAGAGCAACCTGGCCGCTGTAGACCAGTTGGAAGAGCAACCGGAAGGGTGCGAGTTCGAAACTCGGTCCAACCAAAGATCGTCATGTACACAGGGACTGGTACACTTTAAATCTATTCTGGTCTCAAATGTCCTCATTTTGGTGTGGTGTGGAAATTTGTAGAGTGAGGTGCCAGCTCGGGCGTTGACCTCGTCATCTGACCGTGGTTCAAAATTACGAGGTATTGTTCTTGGATCTTTTCTTTCGGGATTGATCCTGGACCATCAACATTAGCTGGTGTGTTGCTCCAGTGCAACGTTAATTAACTACTTACCTATTAGATCAAATTTAAAATAAAATTGTTATGTCTCCATTTTATTGCTTAAATTAATATTTGGCAGAAATGTATTCATATTTTAAATCAACCATTTGAGGGATCTCAAATTGTGTGCTTTTGATCTAAATCAGGGATGCACAAACAGCGGCCGATAGGTAATTTAAGTCAAAACTTAGTTGCTAGATAATGCATTAAAATGCACAAGCCTCTTTGGGGATAAACAGAAATCTGAACAAACTTTTTCACTCATGAATATTAGCAAATCAAAAAATAAGAATCTCTTGACTAATGAAAATTTGGAATCACTTTTGCACTTGACTACTACAAAAATCGAACCAAATATTAAAATAATAGTTAAATCAATGCAATGTCAGGCATCAAATTAAATTCTTTATTTACTTTTTAGTATCTTTCTTTGTAATAATATAAATAATATATGATGGATAACTTTCATGGTTTTTGGTGGCCCTTGGTCTTAGCAAGTCTGATTCTCTGATCTAGATTAACAGGCTGAGATTCATGATTTCAGTGTGATCGAAATAGTCCCTAAACCTATTAAAATTAAAACTAGAGATTAAATAAGACCTAACCAATCTAATGAATTTCTCACTGTTCAAAGGAGATTGAATTGTAGGAGCTGATATGCAAAATCATCATATTCTTATTTAAATATTTCTAATCATGGACTGTGACTCATCATACCTCATGGGCATGGGCACCGCAGGTGACCACTTACCTCCCAACAGGAGTCAGGTTTAAGTGGTGTCTAGGTCACCTACGGGAAAATAGTCTGAATTCACCTATTGGGAGGCGACAGTCACGGCTGTGACCGAAGTCACTACCGTGGCCAGATGTCTCGGCTTCATTCCTTAAAGCATAATTACATAAATTTCAATTTTAGATTAATTTGTACAAAAATATTTACAAGATAGACCAGTAGCAAGCACAGGTATACAAAGGCACAACACAATAATTTACAATTTTTTTTTTCTTAGCACAATCTTATATGCGGTATTGTTCACATCTCATCATACCTCATAAAAAGCACCAAATTCAGAAATGAAAAAATGTATCAATTTATAGTTTTAAGTTCAAAGCATTTAGTTTTTGAGCTTATAAAAATGGCCATTTAAATCCTAGGTCTTAGTACCTCCTTCACAATAAAATTTCCATAAATCCTAGGGCCCTCAGGGGCACATATTCTTTTGGCGCGTACGGGCATCACAATCCTGAGGTACCCGAGTGATCTTTCCTCCTTTTCATTTTTATCCTTGCTTACCCTTCTGCTTTTTTCCTTTTTCTTCCTCCCTCATTCTATTGTCTGTCTTGTGTTTGGTACAGTTCCAAACACAAGCCAAATATGGCTCTTGCACCATAAAACCTGAAAACAACCAACCTAAACATGAGGTTCATGGACAATATATTGTTAGTCAAAAGGCAGTTTTGAAGCTGTATTTTTGCCTTTTCCTTGCAATTTTTAAGAACTGGGATAGAAATTTAAAAAAAAATTATTGGTTAAAATCCATTCGAAATTGTCGTTATGCTCAGAAAACATGTATTCTACTACTGCTGTAGGAACCTAAAATGTGGTAATATGTATATCTAAAATGTGGTAATATATATCTCTAAAATGTGTAGTATATGTTAGCAATATTCTATAAATTCAGTGAGTAGACTTCTAGGGCAACTAAAATGCTGAAAACTTGGTCATAAAAGGATGTGTGTGTGTGTTCAAAATAGAAAATGTAAAAACAACATACATTCTAATCTCGTAATTAATTTTACTTTGGAACACAAGTCTTATAAATCTATCATCATACTTTAATAAGTTGGAGACATCTCTATCTTGTAGGGCTACAGTAGCCCAGTTCGAAGAGTGATGGATTAGTACTCAGAGGGTTGCGAGTTAGAAACTGTCCAGCTAAAGATTGTTGTGTATGCAGGGCTGGTGCATATTAAATCTATCATGGCCTCAAATGTTGGCATTTTGTGGAAGTTTGAAGAGTGGGATGCCTGTTCAGATGTTGACCTCGTCATCTGACCGTGGCTCAAAATTACTAGGTGATATCCTCTGATCTTTCCTTTCAGGATTGATGTCGGACTGTCGCCAATAGCCTTTGCGCTGCTCCAGTGCGGCATTAATTAACTACCTACCCGCGATTTTAAAAAAGTTTGAGAATATGTGACTCCCAAAACAAAACCCAGTTCACCTCGAAATGAATCATCAAAAACCTAAACTGGTGGAAAGGAAACCGCTCTGGTCATGAGAGAGGGATAATTAACTCAATGTTAATTAACTACCTGCCTTTATCTTGCAGTTGAGGAAGTGAAGAACCGATGGAAGCTTCTAAAGGATTCCTTCAATCGGGAAGTTCGGAACATGGCAAAGAACTGCAACACTTCTTCCAAGTGGGCTCACTTCGAGCAGATGTCTTTTCTTCTAAAAGGCACCAACAGTCTTCTCTTGCCAACTGCCTACCTGTCCCAATCACTGATCGAACTGGACAGCATGAACACTGCATCGAGCAGCTTTGATAACGAGCTCTCGGAGAATTCACTGACGCTGCCGGAAGAGGAAAATGAAGTCAGACCATCGCAGAAAAAGAAATTGAAGACCAGTCACTCGAGATTACATAGTTCCATCTACAACCTGAACTCAGCTCCAAATGAAAACAACCAACAAGCTGATTGGAGTGCAGTAAATTCCTTCCGGCCTGAACATGCCAACGAGGATTACTATTTTCTGATGAGCTTGTTGCCTACGTTCGAACGCATGCCTCCCCGGCAGAAGATGCTCGTCAAGATTAAAATGATGCAGGATGTGTATGAAGCTGCTTTTGTGGATTCTCATTCACATCCAAATCATAACCAATCCAGCGAGGCACATAACTACTTGGACCCTGTTTCATCTGGATCTTGAAAGTGTTAAATTCATTTTTTGATGTGTATGAAATTGAATTTCACAATGCATGAAACTGTTAAGCATTTAATTTTACCATCTTTAAATTTTTTTATTTTTATGAATAACTTTCATGTAACATCTTATTCTAAAATCATTTGACATGTGCTTTTTCATAACGAGTTCTCATTCCTTGTGCCTCTGCATCAATTTGTTTTTCATACTTCTATACAATTTCTCAATGCATGAAACTGTTAAGATTTAATTTTACCATCATATTTTTTTATTTTTATGAATAAGTTTCACGTTGCATTTGTTATTGTAAAATCATTGAACATGTGCTTTTTCATGAGATCTCATTCCTTGTGCCTCTGCATTGATTTGTTTTTCATGCTTCTAAAGCATGGTTCCCAAAGTGGACACTCTGCACCCCCTGTGGGTACAGAAGGAATCTTGGTTTCATTGTTGGTTCCAGGGAAAATAGGGAGACATCGATGAGCAAGAGTGGGCAATCAGATGTTAAAAAATTTTTTAAGCATCCACGTTGACCAGACACACTCATTGCTGATGCATTTTCACAATTACATGTAAAATGAAAGTTGCAAATGATCGATGAACGCGAGCGAGTTTTAGCATGTATCTATTTACACACATTTCTGACAGATACACATTTGGCAGGTATCTGCTTGTTATGTCAAGTTTACTGTGCAATACTATAAATCGTGAGAAGACTTAAATCTCTAATGGACTGTTCCTGAATAGTGTGATGAACAGTTATCAGTTTAGTGCATTGCACAAGTGGAATAGCAAACAATTTTAGTGCTTATTCAGGGCTTCTACTGATTACTTAAACAAAGGATATTATTTTAATGAGACTGGTTTTCAAGTGAGTGTTCCTTTATATCAGAAATTCTCATTTAACTTTTGTTTTAAAATTGTGAGTAATTTTGGTTTGATGCAAGTCGTAAGCAAGCAATTCTGTTAATAGTTGTAGTTATAAAACAGGTTCTTGCAGCAACAGCAAGTTGAAATGCTCGATTTTCAGTTACTACTCAGGTGAATCCAAGATATTTTTTAAATATATAAATAAACCCAAAAGAACTTTATAGCAATAATAAAAAAAATTCCAGATAAACCCATGGCAGAACCAAAGAAAAATGTAGATATAATATATCAAATATTTAAAGTATGGCATTCAGTACCACGAACAAAACATCAATATTAGCTTTACAATTAAAGTTCTTAGTTTTATTTCCAAACTAGCTTTTGAAATTCAAAAATTACAGTTACGTAAATATTTTGGTGAAATCCAAAACTTATAGGCATATGAAAAGGGATGCAATATATTCTTGTCATACTGTTTTAAATTGTTTGATACTTTTCATTTGAGAGATTATTTTCTAATGACATGAAGCATGTCTTTATAACCTGTAAAAAATTATATTTTTAATTAAATTTGTTTGGAAATCTTGAAATGAAAAATATTTAGGCACCCTCAGGTGGCTGGGTTGCAAGTTGAATATAACTTTTATATTAAATTATGTGTTTCTACTATTAGAATAGCTGTTGTGATAGAACTCTTGTTACTATAAATAAGTATATATTAATTTAGGGTAGCTGAATGCTCTTTTTTTTTCAGTAGAAAATCTCATTGTTACTTTTTTATTCTAATCATTTAATTAAGGTATAAAATATTTTTAATGAATGCTTGTTAGATATACATTTATATCCAAAGTATGTCACAGTTACAATCCCAATCACTCAAAATAATGCTTGTAATTTGAGGCCTTGTTCTTGTGTTTGTTATTAAATAAAAAATCAATTGTTAAAGAATGAAAATTTATTGTTAAATTCAGTATTAATGAATCTGAACAAAAGTATTTGTAAATGTAGATATAAATCGACATTTTACTAATACTTGTCCTGCTTATGTATATTAGTTATACTTAAGTAATATATTTTTTATAAATAAATAATATTAAAAAAAAAATACTTTTTTGACTTTTGTATCTTATTGTTATGTCCTTATTTCTGTAGATCAAATGTAATACATTTTGTTCACTTATTCAAACTTAAATTAGGGCCGCGGTGGCCCGGTTGGAAGAGTAACGAACTAGCAACCGAAGGGTTGCGAGTTCGAATCCAGCCAAACACCGTCGTGTACAAAGGGGGCTGGTGCACGTTAAATCTGTCGTGGCCTCAAATGTCCTCACGTTGGCGTGGTGTGGAAGTTTGGAGAGTGGGGTGCCAGCTCAGGTGTTGCCTCGTCATCTGACCGTGGTTCAAAATTACGTGGTGTTGTCCTCGGATCTTTCCCTTTGGGACTGATCCCGGACCGTCACCAATAGCCCATTGTGTTGCTCCAGTGTGACGTTAATTGAAATACCCATACCCTACCCGTCCATGTTTCCATTCAGGACTGATCGGGTACCATCGCCAATAGCCCGTTGTTTTGCTCCAGTGCGATGTTAATTAACTACCTACGACCAACGGGAAGCTTAGCGCTCCTTTGTGAAGTGGGTGTGTTTTGGGAGTCTAAAACAGTTTCTTAGAACTATTTACATTATTCCTCCATAGAAGCTGCACTGGAATGCATAAATGCCACCACTACACAAAGTTTGAGACCCTGTGATTGGGCCGCTAAAATCACATGACGAGACGTTGCTCCTTTCTACGTCGCCAAAATTGGCGATGTATTAACTTATTTATAAAAATGAACAAAACAGTTATTTTACGATAACACTGTTAGTCGTTATTGCTATTTCGTGATAACCTGTTATTAATCAATGTTAATAATAGCAGTTTTTATTATCTGCTAGCAACATGCAATTGAAATTTAATCTCGAAACGATTCGGCCATTGAGAAATAGAAAAATATTTCCTCTTCTGATTTTTTTGTCAATTCTAATAATTTTGATTTTGCCCTCCGGATGTTTTTTCCCTATCGGGCCCGCAGTTACGGATACAGCAATACTGGTAATTTTCCTATCAGGCCTACCGTCCGGTTTCGGCTCTCCTGGTTTTTTTCTTTCGGGGCCGCAGTCCGGAAAAAACCCTCCAGGTATTTTTTTTTCTTTCAGGCCCGCAGTCGGATACAGCCCTCCGGAAATTTTTCTTTCTATTGGGCCTTCAGTCCGGACACGGCTCAAAGGGTATTTTCCCTGTCCTGTTCGCCAGTCCAGCCCTTCGTGATTTTTTCCTTTTGGGCTTGTAGTCCCGACACGGCCACCCGGATTTTTTTTCCAATCGGGCCTGCACTCCTGGTATTTTTTTTTTCTCTCGGACCCTTAGTTTAGAAACCGCCCTCCGAGTATTTTTATTCTATCGGGCCCGCAGTCCGGACATAGACCAAAGGTTATTTTTTCCTATCAGTATGTATTCGGCCCTGAGTATTCTGACTTTTGCAAATTGTTCTAATAATTTTGTGTTAACCTGCCCTCCGGATGTTTTTTTCCTGTCCGGCCCTTCGTAATCTATTTTCCTTTTTGGCTTGTAGTCCGGACGCGGCCAAATAGGTATTTTTTGCCCGAGCCCCAATCCGGAGTAAGCCGAGTATTCTTTCCTGTTGAGCCCGCTGTCTGGACACGGCTCCGGCTTTTTCCTATCGGGACTGCAGTAGTCTGGTTACGGCACTCCGGATATTTATTTTTCTCTCGGGCCCGCACTCCGGATATTTTTTTTCCAATCGGTCTGACAGTCCCCGGACTTTCTGTCAGAAATTATAAAAAACTGCTGACAGTCAACGATTTATACAACTTTTATCGTTGGCGTCCTATTTCCCACCTAACTTTCAATTCTTCAGTAATATAAAAAATCTTTTGCTGGAGATTTTTATACTTTTCTCGTTTGTTATTTTATTCGTTATAAATAGTTTTCAACTCTTCAGAAATTCACTCTTCGTTCAACTCTCCAGAAACTTATTTAGCGCCAATAAGAGTAGTAATTCTTTTGAAAACATCGTATTATACAATTTAATGTGTTATAACGTCTTGTCCGTAATTGAGTATGAAAATTGAAATGATTTGCTTTAATAGCAATCAAAACTGAATTATAGTTTTTGTTTCTTTCTCGCCTAATTTTCTAAAATAAAATTCTACAAACAGAAAAGCTGCACATGCTAGAATTGTTTTATTGTATTATCAATATTCTTAATTCGAGGCAGGTATATTGGATATTTTTTGTAGTCAAACATCTCATAAAAATTTGTTTTTTAAACCATAAGTAACCTATAAATATTAATGAAAATTTTTTGAGTAATTTTAGGTCAGTGTAATTAGTCCTTTTTTCATGTTTAATGTCTTTGCACCCAGAGGAGTTCGATATTCTCTTTTCAGTTGCATAACCCAAAATATTAATGAATAGTTAGTTTAGTAATTTAATAAAAATTGCATTACATCTCAACAAAATAGGTAGTTCAGGAAAATTTGTATATATCGAGAGACACAGCATGCAGAAGCATCTTAATCAATTAAACATTTACGGTGGGTCATTAAAGTAATTGTCCATTTCATGTATTTTCTTTAAATTTTATAAGGATGTAGTTGGGTTAATTTTTAAATATTAATTGTTTATTGTATGTAATGGTTTTTGGAGTTGTTTATATTGTGTTGTATACTGCCTTTGCGTCAACTTTTGAGCGCTAGCTAGTTTTTCTCACGGGTTCGCCGTGAGAAGAAATGCATAGAAGGAATGTGAGTCCCCGTTGAGGGGAAAGCGCTCATTAGTTCCGGCGTACTTGGCAGGTAGGAGCGAAGGGACTGCGCCCCCAACTAAGAAGTCTGATCTCTGACTCATTTGCGGTACCATTGTCCACTAGTGAGGTGAGAATGGGATTTTGATGGTTGACCATTTGGGCAGAAGTCGAAGTGAATAAATAGTCGTACACGCCAACAATCACGGCACATCAAAATCAATGCTTCCAAGTGTGCTTGCATGCTATTCTCGAGGAAATCCAACCATCTAAAATATCGGAAATTCTTGATATTAGGCTAAACAACCCAGACTATGCTGACATTCCCTCTTTTCTTTTATGGAACACCTGTGTACTGGTTCGCAGGTACCGATACTTAGGACTAGTCCTCGACCCAAAATTACTCTGGAATGAGCATATTACTCTCGCGACGCGAAACGCTGCTATCGCCAGGATCAAAATTTCTTTGCTCGAAGGAGCAGGCTCTCCCTTCACAATAAGCTTCTCTACAAAGCCATTATTCGGCCTACCCTCACCTACGGTTCCCAAATCCGGGCATCGATTGCCCAAAATATGAAAAACTGCAGACCTTTCAGAACCGCACATTGCGGATTATCACTGGAGCCCCTTATTATGTCCGGAATGAAGTCTTACATTCGGATACCAAAATTAAGCCCATTGCTGAATTCCTACAGCACATTTCGTACACTTTCCAAAACCTACATCAGGTGCCAAGCGAAGCACTAAGGGCCTTACCACCCTATGACCCGTCGGTCAAAAGCTCTCAGAAAAGACCCAGAGCTTTTCTACAACAAAACCTGCAGACCTAAACGACGCTGTGGAGTGTTTCGTTTGGACCCTGATGTCTTTGACTTCAATTCCAACAACTCTATCTCCCCTGCAAATTAATCTGCAATATCCCATTATTGGATAGCATCGGATCACTCGTAGAGTCGGGCAGGCTCGACTGGACCTAATTCTATCATAAAAACTCAATAGTTTCTCTATCTATTCTTCCAAATTTATGTAAATATATTCTAATTTATGTAAATATATTTTCTAGAACCTAACGGTGCTGTGGTGTTGACCCACCAACCCTATGGGCCACCAAAAGCATCGCCCCTAAGGAGCGCCATCTATTGGCCACAGACAACACTAGGAAGGGTACCCGACTTAAACTGTTTATTCGTGCTTAGAGGCGCCATCTATCTTTTGTTAACCTAACTTCTTTTAGGATTAGCTCTCTTCTTTCCTATCCCAATAAAATCTTTTCTGATTTCATTTATTGTACTTTATTATGCTGAGGAGATAAGCTGCTTGCAATAGGTACTCCGTAATGATATGTCCAGTTCAGTCCAATCACGGCACTTTTTTGCGGAGATCGGGAGGTGAAGAAACGGTTAAGAGCGGATTGACCTAGGTAGTTTCTTGGCGATCTCATGGTTCACGAGAATTAGAACCAATTGGATAATCACGTTATCCCATAGCTTGCTGCAATATTTGAGATGGTGCAGAAATCCTATGCCTAATACCCGGCGTGCCGAAACCCCACACCATTTTTCCAAAATCTTTTTGTGGAGAGTGAGTCCATCTATTCCTCGGGTTGTGCCATTGGTCCCCGTCTCCTCCTAAACCTTTTGACTTGAACTTTTTGTATTGTGTCACATTATTGTTTGTAAAAAATTGATTCTTTTTTTGTGTCCTGTCGGGGCCCCTTTTTCTTTAATTGTTAATCTGCATTTATTTATCCTAGAATTTTACTTAATAAATTTTCTTATTTAAATTTAAGAGAACTGTGTTCAGGTACTTTATTGTTCCTATGGAGGCAATTCATTGTAAAGTAAATTGTTATCCACTATATGATCCGAACATATTATTAGCACAACAAATGGTACCGAGACCAGTGCCTCCTAGTGAGCAGTGGAGTATCTGTTTAATGCAATGTTTAACTTTCGGCAGAGTTCTTATAATTGGGAATCATCCCAATTGATAAAATTTCTGATGATATATTTTCAGAGTAATATTTGGCATTTTGAATTGTATTTGTGTTCGCTGGTTTTGAAGTGTATATATACGATATCGTTTCTACTTTGTTTATGTGTAAATCAATGTGATAGAGGGTGCAAAAATGACACAGCCTATTGAAACCCCGGGGATATTTGTCCCATCCGCACTCTCTCTCTCTTAACGTTATGCATTTAAATATTCTCCCAAAGTTTGCCGGACGACCCGAAGACATTTCTGTCGGAGAATTTCTGGTTAGAGTAAAAGAGACCGCAGAGCAATGGAGTTGGAGTGATTCAGATCGAAGTTTTGATATAAAACATAGTCTATGGGAAAGCTAGAGAATGTGTCAGCGAGTTGGAAGGCATTCAAACTGTTGAATCCTTAACTCGGGTTCTCGAGGATACTTTTGGGGCTAAAAGGACTCAACAGCAAATTTTATTCCAATTTATGTCTTTTCGTCAACCTTCACATTTGTCAGTTGACCGGCATATTGCAAAGGCAACGCTTATGTCGCACAATTTGAATTGTGGAAAGGGGTTAGAGCAGATTACTCTGCGTGATTATCAGAAACGAATGCTCTTTAACATGTTAATGACGAATTTAAAATCTTAAATTTTACGGGGAGTTATTGTGAAAGATCCATTGAGCGGTCGAAGAGATTAAAACCTATGTAAGACTGGAGGAGAGAGCAATAAATGTTTGCAGATCTATAAATACAAACCCCTTTATAACCGAAAATCAGGAAACCGCGCCCCAAGGTTTTTCAATGCAACACATAGCGGAAAATAATCAGGAACAAGTAGTAGTGGTTTTGAAAGATTTATCTTTGCAGATGGGCAGGGTTTTCTGAAAGATTATAGAATCTGGAAATAGAACAAATTAATGAAACAGAGTCGGGGAAAGAGGGTCGATTAGAGAAGACGCTGTTTTAGGTGTGGGCAATTGGGTCATTTTAGGAGGGATTGCCGGGTAAGGTATTACAATGCAGGATAAACAGAGCAATTCATCCAGACAGGTTACCAGAAATTTTAAACTAAGAAAGGGTGTCTTGGATAACTAAGAAAGGGTGTCTTTTATAACTAAGAAAGGGTGTCTGAAGGCAGAAAGTCCCAGGAAACAAAATTTTTCTCTATTTTCATGTGAACACAAAAGATTACCAATCATTGAGGTAGAGATTAAACAAAAAGTTTTCACAGCTTTAATTGATTCGGGAGCGAGTATAAACCATATGCCTCGGGAGTGTTTGGACAGTAGTCAGGAAACTCGACAGTGTAGTGTATGTATTTCTATCATAGCTAACAAGTCTAAATATAGAGCAACAACTAGATTTAAACGTTAAAATTGCTGACCAAAAAATAAGTACTTTGTTTTATCACTGATACACCTATTTCAAAAAATTTTGATAGTATTTTGGGCATGACATTTTTAGAACAATGCGGAGGAAGTTTAGATTTTAAGAAAAAATGTTTCGCATTAGGAGAACATTCCATTCCTTGGCGTCTCTCGCAGGGAGACAGCATGGCGTTTGTGGAACAGGAAAGGACGAACAAAATTGTAACTGTTTTGGCAATGTTAATAGATCTGTAACTTTACCTCCCTTTTCACAAACGTTAGTCCGGGTAAATTTAAAGAGCAGATTGAGTTCCGATCTGTTCCTAGCAGAACCTTGCCAAGAATTCGGATCTAACTACACTGCTGGCCACCGTAAATGCAACACCCTGAAGGAAGCATGCAAATAATATGAAATTTACAACATGCATTAGCGGAGGTGAGATATGCAAATGATTAGAATTTCAGCGCAGACGCACATCACGCGCGCCTGTGGCACCACTTCAAAGCGCTATTTAAGGCTTGGAGATTTCGACGATTTCAAGTACGGCAATTGTGTTTTTCTTGTGGTTTTTTCAAAAAAACGATCAATTATGCCTCGTAGAAAACAGCGATCATCTTTTGATCAAGTATCTGAATTCGACAGAGGAAGGATAGTGGCCTACCGAGATTGTGGATTATCTTTCAGGGAAATCGGTAGTCGTGTTGGACGAAACCAAACAACTGTAATGCGGATATGTGATCGTTGGATGCAGGAGGGTACGACGGACCGACGTGTTCGATCGCATCCACCTCAGTGCACCACTTCACGTGATGACAGGCATATTGTGCGTATGGCAGTGACGGATCGCTCAGCCACATCACGAACCATAGCACAGCACATTCAGTCTGTACCGCATCATCCAGTGTCTGCGCGTACCATTCGACGCCGTTTACAGCAGAGTGGTCTGTCCGCAAGACGTCCATTGCTTCGTCTACCCTTGACGCAGAACCACAGACGTTTCCGTCGCCAATGGTGCGATGAAAGAAGGATGTGGACGGCAGAATGGAATGAAATTGTCTTTACTGACGAGTCACGCTTCTGTCTGCAACACCACGATGGTCGGATTCGAGTCTGGAGACACCGTGGAGAGAGGATGCTGAACAGCTGCGTTATGCACCGCCACACTGGTTTTGCACCGGGTATTATGGTATGGGACGGTATTGGATATCACTCTCGCACTCCTCTAGTACGCATTTCCGGTACTTTAAACAGCCAGCGCTACATCTCCGAGGTGTTGGAGCCAGTTGTCCTTCCTTACCTTCAGGGCTTGCCCACAGCCATATTTCAACAGGATAATGCGCGACCACACGTGGCACGCATTGTCCAAGGGTTCTTCGTCAATCGCCAGATTGAATTGCTTCCCTGGCCAGCTCGCTCTCCGGATCTTTCGCCGATAGAAAACATGTGGTCCATGGTTGCTCAACGATTGACCCAGAATACATCCCCAGCTGCCACACCAGATCAACTTTGGCAACGTGTGGAAGCTGCTTGGTCTGCTGTACCCCAAGAACACATCCAAAGTCTCTTTGAATCAATGCCGAGGCGTGTGGCAGCGGTGATCTCCAACAATGGCGGCTACTCTGGCTACTGATTTTGGCAGGAACCACACTTCACAGAAGTCTATAAATTTAATCATTTGATACTTGGTCAACATGTTATCTACAAAATAAATTTTGTTGTGATATCTCTTGTCTTTCTTGGTGTTGCAATTTGGGTGGCCAGCAGTGTATTATTGGGTTATTCGAATTGTGCATAAAAGTGTAACTAGAGAAAATGAACCAATTTTGATTTTAAACTCTTCAGATGAAATAATACTGATCCCAAAAATGTGGAAGCGGTTCAAAAAAGTTCATAATTTTTTTATTCATAAAAGTCAAAACAAAATGGTAGGTAGGTAGGTATTTAATTAACGTCGCACCGGTGCAACACAACGGGCTATTGGCGACGGTCCGGGATCAACCCCCGAAGGGAAAGATCCGAGGACAACACCACGTCATTTTGAACTACGATCAGATGGCGTGGTCACACCTGAGCTGGTATCCCAATCTCCAAACTTCCACACGATGCCATCGTGGACATTTTTGAGGTCACGACAGATGTAACCAGCACCATTTGTACACGACGGTCTTTGGTTGGATTAGAACTTGCAACCCTCCGGTTGCCGATCCGTTACTCTTCCAATCGGGCTACCGAGGTCGTTTGTTTTCATGAATTGATTGATGAAGTACAAAATCATTTAAGTAAAACAAGTAATTTTTGTAGCTTTCAAAAGTGCAAAATAAAAGGTTCAAAATAAATAAAGGTTCAAGTTAACTTATTTATTTGCCCATATCTCGCGAAAGTTTTCATCCCTGGCCGGCTTCACCGTTAAATTAACGCTAATTAGGCTCGCAAGAGAATTTTAGCCCCATGATAAAAACACGAACAGCTTAATTTTGCAGAAGCATTTGCCGTGTTCTCAATCTCAACTCGAGAGCTGAAGACTTTTTGAGAGATTTCTTCAAAGTTTTTTTTCCCTTTATTAAAAGCTGTGGTAAAATATCAATAATTTTGTATTTAATTTTTAAGCTGGTAGCTGAGTTGTGACTTAGTTTTTTTGTGCGTTATAATGTTTTAGTGATTAGTTGTGTTTCATGAAAGGTTGAAAATTGCTTGAATTGAAAAACAAAAGTTGCTTAGTTCAATCGAAAATTAAAAGTAAATTAACTTAAGCGCCATCTATTGGCAATTTAGTTAATAAGAATAATGAGATGATCTTCACAGCAACAAATCTTAATATTAGTACTGTTTTAAATTATAACAATTTATCTGGATACCACACTTCTGCATTCGTTGAGATGAAAATATTAAGTGCATGGAATGACATTTACAACAGTTCATTTACAATTCAGATTTCCAGCGTAGACGAAGAATAGTTGGAAACAAACTGACATCTTTAACTTGAACGCACGTTGCTAGCGCTACCTAGTGGAAAAGCAGGATAGGATGAAGTAATCCTTTACAGCTTTCAATTTTAATCGAATACGTACGGGGGGAAACAGGGCGTCCTGCTTCAATAACGTTTACGTAAATCAGACTTGGAGAAAACGTCGATCGCCTAGAAATTTTCATGTTCATCGCGCAAATTACTAAAATTAATATAATTTAAAAATATATTTTTATCGAGTTCAAATGATGAAAATTGGCAACTAAGGCCAACTAAATAAGGGCGCACTGGCTGAAAAATAAACTAATTTTCACGAGTTCCTTCTTTTGTTTCTTTTATAAGTGAGTATGCATACTATGCGTAAAGCACAGGGTTATTATAAATCATTCATCGTGTTTTAAAACACTATTTCGTAAAACGTAACACTCAAAACAACGTGAAAAGAACAAGAGATTGTTCGTCTTAGTCATCATAACACTACAAATGTTCTCTGTGTGCTTCTGTCATTACGCGTAACACGTCCATGATATAGTCAAGTTTGACCAGATGAATCATATGTAATATCCCTGAATAAATGTTTACAAATTGTGTAGTCACTCATTGAACTTTACCAAAGCAGCACCAATGTTGTGATAACATATCTGAAGTGTTACATAAGTAGAAAATAAACATAGGTAATTATGAAAAACGAAATATATGAATAACGAAACATGATGACACTTCAATTGAACTTATTGAAGTGTCGAATTTCGATTTCTTCAATAAGTTCAAGAATAGAGCAATTTGAAAAAAGACTTGAACAATATTAGTGTCGTATCTGGTTCTATTTAATGGGTTATCAGCGAATCTCAGGCAATGCAGACAGCACAAACATTTATTATATAACAAAATATTTACAATTTACCAAGGAGCGTCCTACACGACCACTCCATCACCATATCATCCGAATATATGCTTGTTCGATCGTAACACACTCTGACGGTGCTTTTAGCGCCATCTGTAGGGTGATTGAATCCCTAATACGACATCTCCCCCGCAAGATATGGGTTTGGGGTTTTCTCAAAACATAAACACAGATCTGAATTTAAATATTATGGACTCAATCACCTAAATATTATTACACCATATCAACAGTAAAGAAAAATGCAAAATAAAAATATATATACATATAAGAATAATAATGCTAATAAAATACTAAAGCATATAATAACAGACATTATGCTTAAAGTCACAATAATAAATTTGTCACTACTTCTCTTCAGAAAATAGTCTGGATAATGCATCAGCATGAGGCATTTTGACTCCTGGACAATGTTTTATTGTTAAGTTATATCTTTGAAGAGTAAAAACCCACCGCTGTAGTCGTGAAGATTGTGGAGCACATTTTGTAAGGTATGACATAGGGTTGTGATCAGTGTACAGTTCTATTTTGGACCCGAAAACTAGAGTTTCAAACTTCTTCAAACTCCACACAATAGCGTACGCTTCTCTCTCTATTGTAGACCAAGCTTGTTGAGTTTTATTCAACTTCTGGCTCACATATGCAATAGGTTGGAGTAATCCTTCGATTCCTTGGGACAGACAAGCGGCGATACCATACTGGGATGCATCACTGTGTATTATGAACGGTTCACTCATAACTGGAGTGTGCAAAGCTGGAGCTTTCATTAGAGCAGATTTCAGTTTGTTGAAGGCAACTTCGTGTATATCCAGCCAAGGTAAATTTTCAGGAATCCTCTTTTTTGTTAACTCTGTAAGAGGTAAGGCAATCTCTGCATAGCAAGGTATATATTCCCGATAATAATTGCACAATCCAAGCATGCTTCTAAGTTGTTTCTTGGTCTCAGGTACAGGTATTTAAGCAATTGCTTTTATTTTGTCTGGATCTGCTTGATGCCTTCCAGATCCGATAACATGACCTAAATATTTGATTTCAGGTCTTGCAAATGTACATTTGTGTAAATTCACAGTAAACTGTAGTTCTTCTAATTTTGAAAGAATAAGATCCAAGTGTTTTAGATGATCACTCATGTTGTTAGAAAATATAGCTATGTCGTCAATATATGCACGACTAAAATCTCTGTATGGTGCTAACGCTTTGTTCATTTCTCGTTGAAAAGTCGCAGCAGCATTTCTCAAACCAAATGGCATTACTTTGAATCTATACTGTGCTCTGTGAGTCTTGAAAGAAGTAAAATCACGACATTTTTCTTCCATTGGGATAGCCCAATATCCCTTCAACAAGTCAAGTGTAGAAATAACATTTGCTTTCCCTATGCTGTGAAGTAATTGAATGGCATCTTCCATAGGAAAATCATCAGCCTTTGTGACAGCATTGAGGGATCGATAATCAACACATAAACGCATGCCTCCATCCTTTTTGTTTACACACACAACAGGATGAGCGATTTCTGCAGAACTTTCTTCTATTAAGTCCAATTCAAGTAGCTCTTCAATTTGGGTATCTACTTGTGATTTCAAAGATTCTGGTATCCTATAAACATATGGTTTTGTCCTTTCTTTGCCTTCCTCAAGTCTTATTTTGTGTTCACCAACTTGTGCAACTTTCAATTTTCCACTAAATAAATCTTTATGCTTCTGTAATATCTGAATCAGTTGACTTCTTTCTCATGTAAATCGTATAAATTTATTTTCCAAATTTTATCAGACAGTTCTTGTTGATATACAGTTCTAGGAGAGGCATGAATTTCACCAAATTCTTCATCATCTTCAAAAACAATACCAACTGCATTCATTCTTGGGTAATATCTCCTTATCTTATTTACATGGCAGTGTCGTACTTTTCCTTCAGGAAGTTTCACTTTGTAAGAATGTGGCGATGGATGCTCGACTATCTCCCCAGGTCCGGTCCATCGTGCATACAACTTGTTGGAAGAATCTGGAATTAGTAAGTAAACCTGCTCTCCTAATTTAAATTCTTTGGATCTTGTGCGGCGATTAAAATAATCCGTGTAGGCTTTTTGTTTTCCCGATGCGATAAGTAAGGCTTGGTCGGTTGCTCGTTCGAGATTTATTTTGAGTTCCTGGAGATAATCTACGACTGATTTGTCCATATTCAAAGGTATAGGAATTTCTCCACACCAGCTAGATTTCAACACACTCAGAGGACCTCTTGCTTCTCGGCCATACATCAACTTGAATGGAGATACTCCGGTAGTACAGTTAGGAACTTCTCTATAAGCAAATAACAGAAACGGAATGTATTTATCCCAATTACTAGGATCTGTTCGGATAACATGATGAAGTGCATTTTTAAGAACTTGATTATATCTTTCTACAAGTCCATTACTGGCTGCATATCCTGGTACTGAAAATCTAGGAGAGGATCCTAAGCGATTCATGAATTCTTGAGTAAGTTTCGATATAAAGTTCGTACCTTGATCACTTGCTATAGTATTTGGTATTCCAGTTCTCATGAAAATTTCCAACAGTGCGTCACATGTCGCCTTAGCAGTTAAGGAACGCAAAGGAATTGCTTCCGGCCAGCGAGAATGTTGATCAACTAAACATAACACATATTTATGACGACGAGCTGAGGGAGGCTCAATAGGGCCTATAATGTCCACATTAACACATTCAAATGGTAATTCCGGTCTGAGAACAGGAGTAATGGGAATTTTATCAATCATTTTCTCTGGGCTTCGGAGTTGGCATTCTTTACATGTTTTACAAAATTCGGCGATTTCACTAGTCATGTGAGGCCAATAAAAACTATATCGTATTCTTTCATTCGTCTTTTTCATTCCCATGTGACTTCCAAAAACAGATTCATGAGCTAATTTTAAAACTTGAGCTCTTCTCTTTTGCGGTAAAACCAGTTGCTGAACGGTCTCTCCTAATATTTTATCTTTGTGGAATATTAATCCATCGATAAAAAAGAAGTTTCCCTTTCGAAGTGATAAATTTTTTCTTATTTCTTTTAACGTATCACAACTGTTTTGTTCTTCACGAAGTCGAAAGCTTTCACTTTTGCACGATAGTATTCCGCTTTCTGGTGATTCTTGTTCTGATTCATCATTTCCGGTTTCAGCGCAGACTAAATAATCCTTTTCTTTCACTGGAAAAACACAATCCAATCTGTTACATTTAGGAATACATGTTTCTTTTCCATCTTCTGTTGAGCATTTTAGTAATTCATAAATATTTGGGGGTATAATGCACTGACCATGAACTTTGTCCGTTACTGCTGCAAGTATTTCAATCGGACGGCAAAGTCTATTTTCATCTTCGTTTTTTAATGAAACTTGGAATTTTGCTAATCCAGCTTCAATTTTTTCTCCGAAAGCACTAGTTAAAATTATTTTTCCCTTTTCAGTTTTTGATTCGGAAATAAAATTTGAATTGAAAACTGGGATTTGAGCTCCAAAATCGATCAGGCTTTTCAGTTCTCGATTATCTACGAGAATGTTTACATATTGAAGAGAGTTCATAGGAACATTTATTTTTTCTTTCACCAGATGCTCCGATCGTATTTCAGCAGTTAATATTTCATCTTCTGGTTTCTTTTCTTTCTTGCTAATATTTGTTGATCTGCTGTATCTTTTAGGACAATCTCTTGCGAAGTGCGATAAACCACATATGTAGCATTCCCTTGAAGTTGTATTTCTAGTGCTTTGGTAATCTTCTCTCGTCTTGAATCGATGTTCTCTGATGTGAGGGGGTGCATATTTCCGGTCTATGGAATTTTTCGTTTCTTCTCTGTTGTAATTAAAATTCTGATGTTTGAACGTATTCGTTTGATTCTCCTTCCAAAATGTTTCCTTCACTTTTTTGTTTACGCAATTTCGAACGTTTTCGTAATCATCTAGTTTATTTGCAATTTCTTCTGGTATTTTGAATCGAGACCATTCGTCGATGAAATGATCACGGATTTCCGATGGCACTTTACGCTTAATCTGATCAGTAATAATTAAATCAGACAGTTCTTCAAAAGTCTTTACATCCAGTCCTCTTATCCATTCTTGATAATAATTTTTAAGTTCATAGGCGAAGTCACACCACGTAATTTCGGGTTTCTTGTAGTGTTTCGTAAACAATTGGTGGAACCTTTCAGGAGTAAGTTTATATCTTTTTAGTAAGAGTTCTTTCACTTTTTCATAATCATCCGTCACTTCTTCGTTTTCTCTGGCAATTATTTGCGTACGTCATAGGGTAGGAATCCTATTAGGTATGACACCCAATTTTCTTTCTTGATTTCCGTTCGTTTCACTTGACGCTCGAAGAGAACTAAGTAGAGGCTTATATCATTAGTTTTGGGATCAAACTTCTGTAAAATACTTTGCAAGTCAAACCTCGGCTTCATGTTTACATCAGTTTGTTGAATTTCAGACCCATTCTTCAATCTTTCGTTTTCTAGACGCATCTTCTGCAACTCGAATTCCATTTCTTCTTTCCTTCGTCTTTCTTCAACTTCTAATTCTTCTTTCCTTCGTATTTCTTCAACTTCTAATTCTTCTTTCCTTCGTCTTTCTTCAACTTCTAATTCTTCTTTCCTTCGTCTTTCTTCAACTTCTAATTCTTCTTTCCTTCGTCTTTCTTCAACTTCTTCTTTCCTTCGTCTTTCTTCAACTTCTTCTTTTCTCCTTCTTTCTTCTATAATAGTATTTAAGAGTTCCTTCACGAACGGTTCATCATAGTTTTTATTTTCGGTTATAACTTTCTTTAGCTCAATTACAACCATGTTTTCGGTATTCAATATCCCCATTTCGGTAGCAACAGTCTTTAGAACTTCCTTTCTTGCTTTCGCCAAGAACGCCATAATGGGATCACGAAACAAAACTGTTCGATTTAAAACGAAAGTTCCACAATAAAGTTCCGAAAATCAAATTCAAAATTCACTTTGAAGCATTTCAACAAAAATCTTTACACCATTCTTCAATGTTCTTCAAAAGTAGTATTTAGCAGGAAACAAATATAAAAGTTCACAACGAGGAGCAGGACTCACCATGAAAACGAAAGCATATTTCCTCATTAAAATCCTGTCGACTGCGCCAATGTCGTATCTGGTTCTATTTAATGGGTTATCAGCAAATCTCAGGCAATGCAGACAGCACAAACATTTATTATATAACAAAATATTTACAATTTACCAAGGAGCGTCCTACACGACCACTCCATGACCATATCATCCGAATATCTGCTTGTTCGATCGTAACACACTCTGACGGTGCTTTTAGCGCCATCTGTAGGGTGATTGAATCCCTAATACGACAATTAGTGGAGACAATAACGATTCATTTACAAAAAGAATATATATTTATAATACTTAAATGGCTCAAATATGACCGCAACATTTCGTTGTCTTGACTCAGATACATAAACTCAAAATTCAAAGTCCAGTTAAAATATAATAAAAACATAATCCTGATGTTGAAAGAGCAGATACGGAAAATTTGCTCTTTTAAGAGCAATTAATTTATCGCTTGTGCTTTTCGCGTTAAAGACTCGTTTCCTTTCAGAATGCAAGTTATATAAAATTAAATATTTTGAATATACATGTATCAAACAAATATTCATAAATTATTTATATTTTGGAGAAAGAAAATAAGTTCAAAAATAAAGTATTAAAATTTAAATTCTGTAAAAATAACGTTTTTGGAAAGAAATTGCTTTTCCAACAAGCGATCTGAGTTTACACAACAATCATAATTTTCATCAATGTTATTTCTATGGAGATTACAAATTGTCTTTAGTACACTCTGCCTACCCAGGAGAAGTTGAACAGGGATCAATATGTAGCCTATCGTTTCCCTCAGGGTTCTAAAGAATAAATGCAACAAATTTGGTGTCTGTTGATCAAAAGGTGTAGATTTGTATAGAACAGACAGGCGCTAACAATGCTCTGTGCAAAAAAGATGCAATTTCGCAAACTTTGATGCCTAAAACCACTCCATTATCCTTTATTAGATCCCCATTTTCATGATGTTCTGCAGTGCGTTTCTAAATTATATGAACACAAGTTTTAGGAGTAAACATTTTACAAAGTATGTATAAAGCAGCTAGATATCACAAATTACTCAGCAGTAAGAAAAGGCTAAATAAAACAATTAAAAGACAGAACATTTAAACATTGATAACTTTAGGTTAGGAATAGTAATAGCAATTTTAAAAATGCCTACTCTGTTAAAGTAGACTTGATTTGCTAAATTAGGAATGTTTATGAATACCAGGCGAATGTATAAGATGCAAAGTATACATGCGAAAAAATTCCTTAGTAAATTAACCTTCTGAGGGGTTCACACGTATGTATTCGAACGGCAATCTACGCTTTTTTCCTACATGACTTCAGTTTTGACCTTAACGAATACTGGGGTTTTTAGCAAGGATAATAGATGCTAAGCTCATGACGAAAAGAATAATTTTCCTACGATTCTTTCACCCTATATGTGTGGTTATGTAAAAACTATGTGACACCACAGACCATCGTGTACGTGTTGTTGGCATGTTAAATCCGTCGTAGCATCAAACGTTGGCGTGCTGTGGAAATTTGGAGTGTGGGGTGCCAGATCAGGTGCTGGCATCGTCACCTGACTGGTTCAAAATTACGTGGTGTTGTCCTCACTCTTTCCCTTCGGGACTGATCAAACCATTGTGCTGTTGCAGTGTGACGTTAATTAGCTACCTACCTGTCTCGTTTTTTCATGCATAAATTCTTAAAGTAAAAGCTTCTATTGCAATACTTTTAAGAGATTTATTATTGTGCAATTATTTTTATGAATATAATAAATATGCTGTGATCTGTGATCTTAAAAAAACATAATTTGGTTTGTAAAGGTCCAAAGGCTTGTACTAAAAATGAATTGTTGACTACCACTATTTTAGAAAAATTTCTATGTAATATAAACTTTTTAATAACTTTCTACAGAATTGGAGATTTTCATTTAAAAACGTTTTCTTCTGAAAGGAAGGAAACATAAATTAACATCGAGATTGCTTTCTATTCTAACCCACACATAGGTTAGATGTGTTGAGTTTCGTGGCACTAGGGCTAAATTTGGCCACGCTGATTGAAACACAAGACATACAACGTTATGTAATGGACATGGACACAGAAAAGAGAAATACATCCGAACCTCCGCAGGTTGCTAGAGCAGTGAGCATACCCACTGAACCACGTCGTCCCTAACACCCACATAGGAGTATAGAAGTCAAACTTTACAAAGAAGTGTGATCTGTTTCCAACCTTCGTATTTTTCTTTGTAAAACCTAGGGCCAGAGTCAATTTGGGATCCCTTCCAGAATTTCAACTAAAAATTGTTCTACACCATTGGCTTTTCGTTTTTCATTTCAAACTGCTGTGTACAAGATCATCAAACTATTGTTTTCGAAAAACATTTTTTATCTATAAAGATATCAGTTTGTATGTAAAGAAATCTGAATCAAATATGACACAGCAAACAGTGAAGTGTTTATGAAAGTATCAATTGTACTAAAAAATGCCTTAGCTATGAGGTGTTTCTGTACAGTTCAACGCAAAGAGGATTTCGGTATTTTTCCTAATAGTTGATCAAAACGTTGATAAATCAAAATACCTTAAGATTAAGGGTTCTGAGCACACTGCATTCGAAGCAATGACGTTTCCGAAAGTGGGCCACCTATAAGAGGCGTCTCAGTTCATTGTGTAGCTTTCTAATGTGAACATAGGTTGTGACAGCACATGTTTAATGGGCTCAAACGATGTTATGGACAGTGAGGACGAAGTAGTAGTCAGTTACTTGAAGAGGAACAAAAACGGAACTTGTGGGAACACAATATACAGGTGGTTATCAAAATAATGGAAACACCTGTGAATAAAAGTGACATTTAGGAATGCGCTTCGTAAGTATTAAAATATAATCCTAGCTACCAGTTTTTTTAATATAAAAAGTACTATATATCATGGTAGTATGAAGTAGCTTTAGTGAAGTTGTATACGTCGTGCATTTTTGTCAAAAGCGTAAAATGTCAGACCTCACAAACTTTCAAAGAGGCCAAATTATAAGACCCCGACTAGTTGGAGCAACTGTGATCGAATCATCCCAGCTTTTAGGCGTTTCTAGAGGTACGGTGTCTAAAGTCATGACAGCGTACACACAGCGCGGCAAGACAAGCTCGGCAAAGCAAAATAGTGGACGGAAGGAGAAGCTGAGTGAAAGAGACCGACGGGTATTGAAGCGGATTGTAATGTCTTAAAAGAAAACAACTGCAGCCAAAGTGACCGCAGAGCTCAATCATCATCTGGATTCTCCAGTGTCAATAATTACAGTTAGGAGGCACCTTCATAAACAGAGCATTTACGGCAGAGTAGCAATTCCCAAGCCACTTGTCACAGATGTTAATGCCAAACCTCGTCTACAGTGGTGCCACAACCACAAAACCTGGTCAATTGATAAGTGGAAGACAGTTATATGGTCAGACGAATCATCTTTCACACTTTTCCCCACAACAGGACGGGTGCACGTTTGGAGGACACCTGCACAAGCGTATGATCGTTCCAACTGTCAAGCATGGAGGTGGATCTGTCATGGTATGGGCAGCCATGTCGTGGTTTTCTGCTGGCCCAATCGTAACCCTGAAAGGAAGGATCACTGGGGAGAAGTTTTAGCTGACCAGGTCCATCCTATGATGCAAACTTTGTTTCCTGCAGGAGATGGAATTTTCCAGGATGATAATGCTCTTATTCATGCAGCGGGATTGGTCCAATCATGGTTTGATGAACACGAGGATGAACTGAAACATCTACCTTGGCCAGCACAGTCCCCCGACCTCAATATAATCGAACCGTTATGGTCTATTTTAGAGCGTTCAATCCGGAATCGATATCCTCCACCGGCATCTCTCCCGGAACTTTTACAATATCTCCATGAAGAATGGTACAATATTCCTCTAAACACTATTCAGCACTTGTATGATTCGATTCCCAGGCGAATCCAAGCTGTATTACATGCCAAAGGCGGTCCTACGCCATATTAGTAAAGGATTCCTTATAAATCCAGTGTGTTTCTATTATTTTGATAACACCCTGTAAATAAGAGGTCGGAGTATGAAGAGTGCCATACATTATTGCCTAATTTAGTTGACGATGAAGTCAAACTTTTCAGTACTTTCGTATGACCCACATTTCGTTTACAGCGCTTCTAGACATCCTGAGACCACATTTAAATAGAGGGAAGCATCATTCAGGGAGTCATTCAAGAAAGACTCGCAATGTGTTAAGGTAAGGACGAAACGAATTTTGTTCTCCCTCTGGAATCATCGTCGGGATTGCCGACGTACAATGCGGATGGGTAAGCGCGCGCTAACCTTTAGCAGGAAGTGTTTCTTTCCCCAGTTGTTTATATTTGCACTTAAAAACATTCTCGTACTCCATTTTTAGAATAAGCGGCCTTAGTTCACGAGCCGCTCAAAAATTGATAAATATCCGTAATATGAAAAAATGAGAAATACTTGCATTTATGTAAGAATTACAACTTCTTTAAGGGAGAAGCGACCACAAAAGTATTGGATTTACGACATTTCACCACTTTTCCTTGGTGTAATGGTCTTACGACCTCTAGAGTCAAGTTACAGTAACTATATTTTACCGACAATATCTGTTTTGTGTATATTTCATACATTGTCTTTGGTGCTAGGACCATTCAGAGTTGCAATCATGATCAAATGTAGTACAGAGGCTGTTCGGACATTTTTTGACGATTTTAATGGACAGAAGCTCAATTTTTTACATGAAATTTTTGTGTTTTAAATGTTCCATTTGATAGCCCTTATTGTTAACTATCTTTCTACACCTTAATTTCCATGATAAATAATGACTTTTGTAGTATCGACAGTAGAATTTTGTCCCATTCTTGTTCTACAGTTTTCCAGTCCTTGAATGGTTTTCGGTCGATGTTTCGATAATGCCCTTTTTAAAAGTCCATGGGTGAAACATCTGGAGATTTAGCAGGAATATCAGTAAAGGGTATTGACTTGATACCAGTCCATTTTTCAAGAATTTAATAGTGGATTTAGATGTGTGGCTGCTTGCTTTATCCTGATGCAGTTCTACTGATTGAGCACTGTGGTTATAGATATGGTATTTCTTTTTTGAATATTGGGGGTAAAATATGGTCTTGATAATATGCGGGAGTTGATTTTTACATTTTCCCCCTCTTTTTACTTTTAATTTTCCATTATATGCAAAACCGGCAACAATCATAAATCTCTTAGAGAAAGTTCCCACGTTCACTTTGCTATAGTCCTTTGACTTGGCGAATTCTCTTTTAAAATTAAAGATCTTACCTTACAAATATTCTCAGAATTTTTTTTCTTTTTTGGATACTTTTTTTGGAAGTATTTTTCCACTTTTACGTTTTTTTCCTTTCTCATTAATAATATTACTTATCGTACCTTTAGATATCGAAAAACCATGACTTTTATAGTGTTTTTGAATAATTGAATAAGCATAATTCTCTTCGGAAAGAGAGGAAACAGCCTTCCATCCATTGCTGCTGTGGAGTCAC
Source organism: Meta bourneti (assembly GCA_933210815.1). Taxonomy (NCBI): domain Eukaryota; kingdom Metazoa; phylum Arthropoda; class Arachnida; order Araneae; family Tetragnathidae; genus Meta; species Meta bourneti. The sequence continues at coordinate 26,440,632 of OW119926.1, read as the reverse complement.
TTAAAGCGCCATTTTGAAAGTAAACAAAACTCTGAGTTAGCAGACGATAAGTTATACTTTAACTGCTGTGAAAGTAAAATTCTTTCGTACCATACAATTTTTTTACAGCTCATCAAAATCGTTCAAAAAATGTCTTTTCAGCTGAGAATTTTAAAATATACGGATTTATGATTGGCAATATAATCGTAAACGAGGAAATTAGTTGTGTGTTTAGTTTGAATGTTCACGCTGGTAGCTATATATTGCTTATATGAATATCTTTGTTACTGTGCATCCTAAATAAACCTTAGCAAGACGCTAAAGGCGGTCTACCCGTGGAACGCGAAGATATTGAACACAAGGTTGAGAAAAAGGAATCGAAATACTCAGAATTTTAATCATACTCTATTTTAAAATTGACGATTTCGGCCACCCTGGTGGTAAAATAAAGAACTCACTTCGAAAGTAGCTACTTTTGTTTCTTAATTTCTGTTTTGGTTTAAAATTTGGTCCAATATCGCCATTTACGCAACTTCTCCAATCAATTCTAGTGATTCAGATAATCGCCAAAATGAATATTAATTAGTGGACAACATGAGGCAAGTGTTTTCCAACTTTTAGGTCTGGAGCTGAACAGTTTGACAATAAAAATTTTTTTAAATAGATCATTAAGTATGTAAATTTTTATTTCATTGAATAATCTTATAAATTTTTCAATGAGAGGTTTTTCTTTAACTACTTCAATAATCGCGGTGTCGTACATTTTAGCCATAATTTCTTTTAAAAATAAAAATCCACAATTTTGGAATAACACAAAATTTACCCCTAGAAACAATACCTTTCCTCGAAACATTTCTTGTTTCTTTCTCTTGACGCGAATTCTAGTTATTTACGAGAAACTGCTCTCAAAAACCACTCTCTTAATATAAACCCATTTATAAATAAAAAATTTTCGTTTTTAGAAAACGTTAACAATCTGAGTAACATTTATATCTAAACTCTTATTCGAAAACATAATGTGTTTGGTTTTGCATACGGGTTTCGAGTCTTGTGTCTCAAGAATCTTTTGGATGAAAAGTTTTCATAATTTACCTCGAGGTCAAGAGAATTATTGTTGAATTTAGATGAGCCTACTTAGGAAAATTATTTGAGGGAAGGGGAGTAGTAACTCAACTAAGAGTGTGTGATTTTGGTATACTTTACTTGATTACACATTAGCCCCTTTAGAAAAAGTAATTTTTATTGTTTATTCCCCATACTTGGAGGTATGATCAGAAAAGTATTTGTAGGTGAGTCATTTCACAACTGTTTTTTGGTATAATAACAGGCGTAAGACCTAGAGCAGTTGTTCTCAACCATTGTGAGACTGTAGACTTTTCAATTCTTTTATAAACCGAGAAACCTGTTCCCAAAATATAGTCAATTTGCTAAAATATTTAGCTATCCATATTTTATGTGTGTAAAATTTTCATTCTTCATATGTGCATGGGACAGTCGCTTACCCTCTTCTCACCGGACGTGGCATATTTTTCAATAATTGCAGTTAGTTGAAGTTGCAGAATTTGGAGATGTGCTATTTTTAACATTCATAATAGAGGCCAGATATACCAGAGATATTCCGGTGGCCTAAAAGCATTTCGAGAACCTGTTGAGTATACAGGGAGGAAAGTATTGTGTGTTCTTATAGACTTGTTATAAAATACAAGGGGAAGCGGAAACCTAAGAGTTGGCCGCCTTCTATTACAGCCAAGACCAATTACATTAGGGTCAAGTCCCCCTGAAAGTGCAGTATTTCATATTCATGATTTAAGATTTGGGCGTCACTTTAAAGACAGGTGACTTCAAGGAGTTCGTGGCACTGTCAATTTCTTATGTTTATTAACAATGCCGTCCACAAGCATGTTGAGAACTTTAATAGACCTGTTCAACTCTTATACAATTATTACGGGTAAGAAAATTACTTTACAATTTTTTTATAATTTATACACTGCTAGTTAGTAGTTATGAAAAGTAGTGCATCAAGACAGTATATCCTGAATGACACCTGGGAATGAAATCAATCCCGGGTTTATCATTGAAGAGAGAGGAAAATTTGAGGTGACTACATAATTTGCGGAAGACTAGTACCACGCTAAAAATAGAAATGCTTTAGCCGAAACCACAATTTATTTACCAAACATTACGACGGCTGGAATCCCATTCTTACAGGATGAGATTATTAAAGCAAAAAATGTGTGTAGAGAGCGCTGATGTTCCACATCAAATTTTTCCTCGACACGACTTGCTCCGTGTGCACACTTTCTAAGGATTGAAGGGAAATCGCAAGATCTTCACGCTTGATAATTTTTGTGTTTAATTGCTTACTGGCAAACAAATATCTAAAAATAATTTTTTCTTCTATAAAGTCTGAACGGATCATTGTAAGAAAGGTATTAACTTTTCACCAATTCCAGAGAGGAGCAGCGCATGATGCAATACACAATAGTCTGCTGCAGGGTATTCTAAATCTCTCTGTTCTTGTTCTTATAGCCACATTTTTACTCTATTAAAAACATCATTAAAAACATCAAACTATACTTGTCAAATATATCTCGCGTCAATGCAAACTGCTAACCTAAGCCATAGACCTGATTTTAAGGTTATTTTAGTCATAGTTAATTTTCGATATATTCTGTTCAACCTATTGATTATTTAACAATGTCATCACGCATCGAATTTGTCATGACATTAAATATTACTAAGTTGTACAATTTGTAAACCTGCCATTTCGGCAGACTAATGATCTACAACTGTAATGCTTGTTGGCATTTAAAAAATATGATTTAAACTATTTGAGCGCCATCTAACGGTACAACATTCCAATGAATTCAGGTCAATTGATAGGAGAGCTAATTAAAAACTAACATGTGGAAAGAAAACGTCAATCTAAAAATACCCTAAATGTGTTAAACCTTATTTAATATTTATAGCACCTAAAAATCCAGGACTTTGTAATATATGTAACATAGTTTTGTTTTTAAACGATAGGTAAACGAATACGTTTTCACATCAATTCACAAGATGAAACTATCCATTAAAGTACTTAGCAATTTATTTTAGTGTGGTTCTTTTTTATGTGAACTGCGCATCTTGGAAGTAATTTAGAAATATAATTTGAGTTGTGAAAATCGGCTCAAGCTTCATTTTTAGTTTACTTGCTACCACTAAATATTTTTTAATTTATTATATAAGTGCAACTTGCCAATTATTACATTCGAGAAAGTTCGATCAGTTCGTTTAAACACGTGGTTATTCCCCGTAGGGAGTAACCACTAGAGATTGTAAAAAGGGTGATTTCACAGTAACAGTTCTAATTGTGACTGCTACTGAAGAACATCTGTGATTTTAAACTGGGACTGAATCTGATTGGTTGATTGTAAAGTATCTCTTAGCAACGGAATGCTCGTATTGATGTTTTAAAATCCTTTAGTATATACCTTAATAAGCGTAATGCACAGCTCAGTTAGTAGCGCCAGGGAACCCAGTTTCGAACCTAGGTTTATCTTTTCATCCAGAACAAATGAAATATCGTTTAATTTTTTAAAATTTAATCAAACACAATACCACTCAATAAACCTACAATTTAATTGTGTAAAACATTTTCCGCAGATAGCCGTATTTTATATTAAGCCCGTTATTTCTTTCTCTAAAGATACTCTTTCCCCTCAATAAACTATTTCAGACAATGTTTTTTCTCTTCCTGACAATGATGGATCGTCATTTTGAGCTATTATGCGCAGGTAACAGAAGCCCCTTGCTCATAACTGGTTTTTGCAGATTAAAATATATAGATATTTTTATTTCATATAAATTAAATTAAATTTCATAATTAATCAAACATTAAAATCAAGATATATGCATTAGAATACTTGATGAATTTGCTTCTAAAATGTAAAGTAATGAATTTTAATTATTAAATAATTCACATACCTATATTTTTCTTCTAAAAACATTTAAATTACTCACTCTTATCTAAAATATTGGATAGTTGAAGAAAAAAATTTTACACCGTATGTGTAACAAGACAATTTCCTTACATTTGATAATCTGGAGGTAGTGAAATATTAACACACACAAGGAGTAATTATTTCGAAACATTAAGTAATTTTTCTAAATCTCTGGTAATATCCGAATCCATTTGTGTTTATAAAACTCAAATCTAAAATTAACTATTTTCTTTTGCCAAATCAAATATTGTTTTCTATAATTTTTATAAATTCATATGCATAAAATATGTATAAGTGATTGTCTTGATATTAAATTGCATACAAACACCCAATTTTTGTGAAAAATTTAGAATTTATATCAAAATTTAGCCTCGAATGCCATATTTCAAATAATTTAATTTATATTTAAATTTTTAAAATTATTATGATTGCATTTCAATCACATTACTTTCACACACTTTAAAAACTCTTTCTCTTCCCTTTGTTAATACCCATAATTCATCTTTGAATTTTAAAGCATGGTTGCATGTAGGTAAAACTGAAGAGAGTGAAATTGTCTCTGGCCCGCTGATTTAGACTCATTCAATGTATAAAGTCTTTCAGAAGCACCTACTTTTACACACATTATTCAGTTTTTTAGAATTAAAAACAATTTACAAGAGGTTGAAAAGAAAAATTTTATGTTTTTAACAAAACCAAAAAAATAGAAAAAAAATTTCTAGCTCATGTGTTCTTTATAGAAATACAACTTAATAAATAATCAGAGAAAGTTGAAGAACAATAATTAATTTGCCATTTAAAATAGCGAATTTTAAAAACGCTATCTTCTGAACTTTCCTTTAAATTGTTGAGCTTATTTATGTAGCCAAATGCGCGGTAACCTGGTGTGTCATAAAGCCTCCTTTAGCATCCGGTTGAAAATCCTAATCTTCTAAAGAAACACAGCCGTCTAAATACAAGGCCTGCGCGCTGATTCAAAATGGCGGCAGCTGAAGGCGGTTGTTTATCCAGTCCTTGCGAAAGCTTATAGTCAAAACAAACGTTTTTTTTCATGTAACACTGCTTTTCTAATCGTGCTTACGAATTAGCGTACATTTCTTTGCTTGAAATATTTGACACGATTTATATTTTATTTTTATCCTTTATTTTCATGTTTGAACATGCAGATAAGATAATTTTAATATTTAAATGCCACTTTTTTGGTGCTAGTTCAATTTTATACAATTTTTATTTCATTTTTCTGAATAAGAAAACTTGCAATTATATACATTCTTTAAAAAATTAAAAGCTAAATAAGGTGCTAACTTTGCTTTTATATATGAACTCAAGTTATACATTTTAAAAACGTTATTCTAAGGAAACTTCAATATAAGCTTTTATTTAGTATGCAAGGGTTCTCATGCCAGAATTTTTTTGTTACTATAAAAGACACAAAATAAAACGCAATACTTAATGTGTAAATAACGAAAGAATAATTTTCATCATTCATTTTCCTAAAACATTTGTATTAAACAAGCTTTAGAAAACTTTTAAAATCCTTAAATTATCAGGTCAACCAATAAAAATCATAACACTGACAACTCATGAGACAATTATGACAAATTTATTGATCAGAACATATATAGATAATACAACACTCACAATGAATAAATACCAGTAAACCCATGCGAAACTTTCACATTACAAACAATGTGTTTGAACGTATGAGTAGGTCAGAAGTGGGTAAAAAAATCCTATCCACTGATACCTTATTCATTGCTGTAGGCTTTGTATTAGCTGAGAAAAAGGGATGTTGACAACAGAAATAATATATAGGATAGATATAAACACTCGTATCCAAAATTTAAGCATGATTGAATGTTATTTTAATAGGAAAAGTAGATATTTTGCTGACTCTTTCTGTCACTTTACTTTTGAAAAATCTCTATACAGAAAATTAAAGAGCTACAAACACTTGATATACATAATAACACTTGATAATGATAATACTGAAGAGCAATTGAAATAGGGATAGCTGGCATTATGCAAATTTGGAGCTGTGCGCAGGCCTGGAAGCGGCTTACAAATGACGTAAGCAGCTGTTTGACAAGATGAGTGCTGCTCACAGTATTAGTAATAGTCAAAGCAGTATGGGGAAGTGCGGATCTAAGCGCATTTGATCGTGGGCAAATAGTCGGGGTCCGACGAATTTGTCACTCCATCTCGGAAGTAGTGCAGACACTCGGATTTTCATGCACCACTGTGTCAAGGGTGAACCGTGAGTACATCGATTCAGGTAAAACCATCCCTGCCAGGGTCAACAGCGTGTGGATCAGCAAGGTCGTCGTCGGCTAGCTCGCATTGTAACAGCAGATAGACAGGCCACAGTGCAACAGATCACCCGTCGATTTAACGCTGGTGCACAGCAACGTGTAAGCTGCCACACCATCCAAAACCATCTCTCTATGGGGTACAGAAGCCATCTTCCACGAGAGTCCCTCTGTTGACTGCACAACACAGGGCGCAACGATTAGCATGGGCACAGGAACATCACCAATGGACTATCGAGATGTGGAAAAATGTTGCCTGGAATGAGTCGAGATTCACTTTGGTACATGCCGACGGCAAAGTACGTGTACGGCGTAAGCCATATGAAGCGATGCCATCCTTCCTGCCAGCAAGAAACTCTTCAGGATGGTATAGGTGGCATTCTCGTCTGGGGACTGTTCACATGGACTGAAATGGGACCCCGTGTGACATCGTATCTCTCAGGTGAATGTTACCGGGATATCCTTGACGACCATCAGCTCCCGTATGTTCGCTTTCGACAGCCCACTACAGAGATTGTCTTTCAGCAAGACAAAGCACCGTGCCATCGCTCCCGAATTGGATCCGAATGGTTCGATGAACATTCCACAGACCTGCACGTAATTTTCTGGCCATCAAGGTCACCTGGCCTCCATCCAATGGGATGCAATTGAGAGAGATGTTCGAGCCTCAGACCACCTTCCATCTAATCTTCGTGAATTGTGGGAGATTGTTCAGGAGTCGTGGATACGTATGGCTCCCCATCGCTTCCAGTGTCTTGTCGAGTCCATGCCAAGACGAATCGTAGCGGTCATCAAGGTGAAAGGTGGTGCTACGCGCTACTAGACAGGTGTCCCTAATTCAATTGCTCTTTAGTGTATACACTTATTATATACACAAATCACAATATAAACAGGGATAAGTGAATATTATTTACAACTGGTTAACTTTTTTTCTTTTATCCGAGTTTAGCACCTTATTTTTTTCTGTTACCATTTTTGAGTAATTATTTACGAGGATTTTGCAAATCACAACACACACACACACAGACACATTCTCTAAATATTTTGTACAATCATGTGTGCAATGTTTTGCACATGAACTGTCATCCAATTCTCTCACAATATTGCAAATATAGGGATTGCAGAGTTTGACCATTAAATTTAAATGACTGTCACACTCAATAAATGATTTATAATAATATTTTAACAAGGCATTAAATATGTTTATGCAAATACAGGTCACCTTAACAGTAAACATGGTAGGCTTTCTCAAGGCACCTCTATTTAATGTATCTATTAACTTTAATGCTTCATGGTATTCATAATGCACTGTATCCTTCTGGATTAAAGTTTCAATACAAAAATTACATTGAATATTTTTACTCGTTTTTAAGGCTGCATATCCAGAAATGTAATGTATTATAGGTATCATTTCTTTTTCTATTGAATCTAGTGGATCAATTTCAAAATCAGAAAATGACTCTAAAGATGGTTCTGTGGCATTTGAATCATTAATTTCTCTTAAATCTCTAATAACAAGTTCAGAATTTTTAAACGAAAATGAAAGTAAATTTCGAATTCTTATCTTTTTTTCACTTTCATACAGCTGCTGAAGTGAAATGAAATAGTTACTGCCAGATAATTGTCGGTAGAGACTAAACCTTTCCTCCAAAGGATCCGTTTGGAATTTTCCCAATAAAACATATTTTACATCTAATTTCTGCAATGCAAATGAGGTCAAACCATAAAGACCATTGCAAGTCTGTATAATGGCTTCAAATGTTCTTTTTGTTAAACCTTGATACACATGTCCCCTTGAAAGCAATTCCCACTTTTCTAACCAGGTTGAAATATCCCGTAAATAATTCAACTGTTCTTGACTTACAGAGGTAATTTTTTTTTAAATCTTCATTTCGAAATCTGATATCTTTATTTGGAGATTTAACATTAACAATATTCCACCACCTAAGGATTATTTCAAGGAATTTAGCAGTTCCTTCAGTAGCAATACCACCTAACTCACCAAGAGCATTAATATTTTCATAATTAAAAATTTTACACACAAGGTTTACTTTTTGTCGTTCAATATTAGACGGGAATAAGGCTTTATGATTTAATTTATATCCAAGTTTTAACAACTTCTCCCCTTCTTCTCGATACATGGTTCTCAAGTGATTAAAATCAGCTTCTCTAATAATATCAAAGATTTTTATGTCTGTATAATTAAAAATAAGACCTTTTTGGTTTAGCCAATTATTTCGAATGTTTTTAAAAATATGCACAGTGTCGTACAGTAAAAAGAGCGGAAAGTCCTGACATGCAGGATTATATACTGAATTAAAACCATATGGATGCAATTTAAATTTAGTAAACATAGATTTGTTTACCTGATTATTGTCAGCAATAATGCTGATTGGTTTAACACCTAAATTATATAACTCACATAAAATGGTTTTTATTGTTGTATATAAAAAGTCCCCAGAATTAATACTGACTGGCAAAATTGCAATTACATCTTTATAGTTACCAAATGCAGAAGTTAAAGAAAACACCTGTGCTGTTTTGGCAAGGGTATCTGATTGTGTTATACAAGATCCAACTAATTTGCCCCCCTTAAATGTCAACTCAGGAGAGATACAGATTTCATCCATTAATAAATTTACGTACTTTTCAATTGGGATTAGATTGATTAATCTCTTTTCCAGATACTTATTTCGAACATTAAACGTTCCATCACAAACATTTAGCTTGGCAGCCATTTTTCTCAAGTTACTTGGATGGGGGAGAATTAACAACTTGGTTTTTCTAATTGCACGATAGCAAGTAGGTGAAATTAAGTACATTTTAAAAGATAATTGCAAAAGATTGGAAGAATATCTGTAGCTCTCTTTGGATAAATTTAAAAGTTGCAATTGCTCAATTAAAATATTTAAAATTGATAACTTTTCAGTACTTAATTTGGAACCATAGTCATTAAGTAAGCATATAGCTTTTGCTAATTTATCATATTCAATATTCACATTTTCTAAATTATTACATGTTTTAAATAATAAATCCATTTCTGATTTTTCATTAATATGCTTAAAATGTATATTAATTTCTTCAAAATCCAATTGTTCAGTTTTATAAAATACTTTAAATGATGGATCTGGAAATACTTTAAAACTAACTATAATTAAAGGTAAAAGAGAATTGCTTATCTTTAAAACAGGGATACAGTCCTTATTTGAAGTAAAAGTCCAATTTTCTTGTTGTGCTAAACAATACTTTACATAATCTTCAACTTCAGCACTGCATTTCAATCGCGAAGCTTCAAGTTCATCTTCATATGTTGATACACTTTTTTCTAGAACTGCTTGAAGAATATCGTCCTCTTTCTCATCTCGAGATTTCCGTTTCTTTGCCAGTTGTATATTTAAATGTGGTGTTGCTTCATTAATGATATTTGGGAATGCCTCGGGTACCAAACAAGGTTTAGTACGTGGAATTAGGTGAATTCTGCCATCCTTATCTTTCCATTTATCTTCATATATTATCATTTCACTAGAAAAATGTTTTATACACACGTGAATTTTTGGTGTGCACAAAATTCTCTCGATGGATCCGGTTGATCCATAACTTGAGCATATTTTCATTCGTCGGAAATCTGAAGCATGTAATGTAAGGTAGCTTAAAGTTGGATTTGCATCCGGGCACGCTGCATTTGAAAGGCATTCTATGAACCTAAAATCATTGAAAACAATATGTTCACACATTTGAGAAGATGCGTAGGAAAGAAAAAATCATACAATCAAACTCAATACGAACACAGCTAAAACGAGCAATCTATATATTAAATCTAGATTAAAATAACTACTAAAACTAGAAATAACTACATTAAGAGTTTCATATATTTTACAAGCTGCAAAGGAATGATCTTAGCTAATACGAGGGAAATTGTTGACCGTAGTACATATTTTCATACATCTATAGCTACATTATACCTGGCACAAGGGCCATATTCGGTCATGCAGTGCCAGACACAATATCAAGTAATAGACACACACAATGGAAGCTTTTTTAACTGGACATTTATTTAAAGTTAGGAAAATTAAATTCACATAGGGAAGACTGAAAATTTCATTTATTAAATGTTAGAACATGAAGTTTATCACTAAAAAAATTACGGAAGCTAAGAAGTATAATGTGTTCTACGATTTTTGTTCCTTTCACGGATTTTGCCAGTAACGGCTATTATGATAAATTTTTACTTTTAGCCTTCTCGATTTAATCGCGTTACAATGTAGAATTGTTAAATATTATATTACTAATCATTATATAGAACACTATACTATAAAAAATATCCCATACTATAAAATGGCCCATAAAAAAATTACATGATACCACAAGTCGATATACCGAATTTTAGCCCTATAATCCACAGCAAAAACTTCAATCCAAAATTAATATTATATTTATGAATAGCTTACTTACCAAAGAGGAAGATTTCCTGCGCTATTTAATCCACCGTATTTGCACAAAAGGTTCCTTGATTTAAAATCATACGAGACCGCAAACAGCACAGCTTCCTATGTAAAGAAGTCTTCGGAATTCCACGGAAAGAATCCGCCTGCAGTTGATCACGTGACCCTGTTTCCGGTATAGAGAGCGCGCAGGCCAGTATTAAGATCGTCTGTGTAAAGAAACCCGAATCCGTCACAGAGCCCCACCCCAAGGCCCACACTCCATCGAGGAAATCACCGATAAACCAGCTGTCACCCTTACCAAATCACCGATACTCAGTCACAGTTTCCACCGATACCGAATCACAGATCCCGGTCGCAGTCGCAGTATCGATATCAGCCAAGATATCAGCTTAGGTATCAGCTAAGCCAGCGTTTCTCAACCTTTCAGTATTCGCGGCCCGTTTTCAATCATAATTTAATTGTTAATAATCATAAATTAAATTGTTCGAATTTCGTTGTATCAGCAACACAAATAAATTGAAGTTTTTCACAGTCTTGAAATCGTGTGTTTTTTCCATAAGAATGTGATCTAAAGTTTCGAAATACAGCTGTTTATAATTTTGAGAAATTGTTTTTAGTGAAAGAGCGGCATATTCCCGTTTAGATTGGACTATTTCTGCGATTTTACGCGTGTTTTCAGTGTTTCAAAAATATCATCGTCCCTTTTATGACTCAATAGCTCACGAGTGTATTTTGTTTGAGATACACAATAGTTTAAATCTAGTGATTTTTTCCGGAGAATTTCGAATAATATATCAGTAAGGCCAAAAATTTCGCTGAATACTACTGCCAAAAATATAAATTCAAAATCGTTCATATCATTTAAAAATCCCTTTGCAAGTTGAATTGTTGTTTTGTCTGAATGATCGCTGTTTGTCATAAATTCTAATATTTCTTTTAATTTATCCCAATCTTCAACAGGGCCGCGGTGGCCCGGTTGGAAGAGTAACGGACTAGCAACCGAAGGGTTGCGAGTTCGAATCCAGCCAAACACCGTCGTGTACAAAGGGGGCTGGTGCACGTTAAATCTGTCGTGGCCTCAAATGTCCTCACGTTGGCGTGGTGTGGAAGTTTGGAGAGTGGGGTGCCAGCTCAGGTGTTGCCTCGTCATCTGACCGTGGTTCAAAATTACGTGGTGTTGTCCTCGGATCTTTCCCTTTGGGATTGATCCCGGACCGTCACCAATAGCCCATTGTGTTGCTCCAGTGTGACGTTAATTGAAATACCCAAATACCCAAATACCCAAATGTCCTCACGTTGGCGTGGTGTGGAAGTTTGGAGAGTGGGGTGCCAGCTCAGGTGTTGCCTCGTCATCTGACCGTGGTTCAAAATTACGTGGTGTTGTCCTCGGATCTTTCCCTTTGGGATTGATCCCGGACCGTCACCAATAGCCCATTGTGTTGCTCCAGTGTGACGTTAATTGAAATACTCCTCCTACTCCTACTCCTTCAACAGGGCCGCGGTGGCCCGGTTGGAAGAGTAACGGACTAGCAACCGAAGGGTTGCGAGTTCGAATCCAGCCAAACACCGTCGTGTACAAAGGGGGCTGGTGCACGTTAAATCTGTCGTGGCCTCAAATGTCCTCACGTTGGCGTGGTGTGGAAGTTTGGAGAGTGGGGTGCCAGCTCAGGTGTTGCCTCGTCATCTGACCGTGGTTCAAAATTACGTGGTGTTGTCCTCGGATCTTTCCCTTTGGGATTGATCCCGGACCGTCACCAATAGCCCATTGTGTTGCTCCAGTGTGACGTTAATTGAAATACCCTACCCTTTTAATTTATCCCAATCTTCAACAGGGCCTTTTGGAGAGTGGGGTGCCAGCTCAGGTGTTGCCTCGTCATCTGACCGTGGTTCAAAATTACGTGGTGTTGTCCTCGGATCTTTCCCTTTGGGATTGATCCCGGACCGTCACCAATAGCCCGTTGTGTTGCTCCAGTGTGACGTTAATTGAAATAAATAAATAAATAAATAAATAAATCAACAGGGCCGCGGTGGCCCGGTTGGAAGAGTAACGGACTAGCAACCGAAGGGTTGCGAGTTCGAATCCAGCCAAACACCGTCGTGTACAAAGGGGGCTGGTGCACGTTAAATCTGTCAGGGGCCGCGGTGGCCCGGTTGGAAGAGTAACGAACTTGCAACCGAAGGGTTGCGAGTTCGAATCCAGCCAAACACCGTCGTGTACAAAGGGGGCTGGTGCACGTTAAATCTGTCAGGGGCCTCAAATGTCCTCACGTTGGCGTGGTGTGGAAGTTTGGAGAGTGGGGTGCCAGCTCAGGTGTTGCCTCGTCATCTGACCGTGGTTCAAAATTACGTGGTGTTGTCCTCGGATCTTTCCCTTTGGGATTGATCCCGGACCGTCACCAATAGCCCATTGTGTTGCTCCAGTGTGACGTTAATTGAAATAAATAAAAAAAAAAAAAAATAAATCTGTCGTGGCCTCAAATGTCCTCACGTTGGCGTGGTGTGGAAGTTTGGAGAGTGGGGTGCCAGCTCAGGTGTTGCCTCGTCATCTGACCGTGGTTCAAAATTACGTGGTGTTGTCCTCGGATCTTTCCCTTTGGGATTGATCCCGGACCGTCACCAATAGCCCGTTGTGTTGCTCCAGTGTGACGTTAATTGAAATACACCCCCCCAATCTTCAACAATCACATTCACTAATTTCGAATTGGAGGACCATCGAGTTTGTGCATCGATCTTATGCCCACTGCACTATCTACCTTCGAATTGTAGGCGGTGCAGGTTCGATTCCTGCCAGGTGCATTCCTCCCTGGGTGTATTTCTCTCTTCTGTGTCAGTAAAACTTTCACTGTGTGTGTGTCAATTACTTGATGCATCGACCTTAAAATGAAATAAACGGAGCATGTGCCCGCAACTTCATGTTATTTCTTCCACTTGCTCGGTTTGAAGATCTATTACGTGGCTGTGAGTAAAACATGAATACTAAATTATTGATTGGTTAAAGTGATTATGCACTGTGACCAAAAACAACAGTCTGCGCTTCCGTAGCCTAAGGCTAAATCGATTTGTGATTTACCTTTCAAGGATCTTACGACAGCGACTCCGCCCACATGATCCGTCTATTTCATTAGAAGGTCGATGCTTGGATGGTGCTGATGATGATCGGTGGGCTGTGAATCCAGATGGGAAATATCTTGGGTTTGTGGATGGTAGGACACTTCATCTTGTGTCGTAAAATCCTCTGGTAGCAATTCTCCAGGTTCAGGAGACTGGCAAGGAGTATCGGGTAACGAAGACATTGGCTTTTTTTAAGACCCACACCTCTCCGACTCACCAGGACGTGTTGAGTCATAGTTGAAAGGTGGGGAAAGCGACTTCCAGCACAAAGAGCCCAATAGGGGGCCCGCCCCACCGCACAAGGAGAGCATCGCTTCTCCCCGTGTGGGCGCGTGCAGCATTAACTGAAAATTAAATAGGATTACAGATTATACTTCATTACAATGGTTTACAACATGTACAAAAATGGGACAGTATATGTCCAAACATCAGTTATAATGTAAGGACAGAATTTTGAGATACAATAAAAGAAAAGACAAAATTTTGAAATATACATAATATGAGACAGAATTTTGATGAGAACGGAATTTGGAGTTACAGTAGAAGAAAAACAAAATTTTGAAATATACATAATATGACACAAAAAGACAGAATTTTGAAAAATACAAATTACAAAGCATGATATAACCTAACAATATAAAGCAATATAATAAAACATAATGTGGTAAAGATATTGTAGAGTGAAGTTAAATCACAATACTCATATATTATAATCTGATAAAAGTTCAGAGATATGATGAAAAGTTTGAGATGGAGAAAATGGAGACATTGGTATGAACAACATCGCAAATTCCTCAACCAGAGAAGACGACATATCGCAGGCAGAGTAAAGAGAGCAAGGGGAGTGGAAAGTATCAAGAGCCTAGTTACAGTCGGGGGGGTATTTCAATTAACGTCACACTGGAGCAACACAATGGGCTATTGGTGACGGTCCGGGATCACTCCCAAAGGGAAAGATCCGAGGACAACACCACGTAATTTTGAACCACGGTCAGATGACGAGGCAACACCTGAGCTGGCACCCCACTCTCCAAACTTCCACACCACGCCAACGTGAGGACATTTGAGGCCACGACAGATTTAACGTGCACCAGCCCCCTTTGTACACGACGGTGTTTGGCTGGATTCGAACTCGCAACCCTTCGGTTGCAAGTCCGTTACTCTTCCAACCGGGCCACCGCGGCCCACTGTTACAGTCGGTCAAAAAAATAGTTGAGCACTGTGACCGCATCCAAATTTTTGCCTAAACAGAAAATGCATTCCCAACAATGGTTATTCCATGATGTGGTCCAATTATTTAATGTACCATGATCGGTGACATCCTTTTACCCTCCCTTGTGAAATAAAAACACCACATTGATTGATATCCCATGCCAAAAACGTTTCAATCTTCCCGTATCAAGATATTTGAAATTACTTAACCCTCCCTCGTAAAACCTATATTTATAGATCCAAGTTTCTCCCAAACTCATTCCATAATCTACCCGAACTAACCCAGCAAGCTATATGTATATACAAGCTGTTTTTACCCTATCTTGTGAAATAAAAACACACAATGTACACAAAAACAATATTGATTTTTCAAAAATCAAATGTAATGAATTGAAATTCATTTTAATAGTTAAATAGTTACAGGTTCTTCGAGGAAACTCCAGTTCCTCGTTCCCTACAGAGAGCTCCTTTTTCATGGCAGAAGTGGACGGCAGCTGGTCCATCAATTCATTTTTCACTTCAGAGGGCCCAATTGCAGAGGTGGCCTGCAACAGGTCCATAACTTCCTGTTTGATAACCGAGGGCCCCATGGCAGAATTCATAGCAGAGGTGGAAGGCAGCTCGTCCATGAGTTCCTCTTATAACCGAAGGCTCCTGTTTGATGGCAGAAGGATCCATAACCGAGAGCTCCAGTTGGATGGTAGAGGGATCCATATCAGAGGAATCCATAACCGAGGACTGTGGTTGAATGGTTGAGGAAGGCCCCCTGGTCCACATCAGGACTGAATAGCCGGTGGATGGCTTACATAACGCATTCAGCTTGAATCCACTCAGGAATCGAAATTCCATCCTGTGTTATTGTCAATAGTGGATTCTTTGAAACTAGTGCTTGCGAATCCCTTAATATGGCAGTACCCATAGTGTATGGCATGGCTAAATTGTCCAGTCAATTCCTGGTGATACTGCTTCATTATCTGAGCACAGGCCGTGGACACCAATACCCCCGAAGAATATTGGTGGTATACCTGCAACCCGGGTATACGATATCCTTTCCATAAACAATCACTTCTGCAAAGCATTTGTTCCGGGAAAAGGAATAGGGATTGAGTTTTCCCAGTAACAATCCAAGGTCCACGAGCTTCCAATACAGCTGGCCATCTTTGCCTATCACGGCACCCAGAGGATGGCTTGAATCACTCAGAGTGAGTCGAAAGGGCATTGTTGTCTGAATCCTCCGTTGCTTTTATACACCAGACTGGAAAGGAGACGTCAGCTTTATCTCCAAAAGAACGGGCAGCTACAATAGTTGGAGAGGATGGATGAAAACCAAACGTGGAAATCCAAGCTTTTAAAACCAACAGCCCAAAAGACGGAACAAGCCATTCAAATGCTACCAAGCCTAGCAGTAGTGTTTATAAAATTTGGAATGAACTCTTAACATGGGCCTGAAAAGTAATTTCTCCAAAAGCCCGTCCGAGTTTATATTGAAGACAAAGGAAATTTGTATATACTCTGGATGTCAAAAATATTTCTCTGAAAAAAATATTTCCCAAGACTCGTTAAACAATGCTTTGCAAGCGATTACCCACTCGATTCCCCTTTGGTTTCGTGACCTGTTTCTCTTCCCTAATGTAATCCAGCACGGAATCCAAAATTCGTAGCTCCTTGGTGTAGCTTGCCAACTGGTATACTCTAAATTCACAGGGTAATCTCGGGGTGAGCGGGTATCTTATCCAATGCACGCGAAAACCGATTTCCATCACAAATTTAAATGTCTTGTCCTCATTCGTACCAACAGCCAGAACACCAATATGGGTGGATAAACAGTAGAGATAGAAGTAATCCCGTAGGAAAGTGTCCAAGTATTCTAATGGCACGTGAAATCCAAAAATGCCACGGGGGCAAACACTGACTTGTGTAACCTGCTCATGGTTGAGCATATCCACAAACGTTAGGCGTTCGGGTGTGCCTGAAGGATTCCAATCAATAGCTACAGGTAATCAATCATGCTTGGTCACCAGGCAGTTATAGTGTGGAAAGAGATTGGGTGAATCCTTTTATACCTTTTGCCGGATGACTTCCTGCCGGAAAAGTCTTACCAAGCTTTTTTGTTCAACCTGGTAAGGATAAAGGATATATAGGATGGTATATAACTGAGCTCTCCAAATAAGGTAAAGGATATATAACTGAGCTCTCCAAAATGTTTTTAGCATTACAAAAAAAATTCCCTGGCTAATAAAATATTTCAAGACACTCTAATGTTTACGTTACACTCATAATTTTAGCTGACAATTTTCCAACACTTGTGAAAAAACACACAAAATCATACTAAATTCTATTTATTAATCATATAGCTTTTTACAGAATTATTTACATGTATTATTAGCTGATTCCAGGCATTCATCCACACCAGCTTCAATGTTTGATGGGGTTGAGTGAGACACACATGGGAGTATTTCCAAAATACCCCCAACCACTGCCATCCACCGGTGACAGTTCACTTTTCCACAAAACACACAATCCCCATGTTCTTTTAACATTGTCAAAAGAATAATTTTAATTTTTTTCACGGGATGATAGATGTTTAATTTTCCAGTAATGACCTTCCATCGGTTTTTTGTGACCACATCGGTCACGTAAATGTTGTTGACACTCATCGAGATGCTTTCAAACAGTTTGGATCCCAGTCAACATTGTATGAGACTACACCATTTGTAAGGGTGTAGCTCTTGTTGTAACATAAGACGGCCATTTTACAGCAGCTTTAACCACAGTAGTATTTCCTAAGGCAGCTTTTATTTTTTCTGAATCTGATGAATCACTGGAACTATCCTCAGAATCATCTATTTTGCTTTGTGGCCCTGCAAAAAATTTTTGAATTAAGAACAAACATGACAAATAATTACATAAAGAAAATAAAAAGCAGACACTTGCTTATTTTGAAGCAGATTAAAAAATATATACCTTGTTTAAAATAATCCAGTTAAGACTAAATCTTAGTTAATATGCAACACCTAAAACTTTCCTTTTAAATCTACTCTAAAAAACAGGCAATTAAAATTTGTCATTTATCTAAGTATCATGCAGAAATGGTGACCTTCGATTCAATGTTCCTTCAAAAATCCAAGATGCAATTTTCAAATACTACAGTTGTGTGCAAAACTTAAGCAACGACTGTTTTTTTTTTGCCGTAATTCCGCAAGAAATCACCTGGGAGAGATGTAATTCAGAATACAGAGACGTATTTTGTACTTAACGGATGAAGAAAGCATACTAGCGCAAAAATGAATAGAACGCATACAGTATGGAATCAAACAAAAAAGGCTTTATCAAAAGAGTAGCGTTGGTACAAATGATTGTCTGCCCAAGAGGGAAGAACAACAAACAGATGCCCCTTAGTAAGGGATATGACCTCCATTAACTGTAATGGTTGCTTGGCACCGATTGAATTTATTTGAAATCATATGAACGTGGAGAGATGTACTATTCCCACATCAAAATTGATAACAATGTTACAGTACGTCCTCAAGCAACCATAAAAGATTTAACTACAGAAATTTTAGAAGAAAAGCGTGAAAGAGCAAGCGATGAAAGTAAAAATTCATATTCCTTCACCAACTAATAAAATACTGCCTTTGAAACAATTCAACATTACTGTACATCAGTCCAAGGGATTACAGATGAGTGAAAAGCATTAAATGTTTTGAAGAAAGTTAAGTATTGATAAGAGTACATTTCAGTCAAAATTAGACACATACTTGGCTTTACAATGAGTATGGTAAAATAGTATTAAAGGTTAAAGAATGTTCAAAGAAAGCTCAAGAGAGTTAAAGTCATGTTTTTATCAGTACATATAATTTTTTTAGAACTTCTTTTTCATTTATCTATATATATAAAATAGGATGTGTGTGTATATATTTTCTATACAAATCTACACCGTTTGACCAATCCACACCAAATTTGGTACACTTATACTTTAGAACACTGCGGTCAGCATAGGCTAACTCTTAACCCCCGTTCTATTGGCCCTGGGGGGCTAAAAACTATTCGAAATCGCAATAGAAATAACATTGAGCATAGATTGATTGCTTTAGGCAGCGATGGTTGCTTTACCAGTGTTGATCGAAAAACAATTTTTTTCCGAAACAAATTAAATTACAGTATTTATGTTTGAACTGACTTTTTAGTTCTTCCCATGATGTAAATAAATTATAGATATTTTATTGATGAAGGGGGAAAGAATATTTTAAAATATTTATGTTTGCAAGGAAATTCAAGGAAAGGTTTTCAGGAGTTCAAGGATTATTTTCAAGGAAAGTTGGTGTGTATTTCGATCAACTTTCCTTAAATAATTTATTGAATACGTAATGATTTGTAGAATTCTGTTTCACGAGGCTTTTTAGGTAAGCGTGTAACTTATTTTAAAATGTCCGGAATAGATACATGTGAATACTCCGTTGAAAGCAGTGATTATCTTTCTGAAAAATTCTGTAAAATCGACCTTCTGCTTTTTGAAAATTTTTTATCTATTCAGTTTAATTTGTCTACACCGATTATATTTATTTCTAAACCAAGCACCGTTATTCCGAAAAGCACAAACGAAAAGCTCATTGATCATAAAAGCGTAATTTTGCTACTCGGTATCTGGTAGCACCAGAATTAATGTTTATTTTTTTTATAAAACTTTGTAGAACTTTCTAGAAAGTTGGGGAAACGGAAACTTAATTGGACTCATGGTGGAGAACATTCCAGCACCCACTCGATTCTTAGCTGGTCGTATTTAAAGGAAGCTAACTCGGTAAGTCTTCCAGTTTATCATCTTCAGTGAATCTGGCAGTTTTATTTCGCTCTTTTGATTGTATAAGTGTTTCCTACTTTATTCGACAGTGATAGTGTACATTTTGGATTTATATTTCTAAACTGATGTAAGTACTTCATAATTTTGAATTTGTTTCTTCGTTAATTTTAGCTTTGTATTGTATTCTATAATAGATTTCATTGTTCAGTGAGAGTGTGCCTTTTGCTTAATTTATGAAATACATTTTTGTATTCATTTACAGATTTCTTTGCTGTAGCAATGTCTCCAAGGAAGCGGAAGGCGATCGGCCAAGTACAGTCAACGGCTAAGATGATGAAAGATAAGCGTAGTCAAGAAACTTCCGAGGAGAGGAATAGAAGACTTGCGATTGCGAGAGAGAGCTACTACATCAAGAGCAACAGAGATGGCACAGCAGCGTGAAGTCCGACTACAGGATAAGAGAGATAGTGTCAAACGATCACGGACTGCACACCATTTTAGCTTAGCATTGGAAGGATTCCACACGATTCGCATAAAGACTACTCGCTGCATGCAAGAGTTACCATTGGGAAAATTGAAATGGTTTGTAGTTACTGTCAAGCCAAAAAGTTTAAATCAGAGTTTACTGGTATTTGCTTCAAAAATGGAAAAATTATTCTCTGCCAACTGGAACCACCACCACAAGAACTTTTGACATACACATCAGGAGATACGTCAGAGTCGAAGCATTTTCTTAGTAACATCAGAAAATACAACTCATGTTTCCAAATGACATCATTCTGTGCCACATCAGTTGTTGGACAGCCCAGATTTCCGTCGACATTCAAGGTGCAAGGGCATATTTACCATAGAGCGGGATCGTTGCTTCCGCTGACAGATCAACCACCAAAATTTCTACAACTATATTTTATTCAAAACAAACAAATGGAAACTGATCAGAGGTGCGCCTACATCTCGGGAACAAGACGTCAGATTGTGTTAAACTTACAGAGGATATTTCATGAGCACAATAATCTTATTAAAACGTTTGAAACAGCATTGGAACGTATGCCAACAGATGAATATAAAGTAGTCATAAGAGCAGACCGAAGACCAGCAGGTGAACACGAGCGGCGCTTTAACTCTCCTCAAGCAGATCAAGTCGCGGTGGTTATATCAGGCGATGAGTTCCATCAACGGGATATCGTTATTCAACGACGAGGTGAATCATTGCAGCACATTTCGGAAACACGTCGATCTTATGATGCTCTGGAGTACCCAGTGATATTCCCCCACATGGTGAAGATGGATATCATTTTAATCTGAGGCAGATCAACCCAAGAACAGGTGAAACAACGAGCAAGAAAGTTTCAGTGATGGATTTATATGCGTACAGATTAATGGTTCGAGATACTGAGCAGTACCACGTATTGAACTGCAGGCAATTGTTTCATCAGTTCATTGTCGATATGTACACAAAAGTCGAGAGTGAGCGTCTCCTTTACATTCGTCTAAATCAATGTAAACAGAGTTGACGAATATATTCACCTGAGAGATGCTGTGGGAAATGACGGGAACGTTGAAAACCTCGGTGCCTTGGTCATCCTACCAGCTACATTTACAGGAGTCCCAGACACATGCGCGATCACACGCATGATGCTATGACGTACGTGAGGACGTACGGGAGACCAGACTTATTTATCACCTTCACCTGCAATCCGACTTGGACGGAGATCAAGGAGGTTCTTACTAATGATCAATTACCCAGTGAGCGCCACGACTTGATTGCTAGAGTATTTAAACAGAAGCAGTTGAAACTGATTGACGTTTTAACAAAGGGCCATGTATTTGGAATACCGAGATGCTGGATGTATACGATTTAATTATTATTTTATTTCTATGAGGAGTTTTATATTTTTACATGAATATTATGAATATTTGATTGATAAAAAAAGAATATTTAAAATATTTCTTTATTCATAATTTACATTTTGTAATGGAACACGAAAAACTTCAACTCATTAATCATAAAAGCGTAATTTTGTTATTTTAGATTTGGCAAACCAGAATTAATGTTTTATTATTTTATAAATTTGATTTAGAATCCCGAGTTTGTCTGTCTGAGTTAACACAGCGAAATGTTGCAGTCATATTTGAGCATTACTAAATTTCATAAATCATTATCGTCTTTATCAATATTTTCAAATTTCTTTTTTCGAATTGCTCTATTTCAGAATACACTCAGGCAGTCAAAATTCGACACTGTACATCATTCGTTTTTTAGAATTCTGCATTTTTTCGTCGGAATTTCGTTTCTGTTCGTATTTATGTCTCAATCTTTTACATATTGCAATGTATTCAGGAATTAAATGCATATATTTTCGTCCGAAGTATATAGTAGAAGCTATGAAAAAGTTAAAACGTATTTTCCGTACAACTTAAATTATTGCATTTTTCTGTGAAAGAAAAGTGATTATTCTAATTCATTTTTCAAGCAAAATTTAACCATTTCAACCCGCGCAACGCCGGGTAATTCAGCTAGTATATTATATTATTGCTATGAATTCCGTAATAAATTTAAAATTTTTACGATCATTAATGCGGATCAAGTACTTCTGTCCTGAGTAGTCAAAATTTCTTGGTCCCTTGAGTGATGGCTTATCGAGATTTTACTATAGTTTGGACATGTGCTAACAGCTCTTGAGAACTTAACATGGCTTTTAAGCATCTGTATTATGATCTGTTAGTTTATAGAAAGTAATGCATTAAAAGTTAATGATGATTTGTTTTGAAAAGAATAAACATACATGTTCATGTAAATTTTAGTGTGCAACCATTTCACATAATTATAGTAAAAAATATTATGATGTACATATTCTAAGGAATTTAAAAATGGTTAATAGGTTCCATTCATTTTTAAATAAAAAGTTACTGATAGTAGTCTATTCTCTTTCAAATTCTAAGGATTTTCCATAAATTTCCAATGGTTAATCTCAATTTAAAAACAAACTTTCAAGCAAAAAATCATCACCTTTAGCAGATTTCACAGGAGTCTTCAGTAGACTAAAAGAAATGATAAAAAATATTAGGCACACAAAATGGACAGTCATAAAATTTGCTTAATTTCTACCATTTTCTCCAAGTCCACAATTTAGTCACATACAATATTGAATATTGCATATCCAGGTTCATTATGACAGTATCCAAATTTGCCAAAAATAATTAAACCTACTAGTATTTTTCTGCCTTTGTGTGTGCACATGGCCTGGAAGGGCTTAACCCTCCAAGTGGTTTCAACGAGATGTCTTGTACATCAAGATCTGGTCAGCTTCGATATAATCTAATGAATGACGAGATGCTAATGACAAGTTACCTCATTGAGACAACCACCAGGAGGGTTAATTAAAGAAGCAAGTGGTAGCAGCACTATTTTCCTTGTTATTTACTTTGGTCTAGATCAGTGGTGCGCAAACTATTTTCATTTCCGCCCCCCCCTAATTTTGTGTACTATTTTGTCGCGACCCCTGGATGGACAATAGACGTTTTTTTAATCATCAGCGTAGTTAAAGTTGAATTCTTTTGGGGAATTGCCCTTATGTTTGTGCCTTATTTGAGGTCTGAATAAGACACATAATTTGATGAAGCAATGGTTTTATTTATGCATATGGGTATAAATATTTTTTAATGGAAAATACATTAAAAAACTTACAACATAAGAATTCAATATGAGGTATGAGCTTGCAAAGAGCTCATGATTGCTTCTATGTTCGGATCTGTATTGGAAATCGCAAGCCGTAAGTCATCCTCTAGATCCAATCGAGATCGATATTTTATTTTAATGGCAACTAATTTTAAAAAGTCGGTTTCACATAAGTAGGTCGATGCAAACTGAATCAAAATATTAATTGCCTTTTTCTTCAAATCGGCATATTCGTTTCCAATCGATAACCAAAATTTTTGGCAAATCAGAGACTTGAATTGAATGCGCAGTGTTTCGTTGCTTGAAACATCAATTAACTGTTCTTTTTCATTTAAAGATATATTGGATTTAAAAATATCAAACGAAAATGGATCACGTATCCAACCCAATTCATTATCTGGAAATTTTTCGAACCTTTTCGAAAAGTTTTTTCCCAATTTTATCATATGACGGGAAATGGTGTTTTTAAATATCAAGAAATCTATATTATTTTCTTTAATAAATTCTGAAAAGCACTGGAACATATTTGTGTTGTTTTTGTTCAATTCTCCTTGCCAAAGTATCAGCTTATTCTTAAAAGCTTCAATTTTACTGCTCGATGTTAAAATGTTTGTATTCTCTCCCTGTAGACTTAAATTCAAATCGTTGTTTTTCGATAATATCAACCATAGTAACTGAGTTTTCCGAGCTAATCTTCATTAATGAATGAACTTGCCAATATATGTTTCTTTTCTACCAAAAAAATGTAAACTTCGTTTCTCAAATCGAAAATACGTCGCAGTATTTTGCAGCGTGAGAACCATCTGACATCGGTATGTAGTAATAATGTCTCATACACAGAACCCATCTCATTACAGAGTATTGAAAAGAGACAACTGTTTAGGGCGCTGTTGCTTTTAATGTAATTAATTACAATAACGACATCCTGTAATATCTTGTGCAATTCTTCATCAATGTCTTTTGCAACAAGAACTAGTCTATGTATCATGCAATGGTTGAATACTATATGGGGAGCAATTTTCTTTATCAACCCTCTTAGTCCTTTATTACTACCTGTCAATGCTGCAGCACCATCAGTGCAAACCGCGACACTGTGTCCAGGTAAGGTCATTTGTTTCAAAATATCTATTAATAATTTCAAATATTTTCTCTCCATTCATTAGTTCATTCATTAGTTTTTCTTTCCAATTTTTACAACATAAAAAATCTTCTATGTCTTTTTCATAAACGTATCTCACATAAACAATTAATTGAGACAGTTTAGAAATGTCAGTAGTTTCGTTAAGTTGTAGAGTAAATACAGGAGAGTTTCGTAATCGATTTAACAGAACTGATTCTATATTACGTAATATGGCGGAAATTCGGCGAGAAACGGTATCTCTTGATAATGGTATCGTTTTTAAATCGTTATCATATTTTTCTCCATGCATAATTGATGTCATTTCAATTGCTGAAGGAAGAATGAGTGATTCTTCAATTGTATGTGGTTTCAAATTTTTCCCTATTAAATATGAAACTTCTAAGGATGCCGTAAAGCCTTCTCAAGAATTGTTGTGTATTTTTCAAAAATACATTTTGATTTTTCATACTTTCAGCTCGTTTTTTAAAAATGTTTCAGATTTATTTGCTAATTCTTTATGTTTGGTTTCCAAATGTCTTTTTAATTTAGCAGGTTTCATACTTTCATTTGCTAATTTATCCCTGTAATTAACACACAACGGATGTTCTTTCCCATTAACAAAGCAATATGTAAATCCATATTTAATAAACACTTCTTGATATTTTCTCAATTTTTATCAGATGGCACATTTCGTTCGATATTTTTTTATGTAGAAACAGTGCCATTGGATTCATTCACAGTTTTTCTAAGTTCATTGGATGTTGGTCCATCATTCTCATTTGTATTGTCATTCTTTTCATTTTCTGGACGTTGGGTACCTATTTTTAGCCATTTATCCATCATGAGGGTATTAAAACCAAAACAAAATTATAAATATACAATATTTCATTTCTTTGCGTTTGTGTTCAATCACGTGCGGAAAGAAATACGTGGGAAGAAAATAAAGTCCGGGATTACTCTGTATAAATCATATTCATTTGTAGCTTATTCAGACGAGAATTAAAGAAAAGAAAACTTAATTAAAAGAGAAACATTTCTTTATACCAATTGCACATGCTCGCTACTTAAAATAAAAATACAACGCTCAAGTAAAAATTTATACATGGTAATCGAGGCAAGTAAATATCTCAACTGGTGTTGCCAGTCGATCACACATCTATATTGTACACAGAGGTTACATTGAATCATGACATACAAATATTGGAGATTACTTAAAAAAATACAAAACAAGTACAAAATTAATTATAGTGATTTGATATAATTATGTTTGACATTACTTACTCCAAAGATGGGAAAATATATATTTAAATATATATATTACAATTAGCGTTTATTTTTCAAAATTCATCTTACTGTGATCTTAAATTTGTACTCGTACTTAAGCTGCAAAAGCAGGCTTTGTTTAGTGTGCCGCCATCTGTAATCCAAAAACAGAACTAACTGTTCCCTTACACGTTTTAAAATTGTAACTACCATGGTAGCGTTTCCTACGAAATATCAGTTGAGGATAATTGATTTTCGAAAAAATCAAAAATGAAAAAAATAATACCAAATATTTTTTTAAAAAACAATTTTTCTTTTTAAACATTTTAATATCTATATTGATTTTTTTAATTAATTGTTTATTATTGCCCTACGAGCACGCTACTGAACTGCCCTATACTTAAAAAATATGTTATGTGCATACACGATTGCAAATTTTACTTAAAATTAGCAAAAGCAGTATATAAACAGAATTACAGAATGCACTTGAAAGAACGTAACAAGTAGCAAAACCGAATTACTGAGGCACAGATTGAAAGAACTGCACGATCCTAGCTGTGATCACAGTATAAAGACTAAATAGCAGGGGTACACACCTAGATTGAAAAAGCACTAGATTGAAAAGATGGCCACTGCTAAACGTCAGACCGACCCAAGTTGCATATGAATCCCACCGGAGAGCATGTAAAGGGCATCTCAAATTGACAATTATCTTTATCACTATGTCTGTTCGCCTGCCAGTTGCTGAAGTATAGGTATTATATACTAATACATGCAATTGTTTTCGAAAAAATATAATTCTTTTTTATAAATAATATTATCTCATTTCACTATTTTACTGGTACCTGATACTCGTTGAAGAAAAGCATTATATTTTTTATTGTCGAATAAATTTCTTAGAATTTGGCGACCCACAAAAATTTTCAAGCGATCCCCAGAGGGTTCGCGACCCACGGTTTGTGCACCACTGATTTAGATTGCCAAAGTTTCCTGTCCGATGCAGCAAGTTTAGCTTTATACCAGCCTCACCTCTCTTGTTCCATCATACGTCGTCAGGTCAAACGGATTTCCTTTCCATCAGGGGTCCACGCTTTCTCTTCCATCAGGGGTCCAGGTCACTGCAAATTTGATATCTCAATATTGTTTGCCCAGAAACTTAAAAATTCAATCCCTCCTCCATCTCCAAGTCTTCCATTGAGGTATCCTCACCTGCCCTCATAAACTCAGATCAACAATCGGCTCAGACAAAACTCAAACTTAAATCTAACCCTTGTTTCCTTCTGTACCCTTGAAATTTTATTCAACTAAATTTTACTTTGTAGACTAAACCTTAATAATCTAACACTCCAAGATTGGATCAACGAACCATTTCATCACAGGAACGATAGACTGCTTACTGTCAAATGTATTACCAGCTATTTGCTCCTAGCTTGCACCACCCTGACTGCTCGACTTCCAAGTACAAAGGACATTTCACCTGGAGATAAAGGGCTATAAAACTCCAACCAACCTGGAGATATAGAGCCTTTGACCCAGTGATTTCCAAACCCTCGCATTTCAAGGAAAAACCATAGTATTTTATGCTAAAAGGATCTGAATTTCCTTTTTCCTAGTTTTCCTTCATGTTTTAAAATTCTAGAATCAGTGGAGATTTTATTTAAAAAAATACTGGCTAAGTATATAAATAGTTTCTACTTCAAAAATTCAGATTTCAATATTATATATTTCTTCACCAATTTCCCATATGTATAACAATACATTTATTCAGTATTTTTCAATTGGTTACATTTGCTAATTTTTGTAGTACATATATTTTAAGCTAAGTAAATGCTAGAATAGTTACCTACATAACATATCGAAACAAGACAAATGTCAACGTTGTTTGGATAGCCTTGCAATTAACAATTCATTTTGTTGTGCAGTTAAATTCTAACGAAGTTTTCTAATAATTGGTGTGTAAAAGTAACATTTGCATGCAAGAGAGTGGAAGTACGGTTTTTCTCTTGCATTCTAAACCTAGATTGTATTTTGTTTGTTTATATCTATTAATTTAGATCATGTGTGCTTTGATATTGAAGTAAACATTTTTCGGGTGTATTATAAATCACTCAAAGTTGAGTTTTCCAAGTGAATGTGGAAAGCAAAAATAATACTGGGTGTTTGATATCACTTGAGATCATTCAATATTCTTCAGTATACAACTAAATGATGTTTGTTTTTGGTGACTATTCAATATGGCATCAATAAAATAAATTTCTTTTAGTTAAGAGGATTAGATTTGTGACATTGAAAAAACTCACTTGGCATTAAAAGAATTTCCTTGGGTCATGATTATTTTTATATAGATGTGGTTGACATATTCATCAAATAAGAATTATATAAATATTGAACATGTATCAACTGATTTCTACTACTTTCCAGAAATATGTTTTGTGTCAATAATTTATTTGTTTGTCATGTAAATTAGATACACGAAGCAGGATTGGCTCAAGGGATGGTTGAGCAGTTCCATCGATCAGGTCACATTTCACGCCAAGAATTACCTTATAACAATAGTTACTCGAACAGAATCGGGCAAACTGCTCTATATTTTCAAATAATTACTCTTAAGAAGAGAGTGAAAATCCTATTTCTCCCTGAGAATCACAAAACGTCTTAAAGTTTGGCATAAGAGAAAAACTCTACACAAACGGTTATTCCTACTTCCAATTTTTCGCAGTTGTTGAATATTATTGGTTACATATAGAATTTGGGGGAGCTTTGAGTTTTGGAGTTCCGCTTTTTGGATTCACAGGTTTCTACAATAACACATTGATTTAAAATATTGAGTTAAATTGTGATATTTCTCAATTTGTATATAATATATTGTTATAAATAAATTATTTCTACTTAACTTTGAAAATGCTCCCCTCAATTTTTCTTAAGCATAACTAATAGATGAAAAATAATTTAATAAAAACAGTCTAGTTTGCCCTCATGTAGCAAAAAAATAGTGTAGACTCCAAAGCACACCTAACCTTTTAAAAAATAATATATATAGTCCCTGTAGTAAAAATAATAGTCACCTAAGTGTAGGATTTTTCAACTTTTTGGAAGATATGGACCGTTATTTGAGTTAATAAAAATACGTTTTGTAAAAAAGAAATAAATTGGTAAAAGTGGCTTTGTTTTTGACCTTATCATGCAGCTTTCATGATTCTTTTGCAAAATGATTTTCAGGTTTCTTGGCTATTTTAAGGATTTTTTTCTCTTTATTTTAGAGTTTTCAATGAATTTTCTTGGAACCCTATATTTTATCCCTTAACAGGGAAAACTTCCCTTGGTGAAATTTAAGGAGATTGAACAAAGTGTAATTCATTTAAAGTTTGCTCGTGTGATTTCAGTAGATTAAAAAGTGAAAAGAAACCTAATATTTAAAACTTTGTTGGTTGACATAGAAAATCATTCTTATTTGATTGTCTCATTCATAGGAATTCATGGAAATTTCACACACATTCAGTTTGGTAATTCTAGACCAATGAATAAAATCTCAATTTCCCATAGCAAACTAAAAATATTCAATTAAAAACTATCCACGCTTCAATTTGTGAAAAGCTGACAGAAAACGTAAGTTGACGTAAAAATAATACTTGTCAATTGTAAAAAAATTAATAATATGGTGTAATATTTATTGGTTATCTAAAAATTGAAGTTTTTAAAGCTGGGTCCGTGAAACTCAAAACTAACACGAGCAAAAACTTCATCTGAGCACTCACGGGTTAATTCGTGATCTATGTTAAATATAGCCTTTGAAAAAGGAAAAGGCCTTGAAGAGGTCAAAAATTTTCTTTTGTTTGAAGAGTACAAACTCTGAACTACCATACATCGATGTATTGTAGTCCAAAAATCCCACATAATCCACACACACGACTGCCATAAGCAAATTGCCTACTTACAGGTCGTAAAGATAACTTCGTTTCATACCAGGGGACAATCAATGGACTTTTGACCTTCAGAGTTTTACTATTTGTCCCCTTCCCCGCAATGCAATC
Organism: Meta bourneti; assembly: GCA_933210815.1. Lineage (NCBI taxonomy): Eukaryota > Metazoa > Arthropoda > Arachnida > Araneae > Tetragnathidae > Meta > Meta bourneti. The sequence goes on along the minus strand of OW119926.1, from coordinate 26,410,699 downwards.
AATCACCGCTTTCTCTGAAGGTTGCAATTGCGATAGCGGGTATCATTGTTGAAAGAAAATTTGGCAATTTAAATATAAGCCTCTGGAAGTAGAAAAAGGGTGAAATTCTTCTGGATAGACATGAATAAATCCACTTGGAGACAGATGAGTTTTGCATTCCTTTGAAAAAATCTGCTCACTCAGATACCATAAAACAGGATTGAGGTTATTTTTTAGTTCTCTTGACAAACATCACACACAAGATGAACATCTTATCAATCAATGGGACACAAATCAGAAGTGTAGTAAGACTAAGTGAATTAAAATTATAACAGAAGCGTTTTATATCAGCACTTTCTGAATAGGTTATTGCACAAGGAATTCTTAGCAAATGTTCAATTTAACGAATTTTTTAGAAAAATCTTGTACTGTATATGGTACGGTATGGTTTAATTAGTCCTAACTTATATGATTAATTCAACATATTCTTCACAATATAACAATAGTCAGTGAATATGATATAGAAAACCTTTTAGAATCAATTCCATCGATATATTAATTTTATATGCATATAGTCTCAGTAAATTTGAGTAACCAACAAAACAGTAATCTTGTTTTTTTAATAGATTATATCCTTTCAGTACCTTTTTGGGTGATTGTAAATGAAAAACTATTCATTTGTCCTTCTAAAAAGGATTACAAGTTTCCTATTTTTGACTCACTTGAAACGATAAAGTGTACCGAGCGGTGTGTCTGATTTAAAAACAAATTTGACGCAAGTTAATTTGTTTTTCAATCAATCGTGTATCCTGAACTTTTTACGGATTTCTCCGTTCATTACCGTAAAATGAGATACCTTCCCCAGTGAGTAACATATTTTGTAAACATACATATCATCGGGTTAGAGCAGAAAATCAATAATTGCCAAACATTATTTGTTACTGTTTAGCTGTTTAAAGACTAATTGTTAGTTTTAGGTAAAAAAAAAAAGGAATTATGAGCATTTTGATAGATAAGAAGTGTAACCGAAGCATATCAGGTAACGAGTCTGCTCTCAGATGACTATGTTGGTTAATTTATTCATAAAAAAGCTGTCGAATGCATAAACTCACATAATGTCATGTCATTTTTTTGTCTATTCGGATAGTAATTTAACAAATTGAGAAATTGAGGGAACAAGACATTAATGGAAGCTTGGGGACGGAATATGATATAAGACTGTCTTTCATAAGTAAATTTGTCATCAGCATTAGGCAAGGCAGATTTCACGTTGGTGCTAAATATGCACGTAATGCAATACATAGGTGGAAGGGTCTGTGGAAGCTTAAACTCGAAAATATATATATATCTTTACTGAACTATTCTTAGTACATTTCTAACATCCCAGATTGGTTAAATTAGGGATAAAATCGGGTTCTAATCTTTACTTTTCTGAGAAGAAAGGGAAAACATTCAACACATAAATATGATGGAAAAAAATTATAGTTATTAATAGCTATAAAATGATTCAACTGAGTTAAATATTTTTAGATATGATATGAACCTGTATCAAGATTATTTTCGTTAATAGTCATTCTTTTTTTTCACAACCATATGCATTAGCCAGATTTCACTTCGGTAATATGCACGTAATGTTATACATAGGTGAAATACATAGGTATGGGAGCTTAGGTTCGAAAATAAAACCAAATATATCCTTATTTAATTTATTGAACTTATAAAAGATGAAAAAAAGTTAACGCGTTCTTACTATTGGTAATTTGATTCAGGTTAAATTTATATTTTATTTTCCTGGTTATGCATAACCTTTATTTTCGTTAGGCTTCAGTTAGGCATGGCTTTTTTTTTAAATTTAATTATAAGTTCAGTCTCATTTTTAAAAGAGATTGAATTTAAATTCATGGAACTTCACAAAATAAAACAAGCTCAACTGGCATTTTAAAATATAAGAGTAAACCAAACTTTCCGGAATTTCAAACAACCGCACTGAATTCTTAAGTACTTCCTTGTAAAACATAAGTAATGCTCAAGCTCCGGAAAAATTACACTATCCTTAGTGATTTGGGATAACCTGGAACTAATCGATAGTGTCGGAGAATGAATGGGCGGAGTCTGTATCTGAAAAGGGAATAAATCCTTATAAAAACACGTATTCCAGGCCCTTTGTTCAAAAGGCTCTGGGTTCGAATCTTGATTTGGTATAAAATGTACCTTCTGTGAGGATTCATTGACAGACCCTCAATTATCCCTCCCAAAGGCAAACCCGCCGACAGGTCGTAAAAAAGCCGGACAATACATTTCCATCTCTCTGGCGCCAGACGGTCGGGACTTGGATCGAAGAGGACAAAAGGAGATTCGTTCCGTAAAAGAGCCCAGGTGTTTAGGAGTGCACCTGCCAGGTGATTAAGTCCACCTGCTAGGTAATCAAGCCACCTGCGCTAAGTAGCTGATCCCATTTTACGTCAGAGAGTCTCTACCGAATCAGCAACCTCAAAAATGAGCAAAGTAAAAACGAACCAATTAAAAGTAAGAACCAATCAAGAACGAACGAATCGGGAACCACCAGCGAACAAAGGCTGGGAGGTTTCAAAAGGAAAAGTAGGGAGTCGAATCGGGAGTTCTTGCCTGTGATCTCGTTCGAGAGGCTTAACTCAGCGACCCTTCGAGCGGTCACTCCTTTGGGAGAAAATACATTTCTTGAAGACGGTTCTCTCAACCTGAGAGGACGCGTTCTTGTAGCCTGGCGTAGGCTGCCCATTTCGAGTTCTTGCCTGTGATCTCGTTCGAGAGGCTTAACTCAGCGACCCTTCGAGCGGTCACTCCTTAGGGAGAAAATATATTTTTTGAAGACGGTTCTCTCAACCTGAGAGGACGCGTTCTTGTAGCCGGCGTAGGCTACCCATCTCGAGTCTTGTTTGTTTCCCGAGCTAACGTCTTAGCTCAGTGACCCTTTGAGCGGTCAACCCCATTAAGGAGCTCTTACTAATTTGGAAGACGGTTCTCTCACCCTGAGAGGACGCGTTCTTGTAGCCTGGCGTAGGCTGCCTATCTCGAGTTCCTGCTTATTTCTCGTTCGAGACTTGAACCAGCGACCCCAGCGGAGCCGTGCCTGTCTTGTGCCGATCCGACGACCCCAGCGGAGCCGTGCTGTCTTGTACTGACCCGACGACCCCAGTGGAGCCGATCCCTGATTGTGCCGAGCCGACGACCTGCGGAGAGTTCGGTACCGACTTCTCGTCCGGCAGTGAACCTGCCTTGTCCTGTCGTCCAGTGAGGATCCAGTGCTGATCTGGTGAAATCGTCACCCGACGAGTAGAGTTTCATCTAGAGACTGTTGAGATACCTTTCTCCAACTCAGAGACTTTCGTACGTCCTGAGATTTCGACACCCTGTCGCATCCAGTTAGCAGAGGCGTGAAAGTGTCGTGTAAATAGATTCTAATATAGCCAAGACATTGTTTTAAATAAAATTATCGTTTGTTATTTAAGCTAGACTGTTCTCTGTAGATTTGAATCTACCACGCTACTCAGAGAATCACTACAGTCTACTTAAATTATTGGTGGCAGCAGGTGGGATTGTTAGCCATTAAATAAAAAATTGGCAACCACACCTTTTGCGTAGTAAGCCCACCCAGGATTTATTACGTGAGGACATCCAGTCCAGAGGCAAACTCAAGAAGAGTTGTGAAGTGAGAAAAAGCAGAACCATCCAGAACTGCTACAACGTGAAGGACATCCTGTCCAGTGTTGAAAAAAGTGTTAGTGTGCCAGTGAAAGAAAAAAAAACGAACGCCCGTCTGACATCCCAACAGAGGCAGAGCAGAGACCTGTCGCAAAAGCAGAGCCAGTCGTCAGACAAGGTAAGCTTGGCATTTCTTTAGAGGCAATTTAATAGATTATTGTTTTAAATTGTTGAGAAAAAAACTGTTGTGAAGAGTGTTTAAATTTTTAAATTGATTTAATTGTGGAATCCATTCTAAAGAAATTCTGATTACTAGTGTATGCAAATTCGCGGAAACGTTAGGATTTAATAATTGCAGTAAATTTGTAGTGAAGATTTGGAAATTGTCAGTTTAGCAATTGCTCGAATAAGTTCCAGGGCTGTGGATGATCTTGTACCTTTAGCACATAGTTAAATTAACTTAGATTGTGAAGTATCTACGCAATTGTGAACTACCTAGTCAAGTTGAATGAAATTTAGTGAACTTGTAGTAGAGATTATTATTGTGTATTATTTTAAGTAAAAATATTTTAATATTGCATGAGTCTGGAAAATAGTTAAGGCTTAGGAAATTGACGGCATTGTGTATTATTATTTTATGTGTGTATTGTTATTTGAAAATTGAAGTTCAGAATAGTTGGTGATTGAATTTTGTAATTGTGTCACTGGGAAAATTTAGTGTAGAACCATGGCGTTTTTAACTAAGCAGAAAAAGGTAGACTTGCAGAAATTAGCATACGAGTTTAATGTTGAGTTTGGTTCCGACGATCGAATCATCGATCTAGCAAGGAAAATACAGGGATGCAATGATTTTAGCGAGGAGAGCGCTAAAGATATGATAGTTAATATCATAGAAGAGAGGAAATTGGCCGAGGCTAGAGAAGAGAGGGAATTGGCTAAGGAAGAGGAAAAATTAGCTAAGGAAGAGGAAAAATTAGCTGCGGAAAGGGCTTTCGAACTAGAGAAGCTAAGATTACAACAATCGGGAGAAGTAAATAGTTTAAGTTCGTCTAGCCATGATAGCGGGAAACCGTCTAAAAACATTAAATCAGTCATGCAAAAGTTTGATGCTGACAAAATAGATATGGCCTTGTTCTTAACTCTTTTTGAACGCCAGAGTAGAAAATTAAAAATCGAGTATGACGAATTGGTCTCACAGCTGCTTAGTCTGTTGCCGATTGAAATCGCGGAGATTATTATTCGTGAACCCGAGGAATTGAGTGATGATTATGATCATGTAAAGTCCGTACTTCTCGCTAGATTCAAGCTTAGCGCAGAATCCTTTAGATGCAAATTTCAAACGCATCAGAGACAAAATGGCTCTTTATGGAAGGACATGATCTTCGAACTAAGAAGCTATCTAGAAGGGTGGCTTAGCGGAATCCAAGTTGAAGATTTTGATTCTCTTAAGAATCTGATGATCGCTGATCAAATGAAAAGAAGGGTACCGGCCGACATAAAGGACCACTTTATTGATCAATGGGGCGAGTTGACCGAACCGAGCGCATTGGCTGAGAAGCTAGACGCGTACGAGTCAACCCGTCGAGTCAAGAAACAGGTGTTCTCCAAACTACCGGAGAAAAGGGCTCTCGACCGCCCAAAACCTATTGAAAAGCCGAATCAGGGAAAGAAATTCGGGGGGGAGAAAAATCACGGAAAGGACTGGAGATCGGGAAGTAAGGGAACCAACACAGAATGGCGGACAAGGGAATTTGAGAAACGTAGTGGCCCCGTTTGTTTTAATTGTAACTTACCTGGTCATATACGCCCTCAATGCCCCGAGTTAAAGAAAGTAGCGGAACCCTTAAATAATCTTGCTACGAGCGCAAATTTTGCTCCCTCATTTGAGCCTTATTTAAGCAAGGCCAAAATAAATGATGTTGACATGGTATTGCTGCGTGATTCAGGAACAACCATTGACCTGGGACCCCTAGACTTGGTGAAACCTGAGGATTTTACAGGCGAGCACATTTGGGTTAAGCAACCTCTGGACAACCACTTCAAGTGCCTACCTTTGGCAAGAATTAAAATCGAAAGTCCAGAACTCGGCGTAATTAGAACTAAGGCAGCAATTGTAGGTAAATCCGTCGAAATGCGACATTACCTCTTAGGAAATTCCACCCAGGAATTAATTGAATCGCAGAGAGTAAAACCAGAACTGGTAAACGCGATTATGACTAGGAGTCAAACCAAACGTCTGAGCCCTGAACAGACTGTAGTTGAGGAAAACCAGACAGAAATAGATCCACTTGAGGTAACGGAACCTGAAAATGAACTAGAGGACGAAAATTTGGGGATAGAGTTACCACCCTTACAGGAAAATTCGGAAATCGAATTAGTAGGCATTCACGCTGAAACTTTTGCCAAGGAACAGCAGAATTGTCCCGAACTCAAATCTATTTGGGATAAGGTCAGGCAAAATAAAACGAGTGAGTTCGTGATTGAAAAAGAGCTACTCTTTAGGCAGTCTAAGGATCATCGAGGCGAAGAGCGGAGGCAGCTAGTAATACCCGCTATATATAAAAATAAAATTTTAAGCCTTTGTCATGATGGGTTCGGATCCCACATGGGCAATACGAAAACTAAAGATAAGCTGTTGCGCTATTATTTCTGGCCCCAGTGTATTAAGGAGATCGAGGAATATGTGAAATCGTGCGATGCTTGTCAGAAAGTCGGGAAATCCTCGGAACAAAAGAGAGCGCCCCTTAAGTTAGTGCCCGTGATCACCGAAGTGTTCGCGAAGATGAATATAGACATTGTGGGTCCCTTGCCAATATCACCGAAAGGGAACAAATATCTCCTGACGGCTATTTGCCTTGCTTCCAAATACCCGGAAGCTATTCCTTTATCAGCAGTGAACTCAGAAACCGTCACTGATGCCTTGCTTGCTATCTTTAGTAGAATAGGTTTCCCCAAAGAACTACAACTGGACAATGCTACGTATTTCACTAGCAACCTCACAACTACCTTCTTTGAGAGGTTTGGGATTAAGGTGGTGCGTAGTTCGATCTATCATCCGCAAACGAACCCGGTGGAACGGTTCCACCGGACCCTAAAGAGACTTTTGAAAGCGATGTGCCTGGAGCTAAAAGAAAATTGGGAGGACGTACTTCCATCGGCTCTCTTGGCTTTGCGGAACGTCACCCATGCGTCAACCGGTTTTAGCCCCGCAGAGCTAATTTACGGGAAGAATTTGAGAATGCCCGAATCCATTTTATTTGACAAATGGTGCCAAAGTCCCCCATGTGAAGACATTGTCACGGAGTACGTATTCCAGTTGATAAATCGATTGCGACGGTGTCAACAGGTAGCCACCGCAACCGAAACGGACGCAAAAGTTAAAAGGAAGTCGTACTACGACAAAGGATCGGTGAAGCGCGAGTTTAAAGTAGGCGATCGCGTCTTAGTATTGTCATCTTGCCAACAAACAAAATTCGCCGTAAAATGGGTTGGTCCGGGAACTATAGAGAAACAGCTTTCGGAGACCAATTACGTTGTTAAGATGCCAGGGAAGGTAGAGAAGGTACGAGTGTACCACATTAACTTATTAAAGCCATACCACCAGCGGATGGAAAGCGTAAATGTTTTGATGAGCGAAGTATTCTCTCACGACACCGTAGAATCTGATTTGGATATTCAGTATCCTATCGCAGATCCGAATATTTTTGATTTCGGAGAGGTAGTGAAAAACAGTAAATTGGAAGAGCGATGCACGCAGGATCAAATCAATGAACTTGGGAAATTGTTAAAATCCCATAGGCAATTATTTTCAAATGATCCCGGTAGGACGAATCTTATCGAACATGATATCGATTTAATTAGTGACAAACCCATTAGATCGAAACCCTACCGCACCTCTCCTAGACAAACGGAAATCCTCAAGTCAGAAATTAAGAGGATGTTGGATTTAAAAATCATTGAGATCGGGGAGTCCGATTACACTTCCCCTATGATTTTAGTAGAGAGTCCAGGACGTGACCCTCGCCCTTGTGTCGATTATCGTCGATTAAATTCCATCATTAGGACGGAATATTATCCACTGCCTAATATGGACGAGCGAATCGAACAAGTGGCAGCCGCAAAATATATAACGGTCATAGATCTGACCAAGGGATATTGGCAGATACCCTTGAGTCTTAAGGCACAAAGATTGGCCGCTTTCGTGACTCCATTCGGGTCATATAGACCACTAGTTCTTCCGTTCGGACTAGTAAACGCGCCATATTGCTTCTCAAAATTCATGGCTCAACTCTTACAAGGGTTAGATGAATTTTGTGTACCCTACTTAGACGATGTAGCTATATTTTCGCAAACTTGGGAGGAACACATCAAACATCTCGATGTGGTTCTTAAGAAAATCACGTATGCGAAATTAACAATTAAACCTGCCAAATGCAAGTTCGCACAGAGCAGTGTCAAATATTTGGGACATATGGTAGGGAGTGGATGTAGAACTCCGACTGAGGCGAAAATCCAAGCGGTAGTTGATTTCCCCACACCCAGGAATAAAACACAGATCAGACAATTTTTAGGTTTGAGTGGATATTACGCCCGGTATATCCAAAATTATGCCATAATAGCCGAGCCATTAACGAGGGCATTAAAAGGAAAGAATAGAAGGGAGGAGGTAGAGTGGTCCACGGAATGCGACTCAGCTTTCCGAGAGCTGAAAACGAAACTCACTGAGAAGCCGGTGTTGTACGCCCCAGACTTCTCAAAGAAATTTATCCTCCAAACTGACGCTTCCAACCAAGGAATCGGGGTAATCATGGCACAAAAAGGGCCAGATAAAGTTGATCACCCGATATTATATTTAAGCCGGAAGTTTACCGACACAGAAAAGGAATTCTGCACTACCGAAAAAGAATGCGCAGGCATTATTTACGCAATTAAAAAGCTGCGGCATTACTTGGACGGACAACGCTTCACTATTGAAACGGACCACAATCCGTTAGTATTTTTAAAGAATAACTCCGGGAATAACCCGAGATTGATGAGGTGGGCGTTGGCTTTACAGCCCTTCAATTACCAGATCATCCATAGGGCTGGGAAGGACAACCAACATGCAGATTGTCTGAGCAGAATGCTGTCGGAAAATTAAATAATACCAAAAGTACCGATTTAAATTGTACATAAACCCCAGTATTTGATTGAACTTATGTGATAAAATATAATTGTATCACAAGAGTAGGATGTAAGAGTATTGTAAATAGTAGATGTAACTTGAAATTTAAGTGTTGAAATCATGTTAAAATTTTGTATATAAATTCTTAAAATTGTTGCCTCTAATGATGTGTCGAGTTGCCATGTCTAACCCTTGCCTTATAGATTTTGCCATACCACAAAATCTTTCTTAGGGGGGAGGGGTTGTGAGGATTCATTGACAGACCCTCAATTATCCCTCCCAAAGGCAAACCCGCCGACAGGTCGTAAAAAAGCCGGACAATACATTTCCATCTCTCTGGCGCCAGACGGTCGGGACTTGGATCGAAGAGGACAAAAGGAGATTCGTTCCGTAAAAGAGCCCAGGTGTTTAGGAGTGCACCTGCCAGGTGATTAAGTCCACCTGCTAGGTAATCAAGCCACCTGCGCTAAGTAGCTGATCCCATTTTACGTCAGAGAGTCTCTACCGAATCAGCAACCTCAAAAATGAGCAAAGTAAAAACGAACCAATTAAAAGTAAGAACCAATCAAGAACGAACGAATCGGGAACCACCAGCGAACAAAGGCTGGGAGGTTTCAAAAGGAAAAGTAGGGAGTCGAATCGGGAGTTCTTGCCTGTGATCTCGTTCGAGAGGCTTAACTCAGCGACCCTTCGAGCGGTCACTCCTTTGGGAGAAAATACATTTCTTGAAGACGGTTCTCTCAACCTGAGAGGACGCGTTCTTGTAGCCTGGCGTAGGCTGCCCATTTCGAGTTCTTGCCTGTGATCTCGTTCGAGAGGCTTAACTCAGCGACCCTTCGAGCGGTCACTCCTTAGGGAGAAAATATATTTTTTGAAGACGGTTCTCTCAACCTGAGAGGACGCGTTCTTGTAGCCGGCGTAGGCTACCCATCTCGAGTCTTGTTTGTTTCCCGAGCTAACGTCTTAGCTCAGTGACCCTTTGAGCGGTCAACCCCATTAAGGAGCTCTTACTAATTTGGAAGACGGTTCTCTCACCCTGAGAGGACGCGTTCTTGTAGCCTGGCGTAGGCTGCCTATCTCGAGTTCCTGCTTATTTCTCGTTCGAGACTTGAACCAGCGACCCCAGCGGAGCCGTGCCTGTCTTGTGCCGATCCGACGACCCCAGCGGAGCCGTGCTGTCTTGTACTGACCCGACGACCCCAGTGGAGCCGATCCCTGATTGTGCCGAGCCGACGACCTGCGGAGAGTTCGGTACCGACTTCTCGTCCGGCAGTGAACCTGCCTTGTCCTGTCGTCCAGTGAGGATCCAGTGCTGATCTGGTGAAATCGTCACCCGACGAGTAGAGTTTCATCTAGAGACTGTTGAGATACCTTTCTCCAACTCAGAGACTTTCGTACGTCCTGAGATTTCGACACCCTGTCGCATCCAGTTAGCAGAGGCGTGAAAGTGTCGTGTAAATAGATTCTAATATAGCCAAGACATTGTTTTAAATAAAATTATCGTTTGTTATTTAAGCTAGACTGTTCTCTGTAGATTTGAATCTACCACGCTACTCAGAGAATCACTACACTTCCATTATAAGTTTGGAATCGACTTTGAGTCATAGGTTTCAGTCTTATTAGCCGCCATGTAGCAAAAAAAATGGCCATAGAGATCACAAACCGAAAGCAAACTCTAACCCAGGGACAGAAATTAAATAATAATCAGAAAATAATTTCGGGGTGACCAGGTCTTCTCTCTCCCGTTTCCCCATTCCAATCGAATTGAGATAACGTTCGATGAGCATTGGATTTAATAATTTTTTCGAATGTCTATATCTAAATAATTTATACTACTGAGATAAAGATATCATCTTCACAAAAAAGCCTTTCACAAAAGCCTATGAACCCTTCTCACATAAAAAGTGTGATGTTCCCGTGAATTATACTATGTACTCAGAAATAAGAATTGGATTTAGTGTTTTTGAATCATTCATGTTTTTCCAAATTCAAAAGCTACGGACATGAGTTGTTTTAGACTGAAAGAAAGCGTTTTCCTTTCATAATAAATTACTTTTGTCTAAATAAAGGGAACGAGTTTGCTTTAAAACGGCAATAGTTTTTTTTTTTTATTCTAGTGATTTTAAAAGTGAGAATACTCTATACACTGAACCTTCTATAATGAAAATTTGTAATAGTACAAGTAATAGTACATTTTTAATATTGTAATAAATAAAAACATTCAAAATGGTACGAGCAACTCGACATTTTCTTCACCCCCTCATTGCAAGATTATTCCTTCTCTATGGCCCCTTCGATTCGAACAACTGATTCCATTCGGTGCGAGAGAAAATGAGATGTTTTTACCACACGTGGAAACAAGAAATAGCCAAAGGGGATGTCCTTGCCGGAGGAGGCCGTATTTGGAATGCTGTCTCCCGTAGGACACTTTTCTAGGAATTCTTCTCTACCCCCAACTCAATGGAAAAGGTTCGAATGATCGAAAGAATCCCTCTGTATTTTCTCTATCACCACAGTTAGTGAGATGATTGGATATAGTCATTCTGTTTTTCAGTAATCCAGATTCTTATTGTGTGGATCTCTAATTTAACTAACAGGTGCAAAGTTGCTACTCATTGTAAAAATGTGCCCCGTAAAGGAGAATACGATCTAATAATTATATTAATAATTAGTGCTCCTAAATTTCATAGGGGAAGGAGCTGAGAAAGCAAAAATGGCTTTCTTCTTAATGGGCAGATGGTCATTTTGTTATCAAATATTCGTGCTGTGCTGATGCTTAAAACAATTTAAATGATGGTTGTAGGTAATTGCCTTAAAAGGATATATAGTCTCATTTGAAACACAAACACTTCAAGGGCTGGGGTTTTGTTTCGCAACAGCATGGAATTATTTTATTTTTTCCCTCTTAGGTATGGGTATATCCAAGCTATCTCTCTTACAAAAATTATCTCATCTACTTGTAGTCTGGTCGTGTTCTAGCACAGTATAGCCTTTTACACCAGTGTTTCTTAACAACCCTGGGCCGTGAGAGGTTCTCCTGGAATTTGATGGATTGTTTTAATGCGAATGATAATTTTTGACAAGACAATCAAATTTATTCTATTTTTTATATTTTGATCAAGTTGTGATTTAAAAAGGAATTTAGTTTTCACAAAACTCAAATTTTTTCTGAATTATATTTAATTTTTTTTCTTTTTCGAATTATTTATATGTATTTTTAAAAAAAGATTTAAGCATGATAACTACCATTATCAATCTATTTGAACTATACAAATTGTATTTTGAAGAACACAACAAAAATTAATCCCATGTACAAATTGCTGAATTTTCTGGTCACGCATATATTTTCTGTAATTATACATATGTGTCAAGTATTTTTTATCTTGATTTTACAAATCATGATTTTTAAATTTTAGTTTTCGCATTGGAAAGATTTGATTTTCTACCATATTTTGAGGAAATCGTTAATAATCACTTTTAACAGGGAACGTAGCCAGAATTTTATTTTGGAGGGAGCCCCGCGCGAAGATAAGAATGAAACTTTTATACAAAACTCTTTAAAGACACTTTTAAAAAAGTTGTATGAATTTGAAAAATATTTTGTTTCTTTTGATAACAGGATCTGAAACTTAAAAATTAGTATTTCTCTAAATTTATCATAAAAAGTGACACATCTCGGTTGATCTAAGTACAAGAATTGTTCCGTAAATATTTACAAAATATGAATTACATTAAATAATTAAATCTTGTTCCTGGAAATTTACTTTTTATTTTGCAACCACTGTTTGGAGTACGAAGATGTGAGAAGAGGTGGAGTCAAAGCAGAAAAAGTATTCATAATCATTTTACTTCATAATAAAGATTTTGTCAGATATTTTTAAAGAGAATTTTAGTTATTGCCAGATATTTTAAAAACATGACAGCCATCTTAAGAATGAAATAACGTTATTTTACTTGAAGAAAAAGGAAAGCATATCAAGCAGTATGTATCTTATTTGCAGATATATTTTAAATGTCAGAAATAAAAAAGTTTGAAAATTAAATTAAATTACAAAAAATTAAGTGTAAATAATTAAAATTAAAAATATAGTTGAAATTAAAATTGAAAAATTAAAAAACTTCCAGCTTGATTTTCAAAAATAAAAGGCAAACCATTGTGTAATTTACTGATAATTAAGCCTGCCTGTCGGGAAATTGCTTCCAGAAAATTTCAAATCCAATCCCTTAATCGATGGAATTTTTCGACACTTCATCACGGGCATTTTCACGACATGTAAAATTGGAAAAAGCAAAATCAAGATAAGAAACATAACACTAACGAGAACCATGGATACCCATGCAATGTGACACTGCTACTTAAAATGAATACTCTGGTATTCGAATACACAGTGAATACTTTTGGCATCCGAATACCTAGGATGGGTACTCTTGCAACCGAATACCTTGGATCCGAGTGCTTTTGTAACCGAATACTTGTATCTGAATACTCTTATATTCGAATACCTTGGATCCAAATATTTAGGTATTCGAATACTTTGTAAAAGAATCGAGTACAACGATTACTTTAAGTACATGAGTACCTTTTGTATTCGAATACTACCATCACTAATTTTAAGTTTAAAAAGATAAGCACTTCCTTTTTTTCATACATTTATAATCCTTTAAATAATACACAATTTCCTTCATACTAGTGCATGACTTTTGTACATCTCAGATGTTTAAACTTAGAAGTGCTGAAAAACACACAATTTTTAAAACACTTTGTGGTACAAAAAGGAGTTCATAAAACGAAATATTTCAATTTTAGGAGAAAAAATCTTACATTGAATGTCTAAAAAGGATGTATATAACCTTCAATTAACTCACATGATGCAGTTTGTGTTAACTTAACTTAAAGTAATAATCCCTACAAGATTCCCCAATCATAAATTTCAGACATCGCCTGCAAGAAAAAGTATTTTTATTTCAAGTCTTGAGAGTATTCGTGTATATATCCTATATATAGCTTATATAAATTAATTACTTGACTCCTATTTTGGGTGGGGTCATGGTAGCCCGGTTGAAAGTGTAGCGGATTAGAAACAGGAGAGTTGCGAGTTCGAAACTCGATCCAACCAAAGACCTTCGTGTACATGTGGACTGGTGTGCGTTAAATCTGTTGGGACCTCAAATGTCTCCTCACGTTGAAGTGGTGTGGAAGTTTGGAGAGTAAGGTGCTAGCTCAAGTGTTGCATCGTCATCTGACCGTGGTTCAAAATTACGAGGTGTTGTTCTCGGATCTTTCCCTTCAGGATTCAACTACCCCCTATTTTGAAGTGCTGTTTGTTTCTCAGTTCACACTTAATAAACCATTAATGCAGTCAGGAATTATTATTTTCGGAGGAACATAGAAATTGAATTTTATGATAATTGAAGATTTGGAATTATTACATTAACGAGTATTTTTTATTTTGCACTTTTAACCAATTTAGGAATACAATTTTTATGCAAAATGAATATCTTCATTTTTATGCAAAATGAATATCTGAACTTATATTTTTAAAAAGATATAGGTTCGCGCGCTAAGTCTTTGTATAGTATATTAAATTTAGTCCTGACTATGAAATGAAAAACAAAGACATGCAGTATTAAAATTGTTACACCTCAGATGTTTTCATCACAGAAATGATTTCACGAGGGTTTTTCAATAAATATTTATTGTTTCTTAAATACATACAATTTTCTATGCGAAGTATAGAGTACTATAAACAATTATTTTCATAATTCAATAACTATTTTTTAAAGAAATCCATGCATTTTATAGTATTTTATCTTTAAGACATTTTAAAAATTCGATACCAACGCTTTCTAGGTAGCTCAGGACCCCATTGCCTCCCCCGGTCAAGAATATATGCTTCTTATATAGATTAGATATAATGTAACTTATTTTTATCAGATAAATGCAAATATTTAAATTAGTAAAAAATATTGTTCTCAAGGTCAACTGAAAATAAAGATATTAAATTATACTATGTAGATACTGAAAACTGAATCTGGGAACTTGTCAAAAAAATTCGAATAAATTTGAAACGTCATAAAAAGCTAATTATCCGAACGCCTAGTGAATTTTTCAATCAATGGAGGTTTGACACATTACAGTCTGAAGAATTACCATCTCCTTAATTAGTTATATACAGGATGAGTCTAAATTATTTTTACAAAATAAGAGGGGTGATAGTACCCATCCAGACGAGCAATAATTACCATGGAACATAAGGTCGCATTCCACTCTGAGAGGCAGAAAAGAGTAAAATTAGAATTTCAACATGAACTTACAACAGTGTTGGGAAAGCGAATGAACGATACCAAAAGTTGCACAATCTGTTTTATTGATCAGAGAAAAACTCACAGCAAGTACTCAAAGTGGCGGCCACGCGTGTCGTTGCACAGTTCACACCGGCGAAGGAATGACTGACTCTCGAAGATTCCTGGTGTTGTGTTAATTTTGTCTGCGACAACACCGATTCTCGCTACGAGATCTTCAACCGAGTCCACAAGCGTCTGGTACACTAAAGATTTCATGTGCCCCCAGAAGAAAAAGTCCAGTGGGTTGAGGTCCTGTGAGCGAGGAGGCCAAGACACAGGTCCGCCACGTCTGGTTCATCGTGCGGGATATGTGGCATTCAAGAAGTGCCGGACCGTGCTGGAAAAGTGTGCTTGCAGAGGCGATGGCTTGTTCATGTTCGACGCGTTTCGACTTTACTCTTTTCTGCCTCTCAGAGTGGAATGCGACCCTATGTTGCATGGTAATTATTGCTCGTCTGGATGGGTACTATCACCCCTCTTATTTTTAAAAACAATTTAGACTCACCCTGTATATGGAAAACTGTATGAAATAAAACCCCAACTTTTGATACATTAAATTTACCTATTTTATACTAAATTTATCTATGCCCAATTTCAAAATTTATGAATAATCATAATTAATACATTTGTTTTATGACCAGCTAACGCTATAATGTTATACAGTATTTGAGCATAACGACATTTGATATTGTCATTGCTGATTCATCAATTCAAAATGTAATTACAAAACGCGAATATACCAGTAAAAGATTTTTCGAAATATTTATCAATTTTATCTTAGTAAATAATGCATTTCCAAATATGTAAAGGCAATTTAAAATAGTACAAATTCAATACAATACAAAATAGTTTAAAATCTATACACTCACTACGTTAGAATTAGAGTTCAAAACAGTTTTATTTTTCCGAAAAGCAAATTTTGCAGGATAATTTGTTTATAAGGAGATTTTTAAAAATATTCCGACATTTCTCTATTGGGCCATACATAGTGCAGTTGCAATGCATTTTCTGAAAGTTATTTCATATTGCAACACACTTCTAACCCATACCCATTTAAAAATATTTTTCATTTTGTTCAGTTGTTTATACAGGTTTTGATAGTTCAAAGCCCATTATATTTTTGAAACATTCCTTTTCTACGGCGCGAAGGAAAGGAATGCTTCACATTGATTTTAGTGATTGAAGTATTCATGGAGAGTGCATTAACTTCTAGTGGAACGAATTCAAAATGGGAAAACCCACTTTACTCAGACTAAAATGCCGATTACTGTGGTTCAATTTTATAGATGGTTAAAGTTAGCTATTCAAATGAGCATTTTTAAAATTTCCGATGAAAATCACCACTGTGATGGTGCCAAAACACTTGAATCAGTTTTATTCTGATGTATAGAATTATGGTAAGATTGTGTCCAGAATAAGGAAACAGGAGTGTGTTTCGATTCTTTCAAGCCTTTCCAAGATTTGTCCACTAAAAATAGGAAATTTTGAAAAATTCATTTTTTTAGTGGAAGCCCATTGGGTACGTTAATCTAAATCTGTACTAAGAACTTCTCTGTAATAACATCATACTAAAATTTGACTAATTTTTGTTTGCAGAAAATATTTATGTTTGGCATCATTTGAAGATTTGTAAATTTTTCTTTTCGGCATCTGGCAACATGCGTGCAATTTGATTTTGGAGTTCCAAGCCAACGCACGGCGGCTTCCACGATGAATCCTGATATAAACTCATTAGTGTATTCTTATTTATTGAAAAGTTGCCCTAAAGGTGCGCAATTATTTTCTAAAGCGACTAATACGGTAAGAAAATTCTTTTCGTTTTTAGTGTTTTAAAACGGTTTTAGAAATTGGAAGTTTCTGTGAACACGTGGGAAATTTTAGTTTTTCATGCCAGCTATGCCTAATATTTTTGAATTTGCAGTATGTTTTACTGAAGCATGTTTACAGGCGAATCTTTTTTGTTATTAATTGTACCATATTCTCTTGCATTATCATTCAGTCTCAGTGTTCCGCGTATGTGTATAACAACGTAGTCCATATTGTTGCCATTGGTGGTTTTGGATGAAGGTATTTCCAACAGCCTGTCACCGTTTTCAGTGCATTCTTTTAAATCAAATTAAAATTGTATTGT
Source organism: Meta bourneti (assembly GCA_933210815.1). Lineage (NCBI taxonomy): Eukaryota > Metazoa > Arthropoda > Arachnida > Araneae > Tetragnathidae > Meta > Meta bourneti. Next base: position 26,393,399 of record OW119926.1, on the reverse strand, counting down.
TTATTTACTGTGGTCACATGATCAATTTATACAGCTGCCAAGATTGGAAAAGACTTGGAATTTGCTTCTAGTGTCTTTAAATATCAATCTTGGTCTCAGTATTATCACATTTGTCTGGCGTGGCCTCAAATGTCCTCACATTGTATTGATGTGGATGCTTGGAGAGTTGGGTGCCAGCTCAGGTGTGACCGTCATCGGATATTGGTTCGAAATTACATGGTGGTGTTCTCAGATCTTTCCCCTCGTGGGTTGATCCCAGACCATCGCCAATAGCCCTTTGTGTTGCTCCAGTGCAACGTTAATTAAATACCTACCTACCCATACACTGGGGGGTGAATGGCCTGTTATAGTGAGGAATGGTACCTGTCCTCCCCTTGGGTTTTATCCCGAACTGTGCCACAACTTGCTACAAAAGATGCCAACATTGCCAAAGAGTCTAAGCTGTTCTAATGAATTGAGGTAGACTAATGGAAAAGGTATGCATACATTAAAATTTTGGGTTCCAGCTACTGAGTCTTCTAATCAGTAGTTATCATTTATGGTTTCACGTTCATGTCGAGTTTGTTATATTTAATCAAACCTGCAAGCCTGAAATAGCTTTTAAAATATTTTTATTTATAGAAACCAGTTCCCCTTGGATCATTGTGTTTAGAAGATATTGTTCAGAAAAGGTATGTCATACTTAAAATTTACTGTGATGTACCCAAATATGAGTGTTTCATTCCATGCAAGATGTTCCTTTCTAATCTACTAAATGTATTTTAACTTGTGTTCATACGAGTACTGAGTTACTCGTTTTGTGCATATCTCTATGTGATCCATCTGGAATATTCCATGTAGAAGATTACATGTAAAATTAAAATTGGTTGTTAAAAATAAATGGACTACATTAATAGGATTGGGAAAATTTAATTTAAATACCAAACAATGCTTTAATATCAGTTTATAAAGCATAAGAAGTTATAGATAGGTGGTTATAACTAAACAGGTGTTTGAAGCTCTCTGGGTGGAAAACTATTAGTCCAGCCTCACACTGGAGCAGATTGTGTCTGGCGCAGCATGGTCAAATATGGCCCTTGTGCCATAAAACACCCACACTGGAGCAGCATGCATCGAAAGATGCAACGTAAGCATGACTACTCCACTTCTATACAGAAAACACGTTTGTACGCATGCACATTTCAGAAAGTTTATTGTCACAGGACCAATTGCTTTAGACCCAATACAACCAAATTAGATCATGATTTCTTTCCTGGCCATGCGATTTCTCTAATTCCCTGATAATTAACTATTTTTCTGAGATTTAGCATCTGAGAACCTTTTTAACTAGGGCTTGGAGCATCAAAATCCCTTACGTTCATCATTGACTATGCTGCTACTTTGACGTATTTTAACAAGCACCATGACTTGTTGCTCATCAAAATTGATAACACATTGCAAAATTTCATATTATCCAAAGGTTTGATTACATAATATTCATGTTGATGGAAGGTCAACCAAATTTTAGGTACAGCTGCAGTCTCTGCCGCGCGCGGTGGCAACGCGTTTTTTTTGGCGCCGTGTTTGGCACACTTTTTATGTCGCCACGGAAATCTTCCAACATTGAATATATACTGCATACGTACGGATGAATTATGTAAATCTGAATTAAACAACATTTTGACTAGAAAAACACTGCAAATATTGATTAAATATATGGACTTTTGGCGTAGTTATAAGCGACTCATGCCGGTGAGGGTAACCCATTTTTTCTCGAATTTCCAACAGTGAATATGTACGGATGAATTATGTAAATCTGAATTAAACAACATTTTGACTAGAAAAACACTGCAAATATTTATTAAATATATGGACTTTTGGCGTAGTTATAAGCGACACAACCAATGCTGGACAGAACTGGACGCCGGCAAGGTTGCCATAAAAACAGCTTAACCCTAACCAGGAGAAAATTCGAGAAAAAATGGGTACCATCACCCGGCATGAGTCGCTTATAACTACGCCAAAAGCCGCGCCAAGAGTCGTTGCCACCGCGCGTGGCAGAGACTGCATCTGTACCAAATTTTATCCTGGTTGAAAAACTTGAACCAATTTTTTATTTGTGAAATCTTAATTCCTCTGACCAGGAAAGTATGGAAAATTTAGCTTTGTTCGGTTTGATAGTTCTTTCTACCTGGCTAGGGACATTTTGAATATAATCACCCTATTTTACTCTCCCTTTTTTATTTTAAATATGAAAGTGTAATTAATGGCATTTTTAGTTTATAGATAAAAGCCTTAGTAAAACATTAAAAGCTTCAAAAAATGACTAAGATAAAAACAAGGTGATTAAAATGATTTAGTTATTTTGATAGAACAGAATGTCCATCATTTAGACCAAAGTAAATAACAAGGAAAATAGTGCTGCTACCACTTGCTTCTTTAATTAACCCTCCTGGTGGTTGTCTCAATGAGGTAACTTGTCATTAGCATCTCGTCATTCATTAGATTATGTTGAAGCTGGCCAGATCTTGCTGTACAAGATATCTCTTTGAAACCACTTGGAGGGTTAAGCCCTTCCAGGCCATGTGCACACACAAAGGCAGAAAAATACTAGTAGGTTTAATTATTTTTGGCAAATTTGGATACTGTCATAATGAACCTGGATATGCACTATTCAATAATGTATGTGAATAATATGTGGAGTTGGAAAAAATAGTAGAAATTAAGCAAATTTTATGACTGTCCATTTTGTGTGCCTAATATTTGTTATAATTTCTTTTAGTCTGCTGAAGACTCCTGTGAAATCTGCTAAAGGTGATTATTCTTTGCTTGAAAGTTTGTTTTTAAATTGAGATTAACCATTGGGGAAATTTATGGAAAATCCCTAAAATTTAAAAGTTGATAAATTAAGAGAATAGACTACTATCAGTAACTTTTTTACTTCAAAATGAATGGAATCTCTGAACCATTTTTAAATTCCTCAGAATATGTACATGATAATATTTTTATACCATAATTATGTGAAATGGTTGCACACCAAAATTTACATAAACATGTATGTTTATTCTTTTCAAAACAAATCATCACTAACTTTTAATGCATTACTTTCTGTAAACTAAAAGATCATAATACATATTCATTTTTACTTTCATTGCTTGCTCTTTCACACTTTTCTTCTAAAATTTCTGTAGTTAAATCTTTTATGGTCGTTTGAGGACGTACTGTAACATTACTATCAATTTCGATGTGGGAATAGTATCTCTCCACTTTGATATGATTTCAAATAAATTCAATCAAGAGTCAGTCCTCAATTTTGACTTCATTTCTTAATGTTCAAAGACCTTTCCAGAGTTATCCTGGGTAGCATTTGAGTTGACACTGAGTAATTAAGGTTTAATTGCATTTCGTCTGAGAGCTAGACTGGACTTACATAATCATTTGTCCTATTTTCAAATAGGGTTCACTGTAGTTAACATGGGAGTTGCATTTCCATGATACCCAAGCAATCTTTTTTGCTTTCATCCTACTACTGTATTCCCCCTTTGTGACATGTTTACTTGAAGATGTCTTGTGTGTATGGTGCAACTTGGCCAAATATAGACCTTGTGCAATAAAATCTAAAACAAACCAACATATAGTCAAATGCTAACTAATGATTTCTCATAATTAGTTTGGATTTTCACCTTTTTTTTAAAATGAATAATGAAACTATTGTGGTAAAACAGGGCAGGTGACACAAGTCACCAAATTGGTACCATATTAGGTGAATCCAATCAAAATCAGGAAGGCTGTTTGCCTCACCATCTTTGAATCGAATGATATTTTGCAAACAGATACATTTTGGGCCACCTGGAATCAACATATTTTTTTATAATCTCGAAAAAAAAGTTTCCTCGAGATACAAGGCTGTGAAAGTGACGTCACAAATTAAAACATATCTTACTTATGTGATTTTTAACTAGGTGATGTACACTATCTCCTAAACATTTAAGATAATCCAATTTTTTAAAAAACAATTGCAAGACTAGAGCAAGTATTGATACTAATTTCTTTAGTGATATGTAAATAGCATTGGAAATATGAATTTTTTAATTTGAGTAATTTTAAATACATTTTCCTCAAAAAAGCCATTTTCTAAAAATCTGATTATTTTTTATTAAGTTCCTATATAAATATTCTATCAGTGTGTGAGCTTTTTTGCAGTTTTGGAATAGTTAAGCTTAAATATTTTATTGTGTAATGACCCTGATCGAGAAAACCCGATGCGATCAGAAAACAATGAAATACCGTCACACACAAATTCCCTTTCGAAGTACGAAAAATCCCATGTCAAATTCCTTATAAAAGGATTAAAAGGTTTTGAAAATCCCTAAATTAAATCGGGATTCCCTTTCAGCCAGTGAGAACTACGCTTTCTGTATTTGCTTAAAAATACTTTTTTATTCAATGTTAACCAAATAATTTGAATAATAATTTACAGTATTTATTTAATTTGAATAAATTATCTATCAAAAAATTACATATTAAACATTTACATAGAATTTCACAAACATAATTTTGCTGTTCATCTCGTTACAAAACCAAATTTAAAAAATACACTAATTGTTTTAATATAAAGGATCAGTAATAAACTACATATTAAAAATATTAATAAATTCCTATAACTATATTAAAACATTTAAACAATATTGAAACTAGTAGCACAAAACTTAATACCCTATAAATCCTTGTAAAACAGTTCTGAAATTGCATAGATAAGAAGAATTACAAAGCTCAGTAATATATTTAACATTGCAGGTAATGATATAAATTTTTATTTACTTAAAACAATAAGAAAATTTGTAATTTGAATATTAGTTACGTTAAATAAACTATTAATTAAAATAAATTGAAATTTGTTAAATTCTGCGAAAGTGTTTAATATGTCCTTTCTGCCACATAAAACTCCGAGAAAGCATTCAACGGATACTTCAATAAATGACTGTTTCAATGTTGAACTTCACGAATGCAATTCATAACTAAATACAGGTTCATAATTAAACTTACTTTCAATCATCATCAATTCTTGAAAAGTTGCACTCTTGTGTCACAATACTAGATTGGATTTTGTGTATAACAAGAGTGAACTTAGTTATTTAAAAAGTATTTTTTGATGTTGCAGGAAAATTTTCATGTGCCTTCCTCCATAAAAAGACATAATTAAGTTTATTAGTCTTCTGAAACCATGAAATTGCTTTTCACTTAATATATTCATTTGTTTGAGAGATAAATTTCACAAAAAAATCACAGAATGAATTATACCCAAATCCAAGAATGAATTAAAGAGTAAATGAGTATTATATATTAAACGATTTATAAAATGTATAGAAATAAGATGTAATCAGACAAAGGTAAAGGCTTTTTAATATACCAATCATGACAATGATTGGCACATTAAAAAGCTATTCTCATTATATAAATAATCTTCCCCGTGTGAGCAGCTGGGTAGATAAAAAGCAGCTGTTTGTAGAATATAAATATTCAACACTCCTTGAGCACTCAGAATAGTATATCTTTTAGCTTTATTTTATAATTTGTTGCAGCAGGTACAAGTTATTACCAAGTGAAAATTTTAATGCAAAGTCCTGAAGCAATATGCAGCCCAAATATTTCGGCGATAAATAATTAGACGTTAGTTATAGTAAGTTCTGCGGTAAATAATTAGAGCTTGGCTGATTTCTTTTTTAAAACTATTAACAGTAGAATTATAGATTATCAAAAATCTTAGTTTCATGCACTTTATTGATATGTATAGAAATAATGAGTCATGTTATATCATCGAAAAAGGTGCTTGATCTTCTGGTTGAGGAGATTCAAGCGCTGACTTACTAGTGGAGGAATACCGTTGGCCTCTCTCGTTGAAATTTTAATATCTTATGTGGAAGGCTCTTAAAAATAAATCTTTGAGAAACTGCATTAGCTATATAGGATACTACATTAACAACATTCTAATGAACTTATGCAGAAAGTTTCAAAAAGTTTAAAGTTGGCTTTTTAATTAAATCTTAACCAAACTTTAGCAAGTTCTGTGGCAAACTGTTAAAACTAATCCAATTTTAAAAGATATTTTGACTTATTACGAACAGTACATTTAAGTATCACTAGCAAAAAAACAAGTTTATCTCTAATAGTTTAAGCGTAGTGGAATTTTAAGTGCTACACGACATTCTTGAAAAGTAAAATTGAATATTTTTACTGCCTTTTAAAGGGTCTTATTTCCATGAAAAAAATTATTTTGCAAAAAAAACATGACATTTAACATACGCCACTGGCCACCATATACTGAATTTTAAAAAAATCGAAGGTGGTGAAGCGAATATTTTATTTTTGTTGCCTGAATTTGAATGGATTCACCCATTAGTAATTAAAAATACTAGTCTAATCATTAAAAGAGACTTCTGCAAACTTCGTACCCCTTGTGCAGAGTATATCATACCAGAGGCATATTGTTTATCTTACCCCTTTAGAAATGTTCGTAACTTATGACCCTAAAGTCAGCAGTGGTTCTAACTTATAGATTTTCACCTTTTATTTTGGTGAATAATTAAATTACTATGCAAAATCTCTCACTTGATGAAAAAATGTTATACGGCCACCTTGTTGATTGAACCATCACATAGCTGCATAATTCATCCAAGTAGAATTAATGCAGCCAGGAAAGGAACAAAAGCTAAAATATGTAATTATGTGTACTGTTTACATAGTTACCATATATCCTTAATCTTGGTGAAGTTATAAATATAAAGAAGTTTAATAACATGGCACTAATAGTATTTGAAAATTGCATCTTGGATTCTTGAAGGAGCATTGAATCGAAGGTTACCTACATGATACTTAGATAAACGACAACTTTTAATTGCCTGTTTTTTAGAGTAGATTTAAAAGGAAAGGTTTAGGTGTTGCATATTAACTAAGATTTAGTTTTAACTGGATTATTTTAAACAAGGTATATTTTTTAATCTTTGCTTCAAAATTAGGCAAGTTTCTGCTTTTTATTTTCTTTATGTAATCAATTGTCATGTTTGTTCTTAATTCACAAATTTTTTGCAGGGCCACAAAGCAAAGGAGATGATTCTGAGGATAGTTCCAGTGATTCATCAGATTCAGAAAAAATAAAAGCTGCCTTAGGAAAAACTACTGTGGTTAAAGCTGCTGTAAAATCATCCCTAAAATCTCAACAAGCAAAGAAAAAGGATTCATCTTCAGACAGTTCTGATTCTGAAGATGAGGGATCGTCTAATGCAAAACAGAAGCCAGGAGCAAATCGCCCTCAACCCGCTGTTACAAAATCTCCCATTTCGATCACCAAGAAACCAATTGTTTCAAAAGATGATACATCGTCTGACTCGGAGGATGAGCAACCATCTAAAAGCAAGTTACCTTCATCTCAATTACAAAATAAATTGCAGCCCAAAGCCAATACTTCAATCAAGACACCTATAAAAGCAATTGGAAAAGTTGCTGCAACAAAAGATTCATCGTCTGATTCTGACTCTGAAGATGCTGCAAGAAGCACTGTTAAATCACAGCCTAAACTCAATACTCCTGTACAGAAACCTATTGCAGGCAAGACCCCACAGAAAACTCCACTGTCGGCTAAAAAAGATTCGTCATCAGATAGTTCTGACTCTGAAGATGAACAACCATCTAAAAGTAAATTACCACCAACTCCATTACAAAATAAATTGCTGCCCAAACCTAATACTTCCTCAGCCAAGACACCTGTAAAAGCAATTGGAAAAGTTGCTGTTAAAGATTCATCAAGTGATTCTGATTCCGACTCTGAGGATTCTGCAACAACCAATGTTAAATCACAGCCTAAACTCAATACTCCTGTACAGAAACCTTTTGCAGGCAAGACCCCACAGAAAACTCCACTGTCGGCTAAAAAAGATTCGTCATCAGATAGTTCTGACTCTGAGGATGATGCAGCACCTAATGCTAAATTGCAGCCTAAACAACTTAATACCCCTGTACAAAAGTCAATAGCTGGTAAGACCCCACAGAAAACTCCACTATCAGCTAAAAAAGATTCGTCATCAGATAGTTCTGACTCTGAAGATGAACAACCATCTAAAAGTAAGTTGCCACCAACTCCATTACAAAATAAATTGCTGCCCAAACCTAATACTTCCTCAGCCAAGACACCTGTTAAAGCAATTGGAAAAGTTGCTGTTAAAGAATCATCAAGTGATTCTGATTCCGACTCTGAGGATTCTGCAACAACCAATGTTAAATCACAGCCTAAACTCAACACCCCTATTCAGAAATCTACTCTAGGCAAGACTCCACTATCAGCAAAAAAAGATTTGTCATCATCAGATAGCTCTGATTCTGACAAAGCTGCAAAAAAGACAGCTCCACCTAAAGTTGTCAAACAAGCTGCTGCTGCATCCTTGAAAGCTAAGTCGAAGGCTGAAACTTCATCTGACAGTTCAGCTTCAGAAGATGATTCTCCGAAAAATAAAGCAAAGGTGCAGCCTAACTCATCTGCTAAGAAATTGCCATTAAAACCAGTTATGCCTAAGAAAATGCAAGCTGCTTACAGTGATTCATCTGAAAGTTCAGATTCTGAGGAAGAGATGCCCAAGAACAAACCAGGAATTGTTGCAGCTCAAGCTAAAACTAGTGTGAAATCCCTACTAAAAGCTCCTCAGAAGCCATCCGTGACAAAAGATTCGACTTCGGATAGTACCGATTCAGAAGATGACAAAGCTAAAAAAGTAGCTCCTTCTCCAGCTGCAAAGAAAGTTGCATCATTACCTCAACCCATGGCAAAGCATGGTGCCCAAGTGCCTTTAAAAACAGCTCAAAAGCAAGCTTCAGATAGTTCAGACTCTGAAGAGGAATTGCCAAAGCCTGCAGCAAAAATTCCACCTCAAACTCAGACCAAAAAGAAATCTTCGTCTGAAAGCTCAGATTCTGACGATTCTTTACCTAAGAGTAAGGTAACTCCTTTAAAGCCAGTTGGTAATCAATCAGTTAGTGCTAACAAGGCTAAATCCCCTTTGCCAAAAAAAGCTGCTTCATCCAGCTCTGAAGATTCTAGTTCTGATGATGACAAATCAACAAAGAAACCTATAGCCGTTATTAAAAACCAATCACTCGCTAAGACTGCTTCAGCTATGACTGCTAAGCAAAATGCAAAGGCTGCCAAGTCATCAGATAGTTCTAGTTCTGATTCAGATGATAACCCAAAGCAAGCTAAAGCTCCAACTGTTAAACCTAATGTCTGGACACCTGCTATAAAAAAATTGGCACAGGTTACCGATTCCAGTTCCGACTCGGAGGACGGGAAAGGATTAATGGTGACTCTAGCTAAAAAGCCTACCTCTGTTAACTCGCCCAATAAAACGAACTTAAAACAACCCTTGAAGGGCTCAACGCCCATTAGCAAAACCCAAAATAAAGTGACCAAGAAATCAGATAGCAGTTCCAGTGATTCCAGCTCAGAAGATGAAAAGACCACCCCTAAACCAAAAGCCGGTATCGTTCAAGCCATCAAGAAGGCCGTTCCAAAAAAGGACTCTGATTCCAGTTCAGATTCTGAAGAAGAAAAGTCGAAAAAACCAACTGCAGTAACTCCTAAACAGACAACGCAAAATTTATTGAAGAAAGCTAAAGAATCAAGCTCTGATGAGTCTTCAGACTCTGATGCTCCTAAAGGAACCCAGAATAAAACGTTTGTTCCCCGTGTGGTTGGTGCACAGAATGGGGGGAATTTAAAACAGGCTCGGGCAACCAAAACGCCAGAGAAAGCTGCTAATAAAAGGAAAGCATCATCAGATTCTTCCGAAGATGACCCTCCTCAGAAAAAAACACCCCTTACTAAGAACCAGACTGCAAATTCTGAAAAAAGAAAACGCAAAGATTCCAGCTCCGATTCCGACTCATCTCAGGATGTCAAGTCCTCTCAAGTTAACAGTGTCCCATCTACACAACCCCAAAAGAAACAGAAACTTGACGACTCCAGTATAAACCAAAGTTTTGGTGAATCTCCAGTTGCTTCTGATTCTACAAAGAAGCGTAGAGTAATGATCACTTGTTCTACATTCATTTTCAGTGTCCATGAAATATTGTTCATTTTTGTATAATTTTTAAATTTACTTTTGTCTTGGCTTAGTTTATTTTTGGTGCAACTTTCTTTTCGTGGCAATGCTTTTGACGCATTTTTTGGCGTGCTAAAAAGCACAGTTACCAAGGATGAATTTGTTAGAAAAAGCAGTTTTAGACTTAGTGGAAAATAATTATAAAACGAATTTTAAAAATAGAAAAATCCATTCCCTCATTTCCTAAAGTTGCCTCACCACCAGAAAAATTAAACTTCGCGAAAGAACACCCTGAAACTAACTACACAACTTGATGCGACTGCAGTGTTTGAAATACAAAGTTTTTGCTTCAAATTTACATGAAACGGAAAATAATTGGGAAATTTTTTTAAGGACCAATGAAATCAAAGGACAATAAAACGGGAATGTAAATAACACATTCCAAAATATTCAAGAACAAAAAAGGCCCAGAAATAAAAATTTTAATTTTGCAGGGTTGCTATAATCGTAATAAAGTAGGATTGCCTTTTCCACAAAAAAGTATGTCAAAGCTGTATTTTATTTTTTCCATGCCCTAAATACTTATTTTAAACAAATGGATTGTTTCAATAAGTTTTGTTTTTCAGTTAAGTTTTCTATAAATTCAGGAATGTGTAATATTTATATTATGGTTTTGGTATGGCATGTCCAAAAAGTAGATGAGTTGTAAAAGTTGTATCTTGTCTTCCAAGCGTTTCAAAATTACGTGGTGTTCTCGGATTAGAAATGAGATCAATCCCGGATCGCCACCAATAGCCCATTGCATTGCTCCAGTGTGATGTTAATTAAAATACCATACATTGACTTTCAAGCATTAGACCCAAAATATTTGGACTTCTCGCTCCTCGAAATATTTTGGGTTTGCTGTCCTTTTCTTGGGTGTGCCACTTAACAATTGTATTTCAAGTAACAATTGGATGTTAAGAATGTGTGGTAGCTAATTTCTAGTTTAAGTACCTGGCTAACAGATATTTTGCCACTTATCTCTTATCTAAACTTTGGTTTGACTTTTTGTTTCAGGGTTCATCACCTTTCCGAAGAATAAAAAGTGAAAATTTTGTAGTTGATCAACGATTGCAACAGTCTAGCAAGATGGCCAAGGTTAGTAGCTGAATACATTTTGTTTCTATGAAGTACATTTAATTTGCATCTGGGTTTGCATTCAAAGATGGTAAGGCTGCACCTTACCATCTTTGAATTATGAAATTTGGTAAACAGGTACATTTTGGGGGCCATTTCGAATCAACTTGTTTTTATAATGGTGAAAAAATTTCAAGGTGATTTCAAATTTTCAAAGTGATTTGAGCTTAGCAAAATTTTAAGTGCTACAGGTCATTACCAAGCAAAAATGAATATTTGTGACTGCCCTTCAAAGGTTCCTTTTTCTATGAAAATTTTTTTTTTTAAATGAATGCAGTCAACATACTATTTGCCATCATATTCTAAATTGTAACTCAAATATAGTTAGGGGCAAAGATTTTTTTTATTGCCTGAATTTGGGGGAATCGATTCACCCATCTGTAAGTCAATATTTTTACTCTTACTAAGATCCTTATGTAATGAAATGCAATTTCATGATAGGAAATTAAGTGTTCTTTTTATCTGTTATTAAATCATTGAGTAATTGATAACGATAAGTTAGGCTTGTTTATATAATGTAGTCGTTATTTTGCTTGAGTCATGACTCACTTATGGTTCACAACAAGCAAGTGGATTGAAATTTTATCTTAAACCAGATTTTTTTTAATGCTGCAATCGCTATGAAATTAAAAAAGCTTTATGAAACTCAATCTTGATTTCAATAAAATTGATTTGATTTAGTGCAATTAAATGCCTTTCAAGTAAATAAATAATAAAAAGCAGCCTGTGTTAAGTAAATCTTGAGATATTTTTGATTTGAGCATTTCAATAAAATAAGAGCTAGATGCAATGTTGCATCTTGCTCGTACTTACTATCATTGCACTCGATGATATTAATAAACTTAATTATGCAAATAACATAGCTGTACACTACAGTATGTAGTGCTTGAAGTCTCTTTTGAATAATGCATTTTTATTTTAGTTTCAATTCTGTACTTTGATTAAACAAATATTGATTTTTCCCCCTTCAGCATGAGATACCAGTTTTAGGAGCTGCTCGTGGTAAGCAATTCAGGCATGAAAAGACTAAGAAAAAGAAGGGAAACCATTCTTTTGGGAAGATTGATACTTCTGTGAAATCCATATTATTTGATTAATATTTTATCCTATTTTTAATCATACTGTTACTCATATGAAATGGATGCAGGGGAAGTCATGGAAAAGAATCACATTGTTATTGCTATTCCAGAATTAATCATAAGATAATTCTGGGCTATGATTTGTAATTGAGAAAGGATTTGATAATAAAATGCTGAAAACTTGACTGCAGTTTTATCATTTTGTTAGGATGAACCTAATTTTTTTCCAAGCTTGAACACCAGACTTTTGGCACAAGGAGTGAAGGAGCACCCATTGATTTAACTTCTAACAAGAACAATCATTAACTTCTATGCACTTACAAACTGGGATTCAAACCTGACCTACTGAGTGGCAGACAAGCTCTGACCACTACCATCTAGGCAGCATATGAAAATAACTTTAAATGTCAATTTGATTAAAATTTCTTACAAGCCTATCCAACCTAATTCGAAATCTCATTTGTACTTGTTAACCAGCAGAGCATTGCAGACTACACTGCTAGCTTTTTTTGTCCATTTACTTCGCACACTGCCATGAAACCTAACCAGCTTTCGGTTGGAATCAAGAACACTCATCGCCAAATAACGGTAATTTTAGATTCTGGTAACCTGCCGTAGGCCTGTCTAAATTGAAGTTTGGCGATGGACCAGTATCATTCTTGAGTTACATTCTGCCAAAAGATAATATACATGGAACATTCAGAGAGGGTTTATCTGAAATGTTGAAAACAGTTAACGAAGCATCGAGACCGTGGGTTGCAACTATCAAGGATTGCCAGAAAATGTTCTTGAATTTTTACTTCCAATTTGTTAATTTTAAGGCCTATTTAAACTCCGTCTTTGAAATGAATATCTTTTTTTCTAGTGAATGTATGGCAAACAGCAAAATTCACGGTACCGACCAAATTGACGAAAAATTTCGCTGCCAAATGGTGACGGTCCGGGACAAATTCCTAAGGGAAAGACGACGAGGTCAATCTCTCCAAACTTTCACGCCTATCGGAATATTTGAGGCCACGACAGATTTAATGAGCACCAGCTCCCGTGTATCAGATGGGACCGTGGTAGCTTAGATGAAATTCGAAACTAGGTCCAGCCAAAGACCGTCGTGTACACGGTTTTTTTTTTTTTTTTGGTATTTTTTTTTAATTAACGTCACACTGGAGCAACACAATGGGCTATTGGTGACGGTCCGGGATCAATCCCAAAGGGAAAGATCCGAGGACAACACCACGTAATTTTGAACCACGGTCAGATGACGAGGCAACACCTGAGCTGGCACCCCACTCTCCAAACTTCCACACCACACCAACGTGAGGACGTTTGAGGCCACGACAGATTTAACGTGCACCAGCCTCCTTTGTACACGACGGTGTTTGGCTGGATTCGAACTCGCAACCCTTCGGTTGCTAGTCCGTTACTCTTCCAACCGGGCCACCGCGGCCCGTCGTGTACACGGAGACTGGTGCATCTTAAATCTCGTGTTATGGAAGTTTGAAGAGTGCCGGCTCAGGTGTTGATCAAAATTACGAGGCGTCCTTCGGGATTGATCCTGGACCGTCGCCAATAGCCCATTGTGTTGCTCCAGAGCGACGTTAATTAAAATACCTTTAGTTTCTCTTCCAACCGACCTGGGCCGCGGTGGCCCGGTTGGAAGAGTAACGGACTAGCAACCGAAGGGTTGCGAGTTCGAATCCAGCCAAACACCGTCGTGTACAAAGGGGGCTGGTGCACGTTAAATCTGTCGTGGCCTCAAATGTCCTCACGTTGGCGTGGTGTGGAAGTTTGGAGAGTGGGGTGCCAGCTCAGGTGTTGCCTCGTCATCTGACCGTGGTTCAAAATTACGTGGTGTTGTCCTCGGATCTTTCCCTTTGGGATTGATCCCGGACCGTCACCAATAGCCCGTTGTGTTGCTCTAGTGTGACGTTAATTGAAATACCCCCCCCCCCTCCAACCGACCTACCACGGCCCTGTGAGGAAGGATTTATTGACTCATGGGCTAAGTTGGTCCAGACTTTTAAATTCATGCTCCGAATTATGAGGATTTTCTAAAGTTCAATACAGAGGACTGGTATTTTTGGTATCCTTCCGTGAATCGATACTAACGAGTGCAATTTCAGCAATTAGCTTTTATTAAGATAAATGCCCAGCATCGCCAAAAAAACGGCGATTTATAAAATCTTCAGTTTATGTAAATACTGAAAACCACCTCAGAAAAACCATCTGGATTGATCCCGAATCGTTATTTCAGCTTCCTCAAAACCTACCTCGTCTCATGACAAAATAAAATATAAAAATCATTTTACTTTGAAGATAGGTATTTTAATTAACGTCACACTGGAGCAAAACAACGGACTATTGGTGACGGTCCGGGATCAATCCCAAAGGGAAAGATCGAGGACCACACGTAATTTTGAACCACGGTCAAATGACGAGGCAACACCTGAGCTGGCACCCCGCGCCAACGTGAGGACATTCGAGACCACGACGGATTTAACATGCACCAACCCCTTTGTATACGACGGTGTTTGGCTAGATTCGAACTCGCAACCCTCCGGTTGCTCTTCCAACCGGGCGATCTGCGGCCCTTATACTTTGAAAACATTCTTGACAAAATAATCATTTCGGAAATATTTTGATGGCAACTTGGTATTAGTTATCGTTTGTATTTATTTAAAATAAAGAAAAATTGAGTTTTTTAATTTTTCAAATATCGT
Organism: Meta bourneti; assembly: GCA_933210815.1. Classification (NCBI taxonomy): domain Eukaryota; kingdom Metazoa; phylum Arthropoda; class Arachnida; order Araneae; family Tetragnathidae; genus Meta; species Meta bourneti. The sequence continues at coordinate 26,378,357 of OW119926.1, read as the reverse complement.
CATCTGACCGTGGTTCCAAATTAAGTGGTGTCCTTTCCCTTTGGGACTGATCCCTGACCGTCACCAATAGCCCTTTGTGTTCAGCTAGCTCCAGTATGACGTTAATTAAACTACCTACCTTTAATTCAAATAAATGCGAAAGATAACTAACATCAAGTTGGCATCAAAATATTTCCGAAACGATTTTGTCAAGAATGTCTTCAAAGTATAAAATGATTTTTATATTTTATTTTATCTGTCACACCACTATTTTTACTGTTGCTACGTCACAATTTAGGCAAGGTGAGTACGAAATATGTCTTGTAATAAGAGATATGTAGGTAATTGATTAACGTCACAACACAGCTGGCTATTGGTGACGGTCCAGGATCAAACCCGAAGCTATTGCAATAAGAACTTATTTGTATTTGAATGGGGCCGCGGTAGCTCAGTTGGAAGAGTAACGGATTAGACACTGGAGGGTTGCGAGTTCGAATCCTCCGACCTCCTTTGTACCATCGTGTACAAAGGAGGATCGTGCACGTTAAATCTGTCGTGGCCTCAAATGTCCTCACGTTGGCGTGGTGTGGAAGTTTGGAGAGTGGGGTGCCAGCTCAGGTGTTGCCTCGTCATCTGACCGTGGTTCAAAATTACGTGGTGTTGTCCTCGGATCTTTCCCTTTGGGATTGATCCCGGACCGTCGCCAATAGCCCATTGTGTTGCTCCAGTGTGACGTTAATTGAAATTCCCCCCCCCCCAAATCTATTGGGGTTCTGAGATTATGGTAAGTTGTATAGTTTCTGTTTAAGGTGGTACAGAAGCTATTTTCGCTCTGTACGTCTTTCTCTGTGGAGACGTTCTCTATAGACACAAATTTGGCCGTAATCCCTAATTTCAAACTCCAAAAAAACTGTTCTTCATTTAAGTTAAATGATATTTAATTAACGTCTCACTGGAGCAACGCAATGTGCTATTGGCGACGGTCCGGGATCAATCTCCAAGGTAAAGAATCCGAGGACAAAACCACGTAATTTTGAACACGTCAAAGATCAACACCTGAGCTGACACCCCACTCTCCAAACTTCCACGCCAACGTGGCGACATTTGAGGCCCCGACAGATTTAACGTGCACCAACCCCCTTTGTACACGACGGTCTTTCGTTGGATTCGAACTCGCAACCCTACGGTTGCTAATCCGTTAGGCTAGTTTCGTCATCTGACCGTGGTTCAAAATTACGTGGTGTTGTCCTCGGATCTTTCCCTTCGGGATTGATCCCGGACCGTCACCAATAACCCGTTGTGTTGCTCTAGTGTGACGTTAATTGAAATACCCCCCGTTAGGCTAGTTGCACACATCGATTTGGATCGTACGAGAAAATATCGCACAAATTCTTTTAGTGGAAAGAACGTGGTAGATTGCACAAGGTTCTATCTACACACGGCACAATCGTCGTGTTGCTATCTTCCATTGCCACTATAAGACGATTGCCGTGTCGTTTCCGTGAATTTAGTGGCGTATGTGACCCATTGCACGCTACGATTAAATTCGTACGATAACTGTCTAGTTGACTCCTGTGTTCCATTTTATTTGTCAATAATTACTTGAGTATTCAATTAGTATTTTCAGTTTGTTATACGTAGGGATGGGGGAAAAGAGAACAACCTGTTCCCACTTTTCACAAAAACCTGTTCTCCGTTCTTTTTGTAAAATAAAACAATGCAAAACTTCTACTTTGATATTAATTTTACGGGTGAGTTTTGCAAAGAAAGTAGTTTCTCTTCTCGAATTTTCTGTTCGCTAAAAATTTTTGTATTTTCTAAGTTATGCTGTCCGAAACACAGTTGTTCATCCTACAGTTAAAAATTGTGAAATTTTATAATTGTTAGGCAGACATGATGATGAATTTTTAGTAATAAACAAATTATTTTTTTTTATACTATTACTGATCAAGATTTTGTCTAGCTTTCTCTGGTGGTGTCGCCTTAACTCGTTCTTAGGATTTGAAATGCTTTTAACTTTTAAAACCGAAGTTTACAAAGAATTGGAAAGGAAAATTTCAAATGTGGACATATTTCACTGTGAAAGATGGAATTTCGAATCGAGTGTCATGCTTTCTGCATAAGTTGTAGAGGGATCTCATTTAAGTCAGCTATTACGATTTTAAAGACATCTCGGAAACAAGCATACCACCATAAAACTAATGTGTTGAAAGGCGAAAGTAATTTTTTGGCTTAGATTTTTTATTTCAAACGAGTTTAGATAAATTATATAATTAACCTGGTTTTTTTTTTTGACAAACTACTTTTTACTTTCCAAGTGGTTATCCCGGCATGCGTTTTAAAGTGTTTATAATATTTTAAAGAGTAACTTCCTGTTGCATAACGTGATTCAAAATTACGTGGTGGTCTTCGGGTCTTTTCCTTCGGGATGGATTACTGACCATCGCCGTAAAAAACCTACCCTATTGCATAAAGCTATACTTAGAAGTTTTCCCAAGTGATTATCGGGTCCTGAATTTTGTTGATCTAAAAATGACATTAAAATCTAAAAAAATTAATACTTTCGTTTGCGAATTTGTTGTCTTAGGCACCTCATATCTGTTTGGGAACCGTACTTGAGATGGTTCAGATTTGGGACATTAGCTACCATTGAGAACCCAGAGAGAATTTAAACGTTTCGATTTACAAGAACTTTTTCAAATTTACGGATATATTCTAATTTTCTTTACTTAATTACTGATAGTTTGGCGTAATTTGGACAGATTTGCCCCTTGCGCCATAAAAGAAATCAATCGATCGCTTGACAATCTGAAGACTCTAAATTGTTTTCTTCCTATCAAAAACGTCTGAGACGACGGTACACTAACCACAAAGCAACACGTTTGGGATTCATATTCCATACAACTTGAAAGTAGTCACGAGCTTTTAACAAACGCCTGCACTTACTACACAGAAAAAACCGTGGTGTGTGCAAGCCGTAATAAAATAAACATGATAAAATATCGTTCGATATTTTGCCGTACGATCGAAAATCGATGTGTGTGCAACTAGCCTAACTCTTCCAACCGGGCTACCGCGGCCCATCAAGTAATGGACATTACACACATAAAGGAAGTTTTACTGACACAGAAATACACCCCGGGAGGAATCGAACCTGCGCCGCCTACAACTCGCAGGCTGTTAGTGTAGTGGGCCATTGAATCACGACGGCCCCTTGTTAGATTCGAACCTGGATAGAAATTAGTGTTAAGTGGGCGGTCGCGCTGCTCATGTACATTACAAGAGTAAAATTTTTGAAGTCGATAGTAGTTAAAAATATAAATGTTTAGTACAACATGAAGACGTGTATTTACGTTAATATAGGGCACCACTTAGGTTGGTTTTGTGGCGCAAGGACCATATTTGGCCATACTGCGCCAAACACAAGACTACGTCAAGTAATGGACATAAATACACATTGACACAGAACAGAGAAACACCCCCAGGGACGAATTGACCTTGCCCCGCCTACAACTCGCAATGTGCTAGAGCAGCGGGCGAACCCAAGGTGACCCCGGCGCCGCTTAGGAAAATCATTTATCGATAAAAACTACTAAACCTTGTATTCTCCAATTCCAAATATGGCCCTTGCGCCATAAAACCCAAAACCAACTCCAGAGTTGAAAACGTCTACCAAGACTTGTTGGCATCCGATAACATTAATAGACGCGAGTGGTGGTGGCGCCATCTATCGGAATTCTTGCTTCCCTATTCATTTTTAAATTAAAAAAAATTCTTTCAAAATAAGCCAAAAAAAGATAAAACGGGTGATTAGGTTTTGTGCAAAGTTATGAATTCCTCATACTATATGCAGGTTCTGATATTCAGTAGGTACTTCGTAATTGATAAGTCTACCAATTCGATAAGTTAAACTGATTACATAATAAATTTAAGGAAACATCTTAACCTTACATCATCAAAAAGTCTGTTTAGTTTTCTTACTTTGAAGGTAGGTATTGTTAATTAACGTTGTTAGACAAATTAATTCGCTTTTGGCGACGGTACAGGTTCAATCCCAAAGGGAAATATCCAAGAACACCACGTAATTTTGAACCACGGTCAGATGACGAGGCAACACCTGAGCTGGCAGCCCACTCTCCAAACTTCCACATCACGTCAACGCGAGGATATGGCAGATTTAACGTGCACTAGCCCTCTTCGTACATGAGTCTTTGGTTGGATTCGAACTCTCAACCCTCCAGTTATTAATCCGTTACTCTTCCAACCGGACTACACAACTTTATCAGGTATTAAATTATAATAAAAGATTCTATGGTAGTATACATTAAATATAAAATTTTCAAAAAATAATTTTCCTCTGATGGATAGCTCATTGTGTTGCTTTAGTGACATTAATTAGATACCCTGTTAATTATAGATTAAAAATACTTTGAGAATTATCGAAGAAATTATGAGTTAGGTAAACACAAGAACTTTATTCTTCATAAGTAAGAAAAAACTGTTGCCACTTACAAAAACAAAACTATATTAAACTGTGATAATCGATATAAATTTAAATAAAAATAAAAAATACAACCTTACTTTAACATACTCCCACCTTGTGATGTGGGCATCACAACATAGCTTACATTTCCGACTGAAACTTCAAACACTTGTAACAATACACAATCACTTAATTTTAACATCGTAAATAATACTAAATACTTTCTATCACATTTAAATACAAATGATATGTTCACAAGTCAAGTCTATTGGGAATTTTTACTACTCTTCCAACTCTAGATGAATATGAGCCAGCTTCGGGTTTCACAGCCGCAGGAAAAGATGATGAACAAGAGTCAGATCTCTTCTTTGGATTACACTTAGCATTTTCCAAAATTTTAGCATCAGAGGCGACTTCTAATGGGTAAATTCGCTGAACAGGTCTCAGAAGTACTGAAGTATAGGTCTGAACTCGAACCAAGCGAACAGTTCCGTCTTTTCCAGGGAGAAGCTCGACGATTCGACCAAGTGGCCAGTTAATTCTCTTGCTATTATCGAAACCTACAAGAACAATCTCTCCAATGGAAATTTGTCGAAGGTTTTTCCTGTTCTCTGCACGCTGTATAAGCAAACCCAAATACTCCGAACGGAATCTATTTCTTAGGTCCTTTTGCAGATTTCGACGATATATGATTCGTCTATTCAAGCTCTGATGATCGGCAGCATCAATATCAGGAACTTTCCACTCAACAATGTCCTGAAGAAACATTGATGGACAGATAGGTTGAAAGTCAGCGTCACTATCTGAAAGATACGTTAACGGTCTTGAATTTATCAGACTCACAATCACAGAGGACTGTTGTCATTTCCTCGTAGGTCAACTGAGCACGTCCCAATACACGTTTCAGTAAATCCTTCAGGACACGAATCAATCTTTCCCAGAAACTGCCCCACCAGGACGCAGTTGGAGGGTTAAATTTGAACTCGATGGCATTGACTGATCCATGTTTGACCACTCTATTCCAATCCAAGGAAGCCAGAAGATTTCTTGCACCAGTGAAGTTTGTGCCATTATCATAGTGAATAACACAACATCTTCCACGACGAGAAATAAATCGGCGCAGAGCGAGAAGGAAAGATTCTGTTGAAATAGACGTAACCAGTTCAAGGTGGACCGCTCTGTAGGTAGCACACGTAAATAAGGTCACCCATGCCTTTTGATTATCTTTCAGATACAAGGGACCTGCCAAATCAATTCCCGTAACTTCAAAGACAGCAGTGTCCTTTACTCGACCTTCGGGAAGAGTAGATGTCTCAGCTTCAAACCTTTTAGATGTATGCCTGCGGCATATAACACATTTAGACAGCACTCTTTTAACTGTTTTCCGTCCATTCAAAATCCAGTAATGTTCTCGGAGAAGGTTCAAAAGAATCTGTACTCCCGCATGTGAATTCCTTTGATGATGATAAACAATTAACTTTTCTACAACTTCATGTTGTGCTGGGAGAATCATTGGTCTTTTAAAGTCTTCATGGTCTTTTCTGTTGACAATCTTGTTTTTTTTTAAAACGAAAAATGTTTTGGTCATCTTTATATACACTCAGAGTTTTCAACTTCTTGACTTTCTCACCAGTAAATGTGTTCTCTTGAATCATTTGCACAATTCGTCTCTCTGCTTGCTGAAATTCAACTGATGTAAGTTCTCCTTTAATTCTGTATTCATCTACACAGGAGCAATTGTGCTTAAAGCGAAGAACCCAACCTACTAGACGCACAATCTGCTGATACCTCGAAAAATATGAATAGTGCCATTTTCTGTCTTGTACATCTAGATTATTAGTAATCAATATTGTGGACTTCATCTTTTCCTTTTCTTCCTCCTTACAGTCTACATTTGTAGAAAAACTCACAGGCCATTCTTCTATAGGACTTCTTAACCACAGAGGACCCTCCCACCATCTAGCTGCCAGTAGGTGTCTTGATTTGCAGCCTCTAGAAGGCAGATCAGCCGGGTTGAATTCACCAGAAATATGATTCCAGAAAGAAGAAGAGAGTTTTCTAATCTCTGCAACTCTGTTTCTTACAAAAGCAGACCAATTCTCTTCTCTTTTGATCCATGCGAGAACAGTCGTTGAATCGCTCCAGTAGTAGCATGGTACTTGTGACCAATCCAGTGCCTCTACAACAAATTGAGTCAACCTGGCTCCAATTAATGCAGATAGCAATTCTAATCTAGGAATTGTCCCACCCTTCAAGGGGGCAACTCTGGACTTTGCGAAAAGTAAGGATATTTTGACACCATTTTCTGATTCAAGTCGCAGAAACACAACAGCGGCATAGGCGTCTTTGCTTGCATCGCAAAAGGTATGAATAGTGCAGTTCTGCAAATTATCATCCGTTATATGAAGCCATCTGTCAAATTTTATTTCTTCTAAAACATCAAGTTCTTCAAACCAATTTAGAAATTCTTTACTAAAAGCTTCAGGGACTTCATCATCCCAACTCAATCCCAATTTCCAAGTTTTCTGCAGTATCAATTTTGGGAAAAGCATAACAGCTGCAGTATAACCAAATGGGTCGTAAACTTTCTGAGCAACTGACATCATTCTCTTTGTGATAGTGGTGATCTTTAAATCGTCCAACCAGTCCAGATTTAGACACAATGTGTCTTCTTTCCTGTTCCAAACTTGACCCAAAACCGCTGTTTGAACATTCAAGTCTTCATCACCAGTGTATTGCCAACCTCTCAGATTGAATTTTCCCTCGGCCATTACATTCTGGGAAACTTCAATAAACTGCTTTAACTCTTCTTGTGAGCTAAGACTAGCAAGAACATTGTCCACATAGAAACTGTACAGTAGTTTCTTTATTATGTGATCAACAGGTGAAATCAGCATACATTTTTGGAGGTGATATTCTATGACAGCACACAAAAGGAATGGGCTGCACTTAACACCAAAGACAACTCTCGCATGACGAAATGACTTCAATTGCTTATCTCCCTCTTGATCCCACCAAAAAAATCTCAAGTAGTCACGGTCTTCTTTTGTGATACTAATTTGCAGAAAAGCCTTTTCGATGTCGCTCACAACACCATACTTAAACTGTCGAAATTTTAGCAGAATCGATGGAATAAGCTCAATTAAGTTAGGTCCACATTCTAGACATTGATTTCAAGACGGTGAGCCCTTCTCTCTGGCTGAAGCATCAAATACCGGTCGTATTTTAGTTGTACTTTGTTCTTTCACAACAGGTCTATGTGGTAGGTAATGTTCATGTTCTGTTGCCTCAGTCGAAACCCTTTCAATGATTCCAGACGACATCCAGTCCTTGAAAACTTCATCATATGACGAAAGGATATTTTCTGAATTTAGCTTCCTTGTAGTTGTCTCCAACCTTTTTAATGCAAGTGCTTTATTACTCGGTAGACGAATGTTTTCATCTGTCCAATGCAGGGAAACTTCGTAACGTCCTTCTTCATTTACCTTAATTGATTCCTGAAACAGCCTTTTAGCTTGCATTTCCTTTTCCACTTTGCTTTTGGAGACCAAAGGATCCAAAATTCCAATAACATCTAGACTACAAAGATCGGTGACACTAGCTTCTTTCATAAATAACGAAGTGACCACCATTGACATGTTTGGCTCTTTTGGGCCCACTTGAGGGACTTTCCCCATCAAAGTCCATCCCAAGTATGTTTCTACTGCTACTAGACCACATAGCAGAATCTCTCGCCGGCCAGACAACAGCTTGCCCATTATGTCGGCTCCAACAAGAATGTGAATTTGGGAAGCCTTCTCCGCCACATCTGACAAATTAATTTTCAACTCCTTTAGCTCTTTAATCCACGGGTGCTACATCACAACAAATGACCCTTTGATCCGGAGCTTCAAAATTACATTTAAATTGGTCATTGAAACTTTCCAACCTTATTTTATAGCAATTGTGCTGGACTTCTTCTGTCGATCCGCCAAATAATGCATGGACGATGGTTTCTTTCCGTATTGGCACATATCCCATCTGTCCAGCTACATCCTTTAGGATATACGTTTTTTGAGATCCTGTGTCCAATAAAATGCGTATTTCTCTCTCTTTTCCTTCACTAATTAACTTTGCCTTCAAAGTTTGAAGAAAGACTTTAGAGCCGTAATTGAAAGACGTCATATTCACCTCACTGGAATTTCCAGTTGACTGCTTCAACTGAGGACACATGTTTCTTAGAACAGATTAAACATCTTAAACTAGCACGGCATCCCTTAATCATATAGCCAGGTCTCAGGCAAGCAAAACAAACACCCTTTTCTCTTAAGCACTTCTGTTTGTCAGTTAAACTCATTTTCTGAGCCACAAAACAATCCAAACTCAAATGTTTTCCTTGACAAAATACACAAGCAGTTCTAAGATCTGGTACTGTGGTGGAGGAAAGTAAACCAGCAGCAGTTGCAATTTTCTCTTTTACAAGATGGGGTTTGTTTTTCTTCTGTTCACAAGAAACACACCGTTTCCCCAAGCCAAAACCTTCCATCGCTAAAGAAATGCGCTCTTCACCCTCCACCTCGGTCTTCAGGAAAACCATCAATTTTGTCAAACGATCTTGGGCATCATCCTTTTCGGAAAAAGTCATGTTCCTATGCCATGCCTTAAGAAAATCTTCTGTAAAACAGGACTCCACAAGAGGCAGCAGCATGGATGCACATTTGTCCGAAGTCATTTTCAAAGTGTCTAGTGCCCTCAGGTATGTCTCAAGTTTATCATAAAGAGCAGAAAAGGAAAGCCTATTACTATCCTGATGCACAGATAAAATTAGCTTCAAAAGCTCTCGAACATAAATTTCCACAAGGTCTTCCCTTCCGAACCGAGCTTTGAGACTTTCCACTGCTTTCTTATAGTTTTCTCCTATAGGGGGAAAGCTTTCAACTATATCCCTTGCTCTGGAACCTTCAACCGTTGCCTGCGTAAGGTATTGAAATTTGTCTTCTTCAGCAATTTCAAGATCAGAATCAATCTTCTGAAATTGTCCCCAAAAAGGAAGCCATTCCTTGATGTCCCCACTGAACTTTCTAAATTCGAGCTTTGGAAGTTTGAACTTTCTGGAGTGTGCATTCACGTCATCATTAATGGAAGATACACTTTTCGCATTACCTCTTATGATGGAAGACACTCGATGTCGCAACTCTATAAATTGAGTTTCGTATCTTTCCGCAGCCGTAAGCTCCGCATCCAGATCAGAATTTTCAACTTCCAGCAGTAAGTCGACGATTTTTGCATTGAGCTCACAAAGTTCATTATTTCTTTTTTCTAAGACTGCAATAGAAACCTCAATCTTTTCAATATCTAAGTTTTCTTCTTTCAGTAATGTCTGAAGAGTCGTAGAAGCTCTTGTGAAAGCAGCTCTACTTACCGTTCTCATTCGTACTTCACGTTCCATTATTCAAACAAAAACGAAGTATCAAAATTAATTCTCAAAGTCCTGTCGCGGACGCCATAAATGTTAATTATAGATTAAAAATAATCTTCTTAACGTGTACCACACATTATTATTTAAAAATACTTTGAGAATTATCGAAGAAATTATGAGTTAGGTAAACACAAGAACTTTATTCTTCATAAGTAAGAAAAAACTGTTGCCACTTACAAAAACAAAACTATATTAAACTGTGATAATCGATATAAATTTAAATAAAAAATACAACCTTACTTTAACATACCCTATGATGGGCCAAGGTAGTCTGGTTGGAAGAATAAAGAGGTCCAACCAAAGAGTCGTGGACATGGGGGCTGGTGCACGTTAAATCTGTGATGGCTTCAGACGTCCTCACGTTGGCATGGAAGTTTGGAGTGCCAGCTCAGGTGTTGCCGTCATCTGACTGTGGTTCAAAATTACTTGGTATTGTTCTCGGCTCTTTCCCTTCAGGTTTGATCCTGGACTATCGCCAATAGCCCATTGTGTTGCTCCAGTTCGACATTTATTAAAATACCTACCTACTAATACTGATATGTTTGCTGCTATCCCTATATTCTACATCATTTTTCTGGTTCGCCTCAATTTAGCTATTTTTTAACAGTACTAAACAAGGGACACGACAAACAATCAGCAGGCAATCTCCCAAACCACAAAAATTAGAGAATAAAGTGCTATTAAATAAATTAAAACTAAATTTGACAGTATATGTATTTTATACTTGTGTATCTGAATTACACAGAATGCCCTGAAAACACCACTCATGTCGAGTGTTTTTACAACTGCATGCCTACATGTTTCGAGAAACGTCCGCCCATTTGCACCATGGACTGCAGATATGGAGGCTGTGTTTGCATGAAACCTTTTATCTACGATGAGCACATGCTGAAATGTGTCTTACCGGAAGATTGTGCATTCGGACCGTAAGGTGAGAAGTGAATTTACTTTTTCAATACATCAATTCATAACCTTGTTAAGTACACATCAGCTTTGTAGAGAAATATTTCCCTTTTGTACAATGCAATGCCAAATGTAGTTCTAAAACCTTTAAATGCCAGGCATCTGAACGCGGTAGCCCAGTTGGACGAGTAACGGACTAGCAACTGGAGGGTTGCGAGTTCGAATCCAACCAAAGACAGTTGTGTAAAAAGGGGGCTGGTGCATGTTAAATATATCAGGGCCTCAAATGTCCTCAAGTTGTCATGGTGTGGAAGTTTGGAGTGGGTGCCAGCTCAGGTGTGACCTCGTCATCTGACTGGTTCAAAATTACATGTTGTCCTTGGATCTTTCCCTTCGGGGGTTGATCCTGGACCATCGTCAATAGCCAGTTGTGTTGCTCCAGTGCGACGTTAATTAAACCTGACAGGCATCTGACATTATGCTATTAACCATCAAAACTTCTAATATGTAACTAGTTGGGTTCCTTTTTCTATGCAGTGCATATATGAACACACTGTACTGACAAGTCACCACTCATTCAAAATAACATCCAGCCACAAAGCAAGGGCTATTATGCATTGGTTTGATGGTAATGCTGTATCATTTTTGGACTAGTCAGCTTAGCTCTGATCTGAATCCCATCGAGCACCTATGGGATGAATTAGAACCAGAATACGAAGTTTGGAGCAAGACCTACTATAAAGCAACAGTTAGTGGTGGCATTATGTACTGAATGGAAGCATATACCTATTGCGGTTTTAAAATCATGTCGGAGGCATGTCTAGAAGGGTCAATTCATGTATTAGGGTCAAAGGTGAACCAACATCTTACTAATATATATCAATAAATGGTGTTTTGCTTCTTCAGGTGCTCGTCGACTTGTCGGTATATGAATAGCATGTTGCAGTGGCATCACAATCTAGAACAAAATTCAATTTTCGAAGTGTCAGATTGAAAAATATATATTTTAACAGTAAAACCCTTTAACAAGACCATTTGGCTATTTTTCAAAAACGTTTCTAACAGGAAGTACAGGGATTCAAAGTCTTACTTTTTGCGTTAGTTGCAAAACCATCCCGACAAATTCATCACTACTTAGTTTAATTGAAAAGTGGCAATTCTATATTTTCTTTAGCGCTATTTCTCGAATATAATCTTTCGTTTATCACAAGGTATGTATGTTTGCATATTTTTATTTTCTCAAATATTTTATTAAATTTGTTACTAATTAACATTGAACACAACTGTTAACTTTAAATTAGTAGTGAAAAAATATAAAAAGGAATTATCACATTTCAATGAAATTAAATAATTAAAGCTTATTTTAAGTTTTGTATAAATTTTTCTCAAATTTTTAAGCATTCCTATTTTCCTAAATTATCTATGTGGTTTAGAAAATTATGTAATGTATCCTTAACTTTTCAATGTAAGTTGTCTTTTGTCTGATTTTTTTTAAATGCGTTTTTGTGTGTAACATTTCTATCGTAGAGACCTGACTATTTTATAAGGATTATAAACACTTCTCTCACATACTGGTTTGATTTGTCGCTCTAGTCGACTCTTGCTACACTAGGGCTAATTAGACCTGGACCTATGGTTAAAAATGGATCTGAAACCATTTCAAACATCTATGCTAAATTGGGATTCAAATCCAGAGTGTTGAATCAAGAGAGAATATTAACCCAGTTCTCCCATATACAAACGGTTAGTTTATGTACTGTTTAGGTCACAAACCAGTCATACTGAGGAGTCAGGAAGTCCAATGCAAGAGGTTTTCATGACCAGTCAAAACTTCTGGGACTGCTATTGTCTTCAAAAGTTATTAGTTCATTCAGTGTAAAAAAACGTCCTTTAAAAGGCAATGAGTCATGTTTTAGATTGATTTTTATTTGTTTCTTACACATAGTATCAATTATCACAACAATTCAATGAATTGCAAAACTGACTTATCGGATTCGCTAAATCCTTGCTCTGCAGTTTATAGCAAGTTGAACAATGACAGATCAATTACTATTTTTCTAAGTAGCATCTTTTTATATAAATATAATATATATATATTATATTTATATTCACCCATTCTTTATATATAAATAAATAAGGAATGGGTGAAGCATTAATCTCTGTACAGGTTTGTTCAATTGATTGCACAAAACCAACTGCTTTTGAAACTAAGAATAGACAATTGGAACAGTCGAGTTGAAAAATCAGTTTCATTTATTGCTTGGAAAAAAATCTGACAAATTTTGAAAAAAATTAAGCAAAGCTAAAAAATTTTGAACAAAAGAAAATCGGATTGTTCTCTGATTGAATTTTTAAAAAAAGGAGAAATAACTTTGTAATATAGTTTTAGACAAACTAATCATACTTATTACGAAACCAAGTTCATTCATGTCAGGACACTTATATTAACAAGTAACCAAACATATTATGGAGTTCAAAGCTATGGGAGGTATCAGAAGAAGGAAAAATATGCAAAGTTTCATTTCTCAGTTTGAGGTATTACTTTATACTTTTGAATTAATTTTAGCTAGTTATTTATACTGTAGAAAAAGTATTTGCAGAGCTTCCCTTTTTGTGGTACCTTTGAAGTATAACAATGCTGCCCAAGTGTGTGCCCTCATTAAAAACCACTGTTAGACTATACAATCTTTCCACACGTTTCTAACTTTATTATGATAAAATAATGAAATTCATTCACCAAAAAGCTGTATTTGCTTACACTCAGCTCATTGTAAAATGTATGGCTCAAAGGAAAGTATCTGCAGATGTAGCCAGATGCAATGAATTCTAGCTGTCATGAAAGCAATTTTTAATTCCTGTCTGGTTTTATTATTTTCTATGATTGATGCGTATAAATGGTGATGTGATTAAACACAATTTGGACATGAGCTGATACTTCATAATTCTACTGGCTGTTTATATGGCATTTTGCATTACTTACATTAAGAGAAAAAGATTTTAATATAATTTCTATATTTTATTTTTGAAATGTTCTTTATTTCGATTCAGATCTCACAAAAATTGATAGCAAAATAAAGATTGTGCAGACATTTGCATTTTCAAAAGAAAATGACATTCATTTTCAAAATATAAAATGGGGAAAAATCAAAATACAATAGACTCAATACAAGAAACTCATACAAGTTTTTCTCTATAGGGAAAAAACACCATATAGGTCTATAACATTATATACATTTACAAAGAAATAAAACTACATTGTAGACTTAGTTTCACATGAAAAAGAGTAAAGAGGTTTCAAACACAGTACAAAGTTAAGCAAAATGTTACTCCACTTTAAATTTTGTTTTATTTTGAAATTTCAAAAAAATCGACAACGAAATAAAATTTATACGGACATTTTCATTTTAATAGGAGGATGACATTCGTACCCCACAATCTCAAAATCATCGAATTTGAAATCATCAATACTTTGTACCTCCCGCTTTATTTTTAACTTGGGAAATGGTTTGGGCACCCTTGTGATCTGAAAATTAAAAACAAATTAGATATAAGCAAATAGTTTTTTACAAATATGATTACTTTTTAAAAGTAGTTAAAGTATTATTAAATTTTAACTAACTAACCCTCCTGGTGATTGTCTCAGAGAGGTGGCACATCATTAGCTAATATAGATATCAGATCTTGATGGAGGAGATAACTGACCAGATCTTTTGATATTGGCATCATCAAAAATTGGTGACATTTTGATGACAAAATCTTGTGAAAACCACTTGGAGGGTTAAAAGTTGTCATTTTTTTCAAATTTTCAGGAAAGCCAATCACAGCTTCAGATACTTCACTACAGCATCAAGTTTTGGATGAAATTCACATACCAGAGGAAATTGAATCAAATGCTTAAAGGGATAGGATTCAAGATGTAGGAGAGTATCAAAAAGAAATCATAGGGCTACAAGGGGAAAACCCTAATCCAACAAGATCAATTTATCCCTCCGAGAGGTTCACACACATAATTCCACCTTACAGTCTGCAGTGGTATGCAACTCACGAAATTCTGAAATTGTATAGGAAGTGTTAGGAGCTAGAACACACCTTTAGTCTGTAGACAAACAAGAAAATTTTGTACATTACAAGTTATTCTTTTTTTCTTTTTCTGCAGTTTTAGACTGTATCCTTCCCTTATAAACCTACATAATACTAAAAATTAAAAAAAAATTCAAATACATCTAATATATTACATCAAATAAAATATATTTATTGCCTATTTATCAATCTAAGCATTAGATTAAACTAAACTTATTCAAAGTATAATATAAAGGGCTTGAGTACATGCCTGTTCTTTTAATGCATCCAAATGGTTAAGATATATGTGAGCATCTCCAACTGAATGAACAAAATCACCAGGTTTTAGGCCAGTCACATGAGCAATCATGTAAGTTAACAGAGCATAGCTTGCTATGTTGAAGGGAACTCCTAAACCCTATGGAGAATAAATTCCATTTTAGTAAATACTTCTCAAACAAGGATTTCCGCTAAAAACAATACACTTAGCATACACTGAAGAGCCAAAACATTATGACCACCTACTCAATAACGCATTGTGCCTCCTTTGGCCTGCAAAACAGCTGCAACTCGCCTGGTCATTAGATGCCACAAGTTCTTCGTACATGACTGGAGACAAGTTGTACCAAATGTCTAAGCAGCGGTCACGCAAAGTCGAGATATTCGTACATGGTGGTGTTTGAGCTCTGAGCTGACGCTCCATGACATCCCAAATGTGCTCCATCGGATTAATATCCAGCGAGTTAGGTGGCCAGGACATTAAGTGAAATTCATCAGTATGCTCCTCGAACCACTCCAACACAATCCGAGCCTTGTGACATGGGGCGTTGTCCTGCTGGGAGATTCCATTTCCAGTTGGGAAGACAGATGCCATGTAAGGGTGCAAATGATCCGCAATGATGTTCAGATAGTTCGCAGTGTTCATGGTCTGTTCTTCCACAACTACGGGTCCCAGAGTCGCCCATGAGAACGTCCCCCAAAGCATAATGCCGCCGCCACCAGCCCGTGTATGACCTGCTGTACAAGAGGGGAGCAACTGTTTGCCTGGCAGACAGCGTACCCTGACACGACCATCGACATGATGAATGAGAAATCGGGATTCATCTGACCAGGCAACTCTCTTCCACTCATCCATGATCCAGTCTCGATGTTCCTGGGTCCACTGTAGGCGAAGTTGACGATGACGCTTGGTCAACAGAGGCACACGAGTGGGAAGTCTGCTGCACAGTCCCATATCCAACAGTGTCCGCTGAACTGTGTGTTCTGAAACACTTGTGCTTGAACCTGCATTGTATTGGGCTGTCAGCTGAGCCACTGTCTCGCGCCGATTTTGCTTTACCAAGCGGGACAGTCTCCGACGTCCTTTTTCTTTGATGACGCGTTGACGACCAACACCTTGGCGTCTACTGCTGGTGTCACCGTCATTTATCCACTTTGCATGAATACTAACAATGGCAGATCGTGAACACCCTACCAGTCGTGCAGTTTCGGTGATACTCGTTCCGAGTCTTCTGGTCATTACGATCTGCCCTCTATCAAATTCACTTAGATCAGCAGCCTTTCCCGTCACTCGCAAAAGTAAGTGCAAGAATGATTACTTACCTTCTCCAGTAGCAGTTAAATATCATTCTCACTTAATCACGTGCCTTCCACGTCATCCAGACGAGTTCATTCAAAAATGTGGAGATGGTCATAATGTTTTGGCTCGTCAGTGTATATTTAATTATACACTCTTGTTTTAGAAAAAAAGCGGGTAGGCACTATACCATAAGGTTTGGTTTGTGAATACTTTTCGGCAGAATACGAGGTAAATGGATCGCTCGTGAAATGAAGACGGTGGGTATTTGTTTGACATTTATTTATTTAGCCAGTTTTGGTGGATACTTAACAGTGGTGTTAGAGTGTGGGCAATGCTTAGTATTCTATGGCAACCTTATGGATGATGGGTCTGTGGTAGCTAAAGTATGAGACAAATGGCATGGTGTTGATGATGATGTTCCTGACAAAGGTAAGGTCGATAGTGGTGTTTCCAAGCATGGTAGCAGCTCGTTAGATGGCCCAGCGACGTCGCCGAATACAAGGACCTGCTCCTTGTGTCTTCGGTAAGCTCTAGATCTCTCTCGGCACTTGTTATAGGTTTAGACTTCTTGGTATCATTTTGTTCGTCTTGAACCGCTCTTTCAACCTGTTTACGTTTCCTATACCGCAATTTAAATTTAGTGTGATATTTTGGCTTCATAGTGAAATCTTTGACAAATCGTCACTTTCCACTGCACACAATTTTTACACAAATGGTTTAAACTGTCAACTAGTCAAATGGAATTGTAGAATTCATCATTCTCTTCAATTTAAGCACGCACTTGCCACGACCTGTCGATTAGAACTGAAGTTAGTGGCTAAACAGGCCAACGTATGCCCAAAATGTGACTAATTTCCCTCACCACGTGGTACAAAGGTCAGAGGGGGAGTGTATTATTGGTTGACCTGATCGAAGCGGCCCACCTTCCTCTACACGATGATAGTCGTGTATTATTATTCATTTATCCCATAGGCTGATTCCCCTGGAGTTATAGGGCTTTGAGATATCAACGCGTTTCGTGACGCACAAGTTTCTGTCGATGACCTCCATACCGATTTTAAAGACGTATTCACATCAAAACAGAAAGAGATGCGATAAAATTAATCATGAAGTTCAAACAGTATTTATACATTATTGACTTAAAAATTATTTTTCTGGTTCGCTACTGATAGCATTAAATGTATTGAAGATTTTTCTTAAAACAGTTAAATGCACCCCGTTCGCAGTTGACAATAAATGTCAAACCAAATTAAGAAATTAATTGATTTTTGTGACAGATGTTAACTGTCATCAGGTGAGGTAAACATGTGAACTGAACGATGCACAAGACGGGAATCTGAGCGGAGTGGTGGTTGTGATGTCACCGAAGCAAGCTCGTATCTCAAATTCTAGTTCGTAACTCCAGGCAAAAAATCTATGGCTCGTATCTAAAAAAACTCGTATATTGGGGCACTCGTAACTCAAGGTACCACTGTATGTAAACATGGATGCTATATTCATTATAAATAGATTGAAATATGATATGAAATGAGTAATCGTATTTTGCCATCAATGAAGTTTAGAACAAATGCTATGTACAGGTCTGTTAGTACAAAAACAAAACATACATGCAAAAATAGCAATTTACCATATCTGCAGATCTTTGGTAAAGTTGACAAGACAATTCTCCATTACAAACGTAGAACTGAGCTAGGCAATGACAGGGGGGCAAAGCCATCTTTGATATATCTAAAATATTACACGTCATTGCAATTAAAGCAATGACACAAAACATTCAATAAACCATCCGTAAATCATTAATTATGATTTTATTACGTTATACTTATAAATCAATCTTTTCAAAAATGAGGTTCAGAGGACTCAAGTTTTCTACTAAGTCATGGTTTATTACAATGACTCAATAAGATATCAATTTTCTTCAGTCTTATCTAGCTCTCGTAGACAAAATTCATGCCTGATGGCCAACAAATTGAAGTCGAAAATGCGGACTGACCAGATTCTTTATTGAATTTATTTGAAATCGTGAATGAAAGTGGAGTACTATTCCTGATGTAGATACATCACGAATAGTATGTCCATTTGATGACTCTTTAGATATTGACAACTTGCGGTACAGTCAAGTGACAACAAAGCATTTAACTACGGAATTTTTAGAAAAGTGTGTGTGAAATGATAGCGAAATGAGGAAATTCTTTCATCACTGAATATACATGTGTATATATTGCTTGAGTATGGAAAGAAAGACCAGTCGGCCTTATAATTACTCTTTTGTAGTTTTAATACTTATTCTAAAAATTAATATTACAATATTTTTTATTTAAAAAGTAACTGGTACATTTATACCTATGCATTTAAAATTGAACTGAAATTCAATAAAAATAAATAACACAATTGAAATTACCTTAAAAACTAATGAGAGCAAGATATTGAAAATAAAGGACGTTAGATAAACAAAGCAATAGTTAATTCTTATTCTACGTCAAAGGATATCAATGTTTCGTATTGAATTTCATTTACCAAACAAGATAGCCTTATACGCTACTGGTATGTTTAGAGTGATAAATAGAAAAGAAATAACACATATATGCACATTTTCTGTATATCTAAGAGAAGGACTCTAGAAATGCTTCAATTATTTTAAAGTTATTTTTGTAATAAAAATAAAACCTGGAGGATTCCATGCTGATAATATCATTCTTCTGTCATGTGGTTTTTCTTTGATAAGGTCAATTATATACTGAAGCTGGTCAACTCCTTCCCCAGAATAATCTTTACTCATGTCAACGTAGGTTGCACCAAAATGACGCCATTGAAACCCATACACAGGTCCTAGATCACCTATAAATGAACAATCATAAACAAACTGAGTATTTACAATACAAATTAACATTGCCATGTTAATATTTTTTAAGATAACAAGCTAAGTGTAAAATTATAAGTGAATTGGTAAATACAGGAGCAGATATTAGATTTTGTAGGTTTGCCACAGTATTATTAGCAAGTTCAGAGCATTTACCACACTTGAGTCTAGGTACTATGTGGTAACATTTACCAGGAAGGCTTAAGCAGCTAAAATTAAACACTTGAACTGCTGCTGGAGTCTACACATTTTAAACAAGCAATGCTCATAACTGCTGCCCAATACATTATTCATAGTTGCAACACTGATCATTGAGTTACACTATATCTAATCAAATTTGTGTTATAGAAAACTGTTATTCAGATAAAGCAAAACAGCAAGATTGAATATGTAAAATTAAGTTACACCCATGGAACATTAGGAAAGTTTATAGTACCTTCTTCAGGATATGACAAATTTATTGAAGCCATATATTCTTTTGAACTGTTTCCATCCCATATATGGACATTTTTTGCTTTCAAAACATTTGCATCTGTACTACCAGAGATAAACCAAAGGAGCTCCTCGCAAATGCCTCGCCAGAAAACTTTTTTAGTTGTAAGCAATGGGAAGGTACCTATAAAAGAAAAATAAATAGTAAGCAGTGAAGATCAACTTTGAATACACTTAAACTTAACTCTTCAAGAGGTTTTGACGAGATATTTCGTCCATCAAGATCTGATCAATATTACTAATGACAAAATGTTTTGTCATGAAGAATGCTGTGATGAATTAAAAAATCCTTTCTTTGGAAATTAAAATAACATTTATTTTTTCATAAAATAACATACAAGACAACAAACACATACAAACATGGGTTGACAATGGATGCAGGAAATGCAAAAACAAAATACTTAATTTCTTAAATAATTTCACACGAATTGCAACAGAGACCTCTCAATCAGATGGAATCCGTTAGCTAATTATTTTTAGTTTCATTCACAAGCGCAAGCATCAAGGAGACTTGGGAGACAGCAAGGTTACGTGTCTGCAGTCCATTATCCTAGACACTCGGGAGCTAGGACGTTACAATGCTGATTGATGAAGATATTACCATTTTTTAATGATCGTGAGATCAAGTTTAGGTCAGTTTTTCTAATGACGAGATATCTCATCCATCAAGATGTGGTATGTTTTGCTCATGACGAGATACCTCGTTAAGACAACTATCAAGAGTGTTTGTGTTTGTTGACGCAGCAAAGAATTCTTTTATGAGAATCATTTATTGAATACAAAAAAAATCATCCGACCCACTTGGTTAAGATGATAATAAATTAAGAAAACATGCGGTCTATCCGACCAATCTCTTGAATAAAGAGAACGAAGACGAATACAGAAGAATAGTTCAGACAGTAAGAGAATACATATATATACATTCACAATCTCGATAGCTTATAGGAACCGCTGGAAGGAACACTGTCTGAAAAAGAACGACACCAGACGGCACAAACTACTAATGCATATTGGGCTGAAAACGACCGACCCTGTTTAATAAAAACCAACAATCAGTCCCATTGGTCGATATCAGGCCAAAATTTATTTATAGAAAATTTTATTTAAAGCATCTTGAAATTTATTAATTAATAAAGATTTAGTTAAACAATCTGCCCGATTGTCTTTGGTACCAATATGATTTATTTTAATGGAATTTTCTTCCACTAGATTCCAAATAAAATTGTAATGAATATCAATATGCTTTGTCTTAAGATTTTCCACTGTATTTTTAGCAAAACATATAGCAGCTTGATTATCACAGAAATGATTTGGTATGATGGAATTGGGAATAAGATCTAATTCATTTATTACTCTAGAAAATCAAATAGATTGTTTTACATTCTCACACAGAGCCACAAATTCAGATTCCATGGATGATAGAGCAGTACACTTGTTTGCTTGATCTCCATGCAAATGCTACATTAATTACCAAAATAGAATATATAACCACTCGTTGAGTGGCGGTAAGTTAAATCCGATCCCCAATTGGCTTCCAAGTAACAATCTGGTTCAGATCCTGAAACATTAGACAAATTTATTCTGTAATTTTTGGTATTAAAAACATAGTTTAAAATATCAACAATTTTCCAGTGCTGAAATGTATAACCATTGCAGAATTGAGACGTTAAATTAATAGAATATGAAATATCCAGTCTGCTTCGATCAGCTAAAAATGAAAGATAGCCAATGAGTGTCCGATAAGGATATTTTTTCATCATGTCATTGTCAACACTATCACTTTCAGGAATCTTTACAGGTAATACATAACATAATTTAAAAGGAAGTTTTACAAATGACTTTGGTAGTTCTGCAAATTTAAGCATTAGCTTCTCAATATATATGTCTGTTGATGTAAATATAAAGAATCATTAACATATTCAAAATTTTTACCTAATAGATATTTAGTTTGTCCAAGTTCAGTTACATCAAATTTACTTTTAATTAATTCTAAAGCTTCTTTAATTAAATCATTTGTCTTATCAAATAAAATTATGTTATCCACATATACGGCTAGTACAACATCATTTTTAAACTTGTAAACAGTTGGTCCAACTCAGTTTTACAAAACCCAACTGTTTCAAAATATTATCAAGTTCAAAATTCCACTCTCTTCCACTTTGGTGTAAACCGTAGATTGCTTTATTTAGAAAACACACCTTGTTTTCTGACCCTTTTACAACATGACCAAGGTGGTTCTCATATAAATTGGTTCTTTCAATTTACCATAAAGATATGCAGATTTAATATCTAACTGAACATTATACCAATGAAATACAGATACTAATAGTATAAAAAGTAATTTTACAATATTAAAATTTACAACAGTTGAAAATATTTCATTAAAATCGACTCCCGGTCTTTGTTTAAACCCTTGTTTCTTCAAATGATTTAGGCATTTCAATATTATAACAATCGTGAAAAATATCGTCCATTTGATCACTTAAAGGATCAGTTTACCTTTTAAAATAAGAAACATTAGTAGAATCTAAATCATTTTTAGCCTTTACAATACTATCAGGTTTAAAACAAAATTTATCAGGATTAAATTCTAATTTATTTTCTTCACAATATTTTCTAGCGTCATTTAAAGATCTCAATCTTATGCTAGAATTTGGAGGATAGTAATACACATCAATTCTATCACTCAGTGTGCATGGTCGTTCTACCCTTTCCCATTCATTTATATTTAAATGACTTAAAATATTTGAAGTTTCAATTTTAACCTCTTTAGTCTGACTTTTATTTGAAGTCACCATTGGATTCAATTGGTTTGTTAAAATCCAAGTTTAAGTTAAATTTAGCATAATCTGAGAATTTACTTTTACCAAACAAAGAATTCATACCATTTTTAGTTTCATCAATTTTGACATGGATTGTTTCAATTACATTATGTTCCTTGGGAATAAAAATCCTGTAGCATTTAGTGCTTGTAGCGTAGCCCACCAAAATTCCAGGCTTTGCACGAGGTTGAAGTTTATTCCTGTAAATTTTAGGAATATGCACAAACGCGAGAGATCCAAATATTTTGAAATGTTTCATGGAGGGTTTGTGACCACTCCATACTTCAATAGGAGTTAACCCCTCTGTTAGTTTATGCTCACATCTATTTTTGATATGCACAAATGCCACGAGGGCTTCCGCCCAAAATCGAGGTTGCAACCCACTGTCTTGGAGCATGGCACGTACTCTATCCATGACTGTTCTATTAAATTTTTCAGCCACCCCATTCTGCTCACTAGTATACGTAGATGTATGCTCATGTTTAATACCCAACTTACTAAGAAAGCTTTTAAACTCTTTGTGACAAAACTCTAGACCATTGTCTATTCGGCAGCACCAATTTGGAATTTGTCTCCCTTTCTACTTTAGTTAGATATTTCTTGAAACAGTCAAATACCTTGGTTTTACTTTTGATTATGTATACTTCTACTTTACGCGAATAGTCATCAAAGATTGACAAAAAGTACTTTTTCACACCAAAAGAATTTACAGGAGCAGGTCTCCACAAATCCATATAAACTCTTTCAAGGATTTTAGAAGCCTGTCGCTTGTATGTATAATTTGTCTTTAATGATAACCTGGTTGATTTAGCAATTTTACATACAACACAATATCCTCAGTTTTAGAACATAATTTTTCAATCCCTTTTACCGAGTTATTTGTACTCATGTTCTATGAGGGGAATGATAACATGACTGAATCTCCGATGAACAGTATTAATATTTAAAGCTACGTTAACAGATTCGTTACATGTTTTAGGATATCCACGTACTATATACAATATATCAATTAAAGCTACAGTATAGAAATATTTATCATTTTTAGTATATACAACCATTTTATTATCACCCCAAAGAATTTTATATCCTGCAATATCTATGTTTGAACCAGTTTCTATGCATATTAGAGGTGTACAAGACATTTTTTAAACTAATGTTGACATTACCTGAAATGTCCTTTAACACAAAGTCGATGTCTCCACATCCAAGGACTTTCGAAGTACAGTCTTTGTCTCCGATGAGAACAGATGACGGTGTAGTATACTTGAAATTGTGAAACCAGTCTCTTTGGTTACGCAATGAGACGTGGCAGCTGAATCGATGAGGAACTCTCTAAGATTTTTATCAGTTGAAGTGGTTGCCAGTGAAATATGTGTATCAGCAAAAAATGCACCATTTTCGTCTTTTTCCAGTTTCTTCTTGAATCATCTATTCTTAAAGCATCGGTCTTCCGTGTGTCCCGACTTGCGACAGTATCCGCACGACCCCAGACGAAAAGATGTCACTATGATGTGAAACTTTATTAGGGTCCAGTCCGCTTCCACTGCATACATATTTCTTAGCTTGCTTCTTCCCCGTATTCGTTGTCTTACTCTTGGCAGCATAGGCATTTCCGAATACGACGTAATCTTTGCCTTCGTCTTTTCGTTTCAATTCGATTCTTCCAGCTTCCGTGAGAAGTTACTTTGTAACTTTATCCACCGTAAAGTCTTTATCTTCGACTCTGTACATTTGTTGAACCAAGTTATCATAATCCGGAGGCAACCTTCGTATTAGCTGAAAGCAAACAAGAAGCTCCAGAAACTCGAACCCGGATTCTCTTACTTGTAGTCATTTTTCGCTAATTTTCTTGCTGAATATTCCGATGGTTTCTTCCTCCGAGTCGTACCGCATTTCGAAAAACTCGTCTACCAGTCCGGCCAATCTTGCACGAGAGATAGGTTCGAAGTTGCACTTCAAGGTGTCCCAAGCAGTTTTGCCGTTCTCGGTATCTGCAATCAGGGTGTGAAACTTCCTCTCAATGCCTTAGTAGATTGTAGTATATGCCCTCTGCTTCCTCCAAAGAAAAACGACCTCTTCTCTTTCTCAGATGCAGTTTTCGGACATGGCTAAGCTTCTCCAGTTATGAATTCCCAGCATCCACAGTCCATCAATATAACTTTTATGTCCGTTTTCCAAGTTGAGTAATTGAAGTCTCCCAACTTTGGAAAGGAAAATAGTTCAGGGAACTCAGCCATCGTTTTTGAAGATAAAAGGTTCAACTTTCAAAAATTTCAATTTTATTATCAAATTTACGTGGTCGGGTTGGGCCCATAACCCTGTTTGTGTTTGTTAACGCAACAAAGAATTCTTTTATGAGAATTATTTATTGAATACAAAAAACAATCATCCAACCCACTTGGTTAAGATAATAAATTAAGAAAACATATTGTCTATCTGACCAGAGACGTAACTAGAGGGGGCAAATGGCCCTGGGCGCCGAATTGGGGGGCCGCTAAATTGGCAGAGTATTTTTTACTATAGACATTTACATATGATAAAAAATGAAGAGGAAACACTTATTAAGACTACAAAAACGAAAAACTATAAAAGGAGCTAAATGCAGAATGTGTGAAGAAATAGCAGGAAAGCTTAACCTAGATCCTCATTTTAAAGAAGTACGGAGAACGAAGAAGCGGATGTTTGATGAGAAGAGCGAAGTTGAAAGCTATGAATTCTCAGAAGAAAAAGTTCAGATTATTGATTATACAAATAATAGATCGGATTCTGAATGAACTGAGGCAAAGGTTTCAAGTCATTCAAAACATGAATAGTTTATTTGGTTTCCTCAATGGAGCTCGGTTTGAAACAATGAATGGAGAAGAATTTAAGAACCAGGCACTTGAGTTAGCTACCACATATAAAGACTTAGACAAGGACTAGCTGGCAATAGATGTGGAGAGTTTTAAGTATCATGCCTTGGATTTAAGCCCTAATATGAAAACGGCTACACCATCAGGTCTTCTGACGTTAATATACAGGAACGGACTTGAAGACGCGTCCACCTACATAACGACAGCATTGAGAATTTTTCTCACAATACCAGTCTCAGTCGCATCAAATGAAAGGAGTTTTAGCAAACTAAAGAACATAAAAAAATTACCTCAGAAACTTAACAGAACAACGAACATCATATCAATAGAGCACAAGTTAGCTTCAAAGCTATCTTTTGAGGACATTGTAAAAATGCTTGCAGCCGAAAAAGCCCGTAAAGTTAAGTTTTAGTTTAAGCTTTCTGTGTTTAAATTAATTTTTTTCACATTTTGTCAATAGATTAAGAGATTGTGAAAAATGTCTAAGTATAATACTCAAGATAATAACTTGAGTAAAATCTGTTATTATTAATTCTTGTTCCACAGTTTTCCAAAATCCTTGAATGGTTTTCGGTCGACCTTTCGATAATTCTCTTTTTAAAAATCCAAAAGCACAAAAGAGGTGCTTTGTCTCACCCTTTCTCACAAAAGGGTGCAATATTTGGAGATTTAGCAGGAATATCAGTAGAGGATATTTATTGACTTGATACCAGTTTCTTGTTCCATTTTTTCCACGAATTTAATAGTGGATTTAGATGTGTGGCTGCTTGCTTTATCCTGATGCAGTTCTACTAATTGTTGGCACTTTGGGTAAAGATATAGTATTTCTTTTTTGAATATTGGGGATAAAATAGGGTCTTGATAATATGTGGGAGTTGATTTTTACATTTTTTCCCTCTTTTTACTTTCCCATTATATGCAAAACCGGGAACAATCATAAATCTCTTGCAGAAAGTTCTCACGTTAAAGTTACAAAGTTGAACCACGTTTTAAGATTTTTCTCCTCTTTTATGATAATAAATTGTTCTTTTTTATTGCAATCTTTTAAATACACCCACGCCTCGTCTATTGTCACAACATTTTTCCATTTTTCTCCAGCTAAATGCTTATCATACAGAATTCTGCAATATGTCGTGGAGATAGACAATGAACATTGTATTTTTTTGGCCTTTTTAAGATTCAAATCACTGTTAATTATTTTATTTACAGTTGAAACTGAACTTTTAATGACTTTGTAAGAGTCCTTTGACTTGGCGGATCCTCTTTTAAAATTAAAGATCTTACCTTACAAATATTCTCAGAAATTCTTTTTTTGGGGATACGTATTTGGAAGTATTTTTCCACATTTACGCGTTTATTCCTTTCTCATTAATAATATTACTTATCGTACCTTTAGATATAGAAAAAACATGACTTTTACAGTGTTTTTGAATAACTGAATAAACAATTCTCTTCAGAAAGAACGGAAACATAGCCTTCTATCCATTGCTTATTTAAAAGCGTCATTTTGAAAGTAAACAAAACTCTGAGTTAGCAGACGATAAGTTATACTTTAACTATTTAACTGCTGCGAAAATAAAATTTCGTAGCATACAATTTTTTTACAGCTCAGCAAAATCATTCAAAAAATGTCCGAACAGCCTCTATTTATCATAATTAAATATCCTATTCTAAAGCAAGTCTGTTGATTAGAATAGAGAACAGTAAGAGAATACATATATATAGATTAACAATCACCAGCCAATAGGAAACATAGCCTTCCATCCATTGCTTATTTAAAAGCGCCATTTTGAAAGTAAACAAAACTCTGAGTTAGCAGACGATAAATTATACTTTAACTATTTAACTGCTGCAAAAATAAAATTATTTCGTAGACAGGAGATATCTGAGAAGTACCTTTATGGAGTCAATAATTGCAAAGAAATTTTAGAAGAACCAAGAAAATGAGACCAGAGATAACCGAGAAGGACCCTTAATGCAGTCAATTATTAATTATGAAGAAATATTTTATGAAAAAATTTATGCATAAAAACTAATATGGTTCAAATGAATACATTTCATCCTTATTTTAGTTCCAAACATAAACTTTGTTTTAGATAGGGTAGCATCAGACTTGTTTGCCCCAGGTCCCCAAAAGTTCAGCTTTGCCCAATTCTTGGAAGTCATTACTGTTTGTTTAAGTATATGCAGTTGTTATGTGAATTAAAGTATATTGACACCACTACCTACATTATAATTCACTTTAACATATGTAATACAAATATAGGTCTTCAGTTTTAACAGCATTTAAAGAAACATCAAATTGAATATATACCATCTCTTAAACTGTAACGAGCTTGAGTGCCGAAATATGATTTTGTTCCCGTGCCAGTACGATCATCTTTTATGTGTCCATGTTCAAGGATCAGACGAATTTGGTCCAAATAATTGTATTCGTCGTGCCTGGTAAAAAGGAAACATACTTAGACAATGCATGAAAACATTCTTCTCATAAAAAGATAAATTCAAGAATAATAAAAAAATTATAATTAATATGTCAATACGCACATGAAAAATTGACAAATAAATCAACATGAAAAGCTTCAAACAAATCAATAGTTAGAAATAACAGGTTTGTACCAAACAAAATTATCCATGACTTAACATAAATACCTATTCTCGCTGTTCATTGCAACCACGTTGAAAAAGGTTTTCTTTCAAAGTACTACACCAACAATTAATCACACCAGCTCATTCAAAATTCATAAAAGGACAGAGTAGAGAATATATATATATAACCGAAACTCCCGCGCGCGGGTAATACAGCAAAGTAAGAGTACGCTACAAATCTGGAACTCGAAAAAATGCGGAGTAATCGAGAGGTGAACCGAGAGCTCCAAGGGAAGGTTATTGGAATCTTCAGTTTGTAAACAAAGTCATGTGTAACAGCTTGGCGCGGTTTATCGCTTTGGAATTATTCTGATTTTTTTAAGGCGTATAAAAGCAGAGGAGTTAGCAGGTGAACCGAAGCGAGGTTCCAAGCGAGAAAATCGAGTTATCCGAAGTTTTTGGAAGTTTTCTGTTCCTGTTTTTGCAAGAGCAAACTAACTGTTGTTTGTGGATTGTTTTACATACTATATTTCTGTACACTACTTAGCAGGGTAGTAGACCGATTTAAATAAGCTTGATTTAAATCAAGTTATTTTTATTTTAAAAATATTAAATTAAAGAAATTTAAAATTTTATTTTCCTTTCTGTGTATTAAATTTATTGATTTGAAAATAAAATAACTATTAACAAGATGCAAGTTATTTATTCAATTAAGTTAAGAAATATATCAAATAAGTTAAGTATTCTGTTTCCAAAAAAATAAAGACAACCACAATGAAAATTTTCTGCAGTATCACAAAATAATTCCAATTTTTAATTGAGAAATTTCATGCATTGATCCCAAGGAATTCTTTACCTGCTAGCATTACTATTTTATGTTTATGGAATCGATCTTTGGAATGTAAAAGTTAAATTACTAATCTGATAATTCAATGAATATGTTAAACTAGATTATGATTGAAGCGGAAAGCTATTTTAATGAATGTGATGATTTTTTTATTGAAAGCTCAAAATTCCACTCGATTGGCATAATCTGGAGGAATGTTATTACCCTTATTCTATGCTGTTCAAAGAGGAAAGCTGAATTTTTTAGTATTATTATACATAAAACCTTTTCGTATGCGTGGAATATAACTTATACTTATCAATGCTGAGAAAATGTGAAAAATAGGCAAATTTGATTTCAATTGATGTATTTTATTATGTTTTGTCTCATTTTTTACTATTTAATTACAAATAACATTTTTTCACAAATAAGTACTTTTTGCAAGCAAAAAGATTAATGAGAATTGGGAATTTTTTCATGAATTTTATTGCAAGTTCGTTTTATTTTATTTTCTATTGGTGATATGATTTTTTCTCAAAAACAAAAGTCTTGAATCAATTAATTACTTCATACAAACATAACTAAAGAAATTCCATACATTTTTTTTCTTGTATGATAAGTATTTAATGCAAAATTCTGAAATTTGTCTGATTATTGATTAATTTTGTACAAAAATTTATACTATAGTGTTAGTGGAATCCCGGCAACCTTATAAATCTAGATTCAAAAAGTTTCATGCCATCAGTTATGTTTCAATCAAGCTAATCTAAACCGCTCGAGAATCAGATGAGAAAACATTGCATATGCATGGCATTTGTTGTGCAATTCTATTTACTCTATCATGTGAATAACTGTGCTAATTCCTATATCGCATTTTAATCTTGTATGTGTGTGTGCAAAATGTATCCTGCTTTATATCCTTAATAGTACATTAATGTTATAATCATAAATATTAATGTTTAACGTCAATCAAGACTATCTAGAACTATGGCTTGCGTGTCTCGTGTCCAACAAGTTTAAACAAGTTTTTTTTTAAAAACAAGGGATTAATTAAAATCATAAAAATCCTATTTAAATAAAAAAAAAATCTGATTTATATCAAATCTATTTTTATGATTTTTTTTTACATCATGGTTTTTCATATCCTGCTACTTAAAGTCAGACGAGATCACTGATGGAAATTTTTCGCATTCTTTAATTTTCTTCGCTGAACACTTCATTTTTATGCCAACATTACTAACTTATTTTTAAAAATCTAGTTAGAATTTTTTATTTCTGTAAATATTTTTCTATTCCTGTATTTTGAGGGGGGTATTTCAATTAACGTCACACAGGAGGCTATTGGTGACGGTCCGGGATCAATCCCAAAGGGAAAGATCCGAGGACAACACCACGTAATTTTGAACCACGGTCAGATGACGAGGCAACACCTAAGCTGGCACCCCGCCAACGTGAGGACATTTGAGGCCACGACAGATTTAACGTGCACCAGCCCCCTTCGTACACAACGGTGTTTAGCTGGATTCGAACTCGCAACCCTTCGGTTGCAAGTCCGTTACTCTTCCAACCGGGCCACCGCGGCCCCTGTATTTTGAGGGGCCATAGTAGAGTAGCGGATTAGCAACCGGAGGGTCGCGAGTTCGACACTCAATCCAACCAGACCGTCGTGTACGTGGGGGCTGATGCATATTAAATCTGACGTGATCTCAAATGCCCTCACGTTGGGTTGGTGTGGAAGTTTGGAGAGCGGGGTACCAGCTCAGGTGTTGACCTCGTCATCTGACCATGGATCAAAGTGATGAGGTGTGTTGTCCTCTGATCTTTCCCTTCGGGTAGGTAGGTAGTTGATTAATGTCGCACTGGAACAACACAACGGACTATTGTCGACGATCCGAGATCAATCCCAAAGGGAAAGATCTGAGGACAACACCTCGTCATTTTGAACCACGGCCAACCCCCGTGTACACGACGATCTTTGGTTGGACCGAGTTTCGAACTCGCAACCCTCCGGTTGCAAATTTGTTACCCTTCCACGTGAGCTACAGCAGCCCCTTTCCCTTCGGGTTCCATCCTGGACCGGGCCGCGGTGGCCCGGTTGGAAGAGTAACGAACTAGCAACCGGAGGGTCGCGAGTTCGACACTCAATCCAACCAGACCGTCGTGTACGTGGGGGCTGATGCATATTAAATCTGACGTGATCTCAAATGCCCTCACGTTGGGTTGGTGTGGAAGTTTGGAGAGCGGGGTACCAGCTCAGGTGTTGACCTCGTCATCTGACCATGGATCAAAGTGATGAGGTGTGTTGTCCTCTGATCTTTCCCTTCGGGTAGGTAGGTAGTTGATTAATGTCGCACTGGAACAACACAACGGACTATTGTCGACGATCCGAGATCAATCCCAAAGGGAAAGATCTGAGGACAACACCTCGTCATTTTGAACCACGGCCAACCCCCGTGTACACGACGATCTTTGGTTGGACCGAGTTTCGAACTCGCAACCCTCCGGTTGCAAATTTGTTACCCTTCCACGTGAGCTACAGCAGCCCCTTTCCCTTCGGGTTCCATCCTGGACCGGGCCGCGGTGGCCCGGTTGGAAGAGTAACGAACTAGCAACCGGAGGGTCGCGAGTTCGACACTCAATCCAACCAGACCGTCGTGTACGTGGGGGCTGATGCATATTAAATCTGACGTGATCTCAAATGCCCTCACGTTGGGTTGGTGTGGAAGTTTGGAGAGCGGGGTACCAGCTCAGGTGTTGACCTCGTCATCTGACCATGGATCAAAGTGATGAGGTGTGTTGTCCTCTGATCTTTCCCTTCGGGTAGGTAGGTAGTTGATTAATGTCGCACTGGAACAACACAACGGACTATTGTCGACGATCCGAGATCAATCCCAAAGGGAAAGATCTGAGGACAACACCTCGTCATTTTGAACCACGGCCAACCCCCGTGTACACGACGATCTTTGGTTGGACCGAGTTTCGAACTCGCAACCCTCCGGTTGCAAATTTGTTACCCTTCCACGTGAGCTACAGCAGCCCCTTTCCCTTCGGGTTCCATCCTGGACCGGGCCGCGGTGGCCCGGTTGGAAGAGTAACGAACTAGCAACCGAAGGGTTGCGAGTTCGAATCCAGCCAAACACCGTCGTGTACAAAGGGGGCTGGTGCACATTAAATCTGTCGTGGCCTCAAATGTCCTCACGTTGGCGTGGTGTGGAAGTTTGGAGAGTGGGGTGCCAGCTCAGGTGTTGCCTCGTCATCTGACCGTGGTTCAAAATTACGTGGTGTTGTCCTCGGATCTTTCCCTTTGGGATTGATTCCGGACCGTCACCAATAGCCCATTGTGTTGCTCCAGTGTGACGTTAATTGAAATACCCCCCCCCCCATCCTGGACCGTTGCCAATAGCCCGTTATATTGCTCCAGTGCGGCGTTAATTAAACTATCGACCTACCTACATTCTATGAGCTATTATTTGATGACTATGAGCGATTAAAAATATTTTAAGGCCCCCTGGTCATCAATTATACTCCACTTAAATTCCATCTTGGGATAGATTCTAGTTCCAAAGACCATAAAAAAAATGTGCATATTTAAAGAAAAATATGTCCTTATATTGCAGTATTTTAGATGGACATTTTAATAGGAACATTTTTTAGTTCTGTGATTTTCAATTAGTTTTTATCTCCTGCCACTTTTTCAAACATAATTTACTGGTAGGAAGTTGATTTTTGTGAAAAATCTATTTTCGATCTTTTCTAATCTCTGATCAAATTTAGTTAAAAGGGTTTTTTTAAGTTTTGTGACAAAAATATGTGTTATAATATTTTCCAGGTATAAAATTTAGATGCTGTAGATGCACAATGAGAGTGCGATAAATTTTTTTGAGTGTAAAATTAAATCTCGAAAACAAAAGTATTAAAAATGAGTACCGACTTCGTAAATCATAATTTTTCCCCGTTTGCCAGTTTTTGTTTTAAATATCAAGTTTAATTAGCTTTCTAGCATTCTGATATTAAGATGGCATTTGAGTTTAAAGAGGGCATTAACCAATTATATATACTCGGTTTGTGGTTGACATATTCCTTGTTACGTGATAACGTGATTTCCTATTCGAAATCTCTTGGACAATCCAAAAATAAGCTCAAACTTACAAAAACGGAACCAAAATACTTGGAAAAGGCAAATTTGTCTTTTGGAAACTTGCTCTAAATACTATTTGTAGTTTCGCAATGTGTATTTCACATTGACGGAATATCCAAATGATCATCGTTGGCCAATCTTCGATATACGACCAGAATATATGGGAAAATACCTCCTAAATTGATGTTTCACACACTAAGATTTGGTTGATAAGTTTTGGAATTAAACTGGGCGTCTAGAGGATTTAGATGGATGAGAATGAGCAAATTCTTAGTAATAGTATTCTAAACAGTAGTATATATTTTTCTAATTCAGTAAAACAGAAAAATATATATCTTAAAATTCCCGCAGTCAGCTTTGCTGAAATATTTTTGGATATATGTGTAAAGTATAATTTAAGACTAAAACAAAAAATACATATATTGACCGATTTTGAGGTACTGGTTCCCTTAATTCGATTTACACATACCTACCGTATATAAATAAGTTAAAATTAATTAGAAAAATGGAAACAAATTTGAGTAGCCCCACCAATAGGCGGACCAACGGGGAGGGGGTTAAGACCCACCCCAGAACCGATGAATCACATATGTTCGGAGGGCTTTTGTCCCCAACATATATTTACATCTTGAAACATTTTCGGATCGTGGGGCTTCCCGAAATTTTTTTTTTAAATTCAAGGGAGCACCTACGACGGGGGCTAAGGAACTTAACCCCTAGACCCGAAAAAATAACTAAATCGTTTTACTTTGGGGATCTAACTTTGAAAGAAATAAATCATGCCGAATTAATTTTGTTAAAAATTATCCAACGCGAAGCATTTCCTGTTGGCGTTGTAATAACTTCTCTGGTAGCGTGGTAGATTCAAATCTACAGAGAAGAGTCTAGCTTAAATAATAAACATTAATTTTATTCACAACAATTTCTTGATTAGATGAGGGTTTATATACAAGGCACTTTCACGAATTCGATGTCTCTGCCAAGGGGATGCGACGGGTTGTCGTAATCTCGGGTACGCGCGAAAGTCTCTGAATGGGAGAAAGGTATCTCAACAGTCTCTAGATGAAACTCTACTCGTCGAGTGACGATGACACAAGATCAGCACCGGATCCTCACGGGACGACGGGTCAATTCAGGTTCACTGCCGGACGAGAAGTCGGTAACGGATTCTTCGCAGGTCGTCGGTTCGGCACAATCAGGGATCGGCACCACGGGGGTCGTCGGATCAGCACAAGACAGGCACGGCTCCGCTGGGGTCGTCGGATCAGCACAAGACACGCACGGCTCCGCTGGGGTCGTCGGATCAGCACAAGACAGGAACGGCTCCGCTGGGGTCGTCGGATCAGCACAAGACAGGCACGGCTCCGCTGGGGTCGTCGGATCAGCACAAGACACGCACGGCTCCGCTGGAGTCGTCGGATCAGCACAAGACACGCACGGCTCCGCTGGGGTCGTCGGATCAGCACAAGACAGGAACGGCTCCGCTGGGGTCGTCGGATCAGCACAAGACAGGCACGGCTCCGCTGGGGTCGTCGGATCAGCACAAGACAGGCACGGCTCCGCTGGGGTCGTCGGATCAGCACAAGACAGGCACGGCTCCGCTGGGGTCGTCGGATCAGCACAAGACAGGAACGGCTCCGCTGGGGTCGTCGGATCAGCACAAGACAGGCACGGCTCCGCTGGGGTCGTCGGATCAGCACAAGACACGCACGGCTCCGCTGGAGTCGTCGGATCAGCACAAGACACGCACGGCTCCGCTGGGGTCGTCGGATCAGCACAAGACAGGAACGGCTCCGCTGGGGTCGTCGGATCAGCACAAGACACGCACGGCTCCGCTGGGGTCGTCGGATCAGCACAAGACAGGAACGGCTCCGCTGGGGTCGTCGGATCAGCACAAGACACGCACGGCTCCGCTGGGGTCGTCGGATCAGCACAAGACAGGCACGGCTCCGCTGGGGTCGTCGGATCAGCACAAGATAGGCACGGCTCCGCTGGGGTCGTCGGATCAGCACAAGACAGGCACGGCTCCGCTGGGGTCGTCGGATCAGCACAAGACACGCACGGCTCCGCTGGAGTCGTCGGATCAGCACAAGACACGCACGGCTCCGCTGGGGTCGTCGGATCAGCACAAGACAGGCACGGCTCCGCTGGGGTCGTCGGATCAGCACAAGACACGCACGGCTACGCTGGGGTCGTCGGATCAGCACAAGACACGCACGGCTCCGCTGGGGTCTTCGGATCAGCACAAGACAGGCACGGCTCCGCTGGGGTCGTCGGATCAGCACAAGACAGGCACGGCTCCGCTGGGGTCGTCGGATCAGCACAAGACACGCACGGCTCCGCTGGAGTCGTCGGATCAGCACAAGACACGCACGGCTCCGCTGGGGTCGTCGGATCAGCACAAGACAGGAACGGCTCCGCTGGGTCGTCGGATCAGCACAAGACAGGAACGGCTCCGCTGGGGTCGTCGGATCAGCACAAGACACGCACGGCTCCGCTTGGGTCGTCGGATCAGCACAAGACACGCACGGCTCCGCTGGGGTCGTCGGATCAGCACAAGACAGGAACGGCTCCGCTGGGGTCGTCGGATCAGCACAAGACACGCACGGCTCCGCAGGGGTCGTCGGATCAGCACAAGACAGGAACGGCTCCGCTGGGGTCGTCGGATCAGCACAAGACACGCACGGCTCCGCAGGGGTCGTCGGATCAGCACAAGACACGCACGGCTCCGCTGGGGTCGTCGGATCAGCACAAGACACGCACAGCTCCGCTGGGGTCGTCGGATCAGCACAAGACAGGAACGGCTCCGCTGGGGTCGTCGGATCAGCACAAGACACGCACGGCTCCGCTGGGGTCGTCGGATCAGCACAAGACACGCACAGCTCCGCTGGGGTCGTCGGATCAGCACAAGACAGGAACGGCTCCGCTGGGGTCGTCGGATCAGCACAAGACACGCACAGCTCCGCTGGGGTCGTCGGATCAGCACAAGACAGGAACGGCTCCGCTGGGGTCGTCGGATCAGCACAAGACACGCACGGCTCCGCAGGGGTCGTCGGATCAGCACAAGACACGCACGGCTCCGCTGGGGTCGTCGGATCAGCACAAGACACGCACAGCTCCGCTGGGGTCGTCGGATCAGCACAAGACAGGAACGGCTCCGCTGGGGTCGTCGGATCAGCACAAGACACGCACGGCTCCGCTGGGGTCGTCGGATCAGCACAAGACACGCACAGCTCCGCTGGGGTCGTCGGATCAGCACAAGACAGGAACGGCTCCGCTGGGGTCGTCGGATCAGCACAAGACACGCACGGCTCCGCTGGGGTCGTCGGATCAGCACAAGACAGGAACGGTATCTTTCCGGAACTCCAGTACGCTCTTTCTTTTCTCAGGTTGAGAAAACAACTCCAAGCTATTTGCAGGCTAAGGAGTTAGACCACTCGCAGGGTCGCTGGTTCGAGTCTCGAACGAGAACAAAGCAGGAACTCGAGATAGGAAGCCTACGCCGGCTACAAGAACGCGTACTCTCGGGGTGAGGGAACCGTCTTTTAACAATGCTTTTCTACCTAAGGAGTGACCGCTCAAAGGGTCGCTGAGTCAAGCTGATGGATCGAGATCACAAGCAAGAACTGACGATTCGACTCCCTGCTTTTCCTTTTGAAACCTCGCAGCCTTTGTTCGCTGGTGGTTCTTTCGATTGGTTCGTTCTTGATTGGTTCTTACTTTTAATTGGTTCGTTTTTAATTTGTTCATTTTTGAGGTTGCTGATTCGATGGTGACTGTCTGACGTAAAATGGGATCAGCTACTTAGCGCAGGTGGCTTGATTACCCAGCAGGTGGACTTAATCACCTGGCAGGTGCACCCCTAAGCACCTGGGCGCTTTCCGGAACGAATTCTCTTTTGTTGGTCTTTGATCAAGTCCCGACCGTCTGGCGCCAGAGAGATGGAAACGTATTGTCCGGCTCTTTTACGACTTGTCGGTGAGTTTGCCTTTGGGAGGGTTAATTGAGGGGTCCATCAATGAATCCTGAAGCCATGGATTGATGAGGAAGCATTTTAACAAAGCAAATAATTTATTTAGATTAAGTTAAGAGATAATTAAGTACAAAAAAGAGAAAGCAGGTTCATACAGCATCACATCATGAGTTTACAACGCTAGTCTAATCATAATAAACACTTAAACGAAGTAACATCACAAGTTGAGTTGTAAGTATGCTTTACATCAGATAAAAATATCCAACAATTCCCCCCTATATTTTTATCATTTACAGTCCTTATTTATGTTATGCTTTTTAATTAGTTTGGTAACAGTCCAATTTCACAGTCCATAATCACTTGCATCCAATGGTAGGTGTTATTGGCCCTAATCCTAGTCCAGCCATATATTGGTTTAAGATATCACTAGGAAGGTGTTTTGTCATCATATCTGCATCTAATTCCTTCGTATTTTGATGTGAGAATTGAATTTCTCCACTATCCTTGTCGTCTTTAATAAAGTGATACTTCCTATTTATATGGCGTGTGCGATTACTTATTTTTTGGTTATTGACCCAGTCCATTAATCCCTTGCTATCAGTTTTCACATTAATAGGTTTGGCTATAAGAGAGTCCTCTTCTAATTCTTCAAGTAAATATTTTAGCCACTTCACTGCACAAACACTATCACATGCTGCAATTAGTTCGGATTCCATCGTTGATAATGCAACTAGCTTCTGTTTCCCACTTTTCCATCCAACGAGGGACTTCCCTATTTTCAATAAATATCCACTGTATGATTTTCCATCTGCTGTTGTGCTCCAGCTTGCATCAGTACTTGCATTAAGTTTTCCATCTGCAGCTTTAAGTGTTAGGCAAAAATCCATAGTCCCTTTCAGGTATCGAAAAACTCGCTTGACTGCAGTCCAGTGTATCTGTCTAGGATCTTGATTGTATTGAGACAATTTACTTACAATACAAGCTATATCAGGTCGAGTTCCAGTTGCCAAATACATTATGGAGCCTATCGCTTCTTGATACTTTTGTGGTGAAAAATGTTCAGATTCTTTAAAATCATCCAATTCCTTGTCCCCAGCTACACTTGGAGTTTTCATTGGATTACAATCCAGCATTTTAAATTTTTCTAAAACTTTGATTATGTAATTCTTTTGGGATAAGGTTATTTCATTTCTTGCTTGCTTGATTTGTACTCCTAAAAACATATTTGAATCTGTTGTTTCCTTAATTTCAATATTCTTTTCAATCCTTAATATTACTTCATTGATAATTTCATTTGAACTTGCCACAATTAAAAAATCATCCACATAAATTCCAATGTGAATATATTCTTCGCCTTTCCTCTTAGTGTACACAGATGGATCTGATTTTAATTTCTTCATGTCTGCTTGCTCTAATATTTCAGAAAATCTATTGTACCAGCACCTTCCTGACTGTGGTAATCCATAAATGCTGCGTTTGATCAAATATACTTTATCGTTTGGTAATTGATAACCTTTTGGAGGTTCCATGTATATTTCTTCATCTAATATTCCATTTAAATAGGCTGTTTTTACATCATAGAACTTTACAATTGAATTATATGTGGCTGCAAGTGTCAGA
This sequence comes from Meta bourneti, assembly GCA_933210815.1. Lineage (NCBI taxonomy): Eukaryota > Metazoa > Arthropoda > Arachnida > Araneae > Tetragnathidae > Meta > Meta bourneti. The sequence continues at coordinate 26,339,724 of OW119926.1, read as the reverse complement.
AGTGTTCTCAGTGAATCCCATTTCATCACAGGACTAAAACTTTCTTCAAAATCTACACCTTGTTTTTGTCCATAACCAACTGCTACTAATCTTGCTTTATAATTTTTCCCATCATCACAATTCTTGATCTTGTATACCCAACGACTTTTGATAACTTTCTTGTTCTTAGGTCTTTCCACTGGTTCCCATACTTCATGCATTTCTATAGAATTAATCTCTTCATCCATTGCACGTGTCCATTGATCTTTGTCATTAGATGTCGTTGCACTTTCATAAGTTTCTGGTGTGAAGTCTCCCGCAGAATATACTTGATAATCATTGTATCTTGTAGGCATCCTTCTATTTCGTGATGATCTCCTTACCGCATTACTTCCATCATCAACACTTAAATTATTACTATCTTGTTCATCCAAGTTGTCTTCGGAGTTAGTCTCAGGTCTTATATTAGTTTCTTCATCATCATCTTGATTATCCATAGTGTAGCTTATTTCCATGTAGTTTCTTTCTTTTTCTCTGCATTTGGTATATATCCATTCTTTAATTCGTCGAATATTACATCTGATGATTCACAAACTTTTCTTTCTTCAACATCAAATATTCTGTAAGCTTTCCTTTCTCTTGAATATCCTAGGAAAATACCTTTCTTAGCTTTCGCTTCTAACTTATGTCTTTTGTTGTCATGAATTTTGTAATATGCTAAACATCCAACCGGTTTCACATGACGTACTGAAGGTTTTCTGGATTTCCAAAGCTCCATAGGTGTTTTATATCTTCGGTTCTTTGTGGGTGTTATATTGTGCATATACTCTGCAGTAGCTACAGCTTCAGCCCAAAATTCAAGGGGTAACTGACTATCTATCAGTAAAGTTCGTGCTTTATCAAGTAGTGTTCTATTTGCTCTTTCAGCCACTCCATTACTTCTCGGTGAATAGAATGTAGTCTTTTCATGCTTTATGCCTTTTTGATCCAAATACTGACACATTCCTTCATTGATAAATTCAGTTCCATTATCTGTCCTTATTCTTTTAACTTTTGTGTTCAGTTCATTTTCTCGCTTTCTTATCAAGACTTGTATAACTTCTCTTGCTTCATCTTTGGATTTCAAAAACTCAACAAAGTATCTTCTCGAAAACTGATCCACCACTGTCATCATATATTTCTTTCCGCTTAAAGTTGCCACTCTAAATGGACCACACAGATCTATATGTAATGCTTCAAGGGGTTTTTCTGATGTTTCTGAATAGGTGGTGTCATATGAACAACGTGCCATTTTCCCTTTTATACATGAATCACAAGTTTTGATTTCTCCTTCCAGTTTTTCTAGTCCTCGTACCATTTTATTTGCCAACATCATTTTAAGGTATTCATGATTTAGATGGCCAAGTCTTCTGTGCCACATTTCATAGGAATTTACTTGTGTTTGGAGACATGTTTCATCTTCTGTTTTTGTCTTTCGAGGTATCAGTTTCACAATAAACATATTGTCTCTTAATTTACCTTCACACACCAATTGACCATTTTCATCATAAATGTATGCTCCTTTTGAATTAGGCACTACTTCATTTCCGTATTTAACAATATTCGGAACAGACATTAAATTACCTCTGAGTTTTGGAACACATAAGACATTCTTTAATCTGATAGCTCTTGTATCTCCTTCAGTAGTAGTTGCTCTAATCTCTCCTCGGTAGGTCGATTCGATGTTTCTACCTTCTTCTGCAACACTGACAATTATGTTATCTTCTTTCAAATTTTCCATCCAAGTTTCATTTGGGGTCATGTGTGATGTACAGGCAGAGTCCAAATGCCATTCTGTCAGTTCCTTATCACCATATACTTTTTCACTTATTGTCATAGCTAATTCTTTACCAAGTTTAGGCTCCTCCTCAGAAACTTGTGCACGCTCATTTCGGAAGTTGTTAGAGTTCCTTGTACGCTTTGTATCAAAATTTCTTTTCTTAACATTTTGGTTAGATTTTCCAAACCAACAATCTTTCTGTAAGTGTCCAGGTTTTTTACATGTGTAGCATAACTTCTGCTTCTGTTTTTGCTTGTCATAAGTTCTGTAAGCTGTACAGAACTTTTCTTCACCCTTATTATTTTTCTTTTCAAAATTCATCAAGGTTTGCCTCAGGTCTGTGAAGTTGATGCCTCTATTTACAGATAATGCCATTGCAATCGTCTCATAACTTTCTGGCAGACCTTCCACGATATACCGAACTAATTCTCTTTCAGTAACCGTTTTACCCAGTTCGTTTATTTGCTGTGAAAGTCCTTGCGACCTTGTAAGGTATTCATCTATGCTTTCCTTTTGCAATTTTTTCAATCTCGTCAGATCCAGCAATAACTCTGTTCTTCTATCTTCAACAGTTCCTTCAAAACGAATCTTTATTGCTTCCCAAATTTCTTTTGCCTTCTTGATGCCTTTATAAATGATCGCTTGTTCCGCTGTCAGGCTAAGAACAATTATTCCAAAAGCTTCTTTATTTTTTCTTGACCAAATTTTATGATCGTGTGCATCTTCATTTAAGGCAGGTTCATCTCTTAGAATTACATCTTCGAATAAATCCTTTGCATCTAATAGAGCTTCTATTTTCATGCTCCAAATTGCAGTTTGTTTCATTCAACTGTTCTATCCTAGTTGAATTGAAATCCATTTTTCTAAGTGTGCGGTTAGGCTTCAGAAAAGTTCCCAAAGAATGCAATACAAAGTTAGGCTTATTCGAATGAATTCTAATTTAAAATCATTTACAAATATCAACCACGCTCTGCTACCAATTTGAAGCCATGGATTGATGAGGAAGCATTTTAACAAAACAAATAATTTATTTAGATTAAGTTAAGAGATAATTAAGTACAAAAAAGAGAAAGCAGGTTCATACAGCATCACATCATGAGTTTACAGAACGGGTTACATGGGAGGAACTATCACGTGACCGCGTGCCGAATGCATAGACCCAAAGTCCTCAGGTTTACCGTACTTCCAAATCGTAAGGAAAATCATGTTTACTAGCTTGGCGCAGTTTATCGCGCGTGTGAATTATTCTGATTTCGGAAAAGCGCCATGTACAGTTGCCGATATGCCAAAACTCCGTTCGAGCAAGCTCCGTTCAAGCTTCCTATCCAAGCGTTTTGTATGGGTTTTGCTAAGTGAGACGATCTTTCCAAAGTTGAACAGTTGTCACTTTTCGCGTTCTTGAATTGTTCTTTGATTTGTTATGCAGATTTAAAAATAAAATTTAGAATTTTTTTGCAAAAATGTTCTCATCTTATGATGACTGAGCCATTTAAATTCCATATTACCTGTGGTAGATTCTAGTTTTCCCAAAGAACTATGGACATTCATATTTAAAGAAACAGAAAAATGTGTCTTTTAAGTGCAGTATTCTAAATAAATATTTTCACCTTTTTTAATATTTTCCAGGTATAAACTGCAGAGGTGTTAAATGCATAACAGGGATGAGATTAGAGATCCCAGTAAATTATGATTCCAGATATCATAATTTCTGAAATCAAAAGCGGGTAAACTGTGGAAGGGAAGGTTGAATTAATTTCTAAATGTGTAAATAAGCAAATGTTTACTAGCTGAATTAATTTCTAAATGTGTAAATAGCAAATGTTTAACCTCTAAAAAGATAATTTATATCTCTAGCCAAAAATACCTTTCCTAGATTTGAAAAAATCTCGGTAAGGTATTTATGAAGAAAAAAAAGATTAATATTCTTTTAGAGATTTCTAAGACTTTTAAATTTAGAAGTAACAATAAAACTAAGTGTTAGTTCTGCCTTCGAAAGAACGTCGCAAAAGTGTGAAAATTTTGAAAGGAACAGCTGTTTGAAACTTCGTAGTACTTTTTGTCTCAAATATGAATTGGTGTTGATTTAAAGGGCTGAGTTCAAAAAACTAATTTAACAGATATAAAATTTTTTACTATACTCATAACACCATCGCCCGAATTGCTAAGGTTGAAATTTTGGATAGTTTAATTACCAATAGTTTTGAATTTTAAAAAATCAAAACAAACATTCACGGCAATTTTGGAATTTCAAGTTAACTTCGTTAAATATTTATATTAATTTTTAATAAAGGTTTGGTTTATCGCTCCACAGTCATTTTTTGCAACACTTGGACCAGGATATATGGATTAAAATGGATTCCGAACCATTAATGAGGGATTCGAACTCAAAGCCTTTTGGACCAAGCGGAGCAATATATTAAATATTCTGTCCTTTGTACCTATTACTACTCTGATCATTGTAAGTGTATTACAGAATTTCGGTTGATTGAAGTGTCATTAAGAAATCCTCCGTAATTTTTTTAACCATGACATTGGGAAAATCAATTTAAAGATTTTGTATTAGTATAAAATGTTTTTAAAAACGTGATAAAAGTTTCCATTACTTTTTACAAATTCCACTATAACACATTTGTTTGCTTATTTTTTAAAGAAAACACGATAAATAATTTGCATTTATCATAGTTAAAGTTAAAGGTGGCAGGAGCATATAAAAAAGAGAAGAATAAGTATTATTACCAAAAAGTCTGTAGAAGAAATAATTATGTATCAGTGCATAACAATCCTTTAAATCAGGGGTCTCCAAACTCTTTCACTTGAGAGCCAGATTGAAAAATCCTGGAAGTCAGGCGGGCCAAGAACACACACACATATATATATATATATACACGTGTGTGTATGTGGGGGGATGGATATTGGGTCAACGTCAGTTTTTTTTTAAAGCTTACGAAATAAACTAGTTAATAAAATAGGTGTTTAAAAAAAATGTAGATTTATCCAAAGAAATCAAATTTATTCCAAATAATGTAAGTGTACAGTTGTAATGTAAAAGTTGGCCTAAGGAAAAAATAACATTCAACAATATTCCTTTGGCTTTCTTATGTACGTATGGGACGTGTGGAGTTGTTTCTGGCATATAATGTCTGTCCATTTTGGGCTAAATTTCGATGATCCTATCACTAGAATGGATTTCAAGTGTTCGTCTGACAAGTTAGCCCTGTTCTTTGATTTTACTAAGGTCATTTTTGAAAATGTCTGTTCGCAGATATACAGTGGCTCCCAAAAGTGCTCGTACACTAAAAATTTGTAGAAAAAGCGCTGTAGCCTGGAATTGAATTCGAATATAAAGTCCAATATTTTTCATATCATATCCATGTGATTCTGAATAAACCCAACATTTTTTGAAAAAATATTGACTCATTTCCTTTCATAAAAATGAAAATGTAAGGAGGCAGAGAAAGAACACGCCACAAAAGTGATCGTACACCGAAACATTTTCGGATAAATTCATAAGTAAAATTATCGTTTATCGCTTTTTTTTATTTTTGCATTGTGGTGACATTTAAAAAAAATCGTTTGGCTTTAATCTTTCCTTGCTTACTTCATAATATTCTATTTATTATTTAAAAAGGGCTCGTAGTCGTAAGAAAACAACGAACAGCATTCGAAAATTGATTATTTTTAATCATAGTAGTGGTAAATCAGTTCGGAATATCTCTAAATTTATCCCATTCTACGGTGCAGTATGTGATAACACTTTAAAGAAAATCGGATCGAAAACAAGGTAAGGAAATGTCCGGCAAAGTTAATTAAACGTGATCGGGGAGATTTATAGTTAGAAAATTTGTGAACAATCCACGTTTGAGTGCTGTAAAAATTCCTACAGAATTTACTGAAAAATTTTCTACTTCAATTTCATATGAAACTGTTCGACGAGTACTGAGATAAACTGGATTAAATGGGCGTTCTGCCCGAAGAAAATTTTTTGTAAGTGCGAATAATTTTATAATAAAATATTTTATGTAGTTTTGTTAAGAACAAGTTATAGATGTTATTAAAAATTCCTATTCTGAAATATTAATTTTATTAATGGATAGAGCAGTATTTCATTGAAATTCGTAAGTGTACCAACACTTTAAGGAGCCACTAGGTCGATACAAACACTGAAAGCACTGATCTGGCAAAGTTTTTATTTCTTTGAAATCATCACCCAATGACCTGCAATGAAAGAAACTGTCAGAAGTTTAATGTTTTAAAATTAAAAAAAAAATAAACTAAATATTATCACCTGTAAAATGAAAGAAAGTCCGCATTCTTGTAACATTCCTTGAAATATTCTTTCAAGTATTCATTTGACGTAAATTCAATCAATTCAAGTTGAAGTTCTGATGGAGCACATTTTCGATTTCAGATTGGAATGGATTTTGAAATAGCTTGATCTTTTCTGCTGTAGCTGCATGATCAAGTCTACGAAGCGGTTTTCAAATTCCTCACGTAGCTTGTGATAGTTTGTACTGCATAATTTGATGAGAAAGGCACACAAGTTTCACCAACAAACTTCTTGCAAGTTTCGAAGTGGTCCAAAATTGTCTTTCCCAATTGGTTTTCAAAAACAGCAAGTTTGGTTCTAAAAACTTTCGCATGTTGGAACAAGTTGTTTACACAGGACTTTTCACCTTGAAGTTAAATTTAAAAAGTTCAAGTATTGACCCCGTCATCTGCCCGTGGCTTAAAATGACGAGGTGAAGTCCTCGGATCGTTCCCTTCGGGATGGATCCCGGACCGTCGCAGTGTCATTTTCGGACAAAATTCAATTTTTTACTATCGCAGATTTTCAAAAAAAAAAACATATCTTACGATCAGTATGTCCCCTTAGTAAGACCACGTGATTTTTCTAAATAATTTTTCATAACAGGAAGTACAGGGGTTCAATGCCAAACTTTCTGCATTGGTTGTAAAATCATTCTGGCGAATGCGTATTAGTAGGTACTATGAGTTTAACTGAAAAGTATAGGTCCTATATTTTCTTTAACGCTATTTGATGTGGATAGAATTATTATCTTCTGTTCATCGAGGTATGCTTAAGTGCTTTTATTTTCTAAAATATTAATTCATTAATATGCAAGATCCTTTTGAATTTTTAGCTAATTAGTGTCTAACGCAACTGTTAATTACAATTTTTAACTAAACTCTTAACATATTATATCACTAAAACATTACATGTGTACTATAGCCTGACTCATTTGACGTTCGCAGAACAAAAATTTTTTTGCGCAAGTGTGCGCAACTGATAGATTTAATTTTAGAATGACTAGTGAAATTGTTCGTGTCTAATTTTGACATTTGGGTGATATATATACAAAGCAAGCGATGCTAGTATAACATATTTCTCAAGAAATGGATGAACATTTGTTACCTGATACTGTTTTGAATAGTAGTAATGCGAAAATTCTGGAATTACCTAACGATAGAAATATCACTCGTATATTTTTAGAAATGCTGAGATGTCTACTGAAATAACTGGGATTAATGTAGAAGTAATCAAACGCTTCCAAGCCATACTATATGGGGCCGCGGTAGCCCAGTTGGGAGAGTAAAGGATTAGCAACCGGGGGTTGCAAGTTCGAAACGCGGTCCCACCAAAGACCGTCGTGTACTGGGGTATGGTGCACGTTAGTAGTAAGCAGAGGTCCTACTGCGGCGGAAGTGACGTCATCAAAAGGGGCGTGGCTTAGTGACGTCACAGCGTGACGTCACGGGGAAAGGGCGCGTGACCGGAAGTGACGTATTGACGTGCTGTTGAGTTGTAGGTGTCCTGCTTGTGGGGGAAAACATTTAAGCAAGAGTTGAGTTGTTTTTTATGGGAATGGAGTTGAGTTGGTTTTGTAAAAATTTCTTTTTTGATGAATGGCAACACCCAAACGTAAACACACGTGACGTCAGTGTGTTTACGCTTGGGACTTGGATTTTTTTTCCTTCTGAGATTTCGATGTGACGTCATATAAAGTAAAGTTGAGTTTTAGGTGTCCTGCTTGTGGGGGAAAACATTTAAACAAGAGTTGAGTTGTTTTTTATGGGAATGGAGTTGAGTAGGTTTTGTAAAAAAATTTTTGTTGATGAATGGCAACACCCAAACTTTAAGTAACACGTTAGAACATGAACCAAACTTTAAGTAACACGTTAGAACATGAATGCGAGTGGCAAGCTGATGCAATCATACCGGTTATAGGGTAGGAATGTTGCTATTTGTTGAAGACCAGGTAGGAGGGATTTTCTTAGTATCACGTGATTATTCAAGCTTCTCTGATTGGTGGATTAATCTTGTGCTCTTGGGAAGTAAGTTATACCCCCTCAGAAATCATTTCTATCAGTGGCTGCAAGGTTTGTTGATCAGTTTCAGAAGTAATTTTGCATTGAAAAAACTATGAAGCGAAATTCTGTTCAGTCTGGTCCTATGAAAAAAGCTCGTATTGCTGAAAAGAGTGCATTGTCTGTTCTTGGTGAAAAACCAAAAATAAAGACAAAGTCTTTACCTATGCCTGGGGAACAGCCAAAAATAACGATGGATTCGCTGCCTGATACGATGTTACATCTTGGAGACAACATGTTCCTGCTTGTTAACAAGTTCACTGGACTTACCAGAGTCCACATCAGGAAGTACGTTACGGATGAGAGTGAAAGCTTACAGCCCACGAAGGAAGGTATTTCACTTTCGCCAAAAGTGTGGGATTCTTTTATAAGTAAAGTGAATAAATATTTCACTTTTGGTACTGTGGAATCTGCTAAGATTCTTGAAAGAGACCTGTGCATGTCTAAAGAAGTTGTGGGAGACACGACATTTCTCATTCTACAAAGACTGTTTCGCAAAAGTGATATGTCATTTCATTTTGTGCCCGAACGTGTTGTGCTGTGTTGGGAGCAGATCTTTAAAATCTGCGAAAACTACTAGCGTGTTGCTGAATGTGTAAATACTTCACTATTCACATACTCCTTGTATTATTTCGTGAGACACGAACTTGAAAAGTGTTCAACATTTAATTCCGAAGAAACTTACAACGGTGACCCTGACAATCCAGAAGGGGTGGATGAAATGAAATTAGCCTTGTGTTCCCACTTAGAGGATATAATTTCAAAGAACATATCTAAGCATGTGGATTGCTTCGGATGTAAGAATTACATTGTGAACAACATAGCTCATACCTGTTTAGATAAGAGTAAGGAAGATTCTTTTTCCATGCATTTTACTTCCATTCTTTACAGTATTGATTGGCGTGATTTTGCTGGGACTTTTGTTCAAAAATATAGTACTCAGTTAAATTTTAGGTATTTGATTTTCCAAGGTGACTTTTTTGAATGTTTGAATGTAAATGAACTCATGGAGTCCGTGCAACAAATATATGTAAATACCGATTGTATTCCTCCATATTTTTCATCAGTGTAATGTATTTTTTTTTTTTACTTTTATTACTTATAAATAAATTTTGTTGATTCTTATTACCCCTGAGTGCGTTTTATTTAGACTTTTATATTACTTCTTACTGTGTGTACTATATGTTTGACCTATTTAGTGTTTAATTTGTTATTGTATAATTGTTTTAATTATTATTTTTAAATATTATTTAGTTTAGCTACATAATTTTAATAGTGAAATTCTGTTCATAAAGTGAATGTAGGAGAAGTATATAAATACTGTGTTTCTTATAATTTAGCAGTCATTATGAATATCAGCTTTAGGTTAGACCACAACCGCTGCTGCAATGGAAGAAATTCTGAATCAGACATATCGGAATCCCAAACTTCCCGGCAGCTTTGGTGGTATCAATGCTTTACAGCGTGCTTTAAAAGGTCGCGTGAAAAGAAAACAGATAAAGAATTGGCTACAAACGAAAGATTCGTATACTTTACACAAGCCTTTACGGCACAAATTCCAGAGAAATCGTGTAATAGTAGGAGGATTAAACGAGCAGTTTCAATCTGATTTAGTGGACATGCAATCTCTCGCCCCTCAGAACGACGGGTATAAGTATTTACTTACTTGTATTGATATTTTGTCTAAATATGCATGGGCCATTCCTCTGTTAGATAAAAAGTCTACAACTATAATGAGAGCTTTTGAAAAAATATTTTTGGAACGTACTCCTCAATCCTTACAGACAGATGCTGGGAAAGAGTTTACAAATAAACTAGTCCAAAATTTCTTAAAAAAGAAGAAAGTTCATTTCTTTACCACACATAATTCAACAAAAGCTTCAATCGTTGAACGCTTTAATCGTACTCTTAAAACTAAAATGTGGAAATACTTTACTGAAATAAATACGAAGAGATATATTGACGTCATAGACCAATTGATGTATAGTTATAACCATACTTGGCATCGTAGTATTGAAACAGAGCCTTCATCAGTGACATTACAAAATGAAGGAAAAGTATGGGATACGTTATACGGTCAGCAATCTGTTGTAGAACAGAGCAGTTCAGAGTTAAAGGTTGACGATACTGTTCGTATTAGTCGTGAGAAAATGCACTTTGAAAAAGGATACGAACAAAACTGGACAAAAGAAATTTTTACTATTGATAAAATAATACATCGGATACCTGTTGTGTATAAACTGAAAGATTTAGCAGGGGAAGTGATACAGGGAAGTTTTTACAAAGAGGAATTGCAAAAGATCTCGGATTCCGGATTTTATCCAGTAGAAAAAGTTTTAAAGAAAAGAAAGCGTCAGGGGAAAACGGAATACTTTGTGAAATTTCAGGGTTATCCTGAAAAATTTAATGCTTGGGTTGAGAATGTCAAAATGATATAAATAGAGCTGTCACTGTACTTACCTTCTCATTTTCACTGTACGATGTCGTTCTACATTACACTTCCCAGCGACAGCTCTATCGAGTTTTATCCTGGCAACACAATGTCTCACTTCTACACGAAACTCCCTAAACGTCTGGAACTCTCAGGTGAATGGGAAGTAGGATTAGTTGAAATGATTTATCCCAGAATGTGGAATAACATCATTGATGGTGAAAATTCTTTCGAATATGATTTAGGAAACGGAATAAAAATTGATGGAAAAATAGCATGCGGATTTTATGATTCTCCGATTGACATTTTAAATACATTTCCAAAGCACATAAAAATTCAAATGAAATATAACAAACACACTAAAAAGGTGATGGTGCAGCTCACTAACGGTGCAACGGTGAAATTATCCAAGGGATTAGCTGAAAACTTAGGTTTTGAACCTAATAAAGTGATTGGAGAAAATTTTATTCCCGGAAATGGAGGCCCAGATACAGTAATCACTGAGAGTCCTTTTGTTGCGGATCCTAATGTTGATTTACATTTGTTGTACGTTTACACCGACATCATTCAGCCTGAATTTGTTGGTGGGATCTTAGCTCCTCTTTTACGAACTCTGACAGTGAAGGGAAGAGATGGTGATATGATTCAGGAACAATTTGAGAGACCTCATTATTTACCAGTTTCCAGAAAAAATTTTGACTCGATTGAAATCATTATAAGGACGCACACTGGTCGTTACGTCTCATTTGAACGCGGAAAGTTGATAGTGAAACTACATTTTCGCTTGAAACAAATCATATAAAAAGAGTATTCCTTTCTGAATTGATTCATTTTTCATTTTTCACATTCAAGAAAAGAAGTAACAAAATGTTGGTGCCTTACACGTGTTGTAGTAAAAAGTTTGAAGATTATTATTCAGGGCAAATTGGAAATGGCTTGCCTTACTATAAAGGAGTTGTTTTTCAGAAATGGCACGGAATAGGAGGATTTTTTGCAAAACTATTTCGCAGAGCATTACCTTTTTTGATTAGTGGTGCAAAAACGGTTGGAAAAGAAGCTTTACGGACAGGGACAATGGTTGCTAATGACGTGTTATCGGGCGAAAATTTCAAAACATCGGTTAAAACGCGTGCAAAAGAAACTGGGAAAAAATTAGCAAGAAAGGCGGTTAAGAAAGCAGATGAGATGATTGGTCATGGAAAGTTTAAAAGGAAGCGCAAACCCTCGAAACGTATCATTTCATCTAAAGTCAGGAAGGTACAAGGACGTGATATTTTTGACTCGTAACACCATGGCTTTTCTACTAAAAGATTCTCCAGAATGTGTAAAATCAGAACTAGAATTATTCTCTTTACCTCCAACACAAACTGTCATCGAGAGAGGTCAGTGGGTTGAATTTCATCCCCTAGCCAACGTTTCTGGTGGTAGCCCTATCGAATTCAATGTCTCTGGAAGCGGAGACGAATACCTCGATTTGTCACAGACCCAATTATATGTTAAAGTTAAAATTTTAAAAAGTGACGGCAAACCAATCACAACTGAAAGTAAAGTAGGCCCTGTAAATCTCTTTCTGCATTCCATGTTTTCTCAGGTGGATATCAGTTTAAACGAAAGACTCGTTTCCTACAGTAATAACACTTATCCATACCGAGCCATGATAGAAAAATTACTGAATCATGGTTATGATACTAAAACTTCTCAATTGTCTTCAGAACTGTTTTTTAAAGATACTGCTGGACGTATGAATGTTTTTGATACGGCAGATGCTCAACCTAACGATGGATTCAATAAACGGTCTGAAATGTTTAAGCTAGGTGCATCGGTGGATATGATTGGCCGTTTGCACTTGGATATGTTTCATCAAGAGAGACTCCTTTTAAATATGGTGGATGTGAAAATTAAGCTTATACGCAGTAAACCGGAATTTTGTTTGTTGGGAGACGGGGAATTTAAAGTTTCGTTGGAATATGCTTCCTTGTTTGTTCGCAAAGTCAGAGTGAGCCCCGGTGTTGTTATAGGACATGCAAAAGGTTTGGAAAAAACAGCAGCTAAATACCCCATTAATAGAGTACTGTGTAAAGCTTATTCCATTCCGGCTGGTAATATGAGCTTTGTTCAAGATAACATTTTTACGGGACAGATGCCTAACCGCATTGTGATTGCCTGTGTCGATAACGACGCGTTCAACGGACACTATAAGAAGTCACCCTTTGAGTTCAAACATTACAATATTAATTTTATAGGAGTCTATGTGGATGGTCAGCCCGTGCCTCATAACCCACTCCAACCAAATTTTGAAAAAGATCAATTTGTAAGAGCATATCAGAATTTATTTACGAATGCAGAAAATAGAGGTCTGTACCTCTCAAGGTCGGAATTTTCGAAAGGTTATTCTTTATTTTGCTTTGATTTATCCCCAGATTTCTGTGATGGTTCACATCTAAATCTTGTTCGACACAGTAACTTAAGAATAGAAATAAAATTTGGAACTACGTTACAGCAAACAGTTTCATTGTTGGTGTATGCGGAGTTTGAAAATTTAATTGAAATCAATAAAGCTCGAAATATTCTCTATGATTTTGGAAACTGATGAATTCGTCTGATCTTTATAAAATCTTGTCTCGTGACCCTATTTCCATGAGATATTTTGCGGGTGTTTTTCCTTCGGACAAAATACCAAAAATTAGAAAGTTTCCCTCTGCTATGGTGTTGAATACCGATAAACATAATGAAAAAGGAACTCATTGGCTTGCCGTCTACATTCAGGATAAAAACACTGTTGAAATTTTTGATTCTTATGGATTGCCTCCCGACGCATTTGGGCAAGACATAACAAGATTTGTCAAGACGTTTCAGCACGTTCATTGGAACGAGGTTCCGTTTCAAAGCTTAACATCTAACGTATGTGGACATTATTGCATTTATTTCATTGTTAAACGATGTCAAGGGTCATGTATGAAATTTATTCTTACTCAACTTAGTGGAAAGAAGAATGATTTTAGAATGTTCCAGTTTGTCAAGAAAAGATACGGTGTAACAATGATTTTTAAAAAGTAATAAAAATTTGTTTTATATCAGAAAAAAAATATGATCTGGTCTTATGTATTTATTTTGTTGTGATTTTTACATGTGTTTGTTATTATTTTTCTGACAAATGGTTTTTGGGGTTAAAATACAAGAGTTTAAAAGGGTTTACGTAGAGAAAAGACAACACTTTGTTAAAAGTATTCACCAGAGTAAGTCATACAAAAAAATGGACAACACAACCATACGAAATCTTTTAACAGCATTGCTTATATTTTCCTACATTGGTTTTTCTGTGTTTATTATTTGGACTTGTCTCAACTGGCCAAAACATGAATCATGTAGTTTAGCACAAAATAAAACGACGCTTGAAATGTATAAAATTTACCAAAAAATTGATTCAGTGGGATTTATTAAATGCAACGAATTTTCCATTCTGTTCTTCAGTCACTCAGTTTGTGGGAAAACAATATGCGATTGTGTTCATAATTCTTTAAATGTCTTTGAAAACCACTGTTTGGAATTTACTCAAAATATTGTCGATTCAATCAGCGAGTGTGAGCTCGTGGCACGCACAATTAAAGGTTGCACAGACATTGTCTGTAAAGTATAAAAGTCAAAGCTTTTTTTAAATTAAACACATATTGGAAAATGGAGCTCCCTAAGCTTGTTCATCCTTCTACATGTCTTCTCAGTGGTCCTACGGGTTCAGGAAAAACCGTTTTCGTGAAAAAACTATTAGATCATAAAATGTTTGATCCTATGCCTACGCATATTGTATACTGTTACGGAAGTTATCAACCTATTTTTAATTCCATGAAAAATGTGACTTTTGAAGAAGGTTTACCTTCTAATCTTAGTTCCATTCAAAATGCCTTAATTATTATAGACGATTTAATGACAGAGTTAGCCAGTGATACTCGTTTAAGCAACCTCTTTACAAAAGGGAGTCATCACCGAAATCTTTCAATTATCTTTATAACGCAAAATTTTTTCCATCAAGGCAAAGAAATGAGAAATGTTCATTTGAATTCACATTACGCGGTTTTGTACAAAAATCCTAGAGATAAAAGTCAAATAATGCATCTAGCCAGACAAATGTTCCCTAGGAAAATCAAAGCTTTTCAAGAAATATTTGACGATGCTACCTCAACGCCCTTTAGTTATTTGCTCATTGACTTAAGACCCGAAACGACTGAACGGTTACGGTTACGTACAGGAATATTTCCTGGTGATAAGCATTTCGTGTATGAACCTCGATAGGTAATTTCGTGTTTTAGACATTGCGTACGTAACATGTCTTCTGTAGTGATTGATTTTGAAGGTTTTCAAGTTAAGTCTGGGTGTTACATTATTAAAGAATTAGCTTTTTATTCCATAAACGAAGGACATCATGCCTGTTGGACATTTCTTCCCCCTCACCCTTGGAAGAGTTTATCGGTGGTTCAACAAAGGCTGGGTTATAAGAAACAGACATCATCTGGAATGGAACAGTGGTACGTTGCCCTACAGTACTCTACGTATTATTTTACAATACTTGTCATCGGTTCATTCTGCTATTTATGTGAAAGGACTAGAAAAGATCAAGTTTTTAGAAAATCTGTTAGGACAAAATATTGAAAGCTTGGATTGCCCCAAGATCAAAGATTTATCTGCAAGCAAACTTTCAGTGACTTGTTCTCATCATCTGATTGGATTTCATTATTGTGCTTTGTACAAAGCGGGTGCTTACGCAGCTTATATAAAACAAAGTGTACAAGCAGGTGAAATCATTTCGATTCAGAATGCCCTCTCAGAAGGATGTGGAATATCTGAAACTCTTACAGAAGAGTCGAAAAAAAGCAGCTGTATTGAAAAATTGCCCAAACTGTCTCGTTAAATTAATTTGTGAATCTGTATTAAATCTTTTAAAGGGAAACATTCCAATCAGTAAGCGTTCCAAAAATCGACTCGTTCCTTTTAAGAGAACTTTGAGAACACTCGCTGAGAAGAGAGTGCCTCTCTATAGAAAAAGGCGTCTTTTAGTACAAAAAGGTGACGGATTTTTATCCTTTCTCCTCCCCGCTGCACTAACTGTCCTATCATCCCTTATCCATGGAACATAGCAAAAAGTTTGCACTGGTACCGCTGGACCGCATGCAGCAAATGGAAGAGGACCATTTGAGTGATTTAGATACTCAGATTCATCATATCTTAAAAAAGAAAATGGACGATGATGAAAAGGCCAAGCTGTACATCCAGATTTTGCAAAAATATGTCACATTACCAAATTATAATATTGTCAATCAACCTGAAGAACAGCCTTCGGAGGAAACTTTTGACCTAGAAAATAGGATTCTGGAATCTGCTCCGAAGAAACATAAAGATACTGCCCAGAAAATTGTTGAATTTTTAAAGGAACATAACATTTCATGGAACAAGAACAGAGAAGTTATGCTAAATAAAGAGGGGATCCCTGGCTCAGATATAATTCAACTTATAAATTTTCTATTGAGAAATAGAGTTCGTAGGCCAGTTGCTTTTCAACAGTTTGAAGAAATATTAAAGGGAAACAAATTTCCACGAGATTTTATAAAAAATAACTATTTAACTGAAGTTAAAAATATGTATGCAAAACCTAAGATAGCCAGAAAAAGATTATCTTCGAAGAAATGGCAAACATTGTAACCTTCTCATTTTCATTATTTTTTTTTTTAAATAAATGTCATGAATTCTTATTTTTATTGTGTGTTTTTTTAACTTTAAAATTCACAAAAATAAATAATTAATTATACACATCTTTACAAATTTACATTTATTTATTTACAATTTTTTTTTATTTTACATTACAATTTAATACCCGTATGGAAGGGTTGACAGATCAGGCTGGATCACTCTCTTGTTATACACGATACGGTAGACTTTTGTTTCTTCTCTATTTACCACCTTTCTTCTCTTTGCCTCCCTTGTTATTTTGGATGGATTTTCTACCTTCATTGTTCTTGGCTCGTCTAGCTCCTGAATCATGCTTCGGATTGACTCAAAATTCAGCTTCAGGGAATTTCGAAAATTTAAAGTAAAGCCTCGTACTTTACAGCACGTTTTTCCTGAAGCTGTTTTGTAGCCATAATTCTTTGGCCCACATGAGAAAATAAAAAACTTATAAGTATATGAACAGTTAGTTATAAGTTCATGAATAATAAATACATAACTGATTACCACCTATCATATGTTTTTTAATAATTTTTTTTGTGCCATCAATTATTATCATTACTACTTTACAATGAGTATTAAGAACAGTCGGTTAGTTAAAATAAAAATATAGCACTTATGATTATTTTTTTCTTCTTCTCTGAAATGGTTAAAAGTTTTTTAATGATAAGTTTTCATATAAACATTTTGCTTACCAGAGACGAAAGTTTTAATCACATCTCCATCCAATTCGTCCGTGAATTCACCCAAGAAGTTTCCCAAGGGAGGATCATTTTGGCCATTTGTGGCGTAGATGATAGAATCCGTATCGTGGTACAAGACGTTGGGACCCAGTCTGTCCATCTCTTCATACAGCTTGAGACGAGCCCAAGCTGTAGTGAAGGCCGCCAGAAATATGTTCGTGGTGGCATCTTGTTTTAAAAAGTTTTTTGATGTTTCCCACTGGATGGCAGCAACTTCCGCTGTGGGTAGATATACGTCTTTTATCTGAAAAGAAAAATGAAGTGTTACCAAAAGAATTGTATTCGAATTAAAAAAGTATAATATATATATATATATATATATATATAACGTAAATTACTCTTACATTTTTGGTTGTATCTGCTAGCATTTTATTAAATTCAGATAACTTGTTGACGTATGTTAACTGCCCTCTTTGTGTATTCATTCTCCATCTGTAAGAAAAACAAGAAATTATGAGAATGTGTTTCCCTCATACTTGCTATTTTTTTTTTAATTTAACTTTTAATGCCTACCTTCCCCAAAAACTATTAAGGGCCAGCTTGGCCACTTGTCGGCGCCCCGGGTTTTTACTAATTTTTTCGGGTTCTAATCTCACTCCTTCCCGTTCCTCGTACTGGCGAATGTAGTTAGCTTTCTGATCTTCAGTTTTGCAATTTGCAGGCCAACCGCTGCTCTCCTGCTTGATTTTTAAAAATAGGTCTATATATGACCTAAACAGGGTATCAGAAGTGGCCTCAAAATTGTAAACTTCATAAATCTGAAAAATATATATATATAAAAAGATATCATTAACAATATTTTTTTTTCTGAAAACAAAATGCTTAAAAACTTAAACACTAAACGCACTTACATGGGTAAAACGATACCCTTTTCTCTTCGCCAGCTTGAGTTCTTCCGATACCCAAGTGCCAACCAGTGCTCGCTCATCGTCCGTGTGTGTGCACGGGTTTTGGTTTAATGATTCAACACATGTCCGGCATAAAGGGAACATGAGTTTATTTTGGCACCTGTATGGGAGAACAGGATGGTACAGTTGATTAGGGGGAATTACTCGGCAATGTACTATCCCGCAGTATTCTTCCACATCTCCGAAATCCTCGGTGATTATAGTGGGGTGGCCAACGGGGTAGGTGCAATATTTGTTAACCTGAAAGTGGAAAAAAAATTAAGTAAAAGGGAACCAATTTGTTCCGTGTAATACCGAACAACTTAATAAAGTATGAACTTACCCATGGGTACAACGACGTAAAATCAATGTATTTTGAGTCACCCTCATGATACAGTTTTATGGCGTTTGTCCTACCTCCAAAAAACGCATCTCGAGGATTTAGGCGGTTAGTCAAACCATGACCTTCAAGGAAGGTCTTCAACTCACCATCCTCCTTTTTTTGTGCCATGAAGTCATGCTCCCACATTTCAACGACCTCATATCCCAGGGCCCGTAGTTTTTCTGTCAGATGAGCTGTGGTGGCTCTTAACGTAGCCATGGGAACGTTCTTCAGTGGATGTATAATGTCCCCATCATAACATTTTCCACAGCCGTGGAAGAAACATCCCTAAAAGAAAATTAAAACAAAATACAGATTTTTTTTTCTTGTTTGATCGTTCCTAGTAGTGAATTTTTTTTTTACAGAACAGGCTGAAGCATTTTAAATGAAATAACAACTTGTGTAATCCTTACATGATATTGGTAAACTGTATTTGAATTTGCGCAAAATCCATCCACCGATACCCCAGCTACTTTACATTCACCCGCTCCATTCATCCCATGCTGAATAGCAATCTGGTACTTAAATGCTAGAAAATCTAACCACCGAATGCTATCAACACTGAAAAGGGTTTTGTTGATATAGCCGTACACTGGAATCATGCCAATAGTGTTGGGCTGTATGTGGTTGTGCCTGTATGTTGCCATGCAGGCCGATGCAATTGTCACATACCTGAAAAAAAAAACAAGTTACGCATATATGCATTTTCTTTAACAAATTTTTTAATTAGGAAATGTTTTTTAATTCATTTCTTTCATTAGGTAATGTTTATTATTATTATTATTTCTTTTTTACCGAAAGGGATCCACACCAGCCACTTCAATAAATTGAATCCTAAATTCTAGGCAACAACGGCGGAGGATATCTACATCAGATCTGGAAGAAGAAAACATATTTTTTTTAATTCTTTTAAATCTTCAATTTTTTTTTAAGTCACACAAATAATGCCTGATAGAAGAAAGGAAAATTTAAAAGAAAAAATACACATACTTGCAATAAGAAAGCATTTCTTCTTTAAAATTAAAAGAGTCATTTTTGTGTTCTGCATGCCAGGACAAGAATGCAACACGTGCTGTACCTGACATTGTGTCTGGGCTGTAAAAATTGCACTCGGGCAGAGCCCCAATATAATTTTGATTTACCCTAGTATTAAAAAGATGGGGGAAATACCCCTTCTTTAACTCGGTCAATCCAAAACATCCCGGCAACTTGGCCAGAGCCATGGGAAGAAAGTTCAACGAGTCAATGACCCGAATATCCAGAGTTGGGTGTCGAATTGACATGATCAGTGATCCATTTGGGATAACTTCCGGTGCACAGCCCTGTTGCAAGAGGTACGCCAATATAAACTGGCCATCAAATCTAAAAAGAAATAATAATAATTAACTTATAAAATATAATATACAATTATCTGATTTCAGTAAATTCACTGATAATTATTATTAATAAACCTTGATAAAGAAAATCTAAAAGTTCAAGGTTTTTTTGTACGCACACATACTCTCTTTCACAATATTAACTTATGTTAATATTTTCTTTAAGCCTTACCCTTTCATGTTATGCGCTATGGCGGTGTATTCTTTGTGCTTGGGGGAAAATAACCAAGCACAAAAATCCTGGCATGCCGAATACCCCGGGAAGACCTGCTCATCTCCGTTGGCATATTGCGAGACTGCGAAATTTACCAAGTGTTCACCAGAAGACTGATCAGTTTCAAAGTCGAAAAAGATCAGCTTCTCACTTGGTTTCTTTGCTCCCACGGTTCGGAGAAAACACAAGTGCTCCGAAGACACCACAAATTCAAGGCAGGAGGGGCACTTAGTGGCTTCACATCTGTGGTTTTCGCGGGCACAGTCACGTCTTCGAATTACACGGCTGCACTTCCTACACTGATAAACCTGTAAGGAATAATAATCGAATAAATGGACATTCTTGCTGAAAAAAGAGACATGCACCTGTACCCTTCGCATCACGGATAATACACTTACTCTATCACATAGAGAATGAATTTGCAAGCCTGTGCACATCTTGTGTGCATCAAAGCAGTCCTTCGACCTGCACAGCCGATAGCAATCGAGACATCGAGTGGGCATATCTTCGGGACACTGCGTCCTATTGCATACATGGCAGGAATTGGCACAAATGTGGTCTTCCACATTTTGAAAGGGTTTTTCACACCTCTCACAATAGTGATTTGATCCAAAGAACCCTTTCAAGGATCTTATAACATCGTAATGGTCATCGTGAAACCATAAATTGATCCTGCGTGGTCTTGTGTCGTTTTTGTAAGCTACCTAACAATCCAAACAAAAAGGATATACATCAGATTTTTTAAACTATATATTATGTAGATGTAAAAGGATATAATTAAAAAAAAGCACAAATAAGTAATGTATTAATTCAACGAGTAAAAAAGTAAAAATACAGCAAGCATTCGATTTTAACACCTTAAAATAGATAAAATTTAAGTTCATCAAAAGAAGAAATAAATATAAAACTTACTTGATTTAGATTTTCCGAAGAGAAAACTACAATTTGCACATCCATGTATTCTTCGAAAGCCCTAATTTCCGTGAAGGTGCAGGGACCTGGCGGAACTCCGGCAGCTTCATGAAGAGCTCGGGCCCTATTCAACAGTGCGGGGCGTCTTTTATCCCTAATGGCATTGAGGGCCGCGTTGTCTTGTTCCAAGTGAGCCAATGCGTATACAATGGACTTAGCACAGCAAAGGTCTTCACTGTCGCTAGGGATCGGAAAAATGGATTTCTTCCGTATACGGTCCAACGAAATGTTAATGACCCTCCGATTTTTTCCAGCGCCTATAGGTCTGTGGATGGTGATTACGTCTACTTCAAAATCTTCGTCCAAAACGATTTGTTCCTTCGATTGTAAAACTTTGAGCACCTTACTTAGTAGCGTCTCAACAGTCACCTCAGACACAGCCATAAGAGTTGTTGAGATAGGCTTGTCCAGTCCTTCTGCTCTTATACAAAACCGTATTAAATCTGAAGGACTTAAATTTTCGGTGGATCGTCGTATCAAGACAGAAAAAAACTCTCTAACCGAGTCAACAACGGCTGAAAGGGTATTTCACATGGCTAGAGGTAGCCTCTCTGGATCTATATGAGCTCGATAGATAATTTCTTGCGCCTGATACTTGAGGTTCCTGCGTCGAGATCGCTCCAAAATCACAATTGCATTCTCCATCTTATTTAAAAAAAAAGATATATTAATTGACTTTTAAAAGAAAGTTATTAAAAAGTTTTCATTACGAACGACATTAACACTTACACTAAATACTTCATTGGTACGTGATGAACTAGCTTCATTCTCTACCGACCTCTAGTTGTAAAAAAAAAATAATAATTAGAATATATGCGAAAATTAACCATGAAAAAGATCCGAGAAAATAAAACATTTTCTTAATAACAAAACATAAATAATAACAATGATACTTCGAATCCCGATCCCACTTGTAAATATAAAGGCAAGGGCATCGGTTGTTCCATAAAGATCTGCGAACATTCATCCAATAGCAATGGGTTTTCCATAAAAATTTGATCGCATTCATCTATTATCTAAATATATAGAAACATTGTTACAAAACGGGGAATCGGAATACAAAAAATACAGAAACTGAAAAATAACTCATGCAATATTACAAAAAAGAATTTATCCAAAAAAAGTAATTTTGTAAGTTAAAGAGGAAACTTTAAAAGTATATAACTTTATTTCAAATAAAATTTTACAAAAAAGTAAGTAAAAATAATAATTTTGTATTGTAAGTTAAAAAGGAAACTTTAAAAGTATATATCTTTAATCTTTATTTCAAATAAACATTTACAAAAAAGTAAGTAAAAAAACCTTCTTTTAGATACATTAAATGACAAATAAGAAAAAACGTAACATACATCATCATCTGAATCTCTCATAGGAAAATCAGGGTCTTCGAATAGTATCTACATTAACAAGTACGTAAAATTAATAATAATAATATTAATAATCAGTATATTTAAGCTATTTTTTTCTTAATAGTATTTAAAATTATAGCGTACTTACCGAACTAGCAGTAGTAGTATTCTTTGAAAAATCCATCGTTGAATAAATACGTGAGTATACTAACCCTAAAAATGCACCAAGATAAAAAAAGGCAACAGCACGAGAACTGGATGTACAAGTAAAGAAGTTCAATCAGCTTGCCACTCGCATTCATGTTCTAACGTGTTACTTAAAGTTTGGGTGTTGCCATTCATCAAAAAAGAAATTTTTACAAAACCAACTCAACTCCATTCCCATAAAAAAACAACTCAACTCTTGCTTAAATGTTTTCCCCCACAAGCAGGACACCTAAAACTCAACTTTACTTTATATGACGTCACATCGAAATCTCAGAAGGAAAAAAAAATCCAAGTCCCAAGCGTAAACACACTGACGTCACGGTATGATTGCATCAGCTTGCCACTCGCATTCATGTTCTAACGTGTTACTTAAAGTTTGGTTCATGTTCTAACGTGTTACTTAAAGTTTGGTTGTTGCCATTCATCAACAAAAATTTTTTTACAAAACCAACTCAACTCCATTCCCATAAAAAACAACTCAACTCTTGCTTAAATGTTTTTCCCCACAAGCAGGACATCTACAACTCAACAGCACGTCAATACGTCACTTCCGGTTACGCGCCCTTTCCCCGTGACGTCACGCTGTGACGTCACTAAGCCACGCCCCTTTTGATGACGTCACTTCCGCCGCAGTAGGACCTCTGCTTACTACTCACGTTAAATGTGTCGTGGCCTCAAATGTCTACACGTTGGCGTGATGTGGAAGTTTGGAGAGTGGGGTCAGGTGTTGCTTCGTCATAAGACCGTGGTTCTAAATGACGAGGCGTTGTCCTTGGATCTTTCCCTTCGGAAATGATTCCGGACTTTCGCCAATAGCCCGTTGTGTTGCTCCCGTGCGACGTTAATTAACAACCTACCAACCAAGTCATATTATAATGTTTAAATTCCGGTTTCCAGATAAACTCATAAGTTTTCTGAGCACGAAGCAAGTACAAGGTATGGCCTCAGAAAGTATCCTTATTACCCCAGTAACCGTAAACTACACTACTGGCCAATAAAATTGCTACACCAGGAAGGAATGCAAATAACAGAATATTTATTGGACACATACATTATAATGGGAAGAACAAATGATTAAATTTACAGGAAATTTGGAGGTATAGATCCTGAGAAATCAGTACCCAAACCAACCACCTCTGGCAGCAATAACAGCACTTATCCGCCTGGGATGGAGTCAAACAGATTGTATGGCATGTACGGGTACTGCCTACAATCTCTGCTTCAATCTCTGTACAATCTCATGCAGCTTCAACACTATGCCACAGTTCATCGACTGTAGTGAATGGCGAGTTGTGACGTGCCAGTCGCTCGGCAACCATCGACAACACGTTTTCAATTGGCGAGAGATCAGGAGAACGTGCTGGCCAGGGCAACAGTCGAACATGTTCTGTATCAAGGAAGGTCAGGACAGTACGGTCAACATGCGGTCGTGCATTGTCCTGCTGAAACCTAGCGTTAAGGAGGCCTCGAAGATAGGGCAGAGATACGGGCCTTACCACATCAGAAATGTAACGGCTGCTGTTCAAAGTGCCGGCAATTGGAACTAGAGGTGATCGAGACGTATATCCAATGGCATCCCATACTATCACTCCAGGTGATGGGCCAGTATGACGATGTCAAATGCAAACTGGCAATGAGTGTTCTTCATGATGCCGCCAAACACGGATGCGGCCATCATGATGCCGTATACAGAACCTGGATTCGTCTGAAAAGACACTTGCCATTCCTGCCATTCCTGCGTCCAGGTTCGTCGTTGATAACACCATTTGAGGCTCTCCTGTCTGTGATACAGCGTCAAGGGTAGCCGAAGCCATGGTCGCCGTGCTGACAGTCCATGCTGCTGCAAATGTCGTCGAACTGTTCGAGCAGACACTTGTTGTCTTGCAAACAACTCCATTTCTCGACTCAGGGCTCGTGACGTGACTGTATGATCCCTTGTGGCCATGCGGATAACATATCTGTCTTCTCGGCTGTTAGTGATGAGGGGCCGCTGAGATCCTGCTCGACGTTCCGTATGACTGTCCTGAACCCATTAATTCCATATTTTGCTGACAGTCATGGGATCTCGACCAACGCGAGCAGCAATACTGCGGTACGATAAACCGCAATCCCGGTAAAACCTACAATCCTTCCTCGATCAAAATAGGTATATGCTGGTAGGCATTTCTCCTTCTTACACGAGGCATTACAACTTTCTTACCCGAGAAGAACGTTCAAATGCAATTCCAGTATGAGAAAACCTGCTATCAAATCTCTTCATTTATAGCATTGTAGTTGTCGCTACCGCCGCCTGCTTTGCATGAATGCATTGAAAATCTAATCATTTGCATATCAAGCATGTTCTATCTGTCATGCAAATTTCACGTGTATGGCGTGCCACCTTCCTGGTGTAGCAATTTTAATGGCCAGTAGTGTATATATCAAATACTGGTCCACAAGGATATTTTACGTTTTGTACTCTTTCCAATCGACCAGCTCTTAGACGAAGTGCGAGGCAAGAAATAAACATAATAGGCAATAAAAGAAATATTCATTATAAAAAGGTCAATTGGTAAGAATAGATTGCTCATCACCTGAGATCTAATTGCAACTTTACGAGTAAGGTCTAAAACTAAACACAGCCAAATGTTTCCAAAAATTTTGAATTTGGAGAACCTTCCCTTGATTTCAATCTCAGTAGACTATTAGGCAGTTGGGATTCCAAGTATATAATTTTGTAATATTTTTAAAAGATTTTTTCCCTTAGTTTTTCTATTACATACATCTACTTTATTTTTGAATGGAACTGTTTTGATTATATATGACCATTCACATTTATATTAATATAAAATTTCAAAAATACGGTTAATAATTGATCGAAGTGTTATATATAGAGCAAAGTTAAAAAAATTCTTTAAATTTAGCATATTTCTGCATTCAAATAGTAATAAAAAAATTGTTAAATATATACCAAACCAGTATTTTATGACTGTCTCTT
Source organism: Meta bourneti (assembly GCA_933210815.1). Lineage (NCBI taxonomy): Eukaryota > Metazoa > Arthropoda > Arachnida > Araneae > Tetragnathidae > Meta > Meta bourneti. Next base: position 26,314,307 of record OW119926.1, on the reverse strand, counting down.
AAAATCACCCACAACCAGTGCATTTTTGATGCAATACTTTTGTCTACCTAGATTGCTAAAATGAAACATTGTACGTCGCCAATATCCCGTTGCGTTGCTCCAGTGTGACATTAATTCAATTACCTACCTACCAGCAGTGAGTTATCGAAATGGAGAATCGTGATTAAACGTCGAGCAAAAAGTGCGTACCTCAGTTTTCAAACTTGTTCCCTAATTTGAAAACAGGATAAAGAAGCTTGCTCATCTAATCATTGACTTTGAAAAGATATACAACTTATGTTTAGGTTTATTGAGATACGATTTTTAAAAATTAAAATGTAGTGAATTTAATACTTGAAATTGTTACAATTAAAACATGACTAATTTAAATATTTTGTAAACATTTGTGATTGTTTAACAATTATAAAAGGTTTTATTAAACATATTTAAATAAATTTGCTCTATTTTAAGAATTATGTCGAATATATAAGTAAAAGACGAAACCGAAATCAACATCAAATTATATCCTGATTCTGAATTAAAATCCGATGTTTTTATTTTAAAAAATCATGATTTTTTTCATACCCTGGTTTGAAAAGAGAGCATACACAATTGAAGAAATAAACACTCCGATCACCTAAAATTTTAGAAATGTTATAACTATGAATTCATTTTGTGGGTTACTTTTTGATGCTGAGTTCCCTTAATTAGAGGATTTATTGGACACAGGATTTTCAAAACTCTAAAGACGATACGGTTTCCTTTTTAACTTGGAACTCTTCATTTTCAAGATTAAGCCCTACAAACTTTTAAAAACAGAAAGGTTTCAATCTAAATCTTGATTAGAGGAAACTAGTTGATTCCAAAAACTGCTTTTATTTCTTTCCTTAACCTCCACCTTTATTTTCGTCTCTCGTACCATCTAATTTTTTCTAGACACATGACCTAATCATAGCGTTTGAATTTTTAATAAGATTTATCTTTGTGATAATTTTTTAAAACTGAATTTCTACATCTCAATGCTGATTTCTTCAAAATTTATAACTTCATTTTCAAATATAACAAGCAGAATAATTTAAAAATACATTACTTTTTAATATTCAACAATTTTGTTCCCAATTTCCCATGAAATGAAAGATGATTGGTGGGAAATAAGATAATCTTTGTTTTTGAAGTGTAAATTCATGAAACTGGAATGTTTTAAGCTTGATAATTAAGGCATTATTTTAAAAATAAATGTTAAGTTTTAATTACAATTAAAAGGAAAAAATTTGGCTTAATTTGATTAGGGATTATGTACATATATTTGTTTAATAAAATTTTCCCGTACCACATATCTAGTCTACTTTTCTTAAGATATGCATGCATGACTTCTAAGTAATTTTTACCCCATTACACATGAACACACCAGTGATCTGAACACTGAGTGTTGCTCTATTCATTTAAGAGCAAAACACAGAATCACACGATCTCTTAAAGTTGGATTTTAAATCATTTAATGAATAGAAAACAAAATTGACCCAAATCGTTTTTTAAAATTGAATTAATTTCACTGTTGGATTGGATGTTATGGAGCAAGGTCCAAAAATGGACAAGCTGCACCAAACACAAACAGAATATAGTCCATATTTCTTTGCTGGAGTTTCATTCATGCACAAATATACCTACAGGGTTCATTTCCTCATGCCCTCTGGATAAGGACTTATTTTAATTACAGGAAATTGTTGATACAATACAATTAACTTTAAAAACAAAATGATATTAATTGTAAATCAGTTTTTCTCCAGATGGGAAATATAATGTAATAATGTTCACTTTGATGTGATTTCACTGCTTTGTGTATTTTATGAATTTAACAATAGAATTACAGTACCTTTTCTGGCATAAATAATTGTCAGCTTATTTATCTTTAAAGTACACATGCTGTATGAATGATTGCAGGTTTAAATATAAATTAGTTACCCCAACCAAATGCATTAAGTTTTATGGTGATGTTATGTGTTTCGGATGTTAGTTTAATTAGTGAAGAATAAGTCAGTAGTTTTTCAACATCTGATTTTATTTTCCATTTAAAGAGCTATATGGCAAAAATATGAAGGTCAAGGAAAGTTACAAACATAAAAATTTATTTGATTAGGGTAAGGAACTATTATGCACAAAAATTAATTTCAATAGAAACTAGTTATTGTTAACAATTTTTAACTTGTAGATCAAGAGGAATATGTGTAGTAGACCATGCCTACACAATGTGCTTCAAAGAATTATTCATGACTAATGCAGATTCAACTGAACTAAAAGATGTTTATCATTGATGCCAGGGTGAATTGGTCATCAAAAGTAAACATTATTTAGTTATATTACTTCTTTAACATAAAATTCATAAGTCTTCTCCTTTGAATAACCTAAAGACAAAACAAATTCATAGTATTAATGCCACATTTCAAGTAAAATTTAATTTCAGACATCTCAAAGGTTACTAGTATCAAAAGATTTTACATAGAAAAAATTATAAACTTTCACCTAAATATGAAACACTGAAAATATCTCCCGTAAGATGTGGCTCATAATTCACATCGATTATAATAATTATCTTTAAAATGTTTTACAAAATCTACACAATTTTCAGAATATTTAAGAAACATTACAAAGATTATGAAACTGATCAAGGTCTTTCTCATTTAACAAATATCTTAATTTTAAAGCTTTTCGCAGTTCTTTGTCAGGTACACATGAATTCAGTTGCCTATTCCAAGATAGTAGTACATGCCACTTGCACAGTAAATGCTTAATATTTTGCCCAAACACTCTTTGAAATGCACTAAATATAGTCCGGTCATCATCGGTCATAACACAATTTACATTTAAATTGGGAATGCGACACTTGAGACTCTTAAAAAGGCAAATCATAGTATCAGAATTTAAGGAATTGGTGATAAAATGGGCAACAGGATAACCATGGCCAAATTCATCAGAGACTATCAAATTAATTAAGTAAAAGATGTATTGATTCGTTTTGTGTGTCGAATCAATACATAATACTCTAGAGCAAGACTTAGCCATCATGTCTTTGTTCTTTAGTTTGGAAACCTAAAGCAAAAGAGGAATCACTATTGAGTAGAAAATCTAAATCAGGAGGATCATACAGGGTATTGGAACCTTGAGGTTTAAAAATTAACACCGGGTCATAATCCTCAATTGTAAGCTCCTCAACAAGAGCAGCAACAGAAATCACATCATTTTTAGGCTGAAAAGCACAACACATGTATCGAGAATAGGCCTCGATTGATTTATGCGAAAGGGACACTTCTTTCACTGGAAAAAATTATCTGCAATCACGATTTCTAAAACCATCTCTTAAAAGAAATTGAATTTTATGCACCGGAATTGAAAGTAACAAATGGGATTTAATTAGATCTCTAACACTTTGTTTCAAAGGTTGATATTTACAATTTTCAAATTTAAGAGAATGATTGTGATTAGGACTATAAGAAATAGTAACTAAGTCTTTTTGCTCACAGGCACAAATCCTAACTGGACATTTTAATTGAGGTACTGTGCCTTTTAAATTTCTGCGGTAAGTTTTTCTGGAGACCTCAAGCTTAGATAATGGAACATTAAATTGACAAGAATAATAATGGAAAATTTTGGAGCCACATAGTTTACTTCCTGTTGTTTTCTTAAAAGATGCAAAAGTTGAAATGCCTTCCAATTCTAACCAATTTTGAAAGCTATTCATACAATCAAGTGATAGAACTTTTAGATTATTTGAATTGTGTACTTCAATTATATGTCTATTTAAACATCCAATGTGACTAAATAGCCTACTGCACTCTGGAAAAACACAATAATGTACCTCTCGCTCATTTTCTTAAATACCAAGATTGTTCATGAATATTTAATTCCTGCATATTCTTGAAACAATTTCCACAAACCTTACATTTCCAAACGTCTACAGTTTTATCTTGCATCCAAGGACATGCTTTTAAATGTCGTTTAAGGCTAAACTTGTTAGAAAATGTTTTTAAGCATTTCTCACAATTGTTTCCCATTAAATTGGAATCTTGTGAGCATTGAAAGGGTTTACATACTTTTTTATGATTAAAAGGTGTTTACGGAAAGATTCTTTCGACTTATACAATCTTTCACAAGATTCGCATTTTCTCGGATATACTTTACTATTCAGTTGATCCTGACATCCCTCACCCCCCTCCAGTGCAACTATATGCAACAAAATTGTCCAGGCACGTGCAAATTAATGTAGTGTACAGTAGAAACAGACTGAGAAGGTAAAAGGTTAAAAACACAAGAATTAGTACAAGTGGATACTATAACAGAATTATTTGGAAGTACAGGTTTTATAGAGGTACTATCAGAGATGAGAGGTTTAAGAGAAATTGCAGGTGAAGAGTAATAAGAATTGTTATGAAAGATATGTTTCATGGAGGATTTATTAGTCACAGCAGGCAAAACAGGTTTAATAGGAAGAGCAAGTAAAGCAGATGAAGAGTTACAAGGATTGTTAGAAGGAACAGGTTTCACAAGGGTTTTACTAGAAACAGCAGGCGCAGAATGTGGTTTAAGAGAAAGAGAATAACGAGAATTGTTAAAACAAACAGGTTTTACAGATTCTACCAGAGACAACATCAGAATACAAAGGTTTAGAGAGAATGGATGAAAAGCAAGTATTAGAAAAGGACAGATTTCAGAGATTTTATTAGAAACAGCAGAAAACAAAGGAGACTTAAGAGAAAGAGCAGGTGAAGAGTTACACTTAACAGGCAAGTTAACAACTGACAAAGAACTTACGTTTTTGCAGATTGCATCATCCATAGCTATTAGCCCATTTAGTGTTTGTACAAACATTTTTGCCAGGTAATGATTACCTTTTCTGTTCAGATGTAGCCCATCTCTGCCCCAGAGGCCTTGCCATGAACCGAGAGACTGGCAAAAATAAAACGCCTCTAGGCTCAGGCAAGTCTTTTCCAGTTCCGTGTTGACAACATCTGTCTTGGCATTTAAGAACAGCAGATGAGATGACAGGGCACAACGGGATCGATAATCCAAAAAGAAATTTGGACCAAGAGGTATGATCCCCGATACAACCACCTTGACTCCAGGATGTAGGCGTGAAATTTCCTGGAAAAGTATGGTGAATTTCTGAAGAATTTCAGAAACATCACCATAAAGATTATTAGTTCCAACATGAAACAACATCCAATCGTAATGACCTAATCCACTAAGTTTATATGATAACCTTTCGATTTTAGCACCTGGAAAGGAAATGAGATCAACTTCATGATCAGACAATTCGTTAGTCAAGTATTCTTTCAAATACTTGACCATAGAATCGCCAATGATGAGTAGTCTCATTATTAACTGACATTCAAACTAATATGCTAGAGAAATTAAAATACAAGCACTATGAATTTAATCAACTTTTGAAAACACGAATGATACTTAATAAACTGAACTACTAACGAAATTACTAAGAAATAAACTACTAGCTACTAAAATACAATGAATTTGAAAGCACAAATGACACTTAATCAATAAACTGTACAACTAACGAAATTACTACCAATAAATAAAGTACTAACTACTAAAACACAATGAATTTGAAAACACAAATGACACTTAATCAAGCAATATCCAAAAAATAAATTACTATTAAAACACAATGAATATGGAAACGCAAATGACACAATCCAAGAAATAAAGTGAGAAAAAGAATAATGTAAATTATTTTATTTTCGCAGCAGACACGTTGGTTGGTTGGTTGGTTGGTTGATTTCCTTGAGACTTATAGCTACAGAATCAGGCTTTTGTCTCCATTCTTCCTAATTGGAATATCCAATAAACGATACAATACAATAACAAGTAATTGACACACACACACAGTGAAAGCTTTACTGACACTGAGGAGAGAAAACATTTTTTTTTCTTTTTTTTTGAGACTTTTAGCTGCAGAGTCAGGCTTTTGTCTTCAATCTTCCTAAATGATCTAAATTTAAGAGAAAAGTATGAAGAGATTAAAATTTTTCAATTGATATGAGAAATCTAGTTATTACTCTAGCTTGTTGTGGTTTATTTATGATGCTTTTTATGAGATTTTTAAAGGTGATATTTGGTATTTTGGTATTTTCAATTAACGTCACACTGGAGCAACACAACGGGCTATTGGTGACGGTCCGGGATCAATCCCAGAGGGAAAGATCCGAGGACAACACCACGTAATTTTGAACCACGGTCAGATGACGAGGCAACACCTGAGCTGGCACCCCACTCTCCAAACTTCCACACCACGCCAACGTGAGGACGTTTGGGGCCACGACAGATTTAACGTGCACCAGCCCCCTTTGTACACGACGGTGTTTGGCTGGATTCGAACTCGCAACCCTTCGGTTGCTAGTTCGTTACTCTTCCAACCGGGCCACCGCGGCCCTTTTTAAAGGTGAAGTCTTGAGATTGGAATTTTATTTTTTCGATGAGTTTTTTTCTATGGCGTGAATACTTTTTGCATACGAAGATGATGTGTTGAAATGAGTCGATAACTTTGCAGCTGTCACAGAGATTTGTGTCTGCCAGATGGAATCTAAAGAGAAGATCTGGAGTGATTAACATTCGGGATAAGAATCTTGAAAAATAAACATCTTCTTTTCTTGACATTAGAGTGTTTTTTACATCATATATGTTTGGAAGGTTGCCTGAGATTTGGTAGTATTTGCTATGATTGAATATTGATCGATCAGTGAGGTCCAACTTGTTTCCTATGTATTTTGTCGTATCTTCCGGCGATAACCATTCAAGAAAGATGTCTTCTTCTCTCACTGATTTGGCGAGTTGATCTGCTTTTTCGTTTATTTCAATGTCTCTATGTGCTGGAACCCAGATTAATTTTAAATTTGTAACGAGTTTTGCGGTGTTGATTAGTTTGTTTTTAAGTCGTAGGATTACTTTCGATGATTTGATGGAACAGTTTTGTAGAGCTAGTAAGACAGATTTGCTATCGGTGAAGATACAGTTATTAGAGTTGAAGTCAATAAGTTCATCTAATGCTTGACATAGGGCTAAGGCTTCCGCAGTAAAGATGGAGTTGATGTTGCTGATTCTATATTTGATTATTAATTTGTTTGAATATCCTGCAATTGCTGTAATATTGTTTGTTTTAGATGCATCTGTTGCTATTAGGTGATAGCTATAGAGTAGTTGATCAGTCACATTTTTAAAAAGAGCTTGGATGCAATTATTTGGTAGGGATTTTGTTTGGAAATCCAAATTTTCGATAAAAAACGAGATGTTAGGTGGGAATGATTCTACTGGAAAGATGAACATGATGAGGTGATCTGTCTTGAAGTCTTCTTCAAGTAATTCAAAACAAGAGATAATCGACGAACTATTTTGTTCGAGTAAATTAATATTATCTTGAATAATGGAATGCAAGGGGGAGAAAGTTCCCAAAGAAATGTGCTTTATCCAGAATTTATTACTTATTTTTTTATTTGGGTTTTAATTTGGATTGTGTCTGTGATTTTGTGGAGAATAATATTTGGAGTCCAGTTGGGGAGTCCGCATGCAGTTCTCAATGCCATGTTTTGACATATTTCTAAATGATTTATATTTGTTTTATTGCATGAGTTTAGAATTGTACTGCTATAATGGAAGAGATTACAAATTGATGTTTTTGCTAGGTGTATTAAGTGATGTGTGCGAGCACCGTAATTTTTATTTGCTAGGGCTTTAAGGATATTTATGCGTTTATATGCTTTTATTTTTAGTTGTTTGATGAAGTAGTTAAGATTACCATATTTGGAGATTATGATGCCGAGGAATTTTAGTTCATCTGTCCAATCGATCACGTTACCATTCATAGAAAAGCACCAGTCAAAAGTAGTTCTTTTTTTTGATAGGTTTATAATTGAGCATTTATTATGGGATATTTTAAGATTCCAATAGTTGCACCATCTACTGATATTTTCTATTGTGTTTTGTAATTTTTTTTTATGTAATCTGGATTGTCGTGGGTACAATAAAAAAGGATATCGTCTGCATAGATTATGTAGTTTATACCTATTGGTATTGTTTCATGAAAATCTGCCATGAATATTGTGAAAAGAATTGGGGAGAGAACACTACCCTGAGGAACTCCTCTTCTCATTTCAATTGAGTTTGATATGGTGTTTTCCCATTTTACCCTTATTGTCCGATCTTGAAGGAAGTTATGAAGCCATTTGGAGATATTTCCTGAGAGTCCTATATTGAGACATTTCATTATTAGGCCATCTATATAAATTGAGTCATATGCAGATTTTATGTCTAGAGATATTGCAATTAAGAATTTTTTTTGAGAATGGGCGTTTTTTATTGTCGAAAATAGTGTTTGGATTGCTGTTTGACTATCTCTGAAAGGTAAGAAGCCAAGATGAGTAGGTTCAATTTTATTATGTTTAATTAAGAAAGAGGAGATTCTTCGGGATAAAATTCTTTCGAATATTTTTGCAGGTACTGAAGTAAGAGATATGGGACGGTAAGAAGTGACATTATTTTTTGGTTTCTGTGGTTTATGAATAGGAATTATTAGTGCTGTTTTCCAGCTATTTGGTATTTTGAAGTTAAGCCAGATATCATTAAAAATAGATTTTATTATTGTAGTTGATTCTTGGTTTAATCCTTTGAAAATTTGTGCTGAGATGCCATCTTCTCCAGGTGTTGAAATTCGAGTATTTTTTATTGCATTATTTAGTTCTGTTGATGTTATTGGTTTGTTTAAATCAAAATTTTCTATATTATTATAGTCGATAGGAATAGGGTTGTGATTTTCGTTTGTAGCAAGGAATTTGGCGAAGGTATTACTTTGTTCTTTTATTGACAAGATTTCTTTGCCGTTGAGTTGTAGAACGATGTTGGATTTCTGATTTTCATTCGTTCTTCGATTTAATATGTTGAAGATACGAAAGAGAAAGTAAGGGTTTTGCTGCATTCTGCAGACGTCATCCCAGTATTTTTTTTTGCTGTCTCGAATAGCTTGTTTGAGTTTTGCAGAGAACTTTTTGTATTTGATCCAATGGTCATCCTTGAGAGAGATTCTAGCCTTTTTTAGATAATGCTTTTTTAAGAAAAGTAATTGATTGCATTTAGTATTCCACCATGGTGTTGTTATCTTTTCGCAATTTAGTTTCGTGAATCTATTTCTTGATTTGGCCTCTTCTATCAGATTTTGTAGTTGATCATAGTTGTTACAGTTTTCTTTGGTAATGCTAGTATTAAGTTGTTCTATGACTCTGTTCCATCTGTAGAAAATTTTTTTAATTGGTGAGTAAGTTTCATTTTCGATGTTTATTATGATTGGGAAGTGGTCACTTTCGTAATTGTCATCTTCGATATGTAAATTGCAGATAGGAAATATTTCAGAAGAACAAAAAGATAGATCGATAAGAGTAAAGGTTCCGTTTGGGGCGATGTGGGTTGGTTTATTGTGATTGATAAGGCAAAGGTTTTTTTCCAATGCCCAATTGAACAAGGTTTGGCCTGCAGTGGAGTGTGAATTGCCTCCCCAGAGGTCATGTTTTATGTTAAAGTCTCCGAGGAGGAAACTATTATTTTTTATGTTATTTGAAATATTGTTTAAAGTTTTATATTCAATTTTTCCATTAGAGGAGTAGAAATTAATGATCATAAAAGGTCTATTTTTTTGCATGTATTGGACAGCCATTATTTCATTTTCATTGTTATCAGTTGAATTGTCAATGTCAATTATTTTTGATTGAATGTTCTCAGATATTGCAATTATTAGACCTCCTCCAATTTTGTGTGGTCTATCTCTTCTGTAAGTTATTTTATGTGGAATATGGAAAGTTTGATGAGGTTTTAGAAAGGTTTCCTGAATTACTATTATTTGAGCTGTCTTAAAGATTTCTGTGTCCAGGACCCATTTTTTATTTTGAATCCCCCTTGCATTCCATTGTATGATGTGCATGCTTTTTTTTTTTTTAGCTTTTTCTTTTTGATTTATCTATTCGACCTTCCTTGTTGCTAAAGTTCAGGGAATTATCACTGTTGAGTATCGATGGGGGTGTAATTGTTTTATTTTTTGATCCATTATCCGTTTTCTTTTTTTTCTCCTTTGGTGGGCTTGTATCTGTTTTATCTTTGGTTTGAGATTTCAAGTTGCTAATGTTCATTTCTGCCATTGACATGAATATATCAGACATTTTTTTTAGCATTTGGTCTAATTTATCTGAGAATGTTTCGTAAAGTTTTCTTGTCAGCTGATCAAGGGATTTTTCAATTTGGCTTATTTCATTGTTTTGATTTGATGATGTTATTTTTGTTGAGTATGTGGTTTTTTTTGGTGAAATATTTTCTTCTGGCTTCGCTGTAAGTTAACCTGTTTGATGATTTATATTGAAGGAAATCTGCTTCTCTTATTTTGTAAGGGCAGTTGTTATAGTCAGCTCTGTGGTTTTGTCCACAGTTTATGCATTTTATCGGTTTTTGGCATGGATCGGTATGTTTTAATTCTCCACAGGTTACGCATATATTTTCAGTTTTACAATGGGTGGAGTTGTGAGAGAATTTAAAGCAGGAAGTGCATTGTCGAGGTTTGTCTATGAATTGATTTATTTTTTGATTTGTTAAAAATATTTTAATTGATTTGGGAATAGTTGTTCCCAAGCACGTTATTAGTATTGGATATATTCCTTCTTTGGAACCTTTTTGAAATCTTCTTAGTTCCAAAATGGAGATGTCATTTTCAATAGTGAGTTCTTCTGCAATTTCTTCTAATGTGGTTGAGGTGTGAATATCGAATATTAAGAATTTCGTAGTTAGGCTTTCCCATATAACTTGGGGGATTACCGGTACTCCTTGTATTTCTGTTATGTTAACAAGGTTACTTGCTACTGTGGGATCGTTTGTTGAAATGAATAATTTTCCGGATCTTGTGAAGTTTAAGTCTGTGATTTTTTTATAATCTGAAGTTTTGTAAATAATATCTTCTTTGATTTTTTTTGGATTATTTCTTGGGATAGTATTGGTGTTAGTTGGGTTGAGAAATAGTTTGCAGGAGGTGGCTCCTTTTTGAAATGCATAATTTATTGAGTTTTCAATTTTATCGTTGGTTTTTAGGAATTTAGGGTTGAACGAAATTGTCGGATCTACGTCGGGTTCCTCCATAAGGTTACTCATTTCTTCGGTAACCCTAAATATTGAAGACATCATCTTGCTACATCTTTTTAAAGTTGTATTCGGGTCCAGACCCCTTTTTTTCGAAATTAGGTAATATAAAGTCACTTACCTTCTCTTCAGGAAAGTGAGAAATGAGGAAAAGTTGTATATGAAAAATGAACGAGACTTTCGTTGCTTGAAGGAGAAAAAAAAATGTCGTCCGTACTATGCTGCTAAGTCCGACAGCAAAAATAAGGAAATTCGTGAAGATGTTCTATAAGTTCATTCTTCAATATTGTAATAGGATATCTTCTAGCGGTGTAATTCCAATTTCAAGTATCTGGTTCGTAAAGTGTTTGCACTTCAAGAAAACTCGAGTTTCAGCATCCACTCCACAAAACTATCTCATGAAACACGACACCTAGACAAAACAAAATTATCCACTTCAAGTAAGAAAATCGTTTCAGCAGACACGTTCAGAATGCAATCCGAGAGAGCAAAAGCAGCAATATGGCGACAACACTGTTGGGGTTGGAGAAACGAAATGGCAATGGCAGTGCTAGCACAGAAATTCACGCCAAATTTTAGGCAAAAGAATTCACGCCAAATTTTCTCATTCGAGATGGTCCGTTTGTATGACTCATCTGTGATGTCTCGATCAGACATAACATAGCTGAGTCATAGGGACGAAGAACCAATCAGCGCGCGGACTTACAGTCTACACCGAACAGCTGAGAGTTCCAGATTTCTGTAAGTTCCTGAGTTTACAACGCTAGTCTAATCATAATAAACACTTAAACGAAGTAACATCACAAGTTGAGTTGTAAGTATGCTTTACATCAGATAAAAATATCCAACAAATCCTCACAGCGCAAATGATCAACAAATGAAGCCTCTTTATCCTGTACTCGACGAAAAGGGGTTATTGAGAGTAAAAACGCGCATTTTTAACCGAAGAGACAAAAAGAACTTTAGATTACCCATAATCTTACCATCAAAACATAGATAGTGCATATGCTTATAGACAATAAGCATAAAGAACTAGGACATCCTGGAGTCCAAATATTGATGAACCAGCTCAGAGAAAATTATTGGATATTGCGTAGCAGAAAAACGATTAGACAAGTTATATTGAAATGTGTCCGATGCAAACGATTCACTGTGATCCATCCAGAACCAAGAGCCTCTTCCTTACCTGAAGATAGAGTAAGAGAAGCTACGATATTCGAAGTCTTGGGTGTAGATCTCGCCGGACCGCTGTATTTGAAAGATGGGACAAAATCCTGGATAGTTCTGTTCGCTTGTGCAGTATATCGCGCAGTGCACATGGAATTAATAACATCCTTGGCAGCGGAAGCCTTCCTGCAGACACTAAGAAGATTTATAGCTCGTAGAGGGCGACCCACTATTATTTATTGTGATAATGGCAGCAATTTCGTTAAAGCTCACAGCGAACTTTGCATAGTGGACTGGCTTAAAATAATGTCTGAATCCATGATGAGGAAGATAACTTGGAAATTCATCCCTCCATCTGCACCATGGTGGGGCGGATGGTGGGAGAGATTGATTGGCATGGTCAAACAAGTTTTGCACAGAATATTAGGGCAGGCTTTCTTAAATTACGAAGAACGAAACACAGTGTTGTGCGATACCGAAAGCCTAATAAACTCTAGACCCCTTACTTATCTGAAGATGTAAACGATTTGATTGCTTTGACGCCTTCTATGTTTCTACAGGAAACGATAGGAAGTGGCGTACCGGATATCGATAGTATAGATGTCGCCTATATGCGCAAAAGATACCGGTACGTACAAAAAGTACATGAAGATTTACGAAAAAGGTTTCGACTGGAATATCTAGGACAGTTAAAGTATAACGGAAAACCTTCAGAAACCTCAACATTTATCTCTGTCGGCGACATAGTACTTTTAAAACATCTATAGTGACTTTTAAAACATCTATAGTGACTTTTAAAACACCTATAGTGACTTTTAAAACACCTATAGTGACTTTTAAAACATCTATAGTGACTTTTAAAACATCTATAATGACTTTTAAAACATCTATTTCAAACAATGTATTTGATACTTTGTAATAAAAATAATTCTCAAAAATATTTAAACGGATTATTTGTGAACACTTGTCAAAAGTTCAAAACTAAACCATTGAAATGAAATAAATATTACACAATTCAAGCCTTTATTCACCATCGGTAAGACACACCAATGCTACTCACCAAGCAGGCCACGGCACACCGATTGAAAATCTAATAAACCATAAACATGGCACAGGCACTGTTTATGTGTTATTACTGTGTTACTTGTCCTTTAAGTTAATCCAAAATCACGTATTTTTGAGCCTTTGAAAATTGTGTGCTTAAAAATTAACACACCTCCATTATAATAATAATTAACACAATTGAAAAGAGCACATTTGAATCTATTACTCATTGTTTTGTTGTGATGCAATTCCGTATAAAAGCCCATTAAAATTTGGTTCAAAGTGTGTCGACGCGTTGATGCCGCAGACGGACTTATAGGTATCCTAGGACTGATCAAAACGAGTGTCTGGATTTCTATCACCAAAAATGGTCCTTTGGGATGCGCTGTACTCTGCTCACGATTAATATTTACCTGTAGAAAGAAAAGTGTTACATATTTTAATTAATCTAATGAATGAGATACATAAAAAAATCTTATGCAAGTTTGGATAGTTTCTGAGGTTTAATGAACTAAATGATGGGTGTGACAATTTTCCTAGGAGTGAGAATGAAATGAAATGAAATGTGAAGGGGTATATATAAGGAAGACAAGTTTTACAAGGTTTCACAGATATTATCTATGTTGCAGCAAAGATAATGTAAGGTTTTTATTATTTAGACCCAGGGGTTCCCACAGGGGGATCATGGCGCAAGTTGCGCCGTCAGAATTTTTTTTTTTTTTTTTGGGGGGGGGAAGATTTTTTCAGGCGTTTTTTTGGAATTTTCAGGGTGGAAATTTTTCGGCCAAAAAATTATTTAATAAGAAACTTTTTATTGTTACATATATATTTTTTCATAAGTAATTAGACTATCTCTGAATTTGCTTAAAAGACTGCTGTTTCCTGCTATGACAACAATTTCACTATAGGAAGTTATTCCAGAATTTTTTATTGAGCAACTCTTAGTTGGCAGTGCTGATAACTTGCCCATTCATAAACATCTGTCACCTTGAGGGGTTTCCGTCCATCACCGTTACGTCATGTGAATCGCTAATAGTCCCATAGACAAGATAAAGTTAAGTCACCAGTTGAATGCAGGTAGACGTCTAGCCGTGTACGTTTTGTGTAGTCTGTCTCGGAGAAGGACAGGAACTTTAGTTCAGTGCTGTTCGATTCCTGAAAACGCCATTGAAAATTTAGAAATACAACTCTCTTCATCAAGTATGACCCAACATCGATTTTGAAAAAAAACCCTGAATGAAACTGAATTAGGATACGGAGAGGTAGAATCATGTAGCAATCCATCCGCTGAAAGACCTTGTTTCCATTTAACAAGAGGAAACTCTAACAACTGAAGATTCTCCTGATGATAGATTGAAAACCCAAGAGATCCAGCATCATATACCAACATCAAACTGTCAGCTGAGGAAATTAATAAATCACTATATTTGAAAAATCAAGATTTGTCTTTTGTCACTTTTCCTTCTTCAACAGGTGGAAGAAAATTCAGCCCACCATGGAAGAATGAAGTTTTACCAAATAAAAGTGTAAAAGTTAGAAAATTGCTGGTATATAGCCAAGGAAAAGATGCCATATTTTGCTTGCCATGTACTGTTTTTCCTCCCACGCGAACAGTCAATATGGGGAACAACTGGCTATAGAGGATGGACAAAGCATAGGGGGACCGGGATATTGTGCTCCATGAAAAATCTAAAGCCCACTTATCAGCACAAATTGCAAGGATCCAATGGATCTCTCAAAAGAGGATTGATTCACGTTTAGCTGAACAATCAGATCAGTTAGTCCATCACAATCGAGAGGTGCTGTCTGTTGTCATCGATATTTAAGTGAAGAAATGCTTAGATTTCGTAAAAAGGATATAGCAAAAGGTAAACTCATAGGTCTTTTCAGGCTATTGAGTAAATATAGTCTTGATGCTAGGGTATACCTCGAAAAAATTGATAAAGCTAGAACTGAAAAAGGAAAGCTGGGGTCTAATTTTTTGAGTTATCGAAACGTTTATGATGTAATTAACATAATGAGTGGCATCGTTGCTTCAAAAATCATTGATAGTATAAAAACGACTAACATTTATTCTATTATTCTAGACTCAACTCAATACATCAATAAAAAAGAATGTTCAACATTAGTGGTTCGTTATATTGAGCATACTGACCCGCATGGTGCTCCAAAGGAAAATGTCAAACCTGAAGAGCGGCTCATTAAGGTTTTCATTAGTCGAGATACCACAGGCCAAAATCTTTTTAAAGAAATAATGAAATGCTTGAATTTACTTGGTTATGACCCAAGTGGAATTGTTGGTCAAAGTATGGATGGGGCTGGTAATATGAGAGGAAAATTCAATGGTGTAAAAGCGCTAATCCAGATAGAATGTCCCAAAGCGCTCTACATATGGTGTTCTTCGCAGATTGCGTTACTTGTGGAAAAATCTATGGACATATGGCCCCAAATGAAAAATCTATTTTCTCTTTTAGAGGAATTATGTCTTCATGTCAGGTCATACAAGGCCTGATCTTTTTACTACAAACTTGAATAGGGGTCCAACCAAATAAGGAGACTGAAAAGAGTGCAAACTACAAGATGGTCAAGCAGAAATGATGCACTGCAAACAGTTGTCACCTGCTATGACACAATAAAGGAGACGTTGCATAGTTTGTCCATTGACAAAAAAGCTGCTAATGACTCAAAGGCACTGCCAACTGGCCTGTGGAAACATGACCGATTTTGAAAACATTTGCTCAGTACATGTTGCCTCAGCTATTTTCAAAGTGTTGTCACCAATCACAATTGTTCTACAACCAAAAATAATTAATTATACCAGTGTGTCAAAAATGTTGCTGAAACCAAAGTTAAACTTGTAAAAATGCGAAGTGAGTCGGAGTGGAGTAAAGTGAATGATTCAATTATTGCCTTTGCTGATGTGAATAATATTTCGCAACCCCACCGCAGAAACAGAAAATGTAAGAGGTTTACGGATGAAATGGCTATCTATGAAAGAATTGATGATCCTCTTTAGAGGATCAAAGTGGAAGTTTATTTTCAAGTACTAGATTCACTTATTAAACAACTCAATGAGATTCTCTGACAGTTCTCTTTCTATAATCTCACAAATGGCAGTGCTTTCACATGGAGGAATTTTGAAAATTGCAAGAGAAAAAGAAAAGTAGGGATATAAATTCTTGCCCGATTCTTCATCAGTGAAAGACTTGTGTGGGTTTTACGATCTTGAAAGTGACCAAATAATAGAGGAACTAGAAACTTTTGCAAATGTGTATAAGGTTACTCACTCAGAAATTGGCATTTCCGACCTGCTTTTAGAGAAAGAAAAGTGTAAAATTAGGACACCAGACAGGGGAATCTGACGTTTCAGGAGGAATGAAGTTGAAGTCGGTAAAGGTGGAGCTGAGGAAGAAGATTCAGATCATGATGAGTTGCTTTTGTCTGTTGATCATTGGGTAAAAAGGCTTTATTAGGCCTTACAGATGCCTGCAGTATATGTCAGTATTTCCTCAACTCACCAGGCTGTATCGTATCCTTTTTAACATTTCCAGTACGTCTTCGTTCGTAGTGCGCAGTCCTTCAGCAACTATAGGAAACAGAAAAAAATACTGTGATCAACAAATATGAATCGAACACACAGAATGAAATTGTAATCAGATACAATGCAAATTGGTAAATTTATTAGAATCAATGAATATATATAATTTATAGCAAGCACAAAAACAACAAGCAAAGCAAACCAGCAGCAATGAAAGTCACGTCCGCCTAATTGACTCAGAATGCATGCAGCAATTTAAGCGTCTCCCTTCGAGCGTTATGAGTCACTAACAAGACTTCAGTACAACGCCAAAGAAAGTATGCCAATTTTCGTACGAGTTCAAGATAGCTGGATAGCTTAAGCGATGGCGAACCAATCAGAGTGGATGAATTGCTATGTCGTCCCAGGGAAAGCGGAAATACTCCAATGTCGTCCAGTGACGTCACACATTCTATCCCAAAAAAGTTTCCTAGGTTGTGTAAGTCCCCGATATCATTTGATAAAACCTTTTCATTTCATTTCCAGCGATTATAAGTGTGAAAGAATATATACCAAACATGCTACTCAAAGATTATTTGTTAATGAAATATCTTGGAATTAATTAGGTATTTTATCTTGTACTAAAAATGAAATTACTGCAAATTAATCTATTTACCTTTGAAATCAAGCATTTACCATCTAAATTGAATAAAACAAATTTGGACAAGTGGAATTATTGTGTGGTGGGGCGATATTAGGTGTTGTCGGGAAGGTTTTGGTTTGGTTGGTCGATGGGGGGCGCCAAGGCGAGTTCTTGCCCCGGGTGGAAACTAGCCTAGTAACGTCTCTGGAAGTTTGGAGAGTAGAGGGGGTGACGGCTTAGATGTTGACCTCGTCATCAGATCGTGGCTTAAAATAACCAGGCGTTGTCCTCTGTTCTTTCCCTTCGGTTTTGATCCCGGAACATCGCCAATAACCCATTGTGTTGCTCCAGTGAGACGTTAATTAACTACCTATTTACCTACGTCATCATAAATTAGGAAAATTGATTAGAACATTAGAGGTGAAGTGGCACTTCAAAAGTAGAACCATTCACACAAAGTCTACACTCCACAACCAATCAACAACCTGATATAGTATATGGTTGTTTCTGTTTGGACGCTCTCAGTAGCCTCTATTTAGCTTTATCGCTGCTTGTTCGAGAGGCGTTAATAACAATAAAAGAGGAGTTTGAATAAAACTGTTTCTAAAAATTTGATTTATTATTTGAAGTTTTATAAACATGTCTTGCGAAGTATATGTCGGCAACTTCCCGTCATCGTTCACTTCGGAAGATTTGTTAACTGTGTTCCAAGACTATGATGGTGTCGAGTTATTACGATTTCTGAAAAAAGCTAAGAAATGCTACGCCTTCCTTCGATGTGCTGATCAGGACCAAGTCATAGAAGTCGTTATGTCAATGAATGACATTGATGTTTGTGGCAGAAACCTGATTGTTCGCTCTGCAAGCGAGACTTTACAAACTGCCATCCAAAAGCTTCTAAATGATAGAGCTGATAAGCATTCGGGTAACTGGAGTTTCAATAATGATTTCAAATCTTACTTCACCGAGCCATCTGATGCAAGTTATGGCATGTTTCATACTAGTAAGAGAAATGTTATGTATGACCATACTGCCACATATTCAAATATTCATAGCAACGGTTCTTACTATGATCAGAGTGAAAGAAATCTGACAAGTCACTTGACAAGTCACCTGACAGGTCACCGCCTATATAGAAGTCCAAAAAAGTGTTTTTATGACTTCGGGTCAGATGACCCATACCAAACGTATAACACTCCTGAAGCTACCCCTTGTGCCTCGAATTCTATGAATAATTCAGATTTTAAGTATGCACACAGAGGAAATAGAAGTAGGTATAGTTTCGCTCACGAGAATTCCTCTGAATGCAAATACAATAATGATGATTACAGCATAGGTTACTATAATGAAAAACTTGAGTGTGCAGATTTAAATCAAGATCTCTCTAAAGACATATACAAAAATGATAGGGAAAGCAGCAGTCTACCTCCATTAGCAGTGAACCCCGAACTATCCAAAGATGAACTGTTCTTTGTTTCGGTTGTCAATTTTCCTCTGGGAACACCAATCAGAGATCTTTACGATCTTTTCTCTGATTATAATCCCTTCAAAATCTTGGTTATATGCAATGTGCCGAGGGCTGACAAAACTCCCACTGAGGCTATTGTGAGCTTTATCAGCCAGAAAGACGCCACTGATGCTATCATCAATCTAGACAACACCGTGTACCGCAAGCGGGTCTTGTTGGTCACTGATGCTGCAGATTTATCATTGGTACCAGAGTTGCTTAGTTTTGGGTGGAAGGATGAAGAAAAATACTCATCAAAGCCTCGAAGTAACCAAAGCTATGATCACTCCTCGCACACTAGCTACAAAAATCAACAATATTGAATTTTCGATTCCCTGTTTTTCAAAAAGGTTATTGATTCACTTGTGGATTGCTATTGAGGAATGAATGTATACAGGGAGACAAAACATACCAATATTTACCAGCTATGATAAAAGCTTCCGGATGTTGCTTATCTGTTTTCGTGCCAAAAGTTGTGGTGGAGGGTATTTGCCAAAAATATTCCTATTCTTACTTCTGAATTGTGCACAGCTAAATAGTTATTTCTATTTAAATATTAAAATTAAAGGCAATTCATATCTTTAGAAACAGTCCCTTTTCACAGTGTAATATTTTAACGTGATCAATGATTTTCATCTTTTGTTATCAACAAATATTACCTTGAATATTTTTTTCACAAAAAAGCATACAAGATATGGGTATCATGGCCGTTTTAACATTTTACTATCAAAACCTTTTTAAGTTGTGAAATCAAAATTTTTCAGGAATGATAAAACCTAATGCCAAATTACAGGGTGACTTTTAATTAACATACAACTTTTAACTGAAATAACTCTTGAGTCGTTGCAGATAGCACTACAAACATTTTTATTGAAAAGAACATGGAAGAGGAATTTAATGGATAAGGTTTTCAAAGTGATAACCTTCAGAGGTGATACAATAGCGCAACCTAGTCACAAAGTTGTCAGTTACAAATTCAAGAGTCTTTTATGCTTGCAAATGAGAAATCACATGGATTCATATCTGGTGAATAAGGTGGCCAATGCAATGCATCAGGATAACAGTTTGGGTGTTGATAGGCGATAACTCGGGTTCCAAACTACTGTTAATGGTGTCAAACACAGTGTTCTATGTTGAGGGGTACCGTCCTGCATGAACCAATATTCACCTGTGTTCATACCCAGGTTACGAATTTCGGGAAAAAACGGACTGACCATCTAGTGACACTCTGAGAAGTTATTTCAGTTAAAAGCTGTAGGGTTAATTAAAAGTCACCCTGGACATACGTCATGAGATATGAGGTTTAAAAATTCATCGACGTGGACTTTAATTAATTCAGACCAAGTAATTTTTTACACAAGTTTATGAAATATATTTGTAATCAAATAATATCCAAACCTCAAACCAAAAAAAAGACTTGCTAGGTTTTGATAGTTAAGTGCTGATAGGCAGCATTGCATTACTTGGAAAACTTCGGTTAATGGTGACAAACTTTCTAAAACATTTCATTTTTAAACTGAAGTATTTGAATTAGTCCCCATAGGCCTTCAGAAGGCCCAATTTTCCATTTTAGTTTTTAAGGGCCTTTAAAAAGCATTATTTGCTATAAGTCCTGAACAAATTTTGAAAAGCCTCAATTTTCATAAGAACACCAAATTTTATTTCACATGCATTCAAAAACCAAGGTCAATGATACTTGTCCAAGGTCAAGTGTGATAAAAAAAATCAATGGCTTAGTATATTTATAAGTTATCTAACAATAGATATTTTGTGAGACCCAAACATAGCACAGACGTTTCTTCATGTGCTCCGAACCCTACCCTAGTGATGTATTTTCCCATGGGGTTTACTGCCTCTGATAAACATAGGAATCATGACCCCAGGATGCCCAAGCGATTTTCTCTCCATCCTTTCTTTTCACATCATGTTGGCATGGTGTGGAAGTTTGGAGAGTTGGGTGCCAGCTCAGGTATTATAGACTCACCTCCTCCCAACTCACTGACGGATTTAGAGTTTGTGGTGGGAGGAGGGAGACTAACAGGTATTGTTCTCGTCATCTGACTGGTTCAAAATTACGAGGCATTGTCCTCGGTTCTTTCCCTTCGGAATTGATCCAGCACCATCACCAATAGCCCATTGTGTTGCTCCAGTGTGACGTTAATTAACTACCTACCTTTTCACAATTACTTGACATTGTCTTGTGTTTGGCACAGCTTGGCTAAATATGGCCCTTGCACCATAAAACCCAAAACCAAGCTACCAATCTTAACTTGTAGGTTAATTTATTGTGATCTTTGTGAGAAATATAGGATTAAATTATGAAAAGAAGCCCTCATTTTTCTGTGGCTTGAAGAGTGGGAATCCTGTAAATTTTGACCAAAACAAAAATTAACCGAAAATAAAGACTATTTAGCTATGCACAATTGCTCAACTGAAGAAAATCAAATGTCTAAAAAGTCCCCTTATGAAAAATAAAAATTAATGCATTTGTTTTTAATTTCATTTGGAAGCGTCAAATTTGGAAACAAGCTTGTTTGTTTCGATTTCAAGTTTCTGTCAAAATCTTGGCGACTGAAAGTGCTTGTCAAAGTATCCAACATTTTGTTCAGATTCTCTAATTTTTTATATCTATTTATATGGTTCTAGAATCATAGAAGGTTTTATGTGTTCTAGTCAGGTGTTAAAATTGCTCATAACTTTTTCTTTGTGTAATTTCAACACCTGACTGTCTCATGTGTTTGAAATTTGTTTCACTAATTTATGCATTCTAAAATATTTTTAAGCGAATTTTGCAAAACTATTGGTGCCACATAAATTACCCTTTACAACTGAAATTTCAAAGAAATGTTACTAAATGCTTTATTTCATATGTTAATCCTAATTCCAAAAACATTTAAAAATGAATGATTTCAAAGCAGAATATGCATTTGAAATGCAAAGCCAAGCTGAAAATTTAAAATAACTTAAACGTCATGAGGAATGCATTGTTGTTTATCTAATTAGTGTTGCCAGTTTTTAACCCAATGACTAAGCTCAGATGTTTTATGGGAATGATTCTAGAAATTATTTAATATTCTGTAAAAGCTGTTAAATATGTATTCGTTTTGTGTATATTGACTTGTGACTATATTCTAACTTGTATGTTTGATCATGACTTCAATGAACTCATGCAGACGAGGAAAGCTTTGAGACAGAAGAGAGAAATCTCACCCAGGGTAACATGCTAGAAATGAGCAAGCCTTCTACAATGTGCAGGCTGGATTGGGGAACAATAACAAAAAGCATAGCTTTCTTCCATCTCACAACAGGCAAACCAAATTAAATTTTTATTTAGCAATGTAAATTTGTTTAAAAATTCGTGTGATGGAAAAATACATTGTTTAAATAAATTTTAGGAGTCAGATATTTAGATTGGGAAGAGTTTAAAATAGTTGAAAAACCTTAAAAAGGATAATCAGTTGTGCGGATTTTTTCTATTTAAAATGTTCGTTAATTTTTTAATTATTTTCCGCTTAGCCTAAAACAGTTTTTTCCTAAGAAATTCTTCCTTGGCGACGTAATAAGCACACCAAAAAACGTTGCCACAAATAAGTTTATATCGAAGCTGCACCAATCATTATTAATGCACTAGAAGAAATGCTTCGGTTTGCTTTGCGCAATCCGTTGGTCATAACCGTCTTGAATCTTAATAATTAAAATAGCTAAAAAAGAACAAAAACAGAAATATTTTTCTTTAGAAAAATATTTCCTTCCATTCATTAAATGAAATCGAGAGCTGTAGAATTAAAAAAAAAATTATTTTACATAATAACATTGCAAGACTAATATTACAGTGCTATCAATTTAATTTCTACTGATTGTACATGACTAATAAAGTTCAATGGAACCGGATGTACTTTCAACATCCAAAAGTTCGTACGAAAATATTCTAAAAAAATTTTGGTGCAGTCGGTTTTAATAAGTGCTAACTTGATTGGCTTCAAATCAGATTTAAACAGTAATACGCCCTATGGGGATGCCATATTATGACCATATTAAAACATAATCAAAATATCTAATGAGCTGAAAATAGGGAAAATATTTTCAAATAATCCATCAGCTGTAAAACAATTTGTGTTCCCTTGAACGTTTCCCCTAGAGTCAATAAGTTCCATGTGGGAGGCTCTCACACTTAAACTCTTGACAGACCTGAATATAGTCAAGGGTGCCAACTCCTAGGGACCGAACTCATTTAGTAATATTTTCTTGTAAGGAACTCAACCCCAAAAGTGCTGGATCAAAATATATGTATATATAACATATTCATGTAAAATATGAAGTAAAATGTTTTTATGTCAGCTTTTTTGAGCCTCCCTAATAATTTCTCTAAGTTGGCAGCACGATACACCGGTCAATGCTGCTGCCACATAGTGGTCAGGCGTGAGAAAATGTTGGTTATAATGAGTATAAATTGTTAATTTGTTTAAGTGTTAAGTTAGACTAGTAAGCATTGTTATGGCTTTTATTGGGTTGATGGTTTTGTTTATTTCGTTTTGTAATATCTTGTCTTAATTGCAATTTTTGGTGAATTATATTAGGTTGTTTTGTCACTTGCATGTTTGTTTTATTCGTGAAAATTGAAAGTTGCCTTTTCCAAATTCTTGATTGAAGGTTTTTAACATCCACTAATAACTAAGGTGGACGACACGCTGTCAACCTGAGCAGCATGACTTATGGATAAATACATTTCTTTTGTTCCTGTCACATGTGGAGTAGCAATGCTCATCAAGAGAGAGTTGTGCTTGACGGTCGACTGTCCACAATCTAAAAATCATGCCACTTCGGCAATCTATTATTTTCTTGATAAGACAGACCGGACGAATTTTAGGAAGCGCAACTCGGGTTCGCTTTTTCTTCCTGACGGAAGAAAACCACTCGGAATGTAACACCCAGGTCACGAGGCGAAAAGAAGTGCTACTTGGATCACACTTCCCAGGTGTACCTTAAGGAATGTTCTATGGAAAGCATTTACCAAAACTGCTGTTTGGTCTATTTTATTCTCCTGGTTTCACAAGAACAATATTTTACCTATATCTTACAATTTAGTATGTTTCTTCAGTAATTGTGAAAAAATTGTGTTAGTCCCATTTTGTCATGTGGAAATTTTGTATTAATGCACTGATTTAAGATACCTTAGGTTTGAGATTAAATTTAAATTAATTGA
Source organism: Meta bourneti (assembly GCA_933210815.1). NCBI lineage: Eukaryota > Metazoa > Arthropoda > Arachnida > Araneae > Tetragnathidae > Meta > Meta bourneti. The sequence continues at coordinate 26,290,075 of OW119926.1, read as the reverse complement.
ATTGCCATGTTTTAACAAGGAAAGGTATATTCCAATTAAGATTAAATTGAGATAAAATTCAATTTTTTACTACAAAGCAGAATTCAATAACATGTGTAATTTGGCTCTGATAAGAAGGCAGATGACCTGAGGCTGGTCTACTTCTAAGGTACTAAGCTCGCCAGGGGAAAGAATTGCCATTTGTAAAAACCCACGAGAAGGCAGTTCAGTCGCATGGTTTTGAACTAGACTGTTAGTTAAATTTTGGTAATGGTGGTAATGTAAACAAATTTTAGTCGAACTTTGATGTAGACTTTTTGTGGCAACTTTTGTGTAGATTTTTTGGCATGCTTTTTATAACGAGTTTTGTAAATCATTATTTTTTACCCTGCCTAAACAACTCTAGTTTGCTGGAATTAATGTGGTCTTTTATAACATTCATATTATATAGCCTGGTTCCATTAGACTTGAAACTAATCAATCTTCTGTAACAATATTTTAGAAAAAGGAAAGATTTTATTAAAGTAAATACTTACCTAGTGGTAGTATGAATATCAATTGTGAGGTTTTATCTTTTATTCTTTTCTTTAATTTTTTAATTATTTTCCACTAAGCCTAAAACAGTGTTTTTCTAAGAAATTTTTCCTTGGTGACATAAAAAGCATGACAAAAGTGTTTCCAAAAAAAGTATCAATGCTATACCCAAATTCCTTCCACATTTGGCGTATTTCGTGTGTATTCCGGTTCTAAGTTTATTGTTCAATGCCAAGAAGGATAGCATTGATAACAAGTTGGCAGGGTGAAAACATCCATGGCAAGCACCATTTATGCTTTTGCCTTCTAATACGTTTTCACTCCAAAAGTCGACTGACCCAAGGTTGACTGCCTTCTCATTGGAGTCACTATATGGCAGTTACCTTGTGTGTGTGAATTTGTTATTCTCTTATTCATAATCACTTATTGTTTCCAACACTGAAAAACTCATAACTGGAATCCATACTGAATATGCCAATTGTGGGCATGGCATTGTTTACATTTCAGCCTATCATCTAATTTTCCCCACCAAGTGGTTTTGACAAGATATCTCGTCCATCAATATCTGACCAATTTTGCTAATGACGAGATATGGAGGATACTGCTGACGTTTTGATGATGACGAGATCAAGATTTGATGAGTTGTCTTCTGCTGATCTTAATCATGTTTTCTTCTAATGATGAGATATCCTGTCCAACAAGATTTGGTCAGTTTTCCCAATGACGATATACCTCATCGAGACAAATGCCAGGAGGGTTAAAAAATAGAATCATTCAAAACCAAATGATTTAAGTGCCAGCTTACCAGAGCTTAACTATAACAGCCATGGATAATGATGATAGAGATGTCATTTTATTACAAATTGTTCATCCTATGTTATTTTTAGGTCTGACTGCAAATCAATATTATCGATAGGTTTAAATATTGTTTCAGACTTAAGCTTAATTTTAATAAGTGATGCTGTAATCTGTATTGCTTGTAATGATTTGTATGTTTTAAAGCTTTATGACATGCTGCATTTAAACATCAATAACTTCATTCTAGAAAACAGAAATATAATGTGAAGTAATCCTGGAAACAATTTTTGGTAGTCATGTAAAAAAGTACTTTTGTCCAACAACTTTTGAATGACTATAAAGAACATTTTAACTTAGCATAATTTAAGTGACGGAAAACATCTGGTGTGTCTGAATAGTCTATGGATATAATCTTCAGTGTTAACTACCCTAAAATGTTATTACAAATGGAAAGTGTTACATTTGTCATTATTTTAGTGGGTTTATGTTTGTGTGCTTCATTGGATTTACTGATTATGTTGTAAATTGTTTGTTATAAATTGTTATGAACACACACAGCAAGATATCTTGTTTCATTTCTTCCAGTTTGTATGACTACTTAACCTGAACAATTATATGCAGACTAGATAGTTCTTCCAAAAGGTACATGTGGTTAGAATTTGAGAAATTTAAGTTGCATTGAAGTACAATTTTAAACCTTTCTCTTACAGTAACGGTTCAAACCTCTTACAGCTCATGAGATGAAAAACAGCAAGTTTTTCCTTCGTGATATGGCATGGCCAAATATAGTCCTTGCGCCATAAAACCCTCCAAACAACCAACCAATCTTCACACTATGGTTTGTCAGCTGTACCATCATAGTATAACAGGGCTCCTACAGGTGCTTTTTTGCTACTATATTTTTTTCAACCTTAGCGACTAGTGGTATTTTGCAAAATCTCAAAAGCTCCTATTTTCAAAATCTTGGGGACTTTTTAAAAAATTCACGAAAGGTCAACGAAAATTTAGTCCCCTTTTTTTCTAACTAATAGCGGACGGGGAAAAATATTTTTCTGATTTTTTAGGGAGAAAATTTTCCAAGGGTCACCAATTTCGAAGTTTTTGCGCCAAGCCTTGACAACCATAAAAGAAAACTTCGGAATCTGGTTGCTGGATTGTCATGAAAACCTTATTAAGAAAATATTTAGTTTTTAATTTAAATTCTTGGCATGATCGTTGTCTCATATAGCAACTGAAATTGATTCTAAAAAGGGTTTAAGAGACTTGCTACTGTTTTTTAAATATACTATTTCACAAGTGCTTTGTAGTCCTGTCTAAGAACCGTAGCATAAAGGTTAAAGCATGTGGTACCTTATTCTCGAAGGGGCCGTGGTAGCCCGGTTGGATGGTTCGTTGGAGTTTTATGGCTAAAGGGCCATGGCTGCTCCAAACGCAAGACACTATCAAATAATAGACAATGAAAGTTTTACTGACACAGAAGGGAGGAATGCACCTGACAGGAATCGAACCTGTGCCGCCTACAACTCGAAGGTTGCTAGCGCATTGGGCATACCCACTGAGCCACGACTGCCCCGTAGCCTGGTTGGAAGAGTAACCAGAGGGTTGCAAGTTCGAATCCAACCAAAGACCATTCGTGTACAAAGGGGGCCTGTGCATGTTAAATCCGTCGTGCCCTCAAATGTCCTCACGTTGGCGTGGTATGGAAGCTCAGGTGTTGCCTCGTCATCTGACCATGATTCAAAATTACGTGTTGTCCTCGGATCTTTCACTTTGGGATTGATCCCGGACCGTCACCAATAGCCCCCTGTGTTGCTCCAGTGTGACGTTAATTAAAATACCAACCTACCTAATGCTCGAGGCAATGATGTAGGGAACATTTACGCAAATTTTGAACCCTTTTAGTCAAAATTCAGATTTTCCAGCCCGTTTCTGCATCAAAATCACCCATTTTTTGCAACCCTCTCAATTTTAGACCAAAATTTTGTTCATGTTATTTGTTCATAAAATTTTGTTCAGGATAATAGGACCAGAAAACAGGAGGATGGGAGGAAGGAAAACAAGTAATTTCCTCCCATCCTCCTGTTTTCTGGTCTTATCCTCCTTATCCAATCCTCGGTGTTTTCGAATTCTCACTTTTCTAAATCAAAATATATTTTACCTAAGATTCGAGTAATGAACCCAAGGAGAAATAATCGTAGGGCATAGATATACATACAAATGATATTTTATTTAAAATTACTATATTATAATCCAGGCATTCTTTTCAGCAAACATTTTTGTAACATTCATTTTCACAAGAATTTTCGAAACATCCTGAATAATCTTATAGACCTATTTTTTATAGTAGAAAAAAACATTAAGCAGTAAAAAACCAATTAAAAAAGTTAAGTAAAAAAAGTTAAACAGTAAAAAAAGTTAAATAGAAAAAGTTAGACAGGAAAAAATTAAGCAGGAAAACATTAAGCAGTAAAGTAAAAAAGTTTTAAAAATTTAATAAAAATTATTTTAAAATGCTTTTAACAAAAGTTTTAATAAGCCCCCTAAAAGAAAGAAACGCTCAAAATGAATATTTAATTCAAGCATTCTTTCTTGCATTACAGAGTACATTTACACATCTTTCCTAAAGCATTTAGTAACTCCTGTTTAAGGCACTCTTTAAAATTCTTTAGTAAATAGGTTTAACATGTAATGAACAAACGACTAATAATTAAAATAGTCAATATATTTATAAGGGTGTATAAGTCTTTCCTACACGATTTTTTTTTCTTAATAAAGAGTCAGGGTTTTAGAATCTCAAACTTCCTTACTAATCTTTTTACTGAAGCACTTGTGCCATTTTAACAACTTTCAACTCAATACCACCCTTTTACAATTGAATTTTCTTCCTCACCATGTTCAGTATATCACTTGAAATTGCTTCTACTATATGTACTAATAAATAGACAGTTTAGTAACAAATGCACGTTTTAATTTTATGTAAAATATTGGTTATGCACATAGGACCCGTTGAAAGACTTCGTACATCTCATGCATGTCACCAGATGACCGCAAGGCTGTAAAGTAGCATTCATTTTCCGATTCCTTGCAAATTTTACAAAGTCGTTCGTCCTTGTCGTTGTATAAGGGGTAAAGCTATACATCGTTTTTTTTTATAAAACCATTGATATTGTTGATTTCATCCAACACCTGTACAATTTCATCTATGGGCTACCAAACATTTTGGATAAAACTTTGTGTTTGTGTCTCACTACATCTTCTTTTTACCAATTTTCAAGCCCTTCGCCATACCAATAGCACCTGATCACGTCCAAGACACAGGTATAATACAGTCCGTTTTCGGCTAGGTCCCTAATGTCAACTTCTGTGTGTTGACCAATCTCTAAACGTAAATAGGTGCATAGACATGCTTGGAACTTTTGGCTTCAAATTTGCATAATGGTTAATCATTTTCCTTAAAACAATATTATGCTCTATTACTCTTAAGTATAAAATTATGGTGCAGATTGGAGTTAAATCCCATGAAAAAAGGTTCTCTTAATCAATTTTTAAAAATCTGATGATTATCAGAGATACTAGTTTCCTTTCAACAAAGGTAAAGACTTGTGTGTGCCCACAAATAAATAATTCAATTTGTTGATGTAATTTTAGAAAAAATAAAACTGCAGAATTAAGAGAATTCAGTATACTTTAAAGTTCTCATTTTAAAGAAAGTCAAAATACGTTTCTCTTATAAATTATATTTGGTTAGGTTTTTTTCTTGCTCAAATTTAGTCGTAGAATTGAATTGCATTCAGAGCGCATAAACGTGGTAGAGTAAAAAAATCACACGCACATTTAAGTATATCCTTTCGTTAAAATCTTGTATTACAAAATAAAATTTTATTTCGTGCATTATCACAAACACATGTTTTCTGAGTATGTACATTCTTCACTTAGTCTTACCTTTTGTGAGTAACTATGGAACGCAAAAGATAATTTTAACTTTACTGATTAGTAAGTGTATGGTGTTATATAGTCCAGTTCTTCGTGGCCTCCAGTTTACAATTATTTTTCCAAGAACAGCTAACGCTTTTCAATAGCAATGCTTAATATTTGTGCAATTGTGGATTTTGATGGATTTCAGACTCGAGAAAAGTTTCTTAGTATGTAAATACGCATACATTGCTGTAAAAATCGCAAGTAGCTTCAAGTATTTGTTTTAACTTATCGTCTGAGCATAAACTTAGTGCCAAAGATCGTACAAGTGTGTGATATGTTAAAAATTACGTATGTGCACTTCATTTCTGTCCCATGACATAGCAAATTGTGCTCCCTTAGAAAGTCTAGACTCTAAGCTTTTAGAATTGTACGAGCAGACCAAGAGGGCCACTCAGTACCTAATTGCTTACAAAGGTGGTTGTGTGGAAAAGAAACGCTTAGATGCATTGAATATTCCGAATAAACTTGGAACAATATGGGTGTCCCAAATTCGATGCATTATGTGCTCTAAGTAGCAACAAAGATATCCAAAAACTATAATGTGGTCATCACAAAAATAATTTGCATTGCCCCATAGCTGAGGTGATGGCATTGAATAATTGGCTTGTCGGAAATATGTGTCTCTTAAAAAAATGCAAGTATGTAAAAATAAGTTCTTTTTTTTACTACAATATATTATTTTTGTAAAAAACATTAATCATAATGTTTTTATAATTAAAAAGTGTTATAATTTACTTTGTTTCCATGTAGCTTCCTTCAATCTGTTTAAGAATTGTATGTGCTGGTTTTTGCAGATATTGTTTTAAGAATACATAGAATTCAGATTTAATCCATTATTTCAATAATATTTGTTCATTTTAAAATTCACATTAATACTTAAAACTTTCAGTTATTATTTAATTTTACTCATGGGTAAAACTATCAGCGGTGTGAGTAAATATTTAGATTATGCATTAAATATCAAGATAAGGGCAAAAGTTAATTTGCTTAGCAGCACAGATGTGTACACATTATTTTCAAAACAGAAAACACACTTACTATCCATTTAACATAGCAATGTAGAATATTTAAAATTAAGAAAACAGTACAAAGTATCTTGCAAAATACTTCATAGCTTCGTACAGTATTGGTATTTTGCTGTGCAATTTAAACTGTACGATGTGCATAAGGTTTTCAAATAAATAAAAGGAAGTTCATATTTAGTAAAATGTGTGGTTTGCAAAAGCATTAAAGAAAAAGAACTTTTAATTTAAAACTTCAAGGGCAAATGGTTTTTAATTCCAATTTTCACTACTTCAAATGTGCAGGGAAACATGGTATGGGTCTTGTAAAGTTTCAAATTAACGTATAAAATTCTTTTTACTCTTACAGGTTTTTATAATAATTTTTTTACTATGCATACTTTAAGAAACAAACTTTTAAAAATGTCTCAATTGTAAAATTAAAAATAAAAAGCAAATTGCATTTAAATGTTTGTAATAATATTTAATGTATATATTTCTCTCTCTCTCTCTCTCAATTGTTAAACGTTTTCTAAAAATCTTCAATGTTATAATACGTGTAATAGTATTTGATATAAAATTAATTTTTGTGTAAAAACATCTAACTTAAAATATAAATCCTTATATCAAAGAAAATTTCGTTAAAAACAGTTTGTAAATCTTTATAATATAAATAAAATCACTAAAATTTATGAAAATTTATTTAAAGTAAACAATAATATGCAAGGAAAGAGTAATTAAAAATAATATTTAATTTAGATTTTACAGGATAAAGGGTTTTAATACTATTTTTCACTACTTCAAATGTGTAAGAAAACATGTTCATAATATGGGTCTTGTAAAGTTTCAAAAATTTTACGCTCAAGTGTATAATATTAAAAAATTCTGTAATAAAATATGTGCTATAGCATCTAATGTATAGTTAATTTTTTAATAAAACATAAATCTTAAAATCAAGGAAAATTTAATTTCAGATCTTGCATTTTAAAAGAAAATTTATAAGACCATGTAATAAAAAAAAACAAATAATCCAGAATACAGTGTATGTGGTAAGACAAGCAAATATTTATTTAAAATAGAAAGGTGTAAGCATTAAAAAAGATTTCCAATATTCCCTTATGAATCTGCATAAGTGTTTGTCATAATATTTAATGTATATGTTTCAAATGTAAAATGTTTTCTAAAAATCTTCAACATTAAAAATATGTGTAATAGTATTCAATATATAATTAATTTTGAGTAAAAACATTAACTTTTAAAATATAAAATCCTTATATTTCATCCAAAAACAGGTTTGTAAATCTATATAATATAAATTAAATCACTAAAATTTATGAAGATTTATTCAAAGTAAAAAATAATATGCAAGGAGAGATTGATTAAAAAATAACATTTAATTTATAGGATAGATAGATTTATAGGATAAATGTTTTTTATACTATTATAACTTCTTCAAATGTACAAGAAAACATATTCATAGTATTTGTCTTGTAAAGTTTCAAAAATTTTACTCTTACTTAAGTGTATATTATTTAAAACAAAATTTCTGCTATAAAATAGGAGTTATAGTATATAATGTATAATTAATTTTTGAGTAAGAACATCTGAACTAGTCACTCAGTCTAAAATTTGAGAAAACCGCGTAAATCTATTTTATTTTATATATCATAGTATTTTCACTAAAGTACGTTTACTTGTTCAACCCCTCACTAGATGGCGCTATAAGCCATTTTCTAAAAGCATTTATTAAAACCCCCGTGCAATTATTCAAACCATTTTCTAAAAATAACCCATTCCTAATACTAAGAAAAAATACAAGTCCAAAAGAGAGAGAAATCCAACACTACATTAATTCACCACCCATAGCTAACTCACCAATGGTTTAGTGGCAGTGCACTTGACTTCGTATCACATGGTCCCGGGTTCAAATCCAAGAAATTACTTTTTAATTAAAAATAATAGGGTTTCGAATTTCTCCACCAGATGGCACCACCAGTGATTCATTACCATAGCAACACAACTCCAACAAAACGACGCCATCTTGAAACAACTCAACAGCATGTCGATACGCCACTTCCGCTTTTGGATGACGTCACGCTGTGATGTCACTTGGCCCCGCCCACTTCTGGTCACGTGGTGTGACGTCACTTCCGCCCCATATACACTTCTGCATACTACTGGCGACGGTCCGGGATCAATCTCGAAGGGAAAGAACCGTGGTTAACACCACATAATTTTGAACCACGATCAGATGATATCAACACCTCAGGTGGTACCCCACTCTACAAACTTCCACACCAACGTCAGAACATTTGAGACCACAACAATTTTAACGTGTACCAGCCTCCATGTACACGACAGTCTTTGGTTGGATCGAGTTTTGAACTCGCAAACCTCCGGTTGCTAAACTGCTACTCTCCCAACCAGGCTACCGCGGCCCCTACTAAGTATGGAATAGCTATTGTTCAAATTAAGAAATTAAACGTACATACATCACCTAAAGTTGTGTAAAATGGACGACATGTGCCCACAATTTTATTTTTAACATTTTCTTTCTACTTTATCAAAAATTATAGTAACGATGTTTAACGAAAAAAGTGAAAGCCAACAAAAATTGTATGTGATTTCATAATATTTAAAATCCCTTTCAAGTTTGAATTCTGTGAACATTGGGGAAATGAAGTAGAAAAAAGCAGTTTAAAATTTGTTTAATTTCTGCCACAATAGGGTCCTAAAATTTTCATGAAATAATTTTATTTTTAAACAATTAGAAATATTTATTTGAACTTTCTGGACCATAATATTCTCCCTCTTCATTGCTCTCTCGCATTTCTTTAACCATTTTCTAGCACGTTTAAATTTGATATTTGAGTATCTGAGACGCTTTAAATCATCTTTCAAATCTCACCTTCATTTACCAAATCAAATAACATCTTATCTGATGAGGTCTTAAGTGAGAAGATATATTTTTCTTGTCCCCATACACTTTCCATTCAATCCCCGAACAAACGTTAATGGTTGCCAACATATAAGATGAATGAAAAGTAGTCAAGAGGAGAGTGCTTTTACCCCCAAGGCTCCCATCCAGAAGGTACATCGTGTGGTGGCAACGATGTCTCGAGTTTCTAGCTATGTATTTTCTATGAGAGCTCCCCTCCCCAGCCTCCTCTCGAGAATCTGGCGAGGAACGACTTGGCGCGTTTGGTTCACAAAAGGCGATACATGATTCAAAAGCCTGAATGGATTTTTAGACGAGATGCTTTCACAATTTTTTGCATCAAAACGGCATTCGCGTGTAGATTTCAAATGTGTGAAAAATAGCACAATTAAATGTGGAACAGGTCTGTATGAGGGAATAACTGTTTCATTGGGACGGGTTCCTAAATGCTTTTAGAAATCACAAGAAACTTTCACAAGTTTTTATAGATTTTTGAATAAAAGGTTCAAATTAAAAATAATGGTTGCAAGAATTTTTTGGTTAATCCATTTCACTTCTGCATGAGACCCGAAATATCTTGAAACAGATGCGGCCATATTGTTATCGTTTCCCCCTTCGTAATAATTAGATATAGAATAAAATACTTCACAAGAAAAGATTATTCTTACTAGATTTGAGCCCAAGTTGGTTGTTTTTATCTACAAATTTATGAAAATAAAGCCGGTTTCTTAATGGATGGATGTAAAAAGCAATTTCAAAGCCCTTTTGTTATATTTTCATCCTCGAACTCCAGAAAAAGTCTCCAAGAAAATTTATTTCCCAACTCTAATGGCTTCTATTGAGTGTGCTTGACAGTAATATGAAGAGCATTACAAAGCATTATCATTTATTGAAATTATTGCCTCTAATGTAATGCCTCTGATTTTGGAATTCGTTAAAATAATATATGCACTTTGTCATGCGGATCAAGGGTATCCTTCTATAAATCCTCCGAGTGCAAAAGTTGAAAACAATTTGCAAAGGGAATGGTGCATTAAAATTTAAAACAGTCAACTCAATTCACACACAAAAAATAGAAAGATCAGAGAATTGATAAAATGTTTTTCCATCAGTTTGTCACCGTATAAACGGTCAGTAAAATATTTAATGCAAAACTGTCACAAGTCTTTTCTTTGCACAGGACCTCAGTCGTCCACATTTTGATCTCGTCGGTGCCTCCAAAATGTGGACGACTGAGATCCTGTGGAATCAGACACGAGACAAGTAGTTTCCAAAAACTTAACAAATTGATTTATTAAACAAGGAGATCATAGCAACAACAGACATAAGCGTCGAGCCACAATAAGGGGGGAAATTTAATGGGGGTAGTGGAAGGAGCAATTCCACCCCAAAGAGACTAAAAATAGATTTGGAGAGGGAAAATGCTAACGTTTTCGGTGACCTTGGTATCAGCCAGGGATATCGCCGAGATGAGCGTAGACTGAGGTTTTTCATAGGTATCCTCTTGGGAGGGTGTTCCCGGGTTAGCAATCGTTTCTAAACTGGTTGTGGTTCTGTAGAATGGTCTTTTATTTTTTTACCTAGCAGAAATACCTGACGTTGCTCGGGTTGAATTGGTCAAATGTTGATTCTATTTCATAGAAAAATGCAAGCATCATTTAAGTGTACAGAAAATATTTTTAAAAATCATTTTAACTTTTTCATAGCTTCTATAATTTACTTCGGACGCAAATATATGGATGGATGTATACATGATACATCCATCCATATAATCCATTTCATATTCATCCCACTCTTACTCTTAGGTAAACTACAAAAGTTTTTCTAAGATGTACTACAGAAGTCGATTTTGAGTTTTGGAGTGATACGAATGCCAATTAAGTTCATTTTCAGCAAAAATGAGGAATTTTCAACCATAGTCTTGCACTCAGTTTTCCAATCAATATTTATTATTTGTGGTACCCTTGCACCATGTATTCGATGTTTTCTAATTACATTATCGTTGTGAGAGGATGGCAAATTAAACTGTTACGGCATTCGTGATAAAAATAGTTTGAAGCACACATTTTTTTTCTTGAAAATTCTATTCAGCGGCACATGAAATAACGGAGCTTGTTTTAAAAATAATTGTCATCAGTGTAGACAAAGCAAACTCAATCGATTACAATTTTTATAAAATCACTGCATTCAACGAATGTTTCACAGGTGCCTAAGTTGCATACGACTAGTTTCAACTTCAAGTAAGCAACCTCGACCTTCTGCCACTTAAGACAAAAAATTTCTATTTTTCAACAGTCCTAGTTTAAATACTTCCTTACTGCGATATTCCAAGGTCAGCAGTCTTATTTAAAATCCACTTTACTTCTAAAGAAATTTAATTTTAAATCGAATCCTTGTGGCACTTTTTCAATTGAGAGATTCAGTTTCCATATGGAAACCACGAACCTATTTAGAATGACAGATGTAGTTATTTGACTATGGACTACAGCTTTCAATAGTGCTCATGACACATGAAAAACAAATGTAAATTTAATTTATTTTAATCGTCTTGCAATGAAAATCTGTCAAAATTTAGAAATATCTATGAATAATAACGTATTTCTACCCGTTTTGATTTAACGTAACCTATCTTATTTTATAAATTTATTTTAATTTTACCGGTCATTTTAAAATAAGAAGTTATACACCTTACTTGAAGAGGTTTCTATTTATTTCTATAAAACAGAATTCTACAAACCATAACTTATTTAACCAGGCTCAAGGAAAGTTGGTCTAAATATACATATATCACCAAGAAATTACACGTCTAGTGATATTTTGCATAAAATAAAACAATTAATTAAAATTTAACTCTTAAATTATATATCTGTAACATGGAAAGTATTGGAACATATAAATACAAACAGAAATGAAATTCTGGTCATTGAAAAATGTAGAATTCTGAAAAACGAAAGATGGGCAAGCGTGTGGAATTTCGACTTCCTGAATACATTCTGAAATAGAGGAATTCGAAAAAGACGTTAAAAAATTGTTAGACAATAATGATTTATTTAATTAAAAGTAGAACACCAATTTATCAAACTTAGAAATGCTCAAACATGACCGCAACATTTCGCTGTCCAATATCATGGATGGTAGGATTATTACTATTGACTAGGTTGTTATAGAACTTTTTAGAAAGATATAGAATGGGTTTTGATTGTATTCAATTTAATTTCTCTGTAAACATCAGAGAGTCTGTAGTACCACGGTGATCTAGCGATCGTTTGAATTGTGCAGTTTTGTTGCTCCTCAGTAACAGGCTAAGAATAAATCTTTCTTAAACTGAAGTTGACTGGCTTCCTTACTTAGTTTCTCCTACATTGTGATATATAATCGCATTGTATTATATGTATATTTACTACTGTACTAAATGTGGATAATACCAAGAAAAAATTTATTCAAGAAAGACATTTGGATTCTATATTCTATACCCATGCTACAATTTACCATCATTTAGGTTTCGTTCGCTCAATTTATGACATTGCTTTCAGTATCGACAAAGAATAACACCTGAAATTATGTGAATTTCTAACTGATTTGATAGCTTTTATGAAAATAGGTAGAATCTTGATCGATGCTGAAGAATGGAAAGATCCTGAAAAGTAAAAGGAATAAGATACTATAAAAACTAAGAGAGCATGTCAAATTTACATTTAAATCTGTCACAGGACTCACATTAATTTTCCGCTTCAAATATAATCACACTAAAACCTGTTACATAGAATTAGAATCAAACATATGTCAGAAAATAAGAAGCTTTTAAGTGTTTCAGAAGGGCTGTGACGTATTGGACAGAGAGGTTTACGAAGAACGACACAGGAAAAAATAACTCATGCTTTAGCTACGGTCACTTAATACACTATCTACCAATAAGTATTTGGACACCTGTGATAGAAAAGAAAAACAAAATTTATTCATATTCAATAGTTGGTAGAGCCTCCACGAGAGGCAATTACAGCCTCAACCCTCCGGGGCATGCTTTCCACAAGTCCTTGTATGACGGCTAGTGGTATTTTCTTCCACTCGGCTTGGAGAAGACATGTAAGTTCCTTCACCGATATTGGACGGTTGTTGCACCCCTTAATTCGGCGATCCAACTCGTCCCAGAGGTTCTCGATAGGGTTCAGGTCTGGGCTCTGGGCAGGCCAGTCCATTCGGTTAACACCCCATTGTCACCATACCAATCCATGGTGGACCTCGCAACATGACAGCTGGCGTTGTCCTGGAAGTAACATGGGTCCAACCCGTAAAACTGCCACAGCGTAGGAAGCACACTGTCATCCAAAATAGTACAGTAGGCGTCGGTGTTGAGCTTAACCATGAATTGGGACCAAGGGTCCCAGTCCATACCAGGAGAAACACCCCCAGACCATAATTCCACCTCCGCCGAACTTTACTGTGGACACAATGCATTCTGGCAGGAGGCGTTCTCCAGGCAGACGACGCCAGACCCAGATCCTGCCATCCGAACGGTAGAGGGTGAACCTTGATTCGTCGCTCCTGAGAACCTGTTTCCACTGATCTACGGTCCACTTTCGACGTGCTTTGCACCACATTAACCGAGCAGCGCGGTTGGACTTTGTGATCAAAGGCTTATGGGCGTCAGCACGACCATGAAAACCAAGCAGATGTGCTTCCTTACTGATGGTATTAATCGAAACAACACTCCCGGATGCCTGTTGAAACTCCTGGAGTATGTGGGCCATCGGTTGGGTGCGGTTCTTCCGAATTTCTCTGGACAGCACCCGTCGGTCTCTATCTCCCAGTTTCATGGGTCTACCGACTCGGGGCACATTCCGACAATCACCGCTCACATTCCACTTCTGAATTACATAGGCCACTGTTGATTTTGGGTAATTCAGCTCGCTAGATATGTCCCTTAAGGATCGGCCATTTCTGTGATACCCGACGATTACACCTTTCTCGAAATCGGATAACTCTGCACTTCGTGGCATCTTGCATGCGACTAATGCCAATGTTGTTTCCTACACGATATTTAACGGCGGAGGGCGTGACGTATATCAGGACTGCAGATATCGTCATTTGCATGGGTATCCAAATACTTATTGGTAGATAGTGTAGATGTTGGACAAAACATAGAGAGATGTTGAGTATCGACTAGATGTTCTCTGTGCAACGAAAGGAGCTCAAGTCAAACTGCATGGATGTCTTGGAAATTTTTTTAAATTAAATTAAAATTTGTAAAAAAAAAACGGTTCTAACAAGATTCGTTTTTATGTTATGAATTTTCTTAATCAGGAAAACACTTTATGTACCACCCTGTGTTTATTAGTCGTACTTTTTTTTGGAAAAATATATCTACTAAAATTGTTTTATTTATCTTCTCTTCTGACTTCAGAGAATAATTCGTGGTGATGGTGACTTCAAAGAATGGTTTTTAATAGCTGCAAATAAAGGAAATTAGGCGATTCTTTTTCCACATCACCCAACGGGGTAAGAATCCAGATGCGTCTTTTTTAAGAGGTATCGCCAAGTGACCTGTCCTCTGCAAAAAAAACCCCTTACCTTCTTACCTGTTGATTGTCCGGCCCCTCTGAGAAATTTCTATCCTAATTACAAAATTGTACTCACTGTTGGACATCTGAGGAATTAACAATAAAATCTTATAATTTTTAACGATAAGATATTTTTGTATTATCCCATTATGCAATTGTATATGAACTTTCTGAAAGTTTTAGTGTCAAAATCATTTATCAAAGATGCATCGTTTAATTTTCTATATGCGAAGTAACAAATAAAAACCCCACAGTTAATATCGTCTTTTTGATTTACATGAGAAGGGAGAGAAAATGACCAATGTTTCGGAGATTTAAAAAATGAATCAAACATTTCCCTACACTTTTTTTTTATCAAATCCGAACATTTTTTACTTGGAACTTCATTCAGAGGATCATAAAATTCAAAACAATATTTTTCTATATTAACAATCAGTAGCAACCAATGACTATCTATGTTAATAGGGGGAAAATATTTAATTTGAGTGAGTCACCACTTTTGGAGAATTTAAATTCTTTGTTGTTCAAACGGCTTATTGACATTTCAATTACTAATTGATGCATATGGTAGCATAAGAATACACCACAATTAACATTATCTTTTTGTAAAATATGTACTGGATGAACAATATTCCATGCATTGGTGGCGTTATCGAACTTATTTAAAATTGTTCTGCACGTTTCTGGACAAATCAGAGCAGTTTTATCATAGCTACTCTGTGAGTCAAAAAATAAATTACTTTTTGTCTTTTACTTATCAAGATTAGGACCCAATGACTATTGTTTATGCAGACCGGAATAAATACGAACTTCGACAGTGTACATATATTACGAGCCAAAATCGATTCAAAATCTATTTCAGAAAAATAAATTGTGCAACAGATGATTCAAGAAAAGAAAAATAAGCATTTTGTTCACACAATGAAAAGCTATAAGCATCTATAATTACGTCATACACCCAGCTTTTGACAAAATCGGGAGAATTAGACCTGAGAAAATGTTCTTCATCAATGTAAGGATCTAGAGATTTCAAGACATAATCTTTTAAGACATATGAACCTACATTATACAGTGATGGATTTTCTGTTGTATTACTTAAATTTGAAGTGAAAGATTCATTACTTACTTTAGATTTTTTAAGAGATTCATACAAATACGAGATATCGTCGCATTCTCAATACTAAAATACTCTTCTACGCTTTTTGACTTATCTAAATGTGTTTTCTTATTATATTTTTACGCTTCTTAATAGCTCTATAAAACTGAATTTGCTTAGTAAGCTTTTGATTTGGCAATACTGAAGACTTGGGCATAACTGATAAAGATTTTTCATTAGAACTTGAAATACCATCACAGCAGCAACTAAAGTGTTTAAGGTTGAAGAAACATTACTTAACATTACCTCTTGAACCGATTTATTTCTAATTTTTTGGATTAATTTTGAACATAATTCTTCGTAAGCTGCAATTTTGTTATCGGCTAAACGAGGATTCGAAAAATTCCCAATTTCTATTCTAGACTGTAGATCCCGATTTTCTATTGTTTGCGTCCCAACTATTGTTTGAGTCCCATCAACATAAAAATCAATACTTGCTACAGTAGAATGTATTTATGAACGTGCTCACATAAATAATAATTATCTGGGCAATTGCAGTGGTATAAATAAGTGCATAGTGACAGCAACTCAATTCTGGGCATTTAAAATAGCAGAAGTCGGACATATTACACTGTTCTTCTACTCGCTTCACTGTTTTGCAATAGTGCAAATAGATTTTTGTTCACGAACAGTGCATTAAGTTACCATTAGAAAATAAATATTTTATAGGCAAAATAATATTTATTTGATTTCGTTAACAGATTGGAGTAAAATTTTACATTCTATCAAACAGCGGTTCAACAAATTTTGTTGAAAATTATAATGTCCTGTATGGGTTGGTTAGCATTAGGGGAAAGCAAGCAGCCACACATCTAAATCGACTATTAAATTCTTGGAAAAAATGGAACAAGAAACTGGTATCAAGTCAATACCAGGGCATTATCGAAACGTCGACCGAAAACCATTCAAGGACTGGAAAACTGTGGAACAAGAATGGGACAAAATACCACTGTTGATACTACAAAAGTCATTATTATCATGGAAATTAAGGTGTAGAAAGATAGTTAACAATAAGGGCTATCAAATGGAACATTTAAAACACAAAAATTTCATGTAAAAAAATTGAGCTTGTCCATTGAAATCGTTCAAAAAAATGTCCGAACAGACTCTGTATTCTTGAGTAACAGGTTTGTCACCCTACCTTAAGGGCAAGGCTAATTAAAGCAGAATCCACAGCATAAAGTTCACAGGTACCTGTCACTATATTGATTTTCTAGCTGAGTACATGTATTCATAATTTTTACGCAATATTTCATTTACAAACTTTGAATTTAATTTTAGCTTAAAAACCATGTAACGTCTTGGTTCACGGATAGCTTAGACTAGTTACCATTCAAAAGTATCCGTTTCTAGACTAATGGATTTTATTTACAACTTTTGTACAATAAGTCGTTAAAATGTATGAAGGGTTCATTTAAAGATAGTTCGTTGGAAAGTCCAAAGTTTTATCGAGGCGCTTCTTATGGCTGCTGGCGAGCCTCTCACAAATTACTCGGAGGAGTCTAATTCACGGCTACGGGCGAGCCTTCTCTCAATAAAAATACTCAGATGAGTATAGAGTCCCAAGGCAGGATATCTCAGTCTTTTCCAGTTCGGATGAGATCAATCTCCATTACTCGGACGAGCAGTTGCACAGGTTTCTCGGAGGAGTCTCCTTCACGGCTACGGGCGAGCCTTTCTCAATAAAATACTCAGGCGAGTATAGAATCCCAGGGCGGGATAAATCAGCCTTTTTCAGCTCTGGTGAACTTAAAATCTGTACTACTCGGGCGAGTAGTGACACAGGTTTCCCGGAGGAGTCTCCTTCACGGCTACGGGCGAGCCTTTCTCAATAAAATACTCAGGCGAGTATAGAATCCCAGGGCGGGATAATTCGGCCTTTTCCAGCTCGGATGACCTTAAAATATCTACTCTTCTCTAATCCTCCTCTCTCTTGTTCTCTTTAAAGATCTCAAAAACTCTAAATATATCGGGTGCTTCTCGACTCCTCCTTCTCGTTTCGGGTCGGCCTCTTAGTCGGTGCTGGTTGGCTGTTGATCATCACCTCACCTTCTTCGGACCTTCCCGAATGGCTCTCGCACGTTGGCCTCTCCCCTTGACTTTTACGTCAGACTTCGGCGGACTTGAAAGGGGACCGTAAACCCTTGTCGGCAATGGTCATCGTAATTCATCTCCGTACCTTTTTGTCTCGAAATATCATACAGACAGAAAGGCGCCTGCCTTTTGTTTCGAAGCCACCAACGATGTTGCCCCTGGAATCGGTACTGCCGTTAAACAGCTGTCTGGGGGTGGTCGTTCTTTTCGGCACGATCGCCGCCAGATTATCAGTTCTCCTATCTGTCTTTCGGCCTTTTCGGTGTGGTCTTTTCCTTTCGGCACTTGATCCGCCGGCAAGATTGTCAGTTTCCCTAGCCGCCGTTACAACCAATTGTGAAAATCTTTATAAATTCTGATTAACAGCATGAATTTATATGGGCGGGATTCTCAAATAAGAGTATGAGGTTAAAATTGAATTGAGTTAGTCTTATTTGCTTCCAAGCCAAAAATTAACAAATTAAAAACATCCATTCAAATAAGCAGTCAACTTGACCTTTGTGTTATATGTAATAACATACAAATCAATTTAAAAAACTTTTCCACACTCACTAACAAAATACATGCTACATACAGCAGAAACATATAATAAAGGCAAGATACGGTACAGCTCCTACAAGGCAGTTCACCTTGGGTCAGTTGATTTCTGAATGGGTGTGAAAGAATATTAAACGAAGGCTGCCATTTTACAAAAGCATGAATAGCTATCGTCATGGATCACCTTCCCTCTGCCAACTCATTATCAATGCTTTCGCTTTCAGCATGTTAACAATTAACATAGAATCAGAATCTGCCCTACAGATGCCAATTGCAGAAGGGATTTGTTTATAGTACCACCAGTACCCTAATTTCATTCAAAACCATGCAATCCAATTGCCTTCTCTTGGCAGCTGCACTATAGCAAACTTACCATTAGTATATAAATACATCTCAATAAAACATCAAAATGCCAAATTATAACAGGTAAAACAAGTTCAGAAAAAGAATAAAACAATGGCACAATTAATTGCATTTATGTAATCAAGGGCATTCAGAACAGTCTTTGATTTAATGTAACTATTTTGCACTTCCTACTATTGACAAAACTGTATCTTTATTTTTTAAATAACATACATCATGTCTATAGGCTGTTTCATCTACTCTATCTACAGGCTTACTTCATTCTTTATAAGTTAAATCAGGATTTAATCTTATTTTATGCTTAGTTCCTGGACCTGTAAAATTATGTCCAGGATAATGCATTTCAAAGGGTAAATTATTAATGACATTATTAAAAATCCGGTACCGTATTTAACTGTACGTAATTCAGATTTTAATTTGATTAAATAAGGTAATAATTTAGATTGAAATACACCTGATCCAACTTGACTACATTTTTTACATCGTCCTTTAAATTCCCCATTTTTAGATAAGGATTGAATAAAAAAACGTTTTACACTTGCAAAACATTTATTTAGGGTGAATTCTTTAGTGAGACTTATTTCTTCACAGATTTATATCCATTCAATTGTGTTTGTTTTACATACTTTTCTACAGGAAAATATTTTAAAGTTTGAATAAATTCGTCTTCTCTTATATATTTCTTGATCCGATAACGTTTTGGAATTTAGTAATTGTTTATAAAATTTAAAAGCTTGTCTGTATTCTTCTTTTCTCTCTGAAATGTTTAAAGATTTATCTATTATTTCAACGATTCCTGCAGTTAGTCTCAAAGCGGCTAGAGGTATGAAAACGAAAGCAGATAAGCATGTTCCGCTTAAAATAAACTTACTCACTGATAAAGATATACTTATCTTGTGAAAGCAATTGAAGCTCTTTCTGTAAATATCAATTCTTTTTCTAAATATTCTTCCATTAATATAGGATAAAACTTATTTCTATATTTCATTTTTGAGTTCACTAAATCCAACATGAAAAAAATCGTGTTTTTTAAAGCATTTATTATACATTTGTTTAAATACTTCAACGCTTAATTTACCATCTATTTCTCTTATTATTTGCTGAATTTCTCTTGGTTGAAGATAAAAAATATAAAGTAATTGCAGTTCTTTCTTATGTTAATAGGAATCGAATAATAAGAGTCGTACATTGATCGACGTAATATTATACCTATATTTATGCCTAATGGTAATTATACAGTTAGGGGATTAAATAGATATTTGATAAAATTGTCTGATGATCCTCCTGTAAAATTTGGTATTGTAGAAGCAAGACAAAGAATATCTATTAAACTAAAAAAAGGTTGGAAATAGATTTGACAAGTGAATTTTATAAGATTATAGGTTTTAAAAAAGCAGCTTACGGAAGTCGTAGTGATACAGAAAAAACAGAGATAGAAGGTGAAAATATAGCTAATATATCAAACGGAAATGACAATATTTATATTCATTGTGATATGGTTAATGGATCTTTAATCAATCAGTTTAATTCAGAAGTTATTTATTCTTTTACGAATGAAAATCCACCAGGAAGTATAATTTCAAAAGAATTCAACAATTTAATATATTATCCTGTTAAAACTGATTCTGTTGACAGTATAAGAATGAGAATTACAAATCAAAAAGATGAATTAATTGATTTAAATAAGGATGCAGAGTTGAATATAATTTTATTCCTATGCATATGAGGAAAAAATGAAAACTGTTAATAAATATATAATTTGTTATCATCCAAATTTTCTTCAGAAATAAATGAATAAACATGGATTGTATAGAAAAAGTAAAAAATACAAGGAAGAGGTTTTTTAAAGGATTTACTTGTAACCGTCGGTAAACCAATTCTAGAAGAAAAAGTTGTTCGTGATAAATTAAATTAAATATACTCAAAAAAAGATAAAAGGATCTGAGTTTAAAATTCTTCCTATATAAATGGGAAAGATTTATGATTTAAGTGATACACATTATTATTATAATAATGATATGCAAAATTATGAACATAAAAAATAAATCAGGGAAATAAAGATAATTCATCTGAAAATGCAATTTATAAATTTCATATTACAGATACCAATGCTACTATTTTATATTCTAGGGGATATCTTGAACAAAAATTAAAATTTAAAAAAGTGATGGAAGTTCAATTAGTGATGAAAATGTTACATTAGTAAATGGAGGAGGTCTGATATATTCTAAATGGTTAAATATTGGAGGTACAGAAATTGAAAAAAATTTCAGATTCTGTTCAATCCAAGATCAAGGTTTAAGATTAATTAACTTTACTCCTGATTATGCAACCTCACAAGCCGAACAAATGTTCTTTTATGTTGATACAGCTGATAGCTGTGATAAAAATAAAATATATAATTCAATATGATGGAACAGTAACGGCTCAAACTCCTATAACAGAGGCATTTACTAAATTAAAATCTGTAGAAAATGAAATGTATAATGAAGGATTAAAAAAAAATGGAAATTAACAAGAAACAGTACAACAGTTATTGTATTGACACCTTTTAAATATATGTGGTGCCCAGCCTGCCACTAGAGGGCACCTCCGCGCTAATCTCATCTCCGACCACTGCGCAGCTATACCGCGCATTGGAGGAACCAAAAGCGATGCAGAAGTAACACGACGGAGCTACGAGAAGGACGTAGCGTTGGACGGTGCGTTGTTGACGGGCAGTAAGCGCCGATGGAGTTTGTGATGTCTGTGCTGTGCACTTATCAGAACATTGTTTAACTTTAATTGTCTTGGCCAAATTCATTGTAAATATTCATCAATTTCATTAAACTTAATTATTCTTTAAAACGTTTCATCATCACCTATTGCCCCCAAACCAGCACCCCCCACATATATGTTTAATTTTTTAATGATTATGATAAAGAAATTACGGGTTTTCAAGTACAAATGAGATTTCAAAGAAATCCTAATAAAAATATGATGTATACAGATTTTGAAAATGTTAATTATAAAGTAGAAGTTGAAGAATTATCTCTGTTTTTACCATATACAAAATTTAATCCATCTATAGATTCAGAATATATAAATCAAAGATTACACAGCCTTACAAAAAATTTTTTTCTTTGGTGCTTGGAATTTTTTAACTGATTTTGACTATATTTGGTGTACTAGTTTCAAATATGAAAACCGTTTTTTTCTCTATCAGCTCTACTCTTTGAGATTCAGCGTAGCTAAATTATAAAATACTCTATTATACTACTCATTGAGTAGTGGTTAAATTAAGTTTTTATGTGGATTGGTTCCTGCTTTTTTCTTCCTTCTTCTCTGTACTGCTATAAACTGATTGTATGAAGCCATATTTGTTGACATAATCTAGTGTTTACATCTAACATAACTTATAAAATTCTTTGTTTTGCGGATTGATGAAAAGAAAGAATGGCATCCAGTCGAAGAAGTTGTGTTAATCATCCTGATGTATTTTGCTACATATGTGGTGAGTACACCCCAAAGAGAACAGAAAAGCCATTTCTGATTTTGTTAAAAGAGCTTACCTTGGGTACTTTGGTATTATGTTTGGGTTCCACACATTCTGTGTAATACTTGTACAGAACACTTACGACAGTGGACTAATGGGAAGAGAAGGAGTCTACAATTTGGTGTCCCAATGGTTTGGACGGAACCCATAAATCACTTTGATGACTGTTTATTTTGTATTTGAATATTAATAGCATACAAAATAACCGCAGCAAGTGGACATATCTTCATTTATCCTCTGCAAGACGGCCTGTTCCTCACTCAGACGAAATTCCTATTCCATCGTTCCATCAGCTTCCAGAGATCTCTGAGGAGGAATTTCATCTTTCTGATGTTCCTTGTGATACGGACAGAGGGGGCGATAGTGATTATGAGGGAGCATCAAGTCCTCAACGTTTCAATCAAAACGAGTTAAGTGAACTGATAACGGATCTGTCTCTCAAAAGAATCATTTGAATTGCTTGCTTCTAGATTAAATTATAAGACTACTTGATAGTGGAACAAAAATTACATTCTACCGTATTAGGGAAAAAGCTTTGCTATCTTTCTTCTCTCATGAAAACGATCTTGTGTTTTCTCAAGATGTTAGAGGACTTCTGATAAAAATTGGTCTTACTGAATATTTCCCAATTGATTGGCGACTGTTTATTGATAGCTCTAAGCGGAGTTTGAAGAGTGTACTTTTACACAGTGGCAACAAATACGGGTCAATATCCATTGCTCACTCAAACAAAATGAAAGAATATGATATTATAGTTTTGGTCAGAAGATTAAGTTTCCCAAACATCAATGGGTAATTTATGTGGACTTAAAAATGGTTAACTCTCTCCTTGGTTAGCTTGGGGAAACACGAAATATCCTTGCTTCTTGTGCCTATGGGATAGCAGAGCCAAAAAATACCACTGGATAAGAAAAGAGTGGCCTACGAGAGAGAACATGGTTGTTGGAGAAAGAAATGTCATTCGTGAACCCTTAGTCGGAGACAGAATAATCTTGCCTCCGCTGCATATAAAGCTAGGGTTAATGAAACAGTTCATGAAATCTCTTGATCAGGATAGCCCATGCATAGGACAAAAAATGCCTGGAATAAGTACAGAAAAACTTAAAGCTGAAATTTTTGATGGTCTTCAAATCAGACAGCTCATAAACGATCCTCATTTCGTGGATTCCATGAATGAGACAGCAAAAAGCGTGGATCTCATTTGTCAAGAACTTTCTGGGCAATCACAAGGCTGAAAACTATGTTGAACTAGTATGTAAAAGTAAGCTTAATAACTTCAGAGATCTTGGTTGTAATATGAGCATAAATGCTCATTACTTGCAGTCATTTAGACCGTTTCCCTGAAAATCTTGGCGATACTAGTGAAGAACAAGGTGAACGATTTCACCAGGACATAAAGACAATGGAGGACCGATACCAGGGCAAATGGGATACTCATATGATGGCAGATTACTGTTGGAATCTGCAGAGACTGTGTAAACAAATCTTACTCAAGAATTTCAAACAAAAGAAGCTTTCGGAGTAGAACAAAATAACTTTTCCTTTTGTTTTTATTTGATTCTTCCCATTTCTAATTTTTAATTAAGCTATTGCAGATTTACAATTGTTGCTGTGTTTTTTTCAATTAAATAAAATGTTCTAAAAAATTCATTAAGTAAATGTTTTTTTAATTTATAGCCTATACCCTAAGCCTAATTTAATGTGTTAACGTAAATAACGCTACTGTCGTATCTCACAAACAAGAGGTGACCGTCAAAAAGCAACGTCATATTTGTTTTCAGCACATGGAATACACATAAAATCAGTTTAAAAAAACCCGGCACTAAAGTATGTGTTGGGCTGTGTTATCTAATAAAGATATAGAGATCTATTGAAATCATTATCGAATTATTAGATCTATTACTCAAGAAAAAAATGCTGGTGGATGTTATTCATTACCTGCTAACTCTGATGAAGTTTTAAGTGTATATGTTATTCCTCAATATGTTAATAGAGATGAAAATTATAACAAAAATAATCTTATATTTCATAATTTAGATATGACTGATTGTTGGTTGATGGTTAACGAAAAACAAGAACCTTTTATCTATATACTAGCTGAATTACCCGGCGTTGCTCGGGTTGAAATGGTTAAATGTTGCTTGAAAAGTGAATTAGAATAATCACTTTTCTTTCACAGAAAAATGCAATCATTTAAGTTGTACGGAAAATACCGTTTTAACTTTTTCATAGCTTCTACTATATACTTCGAACGCAAATATATGCATTTAATTTCTGAATATATTGCAATATGTAAAAGATTAAACATAAATACGAACAGAAACGAAATTCCGACGAAAAAATGCAGAATTCTAAAAAACGAATGATGCGCAGTGTCGAATTTCGACTGCCTGAGTGTACTCTGAAACAGAGCAATTCGAAAAAAGACATTTGAAAATATTGATAAAGACGATAATGATTTATGAAATTTAGTAATGCTCAAATATGACTGCAACATTTCGCTGTGTTAACTCAAACAGACAAACTCGGGATTCTAAATCAAATTTATAAAATAATAAAACATTAATTCTGGTTTGTGCCAAATCTAAAATAACAAAATTACGCTTTTATGATTAATGAGTTGAAGTTTTTCATGTTCCATTACAAAATGTAAATTATGAATAATGAAATATTTTAAATATCCTTTTTTTATCAATCAAATATTCATGTAAAAATATAAAATTCATATAGAAATAAAATAATAAACTTTAATTCAATAATGCACATTTCACCTGTCAAATAAAGTAGGAAATACTTATACAACCAATTAAAAGTTAGATTTAGTAATGCTCAAACAGGACCGAAACATAGCTTTGCCCGGGTATTTATCCCAATCTTCTATTGGACAGGAAAATGCATCAAATCAATCTATAGTGTAAAATCAAAGTAATTATATTAACAGGTTTTTAAAAGTATAAGTACAGTCCACGCACTATAAAGTAAAATATTTTACAAATTCACTGCAATATAAATTTAACACAAAACTTGATTATACACAACATTTTTAGTTTCACCTCCGGAAGCAAGAATAAATAAATTCTTGGGTGAACCCACACTCGAGCAACCAACACAAAGTTGTCCGTGGGAGAAACACGGCGATCTCAAATCCACTCCGCAGTATTTGATAGACTGCCCCTGCGACTTGTTGATCGTGATCGAGAACGCAAGTCTCACTGGAAACTGCAATCTCTTAAAGTCGAAAGGGAGATCCGTCGGAATAAGTGGTATCCGTGGGATAAAAACTGTTGCACCCTCTCCCTTTCCTGTCAAGATAGTCGCTTCCATTACATTGCCCAGCAGCTTCTTGACACACAGCCTCGTGCCGTTGCAAAGTTTTGGCGGGTCGAGGTTCCGCAGTAAAATAACCGGAGATCCCACTTTAAGTAAAAGACGATGTGATGGCAATCCAGCCGGATCAAGCGAGTTCAGGAACTCTGGCGAGAAATTGACGACCTCATCGGCATCTACTACGGTATCGATGGACATGTCATGTTACCAGGCGTTGTCACTGAATACAAGTATTTGATTGTTTATGTAGTGGATGTCTTCATTTTTAGCAGAAAGAATGGCCCTCTCTCGCAACCAGTTCAAATCGTGATAGTTTGGGGAAACAGACGGATAGACTGCATCTATCAGCTGTGCGACGGACGACACCAGATTACAAAAATCGGATGGGAATTTAATCTTGCCAGAAGACTCGACTGCCAATCTGCCTTCTCCGATCTCCAGGAGTTTGTCTGAGAAAATTTGAGCACTCTCATCCCCCAGATGTACTCTCATGTTTTGCTTCAAAGTTATCTTTCGCACATGTCTCCACAAAAACGAATGTTTCAAACATGCGTGGATCTCATCGGCCGGCGTCGACTTCGGGATGACGGGCAGAGTTTGACGAAAGTCTGCACAGAGGTGTACAAGAGCTCCTCCCATCAGGTTGTCGTTTCCTCTCAGATCTCTCAGAGTGACGTCGAGGGCCTCGAGAGCTTTCTTGTGAGCCATAGTGCATTCGTCCCACACGATTAATTTGCAAGTCTCGAGCACCTGCGCCCGACCACTTGCCTTGCTTATGTTGCAGGTAGGATTTTCCTGCCTGGCGATGTCAAATGGCAACTTAAGTGCAGAATGGGCAGTTCCTCCCTCCTTCCATTAACGTCGCCGCAATTCCCGAAGAGGCGATGGCAAGAGCAACTTCTCCCCGAATCCTGATTTCGGACAGTATTATATTAATCAAGAATGTTTTCCCTGTGCCCCCAGAAGCATCGAGAAAAATGATACCACCTTGTTGTTTTGCTGCCTGATCCATGATAATTTGGTATGCGTTTTTCTGATCTCGATTCAGAAGTGGCTTCTTGTCCGCGACGTATGCACTCAGCTCTTCGACGTCGTAGTTCGTTTCTCGCACGTAATCCGCGCGAAGTACGTCTCGTCGATCTCTTACTGGTGCAGGCAGGCCCAATTGCAGTAATGTTTTATTTGTCATGGCCACACATTTGACCTCAAGAATAACCAAAGCCTCGTTGAAAATGTCCGGACCAAACGCGATTTCTAATGTCGGAGTTTCCCTCCGGACTTTGGCGAGTATATCCTCACTCAGGGCCTCCTTATACTTTTCCCATAAAGTGTTTGGATTCGATGGACTGCATGTAGTCAATATTATAGCTAACAGGTTTCTGATTTGCTCTGGTAGGGAGATCAATTCGGCTTCTCGCAACGTGTTATCCCAGTGCTAGTCTCCTTCCAGCAAACCCAACTTCTGACAGGCCTCTCTAAATGTCTGGCATACTTCGTCGTTGACCGTTCTCATCTCTGCGAAAGATCTAGGTCCTCGTACCGAGTGAAGAAGCATCCTAAGGAAATAGCATTCGGCGTTGTTGGGGTGAACAGTGTACACTCGACCCAAGGCGTCACTCGCGACTGCATCATGTCCAGGGACGGGCTGGCCAACTTTTCTTCTAAAGAAAACTTTCCTCGATGCATTCCACGTGTAATATCGAGGTATCTCAGGATACAACAAAGTCCTCGCAAAAGGATCCTGCTGACACAGTTGAAAAAATGCCGTCAAAGTCGTGTTTGGTGGCTGATCAATCACTCTAGGGGCGCTCTCTGTTGTGAAATAAACTCTCTGACCATTTTCTAAATGGACGCTGAGGTGAACAACAGTAGGGTGTCTTTCGTGAATCGAAAAACCCAGTATTCGCCAAACTGCCTCGTTAATGCTGAGGTATCTTCCCAACTGATATCGCGTCACTTCATCGTTCGATCTCTCGTCGCTGATACCGAAAACAGCCATATCACTACCTTTGTTGACATACTTGCACACATATTTAATCGATTTCACACTGTTGCAGTACTCCACGTTGATGTGTGCCCGAAACATTTTCGACAGCAGTGGCGAAAAGGGCACAACCCACCTATTGTCGATTTCTATTTCCGTGTTGCAGCGTATCGTTAGTTTCGCCGTGAACCCTCCATCTTCCGGAGCCCGCCGTCTGTACAGGGGATAGCCGTCGTTTCCGGTTTGTGTCTCTTTAATCAATTTTCTAGGGTATTTCTTGGTACACTTTCCGTCCTTCAATACACGGAGAGATGGGATTGAGATTTCCACACGGTCCGTGGATCATGTTTTTCGTTACCACTGCAAAAAGTTCGGGATCTTGTTCCGGATCTGGCAACTCGGCAGATATAACGTCATCGATTTGAGTGGGCTGAATTTTGTCCGCTAACAAGATCAAATTGTGCGAGTGTGGCAGCCCTCGCTTTTGCCATTCAATCGTGTATATCCAGCATCTCGGCACTCCAAATACATGGCCCTTTGTTATAACGTCAATCAGTTTCAACTGCTTCTGTTTAAATACTCTCGCAATCAAGTCGTGGCGCTCACTGGGTAATTGACCATTGGTAAGAACTTCCTTGATCTCCGTCCAAGTGGGATTGCAGGTGAAGGTGATAAATAAGTCTGGTCTCCCGTACGTCCTCACGTACGTCATAGCATCTTGCGTGTATTCGTGCATGTGTCTGGGACTGTCTGTAAATGTAGCTGGTAGTATGACCAAGGCACTGAGGTTTTCAACGTTCCCGTCATTTGCCACAGCATCTCTCAGGTGAATATATTCGTCAACTCTCAGTTTATGTTGATTTAGACGAATGTAAAGGAGACGCTCACTCTCGAATTTAGCGTACATATCGACGATGAGCTGATGAAACAATTGCCTGCAGTTCAATACGTGGTTCTGCTCAGTATCTCGAACCATTAATCTGTACGCATAGAAATCCATTGCTGAAACTTTCTTGCTGGTTGTTTCACCTGTTCTTGGGTTGATCTGCCTCAGATTAAAATGATATCCATCTTCACCATGGGGGAATGCCACTGGGTACTGGAGAGCATCATAAGATCGATGTGTTTCCGAAGTACGCTGCAATGATTCACCTCGTCGTTGAATAACGATATTCCGTTGATGACACTCATCTCCTGATATAACCACCGCGACTTCATCTGCTTGAGGAGAGTTAAAGCGCCGCTCGTGTTCGCCTGCTGGTCTTCGGTTTGCTCTTATGACTACTTTATATTCATCTGTTGGCATACGTTCCAATGCTATTTCAAACGTTTTAATAAGATTATTGTGCTCATGAAACATCCTCTGTAAGTTTAACACAATCTGACGTATTGTTCCCGAGATGTAGGCGCACCTCTGATCAGTTTCTATTTGTTCGTTTTGAATAAAATATAGTTGTAGAAATTTTGGTGGTTGATCTGGCAGCGGAAGCAACGATCCCGCTCTATGGTAAACCTGCCCTTGCACCTTGAATGTCGACGGAAATCCGGGCTGTCCAACAACTGATGTGGCGCCGAATGATGTCATTTGGAAACATGAGTTGTATTTTCTGATGTTACTAAGAAAATAATTCACTCTGACGTATCTCCTGATGTGTAAGTCAAAAGGTCTTGTGGTGGTGGTTCCAGTTGGCAGAGTTTAACTTTTCCATTTTTACAGCAAATACCAGTAGACTATGATTTAAACTTCTTGGCTTGACAGTAAGTACAAACCATTTCCATTTACCCGATCGTAACACTTGCATGTATCGAGTAGTTTTTATGTGAATCGTAGTGAAATCCTTCCAATGCTAAGCTAAAATGGTTCGCAGTCCGTGATCGTTTGGCTCTATCTCTCTTATCCTGTAGTCGGGCCTCTCGCTGCTCTGCCGTTTCTGTTGCTCTAGATGTAGTAGCTCTATCTCTCTTATCCTGTAGTCGGGCCTGACGCTGCTCTGCCGTCTCTGTTGCTCTAAAGGTAGTAGCTGTCTCTTTCATATCCTGTAGTCGGGCCTCACGCTGCTGTGCCGTCTCTGTTGCTCTAGATGTAGTAGTTCTCTCTTTCATATCCTGTAGTAGGGCTTCACGCTGCTGTGGCGCTTCTGTTGCTCTTGATGTAGTAGCTCTCTCTCTCTCTCTCTCTCTCTCTCTCTCGCAATCACAAGTCTTCTATTCCTCTGCTCGGAAGTTTCTTGACTACGCTCATTTTTCATCATCTTAGCCGTTGACTGCACTTGGCCGATCGCCTTCCGCTTCCTTGGAGGCATTGCTACAACAAAGAAATCTGTAAAAGAATACAAAAATGCTATTTCATAAAATAAGCAAAAGGCACGCTCTCAGTGAGCAATGAAATCCGTTATAGAATACAATAAAAAGCTAATATAAACTGAATGGTAAAACAAATTTAAAATTGTGAAGTACTTGCATCAGTTTAGGAATATCAAACTTTTAACACAAATAAAAAAATATCAATGCCTTACTTAAAAGCTGTCAATCAAAATACTCAAACACAGAATTCTAAATCATGCTAAAAAATAAACTTTTATTCTGGTGTAAAAAAAGCATTAATTCTGATCCCATTAAACATATTTAAAAAATTAAGCAAAAGGCACACTCTCACTGAGCAATGAAATTTATTATAGAATACAAAAAAGCTAAAATTAACGAAAAAAACTAATATAAAATTATGTAGTACTTACATCCGTTTAAAAATATAAATCCAAAATGTACACTATCACTGTCGAATAAAGTAGGAAACACTTATACAATCAAAAGAGCGAAATAAAACTGCCAGATTCACTGAAAATGATAAACTGGAAGACTTACCGAGTTAGCTTCCTTTAAATACGACCAGCTAAGAATCGAATGTGTGCTGGAATGTTCTCCACCATGAGTCCAAGGAAGTTTCCGTTTCCCCAACTTTCTAGAAAGTTCTACAAAGTTTTATAAAAAAGTAAACATTAATTCTGGTGCTGCCAGATACCGAGTTGCAAAATTACGCTTTTATGATGAATGAGTTTTTCGTTTGTGCTTTTCGGAATAACGGTGCTTGGGTTAGAAATAAATGTAATCGGTGTAGACAAATTAAACTGAATAGATAAAAATTTTTCAAAAAGCAGAAGGTCGATTTTACAGAATTTTTCAGAAAGAAAATCACTGCTTTCAACGGAGGATTCACATGTATCTATTCCGGACATTTTAAAATAAGTTACACGCCTTACCTAAAAAGCCTTGTGAAACAGAATTCTACAAATCATTACGTATTCAATAAATTATTTAAGGAAAGTTGGTCGAAATATATACCAACTTTCCTTGAAAATAATCCTTGAACTCCTGAAAACCTTTCCTTGAATTTCCTTGCAAACATAAATATTTTAAAATATTCTTTCCCCCTTCATCAATAAAATATCTATAATTTATTTACATCATGGGAAGAACTAAAGTCAGTTCAAACATAAATACTGTAATTTAATTTGTTTCGGAAAAAATTGTTTTTCGATCGATACTGGTAAAGGAACCATCGCTGTCTAAAGCAATCAATCTATGCTCAATGTTATTTCTATTGCGATTTCGAATAGTTTTTAGCCCCCCAGGGCCAATAGAACGGGGTTAAGAGTTAGCCTATGCTGACCGCAGTGTTCTAAAGTATAAGTGTACCAAATTTGGTGTGGATTGGTCAAACGGTGTAGATTTGTATAGAAAATATACATATATACATACATGCATACACACACACATCCTATTTTATATATATACTAGCTGAATTACCCGGCGTTGCTCGGGTTGAAATAGTTAAATGTTGCTTGAAAAGTGAATTAGAATAATCACTTTTCTTTCACAGAAAAATGCAATCATTTAAGTTGTACGGAAAATACGTTTTAACTTTTCCATAACTTCTACTATATACTTCGGACGCAAATATATGCATTTAATTCCTGAATATATTGCAATATCTAAAAGATTAAGACATAAATACGAACAGAAACGAAATTCCGACGAAAAAATGCAGAATTCTAAAAAACGAATGATACGCAGTATCGAATTTCGACTGCCTGAGTGTATTCTGAAACAGAGCAATTCGAAAAAAGATATTTGAAAATATTGATAAAGACGATAATGAAATTTAGTAATGCTCAAATATGACTGCAACATTTCGCTGTGTTAACTCAAATAGACAAACACGGGATGCTAAATCAAATTTATAAAATAATAAAAATTAATTCTGGTTTCCCAAATCTAAAATAACAAAATTACGCTTTTATGATTAATGAGTTGAAGTTTTTCGTGTTTCATTACAAAATGTAAATTATGAATAATGAAATATTTTAAATATCCTTTTTTTATCAAACAAGTATTCATGTAAAAATATAAAATTCATATAGAAATGAAATAATAAACTTTAATTCAATAATGCACATTACACCTGTCAAATAAAGTAGGAAATACTTATACAATCAACTAAAAGTTAGATTTAGTAATGCTCAAACAACGGCAACATAGCTTTGCCCGGGTATTTATCCCAATCTTCTATTGGACAGGAAAAGGAATGAAATCAATGTATAGTGTAAAATCAAAGTAATTATATTAACAGGTTCTAAAAGTATAAGTACAGTACACGCATTATAAAGTAAAATATTTTACAAATTCACTGCAATATAAATTTAACACAAAACTTGATTATACACAACATTTTTAGTTTCACCTCCGGGAGCAAGAATAAATAAATTCTTGGGTGAACCCACCCTCGAGCAACCAACATAAAGTTGTCCGTGGGAGAAACACGGCGATCTCAAATCCACTCCGCAGTACTTGATAGCCCCTGCGACTTGTTGATCGTGATCGAGAACGCAAGTCTTACTGGAAACTGCAATCTCTTAAAGTCGAAAGGGAGATCCGTCGGAATGAGTGGTATCCGTGGGATAAAAACTGTTGCACCCTCTCCCTTTCCTGTCAAGATAGTCGCTTCCATTACATTGCCCAGCAGCTTCTTGACACACAGCCTCGTGCCGTTGCAAAGTTTTGGCGGGTCGAGGTTCCGCAGTAAAATAACCGGAGATCCCACTTTAAGTAAAAGACGATGTGGTGGCAATCCAGCCGGATCAAGCGAGTTCAGGAACTCTGGCGGGAAATTGACGACCTCATCGGCATCTACTACGGTATCGATGGACTTGTATTCAGTGACCACGCCTGGTAACATGACAAGTATTTGATTGTTTATGTCGTGGACGTCTTCATTTTTAGCAGAAAGAATGGCCCTCTCTCGCAACCAGTTCAAATCGTGATAGTTTTGGGAAACAGACGGATAGACTGCATCTATCAGCTCTGAGACGGACGACACCAGATTACAAAAATCGGATGGGAATTTAATCTTGCCAGAAGACTCGACTGCCAATCTGCCTTCTCCGATCTCCAGGAGTTTGTCTGAGAAAATTTGAGCACTCTCATCCCCCAGATGTACTCTCATGTTTTGCTTCAAAGTTATCTTTCGCACATGTCTCCACAAAAACGAATGTTTCAAACATGCATGGATCTCATCGGCCGGCGTCGACTTCGGGATGACGGGCAGAGTTTGACGAAAGTCTCCACAGAGGAGTACCAGAGCTCCTCCCATCAGGTTGTCGTTTCCTCTCAGATCTCTCAGAGTGACGTCGAGGGCCTCGAGAGCTTTCTTGTGAGCCATGGTGCATTCGTCCCACACGATTAATTTGCAAGTCTCGAGCACCTGCGCCCGACCACTTGCCTTGCTTATGTTGCAGGTAGGATTTTCCTGCCTGGCGATGTCAAATGGCAACTTAAGTGCAGAATGGGCAGTTCCTCCCTCCTTCCATTAACGTCGCCGCAATTCCCGAAGAGGCGATGGCAAGAGCAACTTCTCCCCGAATCCTGATTTCGGACAGTATTATATTAATCAAGAATGTTTTCCCTGTGCCCCCAGAAGCATCGAGAAAAATGATACCACCTTTTTGTTTTGCTGCCTGATCCATGATAATTTGGTATGCGTTTTTCTGATCTCGATTCAGAAGTGGCTTCTTGTCCGCGACGTATGCACTCAGCTCTTCGACGTCGTAGTTCGTTTCTCGCACGTAATCTGCGCGAAGTACGTCTCGTCGATCTCTTACTGGTGCAGGCAGGCCCAATTGCAGTAATGTTTTATTTGTCATGGCCACACATTTGTCCTCAAGAATAACCAAAGCCTCGTTGAAAATGTCCGGACCAAACGCGATTTCTAATGTCGGGGTTTCCCTCCGGACTTTGGCGAGTATATCCTCACTCAGGGCCTCCTTATACTTTTCCCATAAAGTGTTTGGATTCGATGGACTGCATGTAGTCAATATTATAGCAAACAGGTTTCTGATTTGCTCTGGTAGGGAGATCAATTCGGCTTCTCGCAACGTGTTATCCCAGTGCTGGTCTCCTTCCAGCAAACCCAACTTCTGACAGGCCTCTCTAAATGTCTGGCATACTTCGTCGTTTACCGTTCTCATCTCTGCGAAAGATCTAGGTCCTCGTACCGAGTGAAGAAGCATCCTAAGGAAATAGCATTCGGCGTTGTTGGGGTGAACAGTGTACACTCGACCCAAGGCGTCACTCGCGACTGCATCATGTCCAGGGACGGGCTGGCCAACTTTTCTCCTACAGAAAATTTTCCTCGACGCATTCCACGTGTAATATCGAGGTATCTCAGGATACAACAAAGTCCTCGCAAAAGAATCCTGCTGACACAGTTGAAAGAATGCCGTCAAAGTCGTGTTTGGTGGCTGATCAATCACTCTAGGGGCGCTCTCTGTTGTGAAATAAACTCTGTGACCATTTTCTAAATGGACGCTGAGGTGAACAACAGTAGGGTGTCTTTCGTGAATCGAAAAACCCAGTATTCGCCAAACTGCCTCGTTACTGCTGAGGTATCTTCCCAATTGATACCGCGTCACTTCATCGTTCGATCTCTCGTCGCTGATACCGAAAACAGCCATATCACTACCTTTGTTGACATACTTGCACACATATTTAATCGATTTCACACTGTTGCAGTACTCCACGTTGATGTGTGCCCGAAACATTTTCGACAGCAGCGGCGAAAAGGGCACAACCCACCTATTGTCGATTTCTATTTCCGTGTTGCTGCGTATCGTTAGTTTCGCCGTGAACCCTCCATCTTCCGGAGCCCGCCGTCTGTACAGGGGATAGCCGTCATTTCCAGTTTGTGTCTTTTTAATGAATTTTCTAGGGTATTTCTTGGTACACTTTCCGTCCTTCATACACGGAGAAATGGGATTGAGATTTCCACACGGTCCGTGGATCATGTTTTTCGTTACCACTTCAAAAAGTTCGGGATCTTGTTCCGGGTCTGGCAACTCGGCAGATATAGCGTCATCGATTTGAGTGGGCTGAATTTTGTCCGCTAACCAGATCAAATTGTGCGAGTGTGGCAGCCCTCTTTTTTGCCATTCAATCGTATACATCCAGCATCTCGGCACTCCAAATACATGGCCCTTTGTTATAACGTCAATCAGTTTCAACTGCTTCTGTTTAAATACTCTCGCAATCAAGTCGTGGCGCTCACTGGGTAATTGACCATTGGTAAGAACCTCCTTGATCTCCGTCCAAGTGGGATTGCAGGTGAAGGTGATAAATAAGTCTGGTCTCCCGTACGTCCTCACGTACGTCATAGCATCTTGTGTGTATTCGTGCATGTGTCTGGGACTGCCTGTAAATGTAGCTGGTAGTATGACTAAGGCACCGAGGTTTTCAACGTTCCCGTCATTTGCCACAGCATCTCTCAGGTGAATATATTCGTCAACTCTCAGTTTACGTTGATTTAGACGAATGTAAAGGAGACGTTCACTCTCGACTTTAGCGTACATATCGACGATGAACTGATGAAACAATTGCCTGCAGTTCAATACGTGGTTCTGCCCAGTATCTCGAACCATTAATCTGTACGCATAGAAATCCATCGCTGAAACTTTCTTGCTCGTTGTTTCACCTGTTCTTGGGTTGATCTGCCTCAGATTAAATTGATATCCATCTTCACCATGGGGGAATATTACTGGGTACTGCAGAGCATCGTAAGATCGATGTGTTTCCGAAATACGCTGCAATGATTCACCTCGTCGTTGAATAACGATATCCCGTTGATGAAACTCATCTCCTGAACCACCGCGACTTCATCTGCTTGAGGAGAGTTAAAGCGCCGCTCGTGTTCGCCTGCTGGTCTTCGGTCTGCTCTTATGACTACTTTATATTCATCTGTTGGCATATGTTCCAATGCTGTTTCAAACGTTTTAATAAGATTATTGTGCTCATGAAACATCCTCTGTAAGTTTAACACAATCTGACGTCTTGTTCCCGAGATGTAGGCGCACCTCTGATCAGTTTCCATTTGTTCGTTTTGAATAAAATATAGTTGTAGAAATTTTGGTGGTTGATCTGGCAGCGGAAGCAACGATCCCGCTCTATGGTAAACCTGCCCTTGCACCTTGAATGTCGACGGAAATCCGGGCTGTCCAACAACTGATGTGCCGCCGAATGATGTCATTTGGAAACATGAGTTGTATTTTCTGATGTTACTTAGAAAATGCTTCGACTCTGACGTATCTCCTGATGTGTAAGTCAAAAGGTCTTGTGGTGGTGGTTCCAGTTGGCAAAGTTTAACTTTTCCATTTTTGCAGCAAATACCAGTAGACTCTGATTTAAACTTTTTGGCTTGACAGTAAGTACAAACCATTTCCATTTTCCCGATCGTAACACTTGCATGCATCGAGTAGTCTTTATGTGAATCGTAGTGAAATCCTTCCAGTGCTAAGCTAAAATGGCTCGCAGTCCGTGATCGTTTGGCTCTATCTCTCTTATCCTGTAGTCGGGCCTCTCGCTGCTGTGCCGTCTCTGTTGCTCTAGATGTAGTAGCTCTATCTCTCTTATCCTGTAGTCGGGCCTCACGCTGCTGTGCAGTCTCTGTTGCTCTTGATGTAGTAGCTCTATCTCTCTTATCCTGTAGTCGGGCCTCTCGCTGCTGTGCCGTCTCTGTTGTTCTAGATGTAGTAGCTCTATCTCTCTTATCCTGTAGTCGGGCCTCACGCTGCTGTGCCGTCTCTGTTGCTCTAGATGTAGTAGCTGTCTCTTTCATATCCTGTAGTCGGGCCTCACGCTGCTGTGCCGTCTCTGTTGCTCTAGATGTAGTAGCTCTATCTCTCTTATCCTGTAGTAGGGTCTCACGCTGTTGTGCCGTCTTTGTTGCTCTAGATGTAGTAGCTCTCTCTCTCGCAATCGCAAGTCTTCTATTCCTCTCCTCGGAAGTTTCTTGTCTACGCTCATTTTTCATCATCTTAGCCGTTGACTGCACTTGGCCGATTGCCTTCCGCTTCCTTGGAGGCATTGCTACAGCAAAGAAATCTGTAAAAGAATACAAAAAGCTATTTCATAAAATAAGCAAAAGGCACACTCTCACTGAGCAATGAAATCTATTATAGAATACAAAGAAAAGCTATTTCATAAAATTAGCAAAAGGCACACTATCACAGAGCAGTGAAATCTGTCATTAAAAAGTTATTTCATAAAATAAGCAAAAGGCACACTCACTGAACAATGAAATCTATTATAGAATACAATAAAAAACTAATATAAACTGAATGGTAAAACAAATTTAAAATTGTGAAGTACTTACATCAGTTTAGGAGAATATCAAACTTTTAACACAAATAAAAAAAATTAATGCCTTACTTAAAAGCTGTCAATCAAAATATTCAAACACAGAATTCTAAATCATGTTAAAAATAAACTTTTATTCTGGTGTAAAAAAAGCATTAATTCTGATCCCATTAAACTTATTTAAAAAATTAAGCAAAAGGCATACTCTCAATGAGCAATGAAATCTATTATAGAATACAATAAAAAGCTAAAATTAACGAAAAAACGAATTTAAAATTATGTAGTACTTACATCCGTTTAGAAATATAAATCCAAAATGTACACTATCACTGTCGAATAAAGTAGGAAACACTTATACAATCAAAAGAGCGAAATAAAACTGCCAGATTCACTGAAAGATGATAAACTGGAAGACTTACCGAGTTAGCTTCCTTTAAATACGACCAGCTAAGAATCGAGTGGGTGCTGGAATGTTCTCCACCATGAGTCCAATTAAGTTTCCGTTTCCCCAACTTTCTAGAAAGTTCTACAAAGTTTTATAAAAAAAGTAAACATTAATTCTGGTGCTGCCAGATACCGAGTAGCAAAATTACGCTTTTATGATCAATGAGTTTTTCGTTTGTGCTTTTCGGAATAACGGTGCTTGGTTTAGAAATAAATATAATCGGTGTAGACAAATTAAACTGAATAGATAAAATTTTTTCAAAAAGCAGAAGGTCGATTTTACAGAATTTTTCAGAAAGAAAATCACTGCTTTCAACGGAGGATTCACATGTATCTATTCCGGACATTTTAAAATAAGTTACACGCCTTACCTAAAAAGCCTCGTGAAACAGAATTCTACAAATCATTACGTATTCGATAAATTATTTAAGGAAAGTTGGTCGAAATACACACCAACTTTCCTTGAAAATAATCCTTGAACTCCTGAAAACCTTTCCTTGA
The DNA here is from genome assembly GCA_933210815.1 of Meta bourneti. Lineage (NCBI taxonomy): Eukaryota > Metazoa > Arthropoda > Arachnida > Araneae > Tetragnathidae > Meta > Meta bourneti. Next base: position 26,251,667 of record OW119926.1, on the reverse strand, counting down.
ATTTCCTTGCAAACATAAATATTTTAAAATATTCTTTCCCCCTTCATCAATAAAATATCTATAATTTATTTACATCATGGGAAGAACTAAAAAGTCAGTTCAAACATAAATACTGTAATTTAATTTGTTTCGGAAAAAATTGTTTTTCGATCAACAGTGGTAAAGCAACCATCGCTGCCTAAAGCAATCAATCTATGCTCAATGTTATTTCTATTGCGATTTCGAATAGTTTTTAGCCCCCCCAGGGCCAATAGAACGGGGGTTAAGAGTTAGCCTATGCTGACCGCAGTGTTCTAAATTATAAGTGTACCAAATTTGGTGTGGATTGGTCAAACGGTGTAGATTTGTATAGAAAATATACCCACATACACACACACACACATCCTATTTTATATATATAGATAGATTTAGAATTCCGTGTTTGTGTATTTGAGTTAAGAGAGAAACGTTGCGGTCATATTTGAGCATTTCTAAGTTTTGTAAATTTGTGTCCTTTTTTTAAATAATACATTATTATCTATCAATATTTTTCAAGCGTGTTTTTCGAATTTCTCTATTTCAGAATATTCTCATGACGTCGAAATCCGACACGCTTGCTCAGATCTTTCCTTTTGTAGAATTCTACATTTTTAAATGACCAGAATTTCGTTTCTGTTTGTATTTATGTGTTCCATTACTTTTCATATTGCAGATATATTATTTAGGAGTTAAATTGTAATGAATTATTTTTATTTTCTGCCAAATACCACTGGACATGGGTAATTTTTGGTGCCATATTTATATTTTGACGAACTTTCCTTATATCTTTGGCTAAATACGTTATAGCTTGTAGAATTCTGTTTCATAAAAATAGATGGAAACCTTTTTAAGTAAGGTGTATAACTTCTTATTTTAAAATGACTGGTAAAGTTAAAATAAAGTTATTCTAAAATAAGATATGTTATGTTAAATCAAAACTGGTAGCCATACGTTGCAGTTCAAAGATATTTCTAAATTTTGAAATATTTTCATTACAAGACGATTAAAATCAATTTAATTTACATTTGTTTTTCATGTTTCATGGGTATTATTGAAAGCTGTACTCCATAGTCAAGTAACTGCATCTATCTTTCTAAATAGGTACTTGGTTTCCATATGGAAACTGAGTCTCAATTGAAAAAAGTACCTTAAGGATTCAATTTAAACTAAATTTTTCTGGAGGTTGTAGGAAAGCGAATTTCAAATACGTGTCTGCTGATCGTGGAATAATATAGTAAGGAAGTAAGTAAACTAGAACTTGAAAAATGTAATTTTTTTTGTCTTAAGTGGCAGAAGGTCGAGGTTGCTTACTTGAAGTTAAAACTGTTCGTATACAACTTAGGTACCTGTGAAACATTCATTGAAAGCAGTGATTTTGTTAAAAGTGTAATCGATTGAGTTTGCTTTGTCTACAGTGATGACATTTGTTTTAAAAACAAACTCCGTTATTCCACGTGCAGCTGAATAGAATTTTCAAGGAAAAAATATGTTTGCTTCAAAACAAATTAACCACGAATGCCGTAACAGTTTAATTTGCTATCCTCTCACAATGATAATGTAATTCGAAAACATCGAATCCATGGTGCAAGGGTACCACAAATAATAAATATTGATTGAAAAACTGAGTGCAAGACTATACACTGATAGTTCTTCATTTTTACTGAAAATGAACTTAATTGGCATTCGTAATCACTAGAAAACTCAAAATCGACTTCCGAAGTCCTCTCAGAAGAAGCTTTCGTAGTTTGTCTTACAGCAAGTGTGTGATGAATATGAAATGGATTATATGGATGGATATATTATGTATACATACGTATTTGCGTCAGAAGTAAATTGTAGAAGCTATAAAAAAGTTAAAACAATGTTATAAAATATTTTCTGTACACTTAAATGATGCTTGCATTTTTCTATGAAATAGAATCAACATTTAACCAATGCAACTCGAGCATCGCCGGGTAATTCTGCTAGTCTATATATAAAGCAGAGTTGGCGTCTGTCTGTTCTCTATACAAATCTACATCGTTTGACCAATCCACACCAAATTTGGCACACTTATACTTCAGAACCCCGAGGGTAAAGTAGGCTACATATTAATTCCTTTTCTGTTTGTCCTGGGTCTGCAGAGGAGGCTAAATGAATTTGAAATCCCATATGAATAACATTGAGTATTTTTACAATCGCTGTCAGACCAAATTTGGTACTCATTTTTTAGAATCTTGCGGGAAACAGGAAAAATATTAACCCTGTTCGATTTGTCCTAGGTCTATAGAGGGGGCTAAAACCAGTTTTAAATCCCCATAGGAATAACATTGAGTAACATTACGATGAATTACAAATTCGACCCGAACAATGCCGGGTAATTCAGCTAGTATAATTATATATGGAATTTGTACATGTGTTTTTGTAGCTGAAAATTTCATAACTAGTCCTCACGGCTATCAATGTCATGGGACTAAAAATAGTACATTATTTTCGAATAGAATTACTGCTTTTCGTCTTAGTGAAATCTTTATGGCCTTCAATTCAATTTATACGTTTTAGACAAAAAAAATCTCTTGATGTTAGTTTTTGTTTAAAGCCTCCTAATAATGAAGGCTTGTTTATTATATCTTCGGCAGAATATTGCGAGTCACTTAACTTTTCAACTCGCAAATTAGAAAAGCAATTAACTTGGATCTTTGAGAGTTATGTACTCTTCGTTTTTTATACTAAGTATTTATTTTGATTTAAATGTGTTCAAAATTGATAAGCACGGAATTTAATTGATCTTATGATTTTTTTACACTAAAGCATCGTTTGAAATTCTTAACATTTCATACCAATTCATTCGACTATCTTATGGTCCCTTTTTTTTTAACAAATTGAGACATCGACACTTCATTTTCAGACACTAGATGACAGCACCACATGTTAATATTTTAGTCTCAGCTATTACTAGTAGATGGCAGCACCAGAATATTTTCATTTTCTTTTGTAATTATTATTTTAGTGTTATATTATGTAAGTGGAAAATATTCAAATCGAAAGATTGAAACTCCATTTGTTGATTTTAGGAATGGTTTACAAAAAGAGGAGTTTGGTATATTTTTGTTTTTGCAGTAGGTTCTTACTTATCTTATCTTATATCTTTTAGGATCTTATATACTTTTTAGGATCTCATCGTTATAACTCACACTACAGCAAAAATTTTTAAATGTATTAAAAAAGTCCAGAACATTGGATTCATAACAAAGACATGGTGGTACAGGATAAAGAAATACAAGACGTCAAATCATGACATCAATAATAAACTCATAAATTAAAACTAAGGTGACAATATGAAAACTCGACGAGCAATAAATTTGGAAACAGGACTGTACTTACGTAAAAGAAGAGGCTCTTAAGTTAGTCTTGAAATTATTAAGTTGAATGCAAGTATTTTTTCATACCTTTCGAGGATTGCTAATTTAAAACTGACAATGAAATGAAAAGAAGTATGCCTTAAAACTGCAAAATAATTTTTCTTACGTAACTCAGGTAGATATTTCATTAACGTCACACTGGAGCAACACAACGGGCTATTGGCGAAGGTCCGGGATCAAACCCGAAGGGAAAGATCCGAGGACAATACCACGTAATTTTCGAATCGCGGTCAGATGACGAGGTCACACCTGAACCGGTACCCCACTTTCCAAAATTCCACACCACACCAACGTGGGGCATTTGAGGCCACGGCAGATTTAACGTGCACCAACCCCATGTACACGACGGTCTTTGGTTGGATTCGTACTCGCAATCGGTTGCTAATCCATTACTCTTCCAACCGGGTTACCGTGGCCCCCTAATGCGAATTAAAAAAGAAGAAACGTGAAGTTGAAAAGTTAGGTTAGGTAGTTAATTAACGCCGCACTGAAGCAACACAACGGGCTAGTGGCGACGGTCCGGGATCAATCCCCAAGAGAAGGTCCGAGGACAACATTATGTAATTTTGAGCCTCTGCCAGATGATGAGGCAACACCTGAGCTGGCGTACCACTCTCCAAACTTCCACACCATGCCAACTTGAGGACATTTGAGGTTAACGTGCACCAGCCCCCGTGTACACTGCGGGCTTTGACTGGACCGAGTCTCGTACTCGCAACCCTCCGGTTGCTAATGTTATGCTCTTCCAACTGGGCTACGGCGGTCCCCGAGTGGTTGAAAATGAATTTCAAACAGAAAAATAATTTCAAACAGAAATATTACACCCGCAAACAAGATCAGTTCGATGATTGCCATCCAACCACTCTGTAGTCTGGATTCAAGAACAAGCGTTGAAAAAAGTACCGTGTCATGTTTCATTTTATATTTACTTATTTACCACATTCATGAGATACTTGCTCATCTAATGATACTGGATCACTTGTCAATTTTATTTAATGCTGTGGTCTAATGCGCCTGTCAATAACTTGTTCCGAATTTACAAATTTATTTGAAATCAATGGAAATCATTTGACGTTAAAACAAGTTTTTTCTTTTGGTAGGAAGTTGAATAGACGTCGCACTGGAGCAACACAACGGGCTATTGGCAACTGTCAGCGATCAACCCCGAAGGGGAAGATCCGAGGACAGAACCACGAAATTTGAACCACTGTCAGATGTCGAGGTAACAACTGAGCTGGCACCCCACTCTCCAAATTTCCACACCACCCGAACGTGAGGACATTTGGGGCCACGACTACTAGCCCCCGCGTAAACGACGGTCTTTGGTTGGACCGAGTTTTGAACTCGCAAACCTCCGGTTCCTAATCCGTTGCTCTTCCAACTGGGCTACCGCAGCGTTGTATTCATTATGGATGCACATCCATAAAGATACTTTTGGGGATCGATGGATTGACGAGAATGAACCCGTCACTTGACCACCACCCATTTACTATGCATTGATTTCTTCCTCTGGTATGTCTTAAACGCATCGTATAAGAGACCCTCTTTGACTACGAAACAACTTCATATTTTTTCAGTTTTCCATAGCTCTGGGATCAATTTCCTGTGGTACCGGTGACCCTCCATATGTAGGGGACTTGCGGTACGTGATCTAGAGTACATGTACGGGAGCCTGATGTAGGGAAGGAAGGTAGTTAATTAACGTCGCACTGTAGAAACACAACGGGCAAATGGATACGTTCCGGGATCGACCCGAAGGGTAAGATCCGAAGACAGCACCTCGTAATTAAGAGGTCAATCTGTCCTCATTGCACCTCAGATCCATGAAGTCCACCTTCAGGGGTACACCTTCATGTGTGTAGGGGCATTACAACCCCGAGGTATCCGAGTAATCTGTCCTCCCTTCTGCTTTACCCTGGTCTACACTTGTACTTTTTTCCTATCTCGTTGTTGTCGTGTTTGGCACAACTTGGTCAAATATGGCCCTCGCGCCATAAAGTCCCAAACCAACCAACCAACAATCCAAAGAAGCATAAACTCCATCGAACAAACATCAACAATCTCTAAAAGCACGGATTCATTTCCACTAGTTACTACCCACATGAACTTAGCATGCATCTGTTCGGATCTCAGACTCATGAACTCTATCCAACAAATACAACAATCCTAAAAGCACAGCTTCCATTTCCACTGGATACTACTTACTCAAACTAAGCATGCATCTGTTCGGATCTCAGACTCATGAACTCTATCCAACAAATACAACAATCCTAAAAGCACAGCTTCCATTTCCACTGGATACTACTTACTCAAACTAAGCATGCATCTGTTCGGATCTCAGACTCATGAACTCTATCCAACAAAAACAACATTCGCGCACAATCCCAAAAAGCACAGAGGTAGCCTGGTTGGAAGAGTAGCGGATTAGCAACCGGAGGATTACGAGTTGGAAATTCGATCCAACCAAAGATCGTCGTGTACATGAGGGGCTGGTGCTTGTTAAATCTGTCGTGGCCTCAAATGTTTTCACGTTGGCGCTGAGTAGAAGTTTGGAGAGTGGGGTACCAGCTCAGGTGTAACCTCGTCATCTGACCTTGGTTCAAACGAGGTGTTGTTCTTGGGTCTTGCCTTTCGGGATGGATCGCGGACTGTCGCCAATAGACCGTTGTGTTGAAAAGTACGACGTAGATTCAACAACCAACCCAAAAAGCAGTTTTATTTCCACTAGTTTCTACGAACTTGAACTTAGCCTGCGTCCTGTTCGGATCTCAGACCAATAACACCATAATATTCAAAATTTGGAAGTATGAATACGAATACATGAATTTTGTTGTCCATCTATCCTCACTGCTTACTCTTGAGCCCTCAATAATCTCCCCATCTTGCCTCCCCTGCTCTTCGGCTGAAAAATTCGAAAAATGAATTCAAATGCATGAATGTCGAAGTCAATATGTTCTCATTACACCTCAAACTCACGAGCCACCAATCCAAAAAAAGCTAAACTCCATTTCCACTAGTTACTACCCGCTTGAACTTAGCCTGCGTCTGTTCGGATTGCAGACCAGTACCACCATAAAATTCGAAAGATGAATTCTAATGCATGAAATTCGAAGTTAATCGGTCCTCATTGTACCTCGGATCCCTGAACTTCATCCATCAAAAACAACAATCCCAAAAGCACAGCTCCATTTCCACTAGTTACTACCCGCTTGAACTTAGCCTGCGTCTGTTCGGATTGCTGACCAGTACCACCATAAAATTCGAAAGATGAATTCTAATGCATGAAATTTGAAGTTAATCGGTCCTCATTGTACCTCGGACCCCTGTGTGAACTTCATCCATCAAAAACAACAATCCCAAAAGCACAGCTCCATTTCCACTAGTTACTACCCGCTTGAACTTAGCCTGCGTCTGTTCGGATTGCAGACCAGTACCACCATAAAATTCGAAAGATGAATTCTAATGCTTGAAATTCGAAGTTAATCGGTCCTCATTGTACCTCGGACCCCTGAACTTCATCCATCAAAAACAACAATCCCAAAAGCACAGCTCCATTTCCACTAGTTACTACCCGCTTGAACTTAGCCTGCGTCTGTTCGGATTGCTGACCAGTACCACCATAAAATTCGAAAGATGAATTCTAATGCATGAAATTTGAAGTTAATCGGTCCTCATTGTACCTCAGATCCATGAACTTCATCCATCAAAAACAACAATCCCAAAAGCACAGCTCCATTTCCACTAGTTACTACCCGCTTGAACTTAGCTTGCGTCTGTTCGGATTGCAGACCAGTACCACCATAAAATTCGAAAGATGAATTCTAATGCATGAAATTCTAAGTTAATCGGTCCTCATTGTACCTCAGACCCATGAACTCCGTCCAACAAAAACAATCCCCAAAATCACAGCTTCGTTTCCACTAGTTACAGCCTGCGTCTGTTCGGATCGCAGACCAGTACCAACACATATCCGCTCACTTCGCAGAAAAGTTATTGTCCCGAAATCGCTCCCTCCGAACCCAATCACTGCCCCAAGTTTCCAGAATTGGCTCCCAACCACCATAACAAGAAACGAGGCGAAACCGATAAATAAAAGACGATACAACCGAACCAGCGATCGCAAGTGCCTGGGCATTAAAAAAGGAATGAAAAAACGTCGCCCGAGGCGTGGAATGACGTAGATATCCGTCGTTGAAGAGGAACTTGTATCCTGTTTTGCGCCCTTTCGATATACAGCAGAAGGAAATCTTCCACCAACCACCGGAACTACTTACACGATCGCTTGCCCAACACCACTCTCTCTTTTCAAATTCAGAGTCTGGGACGACGTTTTGGGGTTAGTGTGGCGAGTTTTTGGCATTGTGGAAATTACACCCTGTCTGTCTCTGAAAATGTACCGGTTTTCTAGTGCTCCGTCGAGGAGAGTTCAGTTGATGCGGGACAGCCCATTGCTTAAGAGGTGGAAGAGTGGGCCATTTTTGTAATTGGATCAGGCTTTTGAAAAGAGGGGTTCCTTTGATAATTTGAGTAACTATGTAATAGAGAAATGAACGTTTTTAAATTTTAATTAACTCACTTGGAAAATTGATTTAAAAAAAATATTTGTGACGGCTTTCGCATTTTTAATGGTTTGGTTTATCAGTCATTTTGTGCTGCACGAATTAGATCTCGTTCTGGATTATATTGGATCACTCGAAAGTTATTTTTGCTTTTATCAAGGGAAAGAAATACTCTTATCATGTCTGCGAACCAAACGGATATGGAAGCTGCCTGTTTTGTCACTCTATGGTCATTTTTTGCTACATGAGGGCTAATTATATCTCATTCTTAATGATTGGATCATATTAGGTTACTTAAATGAGCCAAATTAGAAAAAAGAGGGAGGACAAATATTTGCTAACAACGAATCAAACTGATGCCGAAGCAATCTTCCATTTAATTTTTGCAGAGCCAATAATCAGTTTCATACAAGGACCCCTCAGTTGAAGTCGCTGGTTCCATGGTACTTGCGCCCGTGTCACGTGAAAACTATCTTTTTCTGTAATGTGCAGTCTTTTCAAATTTAAGTAATATTGTTTGCTGCATTTGTTATAATACCAAGTACAATTGTTTTAATGATGCACTTAAAAAGCTGTTAGATTCTGCTTTCCTTAACTATAGTTTGAACAAAATAACGCTCATTCCACTAACGATTAAGTTACAATAGCTACACGATTAAGCTACAATTTCGAAAATTCGACTGAAGTTTAAGGTTGAAATGAGGAATAAATATATATTTCCTGTGTCATCCATCTTCATAGAAAGTATCAGCAGATCAAGGAAAAATCAATTGACACGATAAACATGAAATTTAATGAATTATTTAACAAAAGTTGGCGTAGTCTTGCACGAAAGATAGAAGAATAAATTGGTTATGGATCAGACATGTAACTGTGCAAACGATTAGTAATTGGAAGAAAACAAAAGGAATTCCACATTCAAAAACGCCATTAGACTTTGATGGCAGACGATATTTCCCCTAACTATTTTCTCATTAAAATTTATACATCTTATTTTTTATTTTTGTAATCGTATCATAGAACTTTAAAAAAGTATCTTGCAAGAAATCATAAAATATCAAACGATGTTTATTATTCTATATAACGTTGATTATTATTTATTAATTACTAGCAAAATTACCCGACTTTGCTCAGGATGAATTGGTTACTATAGATTGAAAAAGTGTCCAGGGGAATAATCACTTCTCTTTCGTAGAAAAATCCCAAATAATTTAAGTGATTAAATTAATTTTTAATACCTTTTCTACAGTTTTATAATTTCTACAATTTACTTTGGACACAAATCGTATGTATATCCATCCAGGTAATACATTTCCCATACATCGCAAACCCTGCTGTATGACAAAACAACGGATTAACGAAAGATGACACTAAGGTAACTACTATAAAAGACGATTTTGAAGGGTTGGGGAGATTAGGGATGCCCTTTCTTAAGTTCTTTTCCTGTAGAATTATTCAACTCCATTCACAAAACTGACAAATCTACGGCGATACTCTCGCACTCATAGTTTACCTACTAATATATTTTTTTACTTGTGGCACTCTTGCACCAGGCATGCGACATTTTCGAATTTAACCATCTTTTAGGTATTCACTAAATTTACTATAGAACACTAAATTTTTTAAAAGCGAATGCATTTTTTTCTTAAAAATTCCATTTTGTAGCACATGCGATAATAAAAGAACTTGTTTTAAAATTGAATATCTATAGCAAAGGTAACCTATTGACATGTAAAAAAATGGCAAACCAATTTGACATCTTTTTTTAAAAAAAGTAACGGCAAAATTTGAATTAAAATTTTCTTTGTTCTAACGTTTATACCACTTTAAATCGAATACTTTATGGTGGTGTTGCTTGTGATGAAAAGGAATTACAATTTATTAAATAGATAAATATTTTATAAATTTACAAAAGAAAGGCGAAAAAAATTTTAAAACTAAAGTTGTCGGGGAAAAATGTTGTGAAGACATTAATTCGTGATCTTTTTCTATCTCGTAATCTCGCATAGTTGCCACAACTTACAACTAAAGTTGGACAAAATTTAAAAATACGAAATTAATTCCAAGCGAAAAAAATTACCCAGTTAAACTCGTGGTTAACGAACACGAGTTTCGTTTCGTTTCCGTTCGTTACAAAATATCGTCTGTCCTAAATATTCGGAAATAGTTTATATTTCGCAAAGAACAAAAATAAATATAGTATCTGAGTTAAAGCACCGTAAAAATAATTTTTGGAAAAATAATTGCTTTTGTACCAGTACTGGTAAAGTAATCCAAGGTAATCGCAATACTCGAATAAAATTCCAGCTTCTCCAAAACTACCAAATTATGATTGATTTAAGTGTTCTTACTCAGATGTTTTAGCATGAAACTTGTCTAAATATGTAAACAAAGGAAATTTAAATAACTTAATCACTAAAACATTAACATTTTTATGGTAATGCGTACAATTGCTGGATATTCATTCTTTCCTTTTTGTTCGGTATTTTCCTTAAAGAACATGCGTCATAAAAATTTTGTATCCGATAAAAATATTCGAAAACAGCATCCAGAATATTATTTAAATTCGAAAGTTTTTGACTGTGCATTATCCTTAGAGGATTCTAAACGGATACTATTCTGCGAATGAATGTAAATATTTATTTTAAGGGGCTGACTTTTAGGGACAATTGACTCTTGACGAGATAAGAGTGAATTATCCCTAAAAGTCAGCTTTCAGTTCTAGGAACCACCATTCCTTGAGTACTTGGGTTAGTACATAATACAACTATTTTCTGTACTTAGGATAGTACAACTCCTAGTGTACTTAGGATATTACAGCAATCAATGTAAATAAACATAATTACAGTCCACTAAAGTTTGTATTTTTGTGTGAGCCCCGACACTTTATTTTCTAGAAAATCTTGTAAAACCTAGTTCGACTGGCTAACTATAAAGCAACTAATCCAAATTTGGATGACTATTTTAGATTATCAGACAATAATTCTGGACAGTAACGAGATTTCAGATTATAAAGTGATGCAATCACCCACTACTAATAAAAGTTTGCAGTATAATATTGATTGGTTATAGCCAAAGGGCCAAGCAGACCATTCTATCTTAAACAGATTCTAAATTTACTCAGCATGAACCATGATTTTCCTCTTATAAACAAATTAGTCTAGGCACTCCAACAGTGTTTTTTAAACATTTATTATAAATCTTAATTGGTTCCTATTTTGTAATCCAGTTGCTATTTAGGTAGAATATCATGCTTCGGGAAAAGCGTTTAATATTAATGAACAGCTGTCTTCGTTTTAATTAATTTTTTCAGTTTTAATGTACTTCCTAATCACGAAATAAAATTTGCATATCTATCTGAAGCCATATTTGTGGTATAATATGTTTAGTTAAATACATTGTGATGTAATAGAGTAAGGTTAGATAAAAGTCTTGTCAATTGTCGAGGTCAAGATTTGTTATTTCGCGTTCCTATTATTAGACATGGCGTTTAGTCGCAATCAGCCTTGAAAAGCAAATCCCCATGATCCTAACTTTTAAAAACTACCGTAATGTCTCTCACTTTTCATTGTTAGACCCTGAGTACAACTGAATACGAAACGAGAGAACATTTTATTTGCAATTCATGAAAACGGGTACTTCTGTTTTAGTCCTTATGTTCCACCTCCAAAAATATGATTTTGATTAATTTCTGGGTGTATAATTTTCCTCTGCTCATATTGTTGACTTGCTTCCGTATTTATATCAGAATAGTCCCAATGCATATAGAAAAAGGAGATATTCTTTTGTGTAAAAGCTTAGATTTTGCAAACATATCTCATAAATGACCTCCAAGGCCACGCTGTGAATATTTGTTAAAGAAATCAATACATTGTGTCTCTTACCAAAAGAAAAGAATTCGCTTAGGTCTTTATATACGATGCTTCTCTTCAGCCATTGTTATTTTCTAGGAGCTTTAAGTTGGTAAAACGCATATGTAGATTCAATGCGCCTTTGAATGCCCATTTTCCTTGTATTCTTCGGTTCAGTTTCCTTTAGAAACGCCGATATTCATTCTATTACCATAGCCTTTCCGTCTTGATTTGTAGTCGCACAAAATACCATTGCACCTCAGAATTTTTAGCTGAACTAGACGATGGTTAACGTACCAGTTTGATAGTTCTGTATTTTGAATTCTGCGTTTAAGTATTCCAAGTGGTTTCAGCTATCACAAATTCTGACTACTTTTTTTGTTTCGATTTGGTGACGAATTTTCCTTGGTGTTCCGGCAATGTTCTAAAGATTCCCGCTTCTGAATCACGTTCCTTTCTCTTCACAGACTGAAAAAAATGGCAGAAAAATAAGAGAATCGAATTGTTGAAAATAAAAATTTCAGCAATTATGAAGCTTAACAAAAAATAACATTCGAAATGAAATAATACAACTTCCTCCTGGATTTATTGTTTGTGGTAATGTAAATCCCTCAATTACAATCAACAGGCACGAAATAGAAGCAGACTTTATTACCGTCGCATATAAATTTTGGAAAGTTTATTTTGTAAATTTTGTTGCTCTTTATTTCATGGGACCTATCTCAATGTATCTCAAACTACTGATCATTTACCAATAATCGGTGTTTTTAATTTTAATATTAATGAATATGAGTTAGTTCTAACATTGTTCAAATTAGTTGTAATGATTTAGCCTAGTGTCCATTTTGAATTTTGAATGGAATAGGTTTTTTTTTGTAAATCTTCGAATTTTTGGTCAGTTATATGAAATAAGTTTCATTCATTTTTGTAAGGTATATGATTTCCTATTACTATTATGAATTTGGAATAAGGATAAAGCATTGGAAATCCTTCTTTTTTCAATCTATTTTTACTTTCCGATCTACTCTCACATTCATAAGTTTTAGTCTTAGTATATAACTAAATTCGACGCAGCACGATTTGCCGGCGTTTCCTAACCATTTTTTACGAAGTACCCCTTCCATGCTCTGTCAATAGTACCATCAATACCAAACTGAATAATTCTTGAATCAGTTCAAAAGCGACTAGTGAACCCCTGTTCTCCAACGATAAGAAAATTCCATGAAAGAACAATTCAAAACTGCACTAAAGAAGCCTTCTGACGAAAATGTCCTGTCCTCATGAATGCTAACGAAACTGATTTTCATTTTTTTATCATTACAGAATATTGACTGAAAACAATAACAACAACGAAAAAAAGATTAACAAATTTTCCGCTAATGTCGAAAGTCTAAAACTGAGAATGAAAAACAAATGGGCTTGTTTCCGAGTGATGTTAATTTGCTAGAAATAAATAATGCATATTGTGAATATCAAAGCGGAAATTTCCAGAAAAAGTGCATCAAATTGATAGGTCAATAAGGAATTGGTTAGAATTTAATTGGAGAACAAAACCTCGTGCATACATGTTTATATCCTCAACTAATAAATCAAATACATTACGCTTTCGAAGTTGTGACAGGTCACTCGACAGTGAGATGTTTTAGCGTTTCTGTTCCTTTTCCTGTTGCCCTCCGTCCAATAAATTTGATCATAGAACAAAGAACAAAGATTATCTCGCCAATCGGGCGATGAAAATTCCTCTCTCCAACGGAAATCCTGCAACCCTACACCGAAAAACTTTTTTAATTCTTTTTGTTAGCAGTTTGTCCAGTCAATGCGTAAGTCAGTTGGTCAGTAGCGAATGATGCCTTTGCACCGTTTTCCTGTTTTTTATTTTGTGTAGACAATATTTTCTCTTTGACAAGGTATTTCCTACAAGATTATGAGGATCACACGAGAGAAATCGGAGAAACAGGCGTCCTCGTAAGTAAAATCGCCTTTTATTTTCATTTTGTGGTAAACGCACGTGTTTCACCTCTTTCATTGATACTATCGGAGTTTTGGATTTGTTTCTTTTCTAAATCTATTGTTACAGCGGAATATTTAAGAGCTCTTGAGCATAGTTGAGGTTTTTCTCCCTTCTGCTCGCGTATCGTCTTCGTGAACTGAATCTTCGAAACACTTAAGTTCTTTCAAGTTACTATTCCAGTGTGTTTATAGTAATTCAAATTTACCTAATTTCGTTTTCTTAAACTGATATAAATTGTGCTTCTAATTACAGAAATTAAAGGAGACTTGAAGTTGTAAATTTTCTGCTCTTTCGATTTTGAATTCTTATTGGAGAATTCTAGTATAGTTTCTTTTCTAAAAACCTGCAGGAATTTCAAGGAATTTTTAAAATTATTGTTGAATTAACGCATAAATTAAAGTTTTTAAAGTTGAAAAAACTAATTGAAAAAGTTTCTTAAATTTAATAGTGTCAGATATCGCTTTGTGTTATATTTTTAAATGTCAATTCCGATATGGACTAATACTTAAGACTATTTCTTAGTACTATTATTTACGACTGTTCTTAAGACTATACGAACTCTTTATTTAAGAATATTCGATTAGTATATGATTATGTCAAGTTTCCGGTGACCAGCAATTATTCTGCAAGTATTTTTGTGTCACTCATCAGAAAATGCTTACCAATTAGTGTCCGAGATAAATTGGGATCGCGTGAAAATATTCTTTTATTCTAAAAGGTTTTGGTAAACAGCCGAGTTAGTTCATTTCGAACAAACGTTGTAAGAACTACCACGAAAAATAATTAATCGCACGAATTTCAGATAGAACAGTTCTTATTAAGAATCTTTCCTATTGAAGAATGTAAGAAGTGTTAGCTTATTGGAATTTTCTGATTTTACATTCGTGAAACATATTGAACTAAATATTAATTTTTTAAACTTTTTCAAAATGGTAAAACAAGCTATGGAAATTAAATCAGAAAATATGCTACAAATTTTTAAAACAGGTAATGAAAGAGTTCTACAAATTTCAAACTTCGTAAAATGTGCTAAAAGATCTTCAATCTTCCTTTCGCTTAAATTTTAAAATTCCCTTCTTTGGAGATTTTACTAACTTTTACTTTTCCTGAGATGATGTGATATTCTTTTTTATGTGTATATATATCTGCTATACGTAGATTAAAATGCTGTTTATCTTAGCAACCAATATATATATATATATATATATTCGAAAATATATAAAACCTAAATGTAGTATACCACCGATTAACTGAAAAATACGAAGGAATAATAAATTGCATACATAAGATATGTTGAATTGCATGCCCCTTCAATTCAAAAACATATTTTCCAAACGGTTCGTTATTTTTTATCATCGGTCACGGTTTCGTGAAAACGGAAATATACTTCTCAGAATCTTTCAGACATAAAATAGATCATGCGCAGTGTAAAATTTTGTTCTCTTCTATGTAGAAAGTAAAAAGGTTTTGCTAAACCAAAAATATTTTGCTTTGAAGTATGCATTTCTGTCGATGTCATTTTGCTTCTTGAAAGAGCAAACACATTACACTCTTCACATTCCTTTTCAGTTAATGTAATTATCCTTGAGCCTTCGCAGAACACACTACCGTGTTGATAAATCCTAAATTAACATTTTAATCTATCGAATAATTAGATAGTTTTAAGATTGAATAGATTTACACAGAAGATCCTTGTCATTGCGGATTACGGTTCTTTAAAAAAACTTTGCTTCTATTTTTAATCGAATTTGTTTGTTATTATTAGAGTTGAGTTATCAGACTTCCGGAAAAGTCCGGAATTTGCGTGTGTTGACGGATTCCGCCGGGAATTATAAACGGTCCGAGATTTTTCAGGGAACTCATCAAATTCAATCCAAATGTTGCATTGGTTGAATCGCTCTGCGTACGAAAACGTGATAATCGTTAACGGCAGTTCGTGGAATGAAATCAGATATTTGTTTGTTTAAGATACATTTTTTGTTTCTAATACTGTCATTTCTTGTTCGTAACTATATTTATTTAACCTTTTCAAATGAAAAGTATTTTTAATACTCCATCAATTGAGTTTTATCTGTCCGAACTCAATGAAATGCCAAGAATTATAATTGAGTTCGCTACGTTTTTATGCTTCGAAACTAGGAACAGCCAAAGACCGTCGTGTATACGGGAGTTAGTGCACGTTAAATGTGTCATGACTTCAAATATCCTCCTTTGGCGTGATATAGACGTTTGGAGAGTGGGGTGCCAGCTCAGGTGTTGTTCTCGTCATCTTACCCTGGTTCAAAATTACAGATCTTTCCCTTCGGGATTGATCCCGGACTAATATATGTGTAGCAAATTAAAACGTTTTTCATTTGCAATACATATATGAAGTGTGTTTATAAATGTACCATACGAATAATTTAGTGTCAGAGGAAATTAAATCCACGTAGCATCAAAACGGTGATAAATCAATTTCATTCTTGACTACAATTATAGGCAGTTGAAATTGGGTCAGTTGATTTCTGAAAGGTGTGAAAGAGCACGTTAGAAGGAGGCTGCCATACACAAAAGCATGAGAGGCGATCGCCGTGGATGTTTACCCCTTCCACTTGTTATAAATACTATCACTTTCGACACCGAACTGTCGTTCTATGTGGCGATCTTAGAACAGGAATCCGCACTAATGATACCAAATATAGAAGATATTTTTTACGCGTTACCACCATTCCCCTAATTTAACTAATAGACTCGTTCAAAACCCCGAGACTCTTGCGCTTGGCGCAGCTTGTACTTTTTTGGACTTTGCGCCATAAAACCCAACTATCAATCAATCCAAACCCCGTGATTTGACTGCCTTCTCGAGCTGCACTCTGTTATTGCTTCTACCGGTAGTTCACACTAAAAAACTCTCAAATATTTTGAATTTTTGCGTGGACATTGTATTAGACCTGGGCCTACTGATTAAAATGGATACTGAATATCATTCATGGATCTGTTTTACCGAGAAAAAAAGTGTAGCGTCAGCTCCCCGGATTACTGTTAGACTGAATATTTTGAATTGAATTTAAAGTAATACTACTGTGTGTGATTTTTAAGCAAATATTCCGTATTTAACTCTCAGTGGTTGTCGAAGGGTGTCTCGCCATTAGCAAAAGTGACTAGATCTTGATGGACGAGATATCTCGTCATTAGAAGAAAACTGACCAGATCTCGTTTTTGTCATCAAACGGCAATATCTTGATGACAAGATATCTCATCATTAGCACAATTGATCCGATCTTGGTGGAAGAGATATCTCCTCGAAACCACTTGCTGGGTTGATGCTATAGTATGTGATTTAGTGGCGCAGATAGACTCGACTCATACCCAATCAGGAACCCCCACATGCCCTCAGGCCCGATTACCAGGATAGATGACAGGACCCGGTACTAGGTTGCGATTACGGGGCCACAGTCATTGTTTAATGTGCACCTGAACGACACCTAGACGTGAAATATAAGTAGACTGAGTATTGCTATTGAGAGGAGCTTCAAGAATGTGCCGAACATGTTGACTAGTAGTCACGTGACTGCTATGTAAAAAATTGATTTGGTTGGCCGATTTGGCATCATATCACCTCTTTTGGCGATATAACATCTTATGACAGGGTAAATGTGTGAATGCGCATTTCTGTAGAGTGAAGACAAAAATGGTGAAATCCCCAAACTCTACTATGTCGCGTGGACCAATCAGATGATGAATCAATGAATGGACTTATTCTCCCTTCCCACGGACCAATCAGATGATGAATATTCGTTTCCACCCAGCTGACAAAAGTAATCTCAGGGTAACGTTACAACTAGTTTTGGTCACGTGATCATGGGCACATAAAAAGGTTACCATTGCTCACTCTATTTTTATATTTCCCCTATGAGCAACACATAGTAGGCTCATTAGTGTTTTCTCATTAAGCATGTGATCACTAATTAATGCAATTGGTTAATTCCATGAGCCAATATTTTCCAAATTTCGTGTAGTCACTCCCCTTTTTAAGATAACAGTGTGTCGCCTCCGACAATAAAACGTCAATTTTTCAATTAAAACTATGTTATCTTGTGAAATAGTTCGACTACTTCGCATCTTGAGATTGTGAACCCTTATGTATGAATAATTCTCCAAATTTATATTTACTAAAATAGGTATCAATGCTGACTTTGTGAACTTAATGGAAAGACACTTAAATAAGCAATCATGAATAGCACTTGGAATTTTACAAATGTATTTTATATTTTTAAGACTTGGAAGACAATAAACACATTTTTTGCTAGATTAACTTATTTAGTTTGGATTCTACTAGGTGCTGGAAATGGAATGTTCTTTCTGTAGTTGTGACTTGAAATATAAATTATTTTAAGACGTATGTACACTTTATATTTGTAACGTACATTTTAAAGTTTTGTTCATAGGAAACGAATAATTTGTTTTGTGGTATTGTCTACCAGTTGAAGACATGTAATACAATATTTTTTTTTCACGACAGCAACTTTTTTTTGCTCGATTATAAAATTATATTACTTCATTCAGAGTTCGTAGAGCTCCTGGAAATAAATCTCTTAAAACTGTTGAATATAAAAAGGAGTTTTTCAACAGTTTTTGGGAAAAATGTTTTTCTCAGGAAACATTGAATTTACCCGGGAAATTTAAATTAATTCGAGAAATTTTTATTTCTATTTTCATTTATAAACAAAATTATTTCTCATTTAAAATTCCAAGTTATTTTTTTAAAAACCATTTGAGGTAAAAATACAAGTTGCAAGATAAAAGAAAAACAAGTTCGAAACATAGCTACTAGATGGCGCCACAAAGAAATATTTTGACGAAACAGTTCAGCTGAAACTTTAGAAAACTATATCTCAATGGCAGTAATTATTTTATTTTTTGGTATAAAATTGTCATTGCCATTCAGACAGATAGTTTTCATCAACGAGGCTTTAAAATTCTGACAGAAAGACAGTTTTTCAAAAAAATTATCTAAAAGGAAACTATTTTTCAAATTGGGCATTGTATTATTTTCGCAACCAATGCAATTTAAATTGACAAGCCTCCTGGGAAAACTTTAAGCCCTCCTCGAAAATGCCCGGATTTTGCTTTTCCAAAATTACATAAAGCTCTTGATTCCCACAACCGTACTCAGTAACCACTTATATTCAATGCCGAGGACGTAAATTACCCATGTAGTGGAGATTCGGGAAAGGGTAAAAAGGACATAATATAGTAAATTGCAATTTAAAGAATTTAAATGAAATTATAATATTAAAGTATGTGGAAAAAATGAAATATTCCTCTTTACATTAGAGCAAACACAAAGGTAATACTCGGTCCAGACTCGACAGTTCAATGTCTGGACCAAATGACTTGAAACTTTGTATTCGAGTATACATTTTGATGTAGATTCGAAATTTAATATTATAATAGGGTGTTGTCATGGGGGTCATCGTAAATAATGAAGTTGTGCACAATTTTATATGGAAATCACCACTTGTGCAAACTATATAGAAATGAATGAGAAAACGTTGAATAGAACCTTTGAACCTCTAGTACGAAAGATAAAGATACATATTAAATAAATATGTCGTGGCCTCAAATGTCCTCACGTTGGTCTTCGTGTGGACGTTTGGAGATTGGGATGCCACTCAGGTGTTGACCTCGACATCTGAATACAATTCAAAATGATGAGGCTTTGTCATCTGACCTTTCCCTCCGGGTTTGATCCCGGACCGTCGCCAATAGCCCGTTGTGTTTGCTCCAATGCGACTTTAATTAACTACCTACCCTATAAAATTCCTCTGCGTCCGCCCTTTATCAGTAGCTCAAATTTGGCCGTATAAGTATGAACTCGCGTTATATGTAAAGTCCAATGTATCCAACCTAACCAAAACCTGATAAAAATATATCCAACCTTATTTTGTATTGCTTCTACCAACGGCATCTCGTCGACGGAACTTGGTTGGTTTTGTTTTTTTGGAGCAATAGCCATATTTGGCCAAGCTGCACCAAACACAAGACAAACAATATTAAGTAATTGTGAAAAGAAAGGGTGGAGAGAAGTAGAGTAAAAGTTTGGGCATCCTGGAGTCGCGACCTCCATGCTTACCACAGACAGTAAACCCCATAGGAAAAAGAATAGATCACTAGGGTACTTCGGATTCGTGAAGCCCTTTCACACACCTAAATCTTGGACAAATGCAATCTTGCAATCAACGATGCAATCTTGGACAAATGCACAGATGTGTGATTTTTTTGCTAGATTCCGCATCCCTTCAGTCGGTACTAGGAAGTCGTTGTAGTTGAACACCTGTTTGGTGGTAGTAGCATTCCAGTTTCCAGCTAAAATAACCGTTGCGTAAGACAGGCTGGAAATCGAAAATGTTCATCTTGATTTCATGAAAAAATCCTGATCGGAGATGGGTCCTGGGTCTCTTCCCAACTAGCACAAGAGGTGGTTTTTCCGTCGCAAAAAGGTAGCAGCTGTCTGATACACGTCATGGTAACAGAAATATACCAACAATTATGTCTTTCACATCTTTTATACTACTTGCTGTTATCGCATCGCATTAATTCGTAATGGCATCACCACTAAAGACATCGCAAATACATCGTTTAATGCTTCTGTCTGAAGGTCAAACTATTAAGATAGCAGCGTCAAGGGGCAATTCCCTTCTAACTCACCGTTCCCTCCCATATCCCTGATGTGTTTGGGTCATTAGCAGGTCCCCGCAAGCCGGACGGGGAAAGGAACCCCCATCTCTAATTTTCTACACTAGCGAAACAGCACTTAGTGTACTAGTGCCCCTAGTCGGAGGAGAGGGGGAGAAGAATCTTCCCTCGGTGCTGTCCTACTCCAGGCCAGTTCACTGCGTACTCACAGAACTCAACACAGGTTTACCACATCTTCCCCGTTGTTCACTAATTGAGCTCCTTTGGTCACTAATTAAGCTGTTCGTCTCAATCGCGTTGCAAACAGTGTAAATATGATAGGGAGAAAAAGGTAGTACTTAAATACTGCGCTACTTGGGACGGCCTGCCATTTGCTCTGATAAAAAAAACAGTCATCTCATTGAGAAACCACAGGATCTTTTTCATGGTTAAAGACTCGACAGTCAAAATACAACCTAAGCTTTTACGAGTGATTTTTCCAGACAGAGGGTAGTCCATATTGCCTAGTTGTTATTCATTGTGTACGAGAAGTTAGAATCTAATTTAGCATTTAATGGTTTGATCAGTTTCCCAAACTGTTTTGTTCAACAACCCCTTTTTAAGTACAATTTTTTACGGTGCCCCCTCTGGAAATCTCTACCTCAACTAATAATAAATTGCAAGTGTTGCTGTGCCTGTGAGTTTTGAATTCCCCAAAATATTTATGTAGATGAGTATAATTTCAAAAAACTAATGAGAAGGACGAGCCTGGTTAATGTGGTATTAATTTTCTTATGTAAGGTAAGTCCTCTTTTCGTCAGCAGCATCCTTAAATCTCCATAGTACACTATTTGCAGCCGGTTCCTCTTTTTACTTAAAATAATTAATGACAATACGGCACTGTAGTGAGAATATCTGTCTGGGTAAGTGGATAAGTGTTTGCTTAAAACATTTTTAGCCGGCATTCTTTTGCATCTTATTGCCTATCCTTGCTCCCAACATTCCTTATTTCCACTATGGCCAGCAGTGCCATCCAAGATTCCTTATTTCCACTATGGCCAGCAGTGCCATCCAAGATTCCTTCAGCATCCACAGGGAGGGGGTATCGCCCACTTTGGGAAACTATGTGTTTGATGACAGATATCACAAAAAACTCACAGGAAATTGCAGCTGGAAGATCTCTAGCCATTTCGACCTCATGCATCGCACATCTTACAGAATTTCTTTGATCGAATTCCGCTATACCAAGGTTTGGTAGGTAGGTATTTTAATTAACGTTGCACTGGAGCAACACAATGGACAATTGGAGACGGTCCGGAATCAAACCCGAAAGGAAAAATTCGAGGACAACACCACGTAATTTTGAACCGGATGTAGGATGACAGCTCACAATCTGAGCTGGCACCTCACTCTCCATACTTCCACACCATGCCAACATGAGGACATTTGAGGCCACGACAGATTTAACGTGCACCAGCCCCCTTTGTACACGATGGTCTTTGGTTGGATTCGAACTCGCAACCCTCCGGTTGCTAATCCGTTACTCTTCCAACAGGGCTACCGAGGCCTACAAAGGTTTGGTAGTTGTTCAATTGTTGAATCGTAGCATGTCGTCATCTGACCGTGGTTCAAAATGTCCTCGGATCTTTCCCTTCGGGATTTATCCCGGACCGGCGCCAATAGCCCATTGTGTGCTCCAGTGCGATGTTGATTCAACCACCCCCATTCGAAGCATGGCCAAATATCGCCCTGAGTCCAACCACTCAAATGTGTTAATTTTTTTATTCGTGTAGACAAATTGGGACAAATTGTTATTAAAAGTTGATTAATTTTATTGGAACATAATTTAAATATTTGATACAATTTTTGAAATCAGAAACAAATAAATAGTGACTGAGTTTTATCCGTCTGATTTAAACTGTAAATTAAAATAGATGTATAAATGTTTTTTTTTTAAATGAATGTTTATTAACGAATGATTTATCAGTTGGGTTAACAGATTACTTTGTTAATAAAATATGCTCAACACACACATGATGAATTAGTCCATTGCGCTTTGTAAGGTATTATAGCTAAGATTTTGAAACCTAAAGAGCTTTCCTTCCCTATAACATAATTGAGTTTCAGTACGGTTCAACGCACTGTTGTGATAGTTGCTATTATAACTACAAGGTTAAGCGAGTTCATTGTCAATCTCTTAAAAATAATGCGATCTCAACTACACGAAAACATCCTTAAAAATGTCTGCGTAATACTTCTGAACACGAACATTCGTATTGAAAATGGTACGAGGAAATTTATTATCGTGTGAAATGAAACAATTCATTGGGTTAAAGCCCAAAAGATCTAACGATAGATTATGCTATTAAATGAATTAGTGAAAAGCTAGTTTAATTTCTCGATTTACGGATTTTAAGCCGTAAAGGAAAAAACTGTTTTATTTTATTGTTTGTAAAATAGTAGCTTGACACGTTTGTTTTAAAATATTTTTAGATTCTGTGTGCAATAATATTTTTGTCTTTATATTTCTGCTTTTGAATATAAAGTACAGGATAAAGTGAAGGCTTTGTCTTTCAGTTCGAACCTAAACCTAATTCTGGATTTTACACATTAACCCAAATTTCAATTAACTAAAAATTGAATGCAAAATTATTGAAAATGTGAACAAATTTATTTTATTTCAAAGATAGGTGCTACTAGGTACGAAAGATAAGTACGAAAGAACCAAATTACAAATATACAATATTAATTAGATCTATGATTTCCTATGCCTCAGGGGCCACGGTAGACCAATTGGAAGAGTAACGGATTAGCAACCTGAGGGTTGTGTGTTCGTAACTCGGTTCAATCAAAGACCGTCTTGTACGTTAAATCTGTCGTGGCCTCAAATGTCCTTACGTTGGCGTGGTGTGGAAGTTTGAAGAATTGGGTGCCACAGCTCAGGTGTTGACCTCGTCATCTGATCGTGGTTCAAAATTACGAGGTGTTGTCCTAGGATCCTTTCCTTCAAGATTAATCTTGGATCGTCGCTAATAGCCCAGTGTTAACTACCCCTACCAATGAAGAAGAGAGGTGCTAAGGAATTTATATTCCAGTTTTAAGAAATGTGTCGATAACAGTTTAATGTATGTATATAATTCAAAATTACAAACTAAAACAAAGAGAAAACCAAAAATTTTAAAATTAAGAAATTTAAGAAAATTTCGAAAAAAAATGAAGTGTTGGTGGATGAGGGCGTCATCAGGGAGGAGCCTCACCCAGTCAACACAATATGGTGTTTTCTGCGTGTGAGCGGCAGTACACCAAAAGTAGCTCACACACCCCTCTAAACACCATAAGAAGAAAGGCAAAATTAGAAAATATAAATTAGAAAAACAAAAATTAGAAAAATAAAACCAGGGACAACCAAGGACACATACCAAAGATAAGTATAATACAAAATTAAAAAGGAGAAAACAAACTTACCCACATTGATTGACCTAAGCTCGACAACAACCCACCGCAAACTACATGAGGACCGCCAACAAATGCCATTCACAACGCCGAAAAATCAACAGATGAGAAATCGGAACCGCAATTCCGACACGGAACCCCGACCCTGAACATCGGAATCGGAAATGGAAAAGATAGTGTTCAAATCCAGTTTTTAAAAAATTAATAAAATTGATAGTCAACAGGAAAGTTTCCAAAATAAGCTATTAAATAATATTAGTAATCTTAAATCTTTCAAAAATAATCTTATAAAAGAGTGAGGGTAAAAGAAAATTTATTTATATATATGGAACAAATATATATATATATATATATATATATATATATATATATATATATACATTAGTTTGGAACAAAACTGACTTAGAACATTAAATTTATATTTAAAATGTTTCAGTTTCCTAAAACCATCTTTTTTATTTTCTTAAACTTTTTTCCGTCCGATATTGTTCGTAAGTTATTTTAGTTAAATTATTATGGAACAATCGCAAGCCTTGAAAATAGGATTAACGACTGATTCCAAACGAAAATAAAAACCTAACAATGGAAAGGCACAGACATAAAAAACGAGAGCGGGAATCATAGTAAAGTAAAGGTATTGAAATAAATTTCTCTATTGTAAAATGATACGCGTATGAAGCTAGGAACAAATGTAATAGCTATACTATATGTAGAAAATAACGTGATCAAAATATCAATTTAAACTATGACCCAAACGTTTATGAATACAGTTAAGAATTATTGATTTGAAATAAAACGGTAAAGGTATAAGCTCATGATTTTGGATTGAAGAACAAGACAAATGGTTAAATTTCGATTCAATACTTTTTACATATAATTCGATTTTAACTAAGATTTCATATCAAACTAAATATCTCAAAATCCCGTATAAAATACAACTGCACACATGAATTTTGAGAGTATTAAATTAACCGAAAAACCCAGACACAAACAAGATATTTACAACCTTTGAGTTATACGCTAAACTCAGCATACTTCACGCTCTAGGCCCGGTAGGTATATTAATTAACGTCGCTCTAGAGCAACACAACGGGCTGTTGGCGACGGTCCGGGATCAACCTCCGAAGGGAAAGATCCGAGGACAACACCACGTAATTTTGAACCACGTTCAGATGACGAAACAACACCTGAGCTAACGCTCTTACTCTCCAAACTTCTACACCATGCCAACGTGAGGACATTTGAGGCCACCTTAAATTTAACGTGTACCAGCCCCTTTCGTACACGACGGTCTGTGGTTGAATTCGAACTCGCAACCCTCCTGTTGCTAGTTAGAAACTCGGTCCATCCAAAGACAGTTGTGTACATGGGGGCTTGTGCACATTAAATCTATCGTGGCTTCAAATGTCCTCGCCTTAGTGAGGTGTGGAAGTTTGAAAAATAGGGTGCCAGGTCATGTGTTGTTCTCGTCATCTGATCGTATTTCAAAATTACGAGGCGTTGTCCTCGGATTCTTCCTTTCGGGATTGATCCCGGATCGTCGCCAATAGCCCGTTGTATTGCTACAATGTGACTATTAATTAACTATCTACCAGGCTAGATGAAAGTGTACCTAGTTGATTTTGAATTTCTGTTTCAATAGACCAGGGGGTATTTCAATTAACGTCACACTGGAGCAACACAACGGGCTATTGGTGACGGTCCGGGATCAATCCCAAAGGGAAAGATCCGAGGACAACACCACGTAATTTTGAACCACGGTCAGATGACGAGGCAACACCTGAGCTGGCACCCCACTCTCCAAACTTCCACACCACGCCGCCAACGTGAGGACATTTGAGGCCATGACGGATTTAACGTGCACCAGCCCCCTATGTACACGACGGTGTTTGGCTGGATTCGAACTCGCAGCCCTTCGGTTGCAAGTCCGTTGCTCTTCCAACCGGGCCACCGCAGCCCTCCAATAGACCAGGGTATTGGTATTGGTATTGGTATTTTCAATTAACGTCACACTGGAGCAACACAATGGGCTATTTCAATAGACCAGGGATGCACAGACTTGTTTAGATCAAAGGTCGCATATTCACTGTGAGTTATGTGAGGGCCGCCAAAAAGATGAGTTATCTATCATATGTTGATATTTATTATTTATATTTTCTGTTGTTATAATAGAGAAAGAATAAAAAGTGAATCAAGAATTTAATTTGATGTGTGACATTGCATTGTTTTAATATTTGGTTCACTTTTTGTAGAAGCCAAGAGCAAAATTGATTCGAAATTTTCATTAGTCAAGCGGTTTTAATTTTTCAATTTTTTAATATTCATGTCTGAAAAGGATTGTTCTCACACATTGTTGACCAAAAGAGGCTTGCGCATTTTAATGCATTCATCTAGCAACGATTTAGAATTGTTTTTATCCCCCGACACAACGATAGAGGTTGAAGAAATTGTCTGCATTAAATTTATTCGCAAGTTATCGTTTTGCATGTCGATGAGCTCAAGCTACTGATTCGGGTGCATTTTCAGGCAAAATGGTTGCTGAATAAATCTTACTTTCTTACTTTTTAAAAATCAGAAAAAGGTTCCTTGAAAGCTGATATGAAATTATCAATCAAGTTTTCATTGAACTTAAAAATTACCCATCAGGTGACTGGGCCACGGTAGCCCTATTGGAAGAGCAGCGTATTAGCAAACGGAAGGTTCGAAGCTCGGTCCAGCCAAAGACCGCCGTGAACACGGGAGATGGTGCACGTTAAATCTGTCATGGCCTCAAATGTCCTCACTTTGGCGTGGTGTGGAAGTTTGGAGAGTGAGGTGCCAGCTCAGGTGCTGTTCCCGTCATCTGACCGTGATTCAAATTTACTAGGCGTCGTCCTCGGATATATCCCCTCGGGATTGAACCCAGATCGTCGCCAATAGGCCGTTTTGTTGCTCTAGTGCAGGGGTTTCAAACTGGCGGGCCGTATGTTGCCCCGAGGTAATTTTTTGTGGACCACGATGCTCTGAAATAAAATGAAAACAGGCCAATATGTTATGAAGAAAATAGCACTTAGGGGAGATCGAGGCATACCGTACACACAATTTCGTTACGTTAAAAATGTGTGAGCAACTATTTCCGTCCATGAAATTAAATAAAACGGCCTACAGATCAAAATTAACTGCTAAACATCTATCCGCCATAATGAAGATTGTCTGTTCTCCAGTCTTTGAATCCAGATATTGGAAAACTAGTAGGAGGAAAGCGCTGGCAAGTTTCCGGTAAAAAAAATTAATTTTAGTTTTATAAATACATTAAATTAAATAAACGTTTAAATAAAAGCAATTATATAGCAATATTATAAATTATTACCCTAAATCCACTTAATTACAAAATGTGTTTTAATTATCCTATCCATATTCCTGAAAATCCTCACTTCAAAATATAATTTTAAGAAAATTTGTAAATGTGATGTGGCCCGCGTGAATCTTACCAGTTGCATTAAATGGCCCGTGTTTTAATTGAGTTTGACACCCCTGCTCTAGTGCGACGTTAATTTGCTACTTACCTATCGGCTGTCTTGTTAATATTAAATTAACACGTGGTGAGGCGGGCCGCCAGCAAATCTACGGAGGGTCGCAAGTGGACCGCGGTTTGTTCATCCCTGGAATACACACTACGTCATCAACAGGGCTATCAGCATTATTATTTGATTGTGTAATAACAATCTAGTCGTGATGAGATTTAAAGAAAAAAGCAATTAATGTATGCAAATGCTGCCCATTCCGACAAATCATTCCGTGCGGCGATTGAGAGATGTCCTGAAGTTCAGGAAGTTATTCCCTCTGTCCTTGAATGCGGAGGAAGTTGTTGAAAAACCGTTCCATCAAGCCTTGTTTTCTAGAACTTTTCCAGGAAAAACTGGGAGGAAGGAAAGCCAGACGAGCGGGCCGTAAGTGCGTAATGCAGATGCATCTCGGCGGAAAACGAGGCAGTAAGTAATGCATCACTTGGAAGAATGGCGCATAATTAAACCGCCATTTTGATTTCTGCGTTCTCTTTCACTCAGCAATTCATTTGGAGAGTGGAGTGCCAGCTGAGGTGTGACCTCGTCATCTGACCGTGGCTCAAAATTACGTGGCGTTGTCCTCAATCTTTCTCTTTGAATTTGATCCCGGACCGTCGCCAATAGCCCGTTGTGTAGCACCAGTGCGACGTTGATTAAATACTTACCTACTTCTGTAGGTAGGTATTTGAAACGGCCAGATGACGAGGTCAACTCCAAATTACCACACCACGCCAACGTGAATGGTTGGTTGGTTTTGGGGGTTTATGGCGCAAGGGCCATATTTGGCCATGATGCGCCAGACACAAGATATACAATATCTTTTAATAGATACATAATGAAAGTAATACTGACACAGAAGAGAGAAATACACCCAGGGAGGAATGCACCTGACAGGAATCGAACCTGCGCCGCCTACAACTCGAAGGTTGCTAGCGCAGTGAGCATACCCACTGAGCCACGACTGCCCCGCCAACGTGAATGATACTGAAGAGCAATTCGACAATTTGTTTGGTAGTTGAATTTACACCGTACTGGAAGAACACAACGAGCTATTAGGTAGGTAGGTAGGTAATTAACGTCGCAATGAAGTAGCACGAACGGGCTATTGATGACGGTTATGGATCAATCCCGAAGGACAACGCCTTGGAATTTTGAACCACGGTCAGGTGACGGGAACAGCACCTGAGCTGAGAGCCCACTCTGAAAACTTCCACACCACGCAAACGTGAGGACATTTGAGGCCACGCAGATTTAACGTGCACCAGCCCCCGTGTACACGACGGTCTTTGGCTGAACCTAATTTCGAACTCGCCACCCTCCAGTTGCTGATCCGTTGCTCTTCCAACTGGGCTACCGCTGCACCTACCTATTAAAAGAAAATAGTATAACAGTAATGTAGGTCCATAACAACAATTGACCAAATCTAGTTACCGTGTCAACTTCTGGAGCAAGTGGTAGTTGTGGTCAAGTCACCTGGGGCACTGGATTCAACGTTTTTGTTTTCTTTTTTAATTTAGCCTGGTTTTGATATAATTTTTTTTGTTTTATATGCCTCGATCTTTTATTCGTACTCGATTTCATCGTGAAGAGGTAGGTGAGCTCCCTTCCCGTCTAAAGAGACCTTTTAATTTTTATTTATCGCTAACTTTTAAATCAGTTTGTTGAGTTCCCTTTTCTAGTCTTTGCACTTCAGCCGTCACAGATTGGAAAGGTCCTCAGTGGCACATCCCCATTAGGTGTGTACGTGCTATACGAACCAGATGTACTCTAGTGATCTTTTCTTCCCTCATTATAGGTAGGTATTTTAATTAGCGTCGCACTAGAGCAACAAAACGGACTACTGCCGACGGTCCGGGATCAGTCTCGAAGGGAAAGACCCAACGACAACACCACGTAATTTTGAACCACGGTCAGATGACGAGGCAACACCTGAGATGGCACCCCACTCTCCAAACTTCCACACCACGCGAACGTGAGGACGTTTGAGGCCACGGAAGAATTAACGTGCACCAGCCCCCTTTGTACACGAAGGTCTTTGGTTGGTCTTTTGCTCGCAATCTTTCGGTTGCTAATCCGTTAGTCTTCCAACCGGGATACCGAAGCTCTCTTCTCCCATGGAGTGTTTACTGCTTTTAGTAAACACGTGAGTCGCTCTCCGGGATACCAAAGCGATCTTTTTCTACTTTCATCCTACTACTCTATTACCAAATCCTTTTTTAATCCACGATATTTTTTACTTGACATGGTCTGGTGCTTGGCCAAATATGGCCCTTGCATCGTAAAAATCCAAAACAACCAACCGACAGATTGGAAAGTTTACTTCCCCGAATCTAAAAGCAACTAGACGTCCCCCATACGCCTTTTAGAAACAATTTATTGCTTTTTCTTTCTGCCGCATCTAATTATGTAAATTCAGAAATCTAGGTCTACTAATGCATTATTTATTGCCATATAAGTACGCTCTGAATTCACTACAAACCTTTTAAATTTAAGTTGAAATTTTACGCAATATGGATTTCTTCTATTTCAAATGCGCGACGTAATGGAATAGATTAATATGATTAATGTTTTTGACCGACCACCTTCTGTTTTGCAATACCTACACTGCCACGAAGGTAGAAGAGGGCACGTGATTCATATTGAGAAAATACCTTCACAACTTCGTGGCCTGCAATCACTGGCTAAAGGATTATCGGATTATAGATTGAAGTTGTTTTGATACTCCCATTTTCCTCATTTTCATCCAGTGCATCACTAAGGACCGATCCTGGATCCTTCCTCAAGTCCCCTTCGCTCACGTTGGAGTGGTGTGGGAGTTTGGAGAGTGAGGTGCCAGCTCAAGCGGCGGCCTCGTCATCTGACCATGGTTCAAAATTACGAGGCGTTGTCCTCGGATCTTTCCCTTCGGAATTGATCCTAGACCGTCGCTAGTAGGTTGTTGCTTGGTCCAGTGGTGTTAATAACCTACCAAATCCCCTTTGCGCTTAATTATAGGACTAAAAACTTAAAATTAAATAATTAATAGAAAGCAAAAATTTTGATCCACAATTTTAACGTCTGCATACTTTGCTTCTTTACGAAGTTGTTGAATGTGTCACTCCAGGTGATATCTGGGTAGGTAGGTATTTTAATTACCGTCGCACTGGAGCAACACAACGGGCTATTGATCACGGTCCGGGATCAACCCCCGAAGGAAAAATCCGTGGACAAAACCACGTAATTTTGAATCACTCTCAGATGATGCGGCTCGAGGTCTCACCTGAATTGGCACCCCTCTCCAAACTTCCTCACCACGCCAACGTGAGGACATTTGAGGTCACGACAGGTTTAACATGCACTAGTCCCCTTTGCACACGACGGTCTTTGGTTGGATTCGAACTCCCAACCCTCCGGTAGCGAGTCCGTTCCTCTTCCAACCGGGCTACCGCGGCCCCTTGATCTTCGGGATTGATCCCGGTAGGTAGGTTGGTATTTTAATTAACGTCACACTGGAGCAACACAACGGGACATTGGTGACTGTCCGGGATCAATCCCAAAGGGAAAGACCCGAGGACAACACCACTTAATTTTGAATCACGGTCAGTTGACGATGTCACTCCTGAGCTGGCGCCCCACTCTCCAAACTTCCACTCCACGGTAACGTGAGGACATATGAGGCCACGATAGATTTAACGTGCACCAGCTCCCTTTGTACACGACGGTCTTTGGTTGGATTCGAACTCCCAACCCTCCGGTAGCGAGTCCGTTCCTCTTCCAACCGGGCTACCGCGGCCCCTTGATCTTCGGGATTGATCCCGGTAGGTAGGTTGGTATTTTAATTAACGTCACACTGGAGCAACACAACGGGACATTGGTGACTGTCCGGGATCAATCCCAAAGGGAAAGACCCGAGGACAACACCACTTAATTTTGAATCACGGTCAGTTGACGATGTCACTCCTGAGCTGGCGCCCCACTCTCCAAACTTCCACTCCACGGTAACGTGAGGACATATGAGGCCACGATAGATTTAACGTGCACCAGCTCCCTTTGTACACGACGGTCTTTGGTTGGATTCGAACTCCCAACCCTCCTGTTGCTAATCTTTTACTCTTCCAACCGGGCCGCCGCGGGCCCGGATTGATCCCGGACACTTGCCAATGGCCTGTTGTGTTGCTCCCCCAGTGCGACATTAATTACGTACCAACCAAGTCCCATTTGAGCTTAATTATGGGATTAAAAACTTAATTACTGGAAAGTGAAAATTTTGATCCACAATTTTAACGTCTGCATATTTTGCTTCTACGCGAAGTTGTTGAATGTGTCACTTCAAAACCCATCTTGGAGTCTTCTTGGTGTCATTCTTGGACCTCACTAGAAGCTGTTTTGCCCTTGAATAGACTAGTTGTAGACTTATCCTCCAGGTGGTTTCAATGAAATACCTCGCTCATCAAGATCTGACCAATTTTGATAATGACGAGGTATCTCGTAATCAAAATATTGACGATTTTTTATGACGAGATCAAGATGTGGTCAGTTATTTTTTAAAGTCGAAACACATCGTCCATCAAGATCTGGCCAGTTTTTCTAATGACGAGATACCTCTTTGAGAAAGCCAGCAGGAGGGTTGAAGCTCCCACTTGTTTTACTATGTGTCTAAAGAAATAACACTCAAAACTTTTAATACAAAATTGTTGTGCCACTACAGGACTGATCTGGGGTCTTCCTGGTGTCATTCTGGAGCCTCAGTAAATGCTGTTTTGCCCTTGAATGGACTAGTTGTAGTCTTAAATTTCCCGCTTGTTTCACTGTCTTTGTTAATTACAAATACCCTCAATTTAAAATAATGGACATTTTTATCCTTACTCTTCAACGAATTGGCCGAAGTTAAATAGTTGCCACGTACTTGTCAGTAGCCTAATCCAAATAGGCCGAGTAGGCCGTAGCTTAGGGAAGGAGAATTAGGTTAGGTAGTTAATTAACGTCTCACTGGAGCAACACATTGGCGAAGGTCCGCGATCAATCACGAAGGGGAATCCAAGGACAACTCGTAATTTTGAGTAACGGTCAGATGACGAAAACAAGACCTGGAATTGCACCCCAATTTCCACACCTAGCCAGCGTGAGGATATTTGAGGCCACGACAGATTTAACGTGCACCAGCCCCCGTGTACACGATGGTCTTTGGCTGGACCGAGTTTCGAACTCGCAGCCAATCCGTTGCTCTTCCAACTGGGCTACCGCGTTCCCGGGAGAATTAGGAATTTTGTGTTGCGAAATCTACCTGGTATAGTGGTCATAGAATTCGTCTGTCTCCAGTAGGTCCAGGTCCGAATCCCGTTTTTTAAGCGCATGGATAGGTAGGTAGGTATTTTTAATTAACGTCACACTGGAGCAACACAACGGGCTATTGAAACGCATGGATGGCTGGTTGAACTGTCCGCTATTTGTGAAGGAGCACCCAGTGGGTAAGCCGCCTTGACTCTTAACAGGGACTATCATGCACTTTCAAACCGAGATTCGCACCCGGGACTTACTAGGTAGCAGACTGTTTGGTCAAGCTGCGCCAAACACAAGACAGCCAACGTCAAGTAAATGGACAAAATGTTTTACTGGCACAGTAGAGAGAAATACGCTCTGGGTAAGTTACAAGAATCGACCTACGCCGCCTACAACTCGCAGTATGGATGTTGGTGGTTGTACCTGTTAGGAACTATGGCGGATTACCACTGGAGTGATCCCTCGCAAATAGCCCCCAGTTCGTCCCTTGTAGTGCCGAAGAGGTCAGAGGTCACAAAACATGTTACGAGAAATAATTTTTACATCCATTTTAACCCTGTGAAGGGCACAATGGCTAAAAAAACGTTATACAGGATGAGTCTAAATTGTTTTTACAAAATAAGAGGGGTGATAGTATCCATCCAGAGGAGCAATAATTACCATGGAACATAGGGTCGCATTCCACTCTGAGAGGCAGAAAGAGTCCAATTAGAATTTCAACATGAACTTACAACAATGTTGGGAAAGCGAATGAACGATACCAAAAGTTGCACAATCTGTTTGATTGATCAGAGAAAACTCAGAGCAAGTGCTCAAAGTGGAGGCCACACGTGTCGTTCTTTGCACAGTTCACACCGGCGAAGGAATGACTGGCTCTCGAAGATTCCTGGTGTTGTGTTAATTTTGTCTGTGGCAACGAGATCTTCAGCCGAGTCCACAGGCGTCTGCTACACTAAAGATTTCATGTGCCCCCAGAAGAAAAAGTCCAGTGGGTTGAGGTCCAGTGAGCGAGGAGGCCAAGCCACAGGTCCGCCACGTCCGATCCATCGTGCGGGATATGTGGCATTCAAGAAGTGCCGAACCGTGCTGGAAAAGTGTGCTGGGGCTCCATCGTGCATCAACCACATGTCTCTCTGGATGGAGAGTGGAGCAGCCTTTTCTGCCTCTCAGAGTGGAATGCGATCCTATGTTCCATGGTAATTATTGCTCGTCTGGATGGGTACTATAACCCCTCTTATTTTGTAAAAACAATTTAGACTCTCCCCGTATATGATCACCAATCCTGTTATAAGACTATTTTGTACGCAACACAAACGCACAGTGCTTCAAACTTAAAAGGTATCGTTACCCCTTGTGTTCCCACGAGGGCCGAGATAGCCCAGTAGGCAGAGACGCGGATTAGCAACCGGAGGGTTGCGTGTTCGATTCGCGATCCAACCAAAGGCCGTCGTGTACTTGGGGCTGGTGCACGTTAAATCTATTGTGAGCTCAAATATCCTCATGTTGGCGTGATGTGGAAGCTTGTAGAGTGGGGTGCCAGCTCAGGTGTCGACTTCGTCATCTGATCGTGATTCCAAATTACGAGATGTTGTCCTCGGCTCTTTCCCATCGGGATGGATCCCGGACCATCTCCAATAGCCCGTTGTGTTGCTCCAGTGCGACGTAAATTCAACTACCAACCTTGGGTCCCAGAAGGAGAGCATTTCTAGACCTTAGAATATATCAAATGCAGGTAGGAAGGGAATAGAAATGACTTCGCATTGGAGTAACACAGCGAGCTATTGGACGGTCCAGGATCAATCCCGTAATTTTGAACCAAGGTCAGATGACGAGGTCGACACCTGAGTTGTGGCACCCCATTCTCCAAATTTCCACACCACTCCAAAGTGAGGACATATGAGGCCGCGGCAGATTTAACATGCACCAGCCCACATGTACACCATGGTCTTTGATTGTATCGAGTTTCGAACTCTCAACCCTCCGGTTGCTAATGCGCGCTACTCTTTCGACCAGGCTACCGAGCCCCCCAAGAATTTCAATGGAGAAAATATTTATATTCCTAGCAGCTTTAATATGCTTAGTATCTGAACGTTCATGCCAAATAATCTTTGTATCTGGACTCGCTGAGAAAAGGGTCACTTAGCAGTTTCATAAATTTTGCTTTATTCCTCAGACGTGAGATGTAGAAACATAAAACTCAAACCTACCTCAATTAAATGTTGCTACAGCTGGCATCTATAAAGAATCAATTATTTTGAGTGTGTGGTGGTGGTGGGGACATCTGACGCCCTAAAAGGGTTAAAAAATAAAAATGTTCAAAGGGTTATAAATCAGTCGTTGCGATCATGTCCTATAAAAGCAGAAAACGCTACACAAGAAATTTATCAGAGATTACGCGGAAGGTGTTTGGTTTACTTTCAGGCGGCAAATGGGTAAAGTTAGTAAACAAAGCGAACCCGAGGGTAATCAGTTCTGCGAATTGCCCCACAAAGCTATAGCCCTGTTCGTGTTCCTAAACTCCAGAATTGCAAAACACAAGCCTACTTTTTCTCAATTAGTTTCTGTGTGCTCAAAGGGCTAAACAACATTACCCCTGACACTGTTTCTCGAGCACCCGGGCAAGCCCCAAGGCACCACGTAACTCGCTTTCTCCAAAGAAGGCCAACACTCATCCGCCAAACAATGACAACAAGCGAAAGCGGCCATAATCTTGTGCCCTTCGTTCTCGCTTTCTCGAGAGCTGATAGCTGGA
The DNA here is from genome assembly GCA_933210815.1 of Meta bourneti. Classification (NCBI taxonomy): domain Eukaryota; kingdom Metazoa; phylum Arthropoda; class Arachnida; order Araneae; family Tetragnathidae; genus Meta; species Meta bourneti. The sequence goes on along the minus strand of OW119926.1, from coordinate 26,216,161 downwards.
GATCACTATAGGGCCATCAAGGCAGAAGAGACCTCTCCATTCCACTTCCTCTACAGCCCACGTGCTTACTCATCGCCATTTCCTCCCGAGCCGCTTCCTCATTCCGGTTGAACTTCCTGTCCTTAGTTTCTTTCGCACACTTCTTTTTAATCCGCGGCACCGAATGTGCAACGCCGAATGAGCTGCGGCGAAAAAAACAAAAACAATCAGAATTGTGTTGAGTTGTTCGTTTGCGTTTTGTTGTTCGTTTGCGTTTTGTTGTCCGTTCTCTTCGTGGTTACAGTTAGCGGTTTTATGGACTTTTTTTGCGTAATCGTCCGCTGCGGTTTTTTTAAAACGATCTTCGTGAACAGGATAGTTTACGTTTTCACGCCGCCTAAAGGATTCTTGGTAGAATATTTCTTCCGAAGGCGAATTTAAATCTCGCTGGCTTTTGGAGATAGAAAGTAAGTTTGTTTTTGTCGGAGCTTATTTTCAAGTGTTTTCATTGGTCGTGTTTTGTATGAAAAAAAATTGAAAATTAATTTTCATTACCTGTTAGAATTGCCGTTCTTACTGTAAGAAAGCAAGAGATTTTACATGTTCGCTGTGTTAAGGCAATGTTTAAAAATAAAAACAGGCTCATATATTTGGGGAAATGTTGCTTTTCATTTTTGATCTCTGAACAAACACTTTTTTTACAATCTTCGTTAGTAGGACAGTTTACATTTCCGCGCCGCTTTCAGGATTCTTGGTAGAATATTTCTCCCAAAGGCAAATTTAAATCTCGCTGGTTTTAGAGATAGAAAATAAGTTTGTTTTTGTTGGAACATTTTCATTTGTCGTGTGTTTTGTATAAAAAAATAATAGAAAATTAATTTTCATTACCTGTTAGAATTGCTGTTCTTATTGTAAGAAAGCAAGAAATTTTCACGTGTTCGCTGTGTTATGTGAATGTTCTAAAATGAAAAGAACGCTGAAAAATTTGGGGAAATGTTGCTTTTCATTCTTTATCTCTGAACAAGCACTGTTCTATAAAATATAAAATGGGAAATATATATTTTATGAGTTGCGTGCATTTTCTTTCTGGCAGGAACTGAAACATCAAACTGAAAATAATTCCATGTTTGTTATTCGAATGGTTCTTTATTTTGAAATTAATGGTTTCTTTCGCGAGATATTTTGTTCCAATGTAGAATTATATTTTATCATCAAATGCGACGAGGTTTCAAGTGTGTTCTATACTTTTTCAAAATATTTGTATTATGTTAGAATCTTTAACAGCAAAAACGTCTTTCCTAACGTCTTCTGTTTTAAAACGTTTTTTAGATTAACATACTGGAACACATTTTTCACGGAGCATACTTAATCACGTATAATTTTCACATAAATTTAATCAAATTAAAATTCACAATAAAAAGTAAAAAAAAACTAAGTATTTAAAAAACTAATTTATCGAGAAAATTCACGATTCATGCAGAATTTCATAGGATTAGTTTTGCCCACTGTACAAATAATTTTACTGTGTTTTAAATACATTAAATTTGATGGAAGGTTGAATTTTTGGAAATATTTGGTATTTTCTCTTTGGAAATAAAGAAATATGGAGAGGCAAAGGTTTGCAAAACAGCGAATTTCAAAAAGTTTAAAGATGCTTTCGACAATGAAGTTTTTTAAATCATTAGAAATTTCTTTTCTGAGGGACTTTTTGCCAACTGGCTAAGAAACTTGTATTACGCGTGAAGTTATGAAAGTAACTAAACAAGTTTTTTAAAAGTGGGATCGAGGTTGACAAAACATCGAATTGGTGGTACTGGTGGTACCGAATTGGTGAATAAAAAGTATTCGAGATGGGTCACAAAGAAAAATATTTGTTTAATGACAGTTTAAAGTTCTTAAACATGGAGGAAAACTGAAATAAAATAATTATAATTTTAAATTTTCTTGCTTCTTATTACCGAGAAAAGTTTCTTTTGTAATAAGGTTAGAAAGATTTGAAATATATATATATATATATATATATATATATATAATTTAAAAATAATCATCCAAATTAGTTCTTTATTTCTGTGTTGGTTTTACTCTTATCTCTAATATCTTTAATCCGTTCCTTAATCCTCCAAGTGGTTTCGACGAGATATCTCGTCCATCAAGATCTGACCAATTTGTTAATGATGAAATATATCATCATCAAGATATTGCCGATTTTTTTATGATGACGAGATCAAGATATGGTCAGTTTACTTCATAACGAGATATCTCGTCCATCAAGATCTGCTTATGGTTTTGCTAATGACGAGATACTTCGTCAAGACAACCACCAGGAGGGTTAATATTTAAAAGTCGAGTGGTTAGCTCTCTGACTCACGATTCAATAGGCGCTGGATTCGAGTACCGATCTTGACATAGATATTCGTAGTGGTTCGAAGACCACGTTAAGCCGAAGGTCTCGGTCTAATTAGACTTAGCAAAAAAAATAATCGTAGTGATAAACCTAACATTTAAAATAGCTTTGTGTAATTTGAATAAATATTAGTTGTATTGAGATTTTATTTTTTCATTTTGCACTTTTTTCTAGTTTTATTATGTTTTGATGTGGCTCTTAATATTCTGGCTTTCAAGCACACAAATGTTTTATCTGCGTCTTTACGAAAAATCCCTAACGGTATTGTGTTCGCGTGTCCTAACCATTCGTTTTTCTGTGCCACTAAACCCAAATAATCCAATCATCCGATTTTTCTTTTGTGTGCTGATGGAATTACTGAACTGTGACAAATTAGGTCACTTTTACTGATCGCTTAAACGTGACTAACCAACTGAGCTAATTCGAACTATTTTTTTCCGTTTTAAGTAGAGAGAAGGGGAACGTTGAGTGAATTTTTCAAAAACCATTTAATTTCAAACTGATACTACTTTTTAAATTTGAAATGTCTCACTAAAAGAATACATTTCTTTTTCAAGTGAACACAAAATTGAGCATTTCTCGAGTAAATTATTGGGTTCTAGAGTATAGATATGTGAGGCTGCGTGGTTTTAAGCGTTAGAAGGTTGCGTGTTCGTATCACGTCCGGGTCACCATTATAGGTAATGTGAGGATGTTAATTCTCATATCCCATTTTAAAGTGTTGACTGGCTAAATGGGCGACGAAAGGAGTAAAAACATCAAACTTTAATTAAAATTCATCAAATATTAAATAATAACAAGCTGATGAGTCTACTAGCATAACGTCTTGTAACCAGCTGCAACCATAACGCTGATTAGTAACAAGCAAAGTAAAAATTTAACGGCTTGTTATAACAATTGTAATTCGTCATATTGCTGCAAGCTACGATGTACTTATGCGCTCGCGTGTAAGCACAGCTGAAAGAAAACGATAATTCGAATTTAGTCCTTTTCCAGAACCACGCGAGTTATTTTCATGCGTGTACCGATGCCACAAGAGAAATTGAAACGTTTCTCTTATAACCTGCTCCTTGTATGGGCACCTAAGAACAAATCATAGGCATAGGGAAAGGCGATAGGTTTGGGTGACAATATTTAGGGGGCTATTTCAGAAATATTTATTAATCTTGTGGTTTCTTGGGGAAAATGTTTTGCATCTTCTGAATTCTCAGAATAGTTGAATTTATGAACTGTTACCTTTGTCTAAACTCATCAATCCCTTTTCTTTATTAGTTTAAAATGACTTTACAAAAAATAGTTCAAACGTGCCCCTTTCTATATAAATTAGCACAAGGCTGACACAGGCGATTTAAAAGCGACTTTGCTACTATTTTGCTATATCAACCTTGGTGACACTTGGGGTATCTTTTTAAACAAAATCGTCTCATAAGCTCCTATTTTCCAAATTTTGGCGACTTTTCGAAAATTTTGGCAACCTTTTCAAAATTTATCACATATCAACGAAAATTTAGTTTCTTTTTTAAACTAATAGCGGGCGGGAAAATATTTTCTTTTGGGAGAAAATTTTCCACGTGGACCCAGTTTCGAAGTTTTGGCGCCAAACTGTGGTAACCATGAGAGAAAAACGTCGGAATCGGTGGTTGCTAGATTGTCATATAAAAACCTTATTAAGAAAATATGTAGTTTTTAATTTTAAAATTTAAATGAAAGCCTCTGTCATACTCAATTAGCACATTTGTGCTTTAGCCGAATCATTTTGCACCTGAGCAACTAAAATTGCTACTGACAGGGTTTAAGAGACTTTTTTTTGCTATTTTTAAGAAGTTTTGCCACTTATGCAACTATTTCACAAGTGCTTTTCCTGTCCTGTTATTTTGAGATACCCATGATAACCCACTCGAAGATGACCACAGCTATCTAGATGCAACGACTGTCTAATGAAACAGACAGAGCATGTGGGCGGAGTCGCTGTCGTAAGATCTCAGAAGGGTAAGTTACGTGGGCTTACGAATCGACTTGGGCGATTCGATTACGATTGACTATAGACAGGCAGACTAGTGTTTTTAATCACGCCGGATATTTACTTAAACCGATCGATAATTTGTCCCACATTAGGATTCATACTTTTCCCCACAACCACGTGATAGATCTTCAAACCGAGCGACCGGAAAATAACCTGAAGTTGGGCGCACATGTTCATTTTGCTTCATTTAGAAGGTCGATGCCTGGGTAAGATTCTACTTCAATGGAGAATTCGATTGAAAAATGTAGTAATTATTACATCTGAAGCTAAATCTAAACCATTATGTATAGGTAAATCAACATAAAACACGTGGTCAAAATTGACTAATGTGCACCTACTTTTAAAGTTGTGCGTGAAGGTAAATTCTTTTTCAGAAATGTAATGTATCTGAAATTAGAAATTACAGTACAAATAAGAACCAGCTTTAATTTTTAGTATAGATTTAATTTGATTAATCGAATTCATGTGTTTGGATGGAAATCTCAATAGATTTTCTGAGGTGATTAGTCTCATGAATTTCTTTCCCTCTAGAATTAGTTCAAATTAATAATATCTTTACATTGAATTTCCCACAGGGGTTTTTAAAACCTTCCATACGAACTTTAAAGGGAGGTAGGGAACAAAAAATGAGCCATGTTCACACAGGGATGTATGTTCGCAAGCGCCATACGGATTAATTAATAGCAATGCACGCTTGACAGCGTCGACGGATGTCTTGGTGCATCCTTTCTCGGACACTTGCAACCGTGATAGTAATGAAGTCAGCTTGGAAGTCAATGGGTATCTCATACAAGACGCCTTTGGGTATCACGAAAGAAATCGGTACAAGATAAATGGGGTGAGGGTGGTGGTCATGCGATGGGTTGGGTCCACCCCGCACTACCCATCGAGACCTAAAAGTAGCGATCAAAGTCACTCACAATAATGCAGAATGTACTGTCAGCATCTAACATGACGTTGACTCAAACTGGCCAACTGATTCCTGCTGACATACATACATCCCCTATGAATACATTCTAATTTTGTGTTCTCTACCTCCCTTTAAAGTTTATGCAGATGTTTTAAACAATATGTTTTGAAAGGGATAAGTTTATGCAGACGTTTTAAACACCCCTTTTTATACACAACAGGTAGTCACAAACGTTTTATACCTAAAAAATTTATGAACCTAGCCTAGCTGTAACCACTTCAACTAGATATGGCGCTACGTGTCTTGAAAGGGTTACAAGTTCGGTGTGATTGTGTTTATTTTTGGTATTTGGTATTTGGTATTTTTTTAATTAACGTCACACTGGAGCAACACAACGGGCTATTGGTGACGGTCCGGGATCAATCCCAAAGGGAAAGATCCGAGGACAACACCACGTAATTTTGAACCACGGTCAGATGACGAGGCAACACCTGAGCTGGCACCCCACTCTCCAAACTTCCACACCACACCAACGTGAGGACATTTGAAGCCACGACAGATTTAACGTGCACCAGCCCCCTTTGTACACGACGGTGTTTGGCTGGATTCGAACTCGCAACCCTTCGGTTGCTAGTCCGTTACTCTTCCAACCGGGCCACCGCGGCCCCCTGTTTATTTTTGAGTATATGTTGGGGCATATTAGTAACTGTATTAATATGTTCCTACTTATTTGTACTGTATTAATATAACTGGAACATTACCAGTTCCCTGTTGATTTTTTATATTATTTTTCTATTTATAAAGTAGATGGCTGAACTGAAAATATGAGTGAACATAAATTTTAAGGTTTAATGAAAATTTTTAAAAATTCTAGAGAGGTCTACGAATAACATTGCCTGTACCAATTTTCGATAGTCAAAATGATCGAATTTCCAAATTTTTCTAATATAAAACTACTTTTATTACATTTTATAAAGAACACGAGAAGATATGGATTGTTTCCTCAGATTGTTTGCCACTTTTACTATTAAAACTATTTCAAAATAAAATTGTCTTATTTGCAAACTTGAATACCCTTATCGAATGAACTCCTTATCGAATTTATATTACTAATTTATATCAATATTTTCATGACCCTAACCTAACCTAAAGCACTTTTTCTAGTTTATTCCATGATCAATGTTATTAACGCTATCGAAGCTTAGGATAGGCCGAAATAATATCACCCTTTCTTAGAATGACTAGTCATAGAAAGGGTGTCCACTTGTATGTAGAATTTCTACCACAAATTTTCCTTGCACTCTCTTTGAAAATTCTATATAATGTACAGAATTTGAAAAATAAATAATTCTAAAATTATCTTTGATGGGGGAGACAATCGGGAACATGGATTGTTTCCTCAGATTATTTCCACTTTTACTTGTGAGCATACGAGAGACAGATAACTAAACAGTTGAAAAAGTAACTTTGATAAAAATTCATCAAAAATGAAATCAACATAATGAGCTGACTAGTCTACCAGCATAGTGTCTTTTCTCAAAGTAAAAAAGGCTTAAAAATGTATTCTAATATCTCAATCTTGTTTGATCGCTGCATTCAAACGATATTTTTATTCGCAACGTGCACGTGCAGCGCGACTGAAAGAAACGATAATTTAATCCCTTGCCAGAGCCATGCAACTTATAGTTTCATACTTTGTAACTGTTTCAAAATAAAATTGTCGTATATTTCAAAGATTTTCCCTACTTGAAGAAACTCATTGACACACCTTATCAGATATGTGGTGATAAAGGTCATTGTGTTGACAAAGGGTTTGTTATATCTTACACCTTAGGAGGAAATAAGCTGATGTAATCTGTGGTTCCGGAACTGTGCGATTTCACTTGAGGAAGTGAACACATATCTGTTGAGGGATGAAACCCTTCTCTTGGAATAAAAATTCGAACACTATTCTGATAAATTTATTAAAAAAGTTATATATCTTCAAGGAATAACGTCACCTGTTTCCCATTGTTTTAGATTAAATACCCCGTTATCTGAGGTTAATTTATAAGTGAAAGTACTGAGCACTTTAAAATAACTGACGAATAAAGAATTTTCTTATTATGATACCGATTTTTTTGTGATAATTTTTGTAATCTCTGCTCTAATAACAGATTTGCGAAAATGAAAATAGAATGAAGTTTCGTAGCTATATTTAAAGAATTTAATGAATCGGAGTAGTATTTGGTGTATATATTGAAATACTTTGTATTTCTGAAAACTGCTGTATTTTAGTGTATTTCACAATTTTATAAAGAAGTAATTTGTAATTATTCAAAAATTGAAATTCTGTTGAAATCAATGGCATGGTATTCAAGTTTAAATTCTCCTATCAAGAAAGCAGAAACCACGGGAATTTTTACATGCCTTTATATATATATATATATATATATATATATATATATATATATATATATATATATATATATATATATATATATATATATATATATATATATATATATATATATATATATATATATATATATATATATATATATATATATATATATATATATATATATATAATTATGTTTGAAAAATGAAAAATTTGTTTCTAAACTTTAAAATAAACCCACTCTGTTTAAATCTACTTTTGTAGTCGATTTTAATTAGTGCTGCTTGAATGAATTCGATTTGATTTGTATTCGACAACTTGATGTTCTGATGGTGCTAAATAAATTAAAGACAACAATAGGCCAGCCAATTTCGATGACCGCTCAACGTGAAACAGGCGAGAGTATAAGTGTACAAATTTAACATGATCTTCCATGGGGAATTCCGTGAATCATTTGAAGGGTATTTCTCATTTAAATAAAGAAAATGTCTAGTATTGTTTTACTTCTCCGTACAGTACTACTTCTCTTGTTTTAATGAAGCACTTCAAAACCTAAAATTTCAAAGGAAAAATATATTATAAATCTATGTAATGTAATCCAGTCCCACCAGTGACCGTGTGGTGGTGTCGCTCTTAAGAAACTGGTAGACTGAAGTGCTTGGTGACGAGTTCGAATCTCATGTGCTGAAGTCGGGTTGGCTGCTTGAAGTTACCTAGTTTCTTCAAGACAATACGTAAATGCGGTCCAGCTTCCCCAAAGTTCCCGAGAAGGCATGTCTCCCTCAGTTAATCCTCCTACTGGTTGTCTTGACGAGGTATCTCGTCTGATTAGAAAAAATGATTAGGTTCTGATGGACGAGATATCTCGTCATTAAAAGAAATCTCATAAAAAATCGGCAATTTCATGATGACGAGATATCTCCTCATCAACAAAATTTGTCAGATCTTGATGAACGAGATATCTCGTCGTAACCACTTGGAGGGTTTACGGTGGCTACGATGTGGCAGCAGCTCCTATGGTTATATGCCGATTTAAGATTGAGACTGTCACGTTCTCGCCAAAGGAATACTTGAAGATGAGACTTAAGATGAGACTGTCGCGTACCATGATTGCCATTGGAGGGGAAAAATCATGCAATTCATATTTGATAATATAATAATGTTGAGATAAGAGATTATTTTTGAATCTTTAAGTAAATTCAATTAAGTAAATTTACTTTCACCAGAAACGAAAAAGAAATTTTCATTAAACCTTTAAAAAAGATTGTAGGTAACAATTTGGTACAAATAGTTTTTAAACCATAATTCTTTCTCGGAAATATATATTTGCTAATGATTTCAATTCTAAAAGCTCCAGTGAAGTGTTTTTATTTATTTTCTAACTGTATTTGTGTATGTATCTTTTGAATTTTTTGGTTCTTATATTTTTTATTCTCTGAAATTAGCCGACGTTTTACGAAATTGGGCTCAGGAAACACGGTAGAAATTAAATTTATTTAAATTCAACAAATTTTCCATGTCGCGTACCACTGAACGCGACACCTAACGTACCAACAATGGTACGCATACCACCATTGATATTTTGTCATGCCTGTACTTGAATTGAGAACCACTGATTTCGACAAAAACTGAGGACTCTTTAAATCAGGGATGCACAGACCGCGGGCCACATGCGGCGCTTTGATTTACTAGTGGCCCGCCTCATTATATGTTATTTTAGGATCGTTTTTATAACATGCAAAACGATGAGAACCTTCGAAATAAATTTAATGAAAACGATTTAAACTTCTATCGTTTTGTCGATAAAAACAATTGTAAATCGTTGCTAGATAATGAGTTAAAATGCGCAAGCCTCTTTGGCCCAACATATATCTATCTGTAAACGAACTTTTCAATCATAAATATTAACAAAGCAAAAAATTGGAACCGCTTGACTAATGAAAATTTAGAATCAATTTTGCACTTGGCTTCTACAAAAATCGAACCAACTATTAAAGCAATTGTTAAATCAAAGTAATGTCACGTATAAAATTAAATTCTTCATTTACTTTTATTATTTTTCTTTCTGTTGCCACATAAAATATAAATAATATCAATAATAATGTATGCATGTAGTTAATTAACGTCGCAACTGTAGCAACATAATGGGCTATTGGCGACGGTCCGGAATCATTCTCGAAGGTAAATATCCAAGGACAACGCCTCATCATTTTGAACCACGGTCAGATGACGAGTCAACACCTGAACTGGAATCCCACTCTCCAAACTTCCACACTACGTAAACGTGAGGACATTTGAGACCACTACAGACTTAACGTGCACCAGCCCCCGCGTACACGGCGGTCTTTGGATGGACCTAGTTCCGAACTCGCAACACTTCTGTTGCTCTTCCAACTGGGCTACCGCGGTCCCATAAATAATAAATATAAATAAAATAAATAATATATGATAGATAACTTTAATGTCTTTTAGGCGGCCTTCCAATAATCCATGTGGGCCTTGGTTTTAACAAGACTGTGCATCCCTGTACTAAATAAATAGGTATAGGTAGGTATTTTTAATTAACGTCGCACTGGACCAACACAACGGGCTATTGGCGACGGTCAGGGATCAATCCCCTAAGGGAAAGGTTCGAGGACAACACCACGTAATTTTGAACCACGGTCAGATGACGAGGTCACAACTGAGCTGGCACCCCACTCTCCAAACTTCCACACCACGCCAATGTGAGAACATTTGAGGCCACGACGGATTTACCGTGCACCAGCCCCCTTTTGTACACGATGGTCTTTGGTTGGATTCGAACTCGCACCCCTCCGGTTGCTAATCCATTCCTCTTCCAACGAGGCTACCGCGGGTCCTCCAAATAAATAGGTCTTCGGTTAAGTGAAACAAAAACTCACGTGAGACACAGATTTCCCCGAGTTCCATCGCCCCAAAACCTGATCTCTAATGATCTTGAATCGCATCTCATTCATGTTCACCCAACGTTTAACACACTTTACTCCCTCAAAACAAGTTACGCTCTCTCTCCTTCCGTTTTTCATTTCCCACCAGTATCAAGAGCGCTCGCTTGTTTACCTGTTTCGCTTCGCACACAGGTGGAATTTTTTTCTTCTTTTGTTTGTTTTCCATCCCTCCCCCACTTTTTTTTCTTCTCTTCCACGCATCACTCTCCATTTCCTGAGCGTAGGCAGAGGAGATGATCTACTTTCCATGTGACAACCGGAGATGCCTGATTTCCGGCTGAACCGATTATTATCCGCGTCTTGGCACGTTTTCCAGCGCTGGAGGTATGCCGTGAAGTTTCGTAACTGGAACACGGCTTCTTTGAAAGATGGCTGCAGACGAAGTAGTTCGCTATCTTTTCGGATGTATTCGATACTGGAAACGTTTGATTTATTTGGCAGTACTAACACGCTTTTTTTTCGGCTCATGGTGGTTGGTTGCTTCGAGATATAAGCTGAAAATACACAATGAGAACGAGAAAATTCTGAGAATATTTGCCAGACATTCACAGATTGTCGAATTATTACATTTACATTACATTTTCAAATTATTCCTCAATTATTTGATGTGCTTAAAACAGTATGTAAACAGTTTATATCCGTATGCTTAACACTAAAATAATCATACCAAAAATTTTTGTTTTACTTTTACGATGCTTTGCCAAATCACGCCATTGAAATATTATTGTTTTTACGTAGTTTTTCTTGTGTAATATTTTGCAAAAGAACTTATAAGAAAATTTTTTTACCCATTAAGCTCCAATACTCGTGTTGAAATAGTCTCATATGTGATGTAAAAATAAAAATTCTCTTAATAAAAATTCCTACGTTTCTTAATAAATTATTCAACATTTATGTCCAGTCGTAATTTTATTTCTTTCTCGGGATTTCGTGGAATTGACGCTTTACTTTTCCTAAATCACGTGGGTCCGTCGTAGCTAAGTGGATTTGCCCACTGAGTTAACAACCTGCGAGTTGTAGGCGGGGTAGGCTCGATTCCTCCAGGGGTTTCTTTCCCTCTTCTGTTTTCTGTCTTGTGTGTGGGTATGTCCATTACTTGATGTTGTCTGTCTTGCGTTTCGCGCAGTGTGGTCAAATATGGCCATTGCGCCATTAAACCCAAACAACTTAAAGCATGCGTGCGCGTGTAATGTATAAAAACTGTCATTTCGTAATGAGTGGGAAATATATATATTTCTCTATCCTTAGTAGAATAAATAAATACAACTTTTGTTTTAAATTTACGAGTCAAATTGCAATCGCAGCGTATTTTAAATTACTGTTGAGTGCTTTGTTTCTTTTTAACGTTTCTGCAGAATGCAGGTGAGAGGGAAGAATAACCGCATTTTCCCCAGCTATTTGTTCTATCACTTTATTACCGAGAAAAATCTTTTTATTGGATGTTTAGTTTCCTACATTTCTACTACATAATAGAGGTTGACTTGTAGCGGATTATCGAAAGACAATATAAATGAGTGGGCAGTTTCATTGTTATTTCGATTGTTCTAAAACGTGAAATGCAGGAAAATGTTTGCAACAATCACAATTCTCAACACGGTTAATTTTTTATTACCATTCCGAACACGAAGAGTATTGAATGAGCCCATGATTTGTTTTGTTGTTGAATCAACTGATAGAATTCTCAATTTCTCATTCTCTCTCTGGTGCTCGAAATGCATGTTAGAGATTTATCGAATGTAATTTATTTAGAGACTGTTTCTGTCGAATGCAAGGGACGCGGTAGCCCGGTTGGAAGAGTAACGGATTAGCAACCGGAGCGTTGCGAAATCGAAACTAGGCCCAGGCAAATACCGTCGTGACACGGGGCTGTTGCACATTAAATCTGTCGTGGCCTCAAATGTTTCCTCACGTTGGCGTGGTGTGGAAGCTTGGAGAGTGGGGTGCCAGCTCAAGTGTGACCTCGTCATCTGACCGTGGTTCAAAATTACGTGGTGTTGTCCTCGGTTCTTTCCCTTCGGGGGTTGATCCCGGACAGTCACCAATAACCCGTTGTGTTGCTCCAGTGCGACGTTAATTAAAATACCTACCTTTCTTTTATATTCTGAAAAAAGTTATACAGTAATACCCCGACTTACGCGAACTCGGAGTTACGCGGTTCTTGATTTTTTCGTTTGTCAACACGCTATCTTCAGTGTTTCTCTTGCTGTGATACGCATTGGACGCGTTTCGTTCGAACTCTACGTGCACGATTACAATTCTAGGATCGACGAAAGTTAAGATTGTTTTGTTATACGTTTTCTAAACCCTTAAAAAACTATGTCGTCCAAACGAAGTAAATCTGATCTTGGGATGAAATTTCCAAAAAAAAACATTGAATGGTGTCTGGAAGAAACTTTGTCCATTTTTCTTTTCAAAAACGAGACTGAAACAACGCCAGAAACTGATCATCTCGCTCATGTGATAGAAGTTGTTAATCTTGCCAGGCAATTAATTAGATTTGGAAGTCAATGGTGATGATATCTACGAGCTGTTGGATTCATATAATCAGGAGCTGACAACTGACGAGCTCATAGAGATGCGTGAGCAAAACGTCACTGAAGTATCCGACACTGTACCCCGACTTACGCGAATTCGACTTAAGCGATTTTCGTCGGACCCACCTATCGCCTAACTTCGGGTATTACTGTATTCTAAAAATGATTATTTTAAATGTTTATTTTATCGTCGGCTTGAGGAGAAACTCGTCAATTGTTTTTTTTTTCAGAGACACTAAATGCTTATTTTCATGATTATGGGAAATACATTATTATATTTTAATGTTTTGAAGATTCATAACACTATCAAAATGCTTATATTTTTTTTATCTAAAAACTAATAGTTCTTTAAATACTCGTATAACAAAATTTTGTTTTGTCACTTAATGAATTTCTGCCCTCAGCCGACGAATGTTTCAAAAATGAGAAACTGAACCTGCACTTGAAAAAGTATTTCCCAGTGATTGATGATCGTGATATCGCACCCCGGCTGCAGGTAGGTAGTGCGTTTTATCGTCGCACTGGGGCACAACACACCGAGTTATTAGTGACATTCCAAGATCAATCCCGAAGGGAAAGATCAAGGACAATACCATGTAATATTGATCCACGGTCAGATGACGAGGCAACACCTGAACTGGCACCCCACTCTCCAAACTTCCACACCACGCCAACGGGCAGACATTTGAGGCCACGACAGATTTAACGAGCAACAGCCCCCGTGTACTCGACGGTATTTGGTTGTACCGACTTTCGAAGTCTCAACCCTCCAGTTCCTAATCCGCTACTCTTCCAACTGGGCTACCCTCCCTCCACGGCTTCAATAACGACATAACTCAAAAAAATGAATTTCTAGATTTATGTGTAGAAAGACTGTGAATACATGTTTCTGCATGCTAAAAAGTGCCTTCTACTGGAATCTACACTTGTGGCAATTATGCAGCCATGCTGAAGCATATCTTAACAGTCTTTCTACACATAAAACTAGGAATAGATTTGTTTAGTCATTGGCGGTATTACGATCATTATGCAGGTTTACATATGCCCTATTTAATTTTTTAATCTCAAGATGCCACGAAAATTTTTTATTTTCTAAGGGAAATAAGAAATTTTTATTAGAGTTCTATAGAGCACTATAGAATTCTATAGAGATTTCTGTTGAGAAAACGAGTTCTGATTCATTCATATAAATGTATTTGTATAGTCTTATGAAAAAGTAAATTCATGAAACTAAAGGAGGAACTTCTAAATAGATCTATAGATGTTTCTAGAGACACTTTCTATAGAGGTTTCTACTGACATTTTCTATAGAGGGGTTTCTACTGACATTTTCTATAGAGGGGTTTCTACTGACATTTTCTATAGAAGTTTTTACAGACATTTTCTATAGAGGGGTATCTACTGACATTTTCTATAGACTTTATATACAGGTTACTTTATAGACCTTATAGGAAAACGGGGTATAATTCTAGACCACATTCTATAGAAATCTTTCGTAAGGGTTGGACTGAAAAGTTTGGGAACCACTGGTATACATGTTTAGTGCGGAATACATTTTGTTTTACTGAGTGGATGTTTGATTTTCCTGTGAGTCTCCGACTTTTTGTCAGACTACTTCTCTTAATCAGAATACTTTTTCAAACTGCTTCGAAGAGCCCTTACGAACGGCCATACTTATGTCGTCGGCTTATACTTGAAGCACACACTAAATCAAGATAGTTCTGAGAAGAGGAAGGGGTAAAAAATCTATTCACTAAGTGCTTCTCGAGAAGAAGTATAACTTTCATTCAAAGAAAAATGACTTAGTGGATTTACCCAACTTAAATAATACCACATTCCAGTCTAGAAAAATGAAAGAACTCGTGTCTTGAAACTTTATGTTTTACTTTTAAGCTGTTGATATGTTAGTTACAATCAATTTCATAAGAAATTTTAAACTTGTTTTCCTGTAAAATAACACCAGTCATTGCATAGGAATGGGAAAGAAATGAACAGGAAATGAGTCAACTCAATATCAGAAATTTCTACCTATTATATTCATGAATAAAATTCTAGGGGGGTATTTAAATTAACGTCACACTGGAGCAACACAATGGGCTATTGGTGACGGTCCGGGATAAAATTCTAGGAGAATTATTGGAATTGAAATTTACATGGGATACCCCGCAATAAGAAATCGAATGAAATATCAATTTGAAATATTTGATGGTTTGTAACGATATACTTTTCTATGCAATCTTTTCCATTTTCTTCTATCGAAATGATTAGGGCCGCTGTAGTCCGGTTGGAAGAGCAACGGATTATCAACCGGAGGATTGCGAGTTCGAAACTAGGTCCATCAAAGACCGTCGTGTACACGGCACGTTAAACCTGTTGTAGCCTCAAATGTCCTCCCGTTGGTGTGGTGTGCAAGTTTGAAGAGTGGGATGCCAGCTCAGGTGTTGTTCTCGTCATCTGACCATGGTTCAAAATTATTTGATGTCCTCGGTTCTTTCCCTTCGGGATTGTTCCCGGACCGTTTCCAATAGCCCGTCGTGTTGTTCCAGTGCGACACGTTAGTTAATTACCACTACGAAACATTCTGAATTGTTGATATGCTTTGTACGTGAGGTAATGTAGAGCAAAACCTTTAGTTAACCAAAGTTATTTTTACATTTACATAATAGTGAGGAGAATGTGTTTATCCGGGATTACTGCCGGAATAGGATCCGGTCCGCCCGTACCATCCTGACTGTTCCTCTAAAAACGCGCTTACATCCGTTCGGATAAGGAATCCCGACCGTCTTTTTCCCGATTTCTGATTCACTCGAGATCAATAACACTTTCCTTATTGTTCCATGTAAACGGATGTGATGATTAGGTGTGGTTGGAATACGAGGTGTGGCACCGGGCGAAAAAGGATTTATCTGACTCGCCACGAGAAGGAAGGCGAAAAAACCTTGCCTCGAAAAAAGAGTGGTGAGCTGTATCTGGATGGTGTCTGCATTAACACGCGCTACTTCGGTAATTGAAGGGCGGGATTGTTAATCATGTTTGGCGTTAAGCTTCTAAAAATTTGAAATGCAATTAATCGCTTTTGATGTGGTGGGCTTAGTTGTTCTATTGGGTTGATGCAAAAGTTCGTCCCGTTAGATGGCATTGAATCGCAAAACCGAAATGTTATCCACTTCACACGTGGAAAGTTTTGATGTTGTTTGAAAGAAGGAGTTTCAGCGAGTACTTGGGGAAAAAATTGTGTTATTTGGTTGTGTTTTTTAAATTTTGTTAAGCATCAAAAATGACAGAAAATAAGGAGCATTTTCGATATAGTATGCTTTTTTTATTTCCAAAAGGCAAGAATGCTTCACAGACGCAAAAGATGAGGTGTGTATGGTGAGGGTGCTGTTGACGATTCCACGTGCCGTAAGTGGTTCGGAAAGTTTCGTCACCTGGATCAGTTCTTTAGCCAGAAACCACAGAACTTCTACGAGCGCGGTGTTATGCAGCTAACGGAGAGATGGAAAAAAGTCATCGAACAGAGCTGCCCATACTATATTGATTAAATATAATTTTTAGTAAATAAAATTTTTCTTTAATTTTTGTCAAAAAAACGGGACGAACTTTTGCATCAACCTAATATATGAAAGTTTGTTTTGTCTGTGGGGTTGAAGAACTACTTATAGCAAGGAAGGCTATCCAACATTGGCAGCAACTTGGGAAGTTATTAGGAGGGGTTTATGGCGCAAGGGCCATATTTGGCCATGCTGCGCCAGACACAAGCCAGACAATATCAAGTGATGGACATACACACAAGGAAAGTTTTACTGACAAAGGAGAGAGAAACACACCCAGGGAGGAATCGAACTTTCACCCCCTGCAACTCGCTGTAGGAGGGGAGTAAGATGTGTTTTTGAAAGAATTTTCGTTTTGTTTTTATATTTCACTATCCATTTGTACTACTCATCCGTCAGATGAGGGAGGCCCGGTCCCCATCCATAAAAATATTGACGGGGTGGGAAAAGGGTTCAAACCCCAAGGAGTTGGTACGCCTGAATCCTAATACAGCTGCCACATTACTTATTGTCTTGAGAATTTACCCTCTGCATGTCTGGCTACCATGTTATCTTTATATTTGTAAATTATCCCATGTTCTTTTGGTGGAGGCCCCAGCCAGAGAAAATATTGAAAGGGGTAAAGGGGTTCGAATCCCTAGGAGTTGGTGCCCTAATGTCTAATTTCAGGTTACTGGGAGTCTTGTTAAAATATAATTAGTCTAAAGAATATAATCCATATTAATCAAGTAATACAGATATTAAAATGTTTGGAGAATCATCGTAGCTTAGCAACCACTTCAAAAATTTCAAACAAAAGACACCCAATGTCACTGCGGGCCGCGGTAGCCTAGTTGGAAGAGCAACGGATCAGCAACCGAAGGGTTATGAGTTCGAAACTCGGTCCAGACAAAGACCGTCGTGTACACGAGGGCTGGTGCATGTTGAATCTATGGTAGCCTCAAATGTCCTCACGTTGACGTGATGTCGAGGTTTAGAGAGTGGGGTTCCAGCTCAGGTGTTGTTCTCGTCATCTGACCGTGGTTCAAACTAACGAGGCGTTGTCTTCGAATCCTTCCCTTAAGGATTGTTCCTGCACCGTCTCCAATAGCCCGTTGTGTTGCTGCAGTGCGACGCTAATTAAATACCTTTCTATCTACATATCGAACAACGCGATTGCAACGCATAACAACAGAAAATACTTTTATAACTTGGACAAAATTTTTGAAGAAAATTTTTCAAAAATATTTTCCAAAAATCTCAAATATTTCTGAAATACCTCCCGTTTAGATGTTGGAACCTCTTAGAAACGGCTTAACCATAGCTATGGTACACGCATAATACAAGAAAATACTTCTGAATAACTTGGACAAAATTTTGAAAAAAAAAAAACCAACAAATTTTCCAAGAAAAATCTCGAATATTTCTGAAATACCACCCCTTTAGATGTTGGCGCCTCTTAGATATTGCTTAAACCTTAGCTATGGTATACGCGTAATACTAGAAAATACTTCTGTATAACTTGGACAAAATTTTGAAAAAACCATATTTTCCAAGAAAAATCTCGAATATTTCTGAAATACCGCCCCTTTAGATGTTGGCGCCTCTTAGATATTGCTTAAACCTTAGCTATGGTATACGCGTAATACTAGAAAATACTTCTGTATAACTTGGACAAAATTTTGAAAAAAAAACATATTTTCCAAGAAAAATCTCGAATATTTCTGAAATACCGCCCCTTTAGATGTTGGCGCCTCTTAGATATTGCTTAAACCTTAGCTATGGTACACGCATAATACTAGAAAATACTTCAGTAACTTGGCCAAATTTCGTAAAAAAATAAAAGGAACCATTTTTTTTTTCCAAGAAAAACCACAAATATTTCTGAAATCCCGCCCCCTTAGATATCGGCGCTCGGGGCCACTGCTCTTGTTCAACCCCCTTAGTTATGGCTCTGAATATGAAGACAGACACGATAAGTGCGGAAACCATTAACTTTTACAATTAAAAGACACAAACGGATTGAAATTGGAAAAAATATGCTTTGTGCCAACACATCATTGTTACTCATGGATTATCGGAAACTCCTTACATCACTATCAATTCCAAGAAATTGGACAATCCACTGTTGCCAACCCAACGATGAAATGAATAACTCCGCGCCCAGAAGCAAAAACAAGCATTCCTTGCTTCCTTTTAAAATAAAAACTAAAACAATCGAAGGCGTGCTGTTTGAAACAAAGATCCGAGAGTCGCTCATCTTCCGAATTCAAGGTTGACAAAGGGAAAAAATATTACCTAACCTAAAACAACCAAACAAACAAAAAACGAAGAACAAATAATAAAAAAAATAACCACAAAAGAACAGTAGATAAATTATTTTGTTTCGTCACTAAGGAAATACTTCCTTCCCCGCAGACGATCATAAAAACGAGCCGAAACGATCCCCCCTGACATATTCGCTTTCTCTATCTTCCTCGATCCAAGGTTGAAACCAGGTAAAGGTAGTACACGTGATACAGACAGACGATACACGTTCTGCTGCAGCTCAGGGGGATAACGCGGACACTTCCTTCAAAATCCTGACGGAAATTTCCTCCTCTGGGCTTTTAGTAAAAGGAAGTGACCTTGTCATAAAAGGAATAAAGGAATTACTTCAGATTTGTTTCCATAGCTGTGCTCGTGATAAATAATGAGGCAGTTACAGCCCGTGTTTTTTCGCTGCTTTCCCTCTGTTACGAAATTATAGTTCTTACCGGAACCAAGAAGGAAAAGTGTCGCTAATAATACACCCATCAAAATGTTCTTTGTGTGTGTGTGCTGCGGTGGTATAATGAAAAATAATGAGTGGTTTGAAAGTATGTATGATCAAAAAGTTGATTTTTGTATAGTATGTCTTTTATTGTTCGGGTGTTAGTCAATTAAGTGAAATGACATCTGATGGTTCTCTTTTTTATTATTCGTTTTAAGTGCTATGCGCTAATCCTAGCTTTTTCTATTTTGTGCATGTGTCATCAGCAAATTCCAGATTATTACACCAAGTGTAGCTTAACATAAACAAGATGTGCTAATTTTCTTACGTCTCTACAACTTTGGTATTGGTAATTAATTAACGTCGCACCAGAGCAACACAACGGGTTATTGACGACGGTCCCTGATCCATCCCGAAGGGAAAGACCGAGGACAACACCACGTAATTTTGAACCACGTTCAGATAACGAGGCAACACCTGAACTGGCACCCCCTATCCAAACTTCTACACCACGCCAACGTGAGGACAGTTGAGGCCACGACAGATTTAACGTGCACCAGTCCCCTTTGTACACGACGGTCTTTGGTTGGTTTCGAACTCGCAACCCTCCGTTACTCTTCCAACCGGAGCTACCGCGGCCCCTCTACAACTGTGGATGCATTGCTTCAACCTTCCAAGTGGTTTTGCCGAGATATCTCGTCCATCAAGATATCTATTACCGATTTTTTTATGATCCGAGATCAAGATCTGGACATTTTTTTTCTACTGACGAGATATCTCGTCCATCAAGATGTGCTAAGAGTTTTGCTAGCGACGGGATACCTCGTCAAGACAACCACTAAGAGGATTAATATACACACGTGCAGTTTTGATTTGTAGGCAAAAATATGATACCGTGAATTTATGGGTTGTGTTAGCCGAGATTTTGTTCTGTATTATCAGATGTATATTTTGTAAAATTTATTATTTTATTTCAGCCGTTTTTTCTCAGATCGCCATATATTTTAGGGAATTTCAGTAACATTCAAAAGCTCGAAATGAGTATAAAATTTATTATACTAAAACCTTGCTGATCCGAGCTCCGATTAACCGAATGTCTGTTATCCGAGCCGAATTTGAGTTTCTTTTGCTTTAAACAGCTTCGAGCACGAGTGTGCGCTCTTTATTTAAACAGGCGAGAGCGTTGCGAAACAGACCTTTAAGGAATTTTTCAAGAGTTTTTTAAGGTACGCATCTCATGTCTAGATTTATTATAAAATTATGACAAAAATTCAAACTGTAACAGAAATCACTATCGATTATTTTAAAACCTAGCTTTATGAATCTTTACTAGCAGTAATAGCAACATGTGATACAGTAAAATTTTTTGTTTTTCGAATAGGTCTGTTTTGTGTTACTTTGTCCGTATTACCTGTGCATCTTGTTATCCTAAGTGGCCTCGGATGATCTCAAGGCTCTACTTTATTTACAAAATTTTAAAATCTATTCTATACTTACACTTAACATTAATAATTATATTTAGGGAGGTGTAGTTAAAAATGTATATTTATAATAAATTATACAATTTAAATGAATAAGTCCCTACAACGACCAGTAAAATGTTATTACTGATGAAAATTGCAAGTAGTTAGATAATATTTATATTTATCTTCATGTTAATCAGTTAAAATTTTTAAAATACATTTTACCGAGAACATGCAAAAATGGTATTCAACTTGACATATGTTATCTTAAAATTTCTACAATACATAATTTCAGACGAATTAGAATACTATGGTATTTTGTTTTAAGATGATTTAATACAGAAATATTTTTTATTTTAAATTGTGGTTTTAAAATGTTGGAAACTAAACTAAGCTTTTATAAATTTTACATATCTTATTTATTTTTAACTGTTTGTCAGTTAAATTAATTTGTTAGCGTTTTGGACTTATTAATCATTTGGCACAAAGTGAATCTTGGAACTATTGATTAGGTAGGTAGGTTTGGGGTTTTTATTTAAAAGGCCAAATATGGCCCTTGAGCCATATTCTACGACAGACACAAGACATACAACATCAAACTATTTATTAGGAGAGTGAAATAACATGAAAAAAGTCATTCAACTTTATGAAATTAAACAACTTTCATCTTTGAAACGCGAAAGGTTTTATTAGACTACATACTAAAAGGCATTAAATAACTGAAGTTTTACGTACCGTGCATAGGAAAAATGGAAAGGCATTGAAGTCGAAAATGACACATAGAACATACGTTTAACACTTTGAAAGTCGTGAGATTTCAAAGTGTAGCATTGCTTTTCCTCCACAATACACTTAATGATTAAATTACCACATCTAGTGATTGTAGAAATTCACGTATTCTTTCAACGTTTATGAATTTTTTTTTATCCTTTCCTTAGAATAGAATTTGTTGGAATGATTCTATAGTTCCTTTCCTTTTGCAATAGAAGTATATGGAAAATTCCTATTGTTCTTTTCCTCAGATTAGAATTCTTTAGAAAAATTCTTTTCGTTCTTTCCTTAGAATCGAATACGATGAAAAGATTCTATTGCTCCTTTCCTTGAAATAGAAATATTTGGAAAGTTTCTATTGCTCGTTTCCTTGCAATACAATTCTTTGGGAAGTTTCTATGGGCCAAGAAGTCAGAACTGGATAGAATTCATGTAGGAAAGACAGCAAGTTGGAATTTTATGCGTGTTTAAAATCTATCTCAAATGAAAAAAAAAGAAAGCACATTGAGTGCATTCACATTCTTGCATCATTTAAGTAGGTAGGGTAGATAGGTTGGTAGTTGAATTTACGTCACACTGGAGCAATACAACGGGCTATTGGCGGCGGTCCAAGATCAATCCCTAAGGGAAAGATCCTTTTATTTCACCCTCCCTATAGTTGTCTCGACGAGGTATCTCATCATTAGCAAAACTGACCAGATCTTGATGGACGAGATATCTCGTCATTAGAAAAAAATTGACCAGATCTTGATCTCGTCATCCTATAAAAATCGGCAATATCTTGACGACGAGATATCTCATCATTAGCAAAATTCCGTTTATTTAACCTCCCTATAGTTGTCTCGACGAGGTATCTCGTCATTAGCAAAACTGACCAGATCTTGATGGACGAGATATCTCGTCATTAGAAAAAATTGACCAGATCTTGATCTCGTCATCATAAAAAAATTGTCTAAATCTTGACGACAAGATATCTCATCATTAGCAAAATTTGTCAGACCTTGATGGACGAGATATCTCGTCGAAACCACTTGGGGGTTGAGTAGGAGGTAGGTGTTTTAATTAACGTCGCACTAAAGCAACACAAGGGACTATTGACGACGCTCTGGGATCAAACCCGAAGGGAAAAATCCGAGGACAATACCATGTAATTTTGAACCGCAGTCAGATGTCGAGGTCACACCTGAGCCCTCCACCCTTTTCTCCAAACTTCCACACCACGCCAACGTGAGATATTTGAGGCCACGATAGATTTAACGCGCACCATGTCCCCATGTACATGACAGTCTTTGGTCGGATTCGAACTTGTGACCCTCCGGTTGCTAATCCAATCGGGTTACCGCTGCTCATGGTTCAGTAGGAGCGTGCCTGTATAATCAATAAAAAACAAGGGTTTCTACATTTCTTATTACTTCCTTAGTTTATTCTTATTAGTCTCATTCGTTATTAGTTCCTTAATTTGGGAAACTTTGTCCGCATAATTTGTGTCTTTCTAAAGAACTGAAAACGTGATTAACATACTTCCTTATTTTCTGCGTGATAGTTTGTTTAGCGTTGTTAAGCATATCTGCCTTGAAACCTTATTTTGATTTCTCCCTTCCTGTGTAATCAATACTACCAAAACATGATCGAAAGATTTGTCGTTGCAATTGATTCTGGTATTAACCAGATTAACAATTAATAAAGCACAATTAACGTGATTCCCGTTCTGTTATAGCGTCGGCTTAGAGCCAGAAACTCATTAACTGACATTTTGCCGGAGACGCTAAATGCTTGTTTCCATAGTGACAAGTTCCTGATTCGAATCTTTATCTTTCCATCCTTTCTTTTCGCAATTACTTGACATCGACTGCCTTGTGTTTGGTGCAGCTTGGCCAAATATGGCCCTTGCGCCAACCCCAAACCAATCCACCAAATTCGAATCCGGGGTAAGGCACGGGTTTTTGTCCGTCTGGAATGAATCTGTGGCCTCTATAAACGGTAGGTAGGTCACAAATTAACGTCGCACTGGAGCAACACAACGGTATATTGGCGACGGTGCGGGATCCATCCCGAAGCGAGAGATCCGAGGACAACGCCTCGTAATTTTGAATAACGGTCAGATGGCGAGGTCACACCTGAGCTGGTGCCCCACAATCCTCCACTTCAACACCACGCCAACGTGAGGCCATCACGTATTTAACGTGCACCAGCTCCCGTGTACACGGACAAAATCCAAAGACAACGCCTCGTAATTTTGAATCACGGTCAGATGACGGGAACAACACCTGAGCTGGCACCCCATTCTCCAAACTTCCACACCACGCCAGCTTGAGGACATTTGAGGCCATGATAGATTTAACGTGCACCAGCCCCCGTGTACACGAAGGTCTTCGGATCGCAACCCTTCGGTTGCTAGGCCGTTACTCTTCCAACTAGGCTACCGAGGCCCAATTTATGATCGGATTGTACCTAGAATTTGAGGTAAGCATGTGAGGTGGTAATGTACCAGTGTAGGGCAAATTCGTTCTCAAATCTACCCTTGTAGTGCCATAATGAATAACGTTCAATTGTCCTAGCATTAGAAAAACATAATGACGAGATTGGTTGTTTTCATGCCGCAATTGGCCAAACTACGCCAAACACAAGACAACTTCAAGTAAAAAATGTCATGAAAGGTTAAAAAATGTCATGAAAGGTTAAAAAATAGTGATTTTGGAAATAGCTTAATAGGTAGGTATGATAGGTATTTTAATTAAAGTCACACTGGAGCAACGCAACGGGTTATTGGCGACGTTCCATGATCAAACCCGAAGGAAAAAATCCGAGGACAACACCCCGTAATTTTGAATCAGGGTTAATCCGGGCTACCCCATCTCCTTAGCTTAATAGATGACGAGGTCACATCTGAGCTGGCATCTCACTCTCCAAACTTTCACACCACGCCAACGTGAGGACATCTGAGGCCACGACAGATTTAACATGCAACAGCCTCTTTTGTACACGACAGTCTTTGGTTGGATTCGAACTTGCAACCCTCTGGTTGCTAATCCGTTACTCTTCCGACCGGGCTACCCCATCCCCTTAGCTTAATAGAGTGAAAGCAGAAAAAGATTATTTGGGTATCCCCGGGCGTGCGACCTATAACTGGTTTAGTGGTCGCTGCGCTTGTCTACTTCCCAGTAGGTCACGGGTTCTAATCCCGGTTTGCAAGCGTATGGATATTAGTGATTGTCCTTGTTAGGAGTAGCGGCGGCTCACCCATTGAGTGCACCTTCAGAAAAAGCCGTCAGTTCGTCCCTTGTAGTACCGAAAGTCTTAGATAAGTGGTTGGGCTTGGAATGAAAAAAAAAACATCTGTAATTACTAAGGGCAGTAAACCCCACTGGAAAAGATAAGATTACTAGAGTACCTTAGGGTTCGAAAAGACGGTACACACCTAAAGATGCGCCCCTGAGAGCAATAACAACGAGAATACATTGTTATATTGTGATGTGTTTAAAAAATACATACGCTCTCAAAATGTTTTTTTATTGTCTTGTCTAAAAACTAATAGAAAGCTTTTAAGCAACTGAACAGTTAAAATGTCTTTTGTCAGTTAATGAGTTTCTGCTCTAAGCCAACGATATTTTCTCTCAATATTCCAAAGCAGCCAGCCATCCAGCCAAAGACCTTCATGTACACGGGGATGGTGCATGCTAAATCTGTCGTGGCCTCAAATGTCCTCCCGTTGGCGTGGTGTGGAAGTTTGGAGAGTGGGGCGCCATCTCAGGTTATCGTCATCTGACGTAGTTCAAAATTATGAGACGTTGTCCTTGGATCCTTCCCTTCGGGATGGATCCCGGAATGTCGCCTATATCCCGTGATTAAACGCCTATATAATGTTAATTAAACAACCAAACAACAACCCAACGACGTTAATTAACTGCCTACCTGTTTTAAGAATAGCGGTAATTTCCAAACCCTACTTAGTCTCAGACATTAAGATTCCTTAACAGATTAAGTGTGATTCCTTAACAAATCCGCTTCCTTATCAGAATCAATTTCTCATTAGTTTCTGACAAACGGAATGTCCAATAAGTAAATTATTTTTAACGATCAATTTTTCTGTTTAAACTAATATTTTCCTTTCTTTCCCTTTTCGGAAATGAATTGAAAACAAATAAATTGCCGATCCAATCGATACTATCAGCTGTGCGAAGGTCAAGTATTGTTTAAGTAGCGTGTTTCGTGAAATAAGGAAGCGGTATGGGTAAAATTTCCGGGTGAAATGATTGCAAATTGCTGTTTTATTAAAAGATGCCTTGTGTAAGAAAAAAATATTATTTCCCCTTCGGAAATTTTGCCTTTCGATTTCAGTTAGTTGATTTGTATTTCTTGTTTATCTTTCTGCCCGCGGGTCGATACTACCTCTTTTCAACTTCGGAAACTGATTTGGAAATTGATTGAGAGTAAGTCGATTATTTTTATTTTGTATTAATTCCTGTCATGATTACTAACATGTCAGTTTTTAAAAAATATTTCTTAATTTACGTTTTTCAATTTAAATTTATTGTCTGGTGTAGCCTGGACAAGATTGACTCTTGTATATAGAAATATAACATACTTACCCAACAGGTTAATAATTTTGAAATCTTCTGCTTACATTTCCTAGTGCATGAAACCGCTATTACAACTTCTTTTCTAGTTATCGGTTATTAAAGTTAAATAATATAGGATTAAGTAATATGACTAAAGTTTGTTATTAAATTTGTCTGGAGCAGCCTGAACAAGATTGACTCTTGTGCATAGAAATATAACCTAATTTACCTAACAGGTTAATTATTTTGAAATCTTTTGCTTACATTTTCTAGTACATGAATACATTATTACAGCTTCATTTCTATGCACTATTAAAGGAAAATAGAAAAAATTAAGGAACTGAAAAACTTGGATTATCCGAGGCAATGTAACCGAGGCAACTTCGGATAACCACAAAACTCGTATAGATACTAACGCGAAATAACCTATACAGAATACAGAAAAAATTTACTGTACTACATGTTGCTACTGGTATTAGAAGATTCATAGAGCTAGGATTAAGAATAATCTGCACTCGAATGTGTATCACTTTTTATTGTATTTATTGTGGTACTTTTATCGTGATACTTATTGTGTGACACTCTTGTGTATGGAAATAAAACCTTCTTAACAGGTTAATTATTTTAAAATCTTTTGCTTAAATTTTCTAGTACATGAAATCATTATTACAACTTCATTTCTATGCATTATTAAAGGAAAATAGAAAAAATAGGGAACTGAAAAACCTTGATTATCCGAGTGTGGACCTAGAGGTAATCTCGGATAATCAAGTAACATAATAAATCTGGAGGTGAGAGAGTTGCGTACTTTTTAAACACTTGAAAAAGTCCTTAACGGTCTTCTGTTTCGCCTCATTGAACAAAGAACGCATACTCGTGCTCGAAGCTTTATTTTTAAAGCAAATCAAATTTGAACTCGGATAATCAAGGTACTTCCGCATTTGAAAGAACGGATATTAGTTTATGCATGACTCTTTCCCCTATTGTTTGGATTCATGGATGGTTCTTTTGGCGTTTTATGGCGCAAAAGCCACATTTGGTCAAGCTGCGCCAAGCACAAGTCAAATAAAAAACTGTCGTGAAAGGGTAAAAAAGAGGGATTTGTTAATAGAATAGGGGATGAAAGCAGAAAAAGATCGCTTGAATATCCTGTGAGTACGAACCCGTGTTTATTTAAGACAGTAAACTCTATGTGGAAAGAGAAGATCAATCGAGTATCTCGGATCAGTGAAGCTGTTACACACCTAAAGGAGATGTGCCCTTGAGGGTGTTTGGATTCATGAAAATGAAATATGATTCGACTCGTGTAGTTAACGGTAATTTCACAAAAAGTGGAGCTGTACCCTATTAAAACGACGCTTTCTTATTAGTTTGATGCATCTCTCTACGGCCTTTTTTGATAGATTAGACCGGACCGGACGCTTTCGTAAAGCATTTATCATTACAATTTTTCTGTATATATTTTCTTCAGGGCACTGGTATGCTGTTGTATTTATTTCGCGTTTTATACTGAAAAACAGCAGACAGAGCAAAAGGTCTGTCTGCTGTCTCGATTTATCCCGACACCACAATACCTTTTAATTTTGTACCACGGTCAGATGTCGAGGTCAGCACCTGTGAGCTGGCATCCCACTCTCCAAACTTCCGCACCACGCCTCGATTTATCCCGACAGCGATATTAAATAATGACATCAGTTCCGCAATTAAACACGGTTTTACATGAAATACTCTTTTACAGTAAAGGATTTATGATTTTTCTTCATTTTACATTACGGACTTATCTAATATAGTCTTGCGGAATCCAGATATTAAGTACTCAGAGACAAACGCGGATCTCTCAGGAGCCACAACACACAGTTCAACCCTCTGAGGGTTTAATTCATAGTCGCACCTTGCAACCAGCAGTTTTCCCTGCACTTCTTCGGTACTCTTAAAAACGGACTACCGCGGCTGCCCAGAGTTTTCACAAATAACTTCAAATAACATTTGCATTTTCAATACGCCTTCTCAGCTTACGACCTATGCGCCTTACAACCATCCGTACTTACGACCACAAAAATAAATAAAAATAGTAAATAAAGAAAGATAACTACATTGGTAGGGTCAAAAAGATGCAATAGAGTACATATTATGTATTTTTCACATTATGTACAATAATTATACGTACATAGATTGAATTTTTATGTTTTATGTACAATTTCTATAACCCGTTTGAATGAAAATGGTCTTGAAAAATATAAATCCGACTTATGACCAGTTCGACTTATGACCTGTCAGTCGGA
Organism: Meta bourneti; assembly: GCA_933210815.1. Lineage (NCBI taxonomy): Eukaryota > Metazoa > Arthropoda > Arachnida > Araneae > Tetragnathidae > Meta > Meta bourneti. The sequence continues at coordinate 26,187,605 of OW119926.1, read as the reverse complement.
ATGGAACTCGGTCGTAAGTCGAAGAGACCCTGTATCCGTATGAATAATTTTGAATATTTTTTTCAAAGTATCACAAATAAATTGTTTTAAAGGGATTTCTTATGAGCCACCTTGGAGCAAAAAGGAAGGTGATTACCATTTTTCTTTTCTGTAAATCAATCAATATTATACCTCTTTTGTCAGATCGTGAAAAAATACAATATATTTTTTTGGAGTTTCGCAGAATTTTAGTGATTAGTTTATGTGTTCGATGAGATGAAAAAAGTTGGAAATCGCTGACCTAAGGAGAACCATTCCAAACTTTTTTCCCCTGTAAGAGAAAAACGTGTTTTTTGTCTCCAAAGCAATATCATACACAAGTTATATCCTGCTTGATACTTCAGTGTAGTTATTTCCAAGAAATCTTTCACTCTTCAAACAATAGAAACAATATGACATTGAAAGAAAAATCTAAGTAGTATCTTTGGTTAAATGAGTCCCAGCTTCTCCCAAATGACTGTTAAATAAGACGCTCAATGTCAAGGTGGAGATACTCGGAATACATTTAGTTTCTAGGTCATTGCAACTCACAAGGACAACTTTCTCTCCAAGCGACTGAAAAAAGGAAAGGGTCTGTTTTTCGAGTCTGGCTTAGGCTGTTTTTATGTGCATTCTAAGCCAGAGGCAAATGTTGTAAGTCCACTTTTGTAAAACAAATTTGTAAGTTCGCTCATGTGTATGCTGAAGTGCTACTTAACAGGTCTCTCTGTGGTCTGAATTGTTTGTTTGATATTTTAAACCTGCTTGAAGTAATCGTGCAAAGGACTTTTTAAACGGCAAGTAGTTGAACTTACATCACACTGAAGGGACACAACGGGCTATTGGCGATGGTGCGGGATCAATCCCGAAGGAAAAGATCCCAGGACAATATGCCTCGTAATTCGGACCACGGTCAGATGTCGAGGTCAGCACCTGAGCTGGCATCCCACTCTCCAAACTTCCGCACCACGCCAACGTGAATGATGCTTGCGGAATATGTCGATTGTTAGGTAGTTAGTTGAATTTACATCGTATTGGAGTAACACGACGGGCTATTGGCGCCGGTCCGGGATCCATCCCGAAAGGAAAGATACGGGGACGATACCTCGTAATTTTGAACCGCGGACAGATGACGAGGTCACACTTGAGCTGTCATCCCACTCTCCAAACTTCCATATCAAGCCAACGAGAGGGCATTTGAGGCCTGGACAGATTTAACGTGCACCAACCCCCACGTACACGACTGTCTGTGGTTGGATCTATTCTTGAACTCGCAACATTCCTGTTAGTAATCCGCGACTCTTCCAATCGAGCTACCTCGGCCTCCTTTTTGAACGGAATTTTGCAAAAATATTTATCGACAGAGGCCTAGGGGATGTCTCCGATACTACATGGTATCGGTAGGTATGAAAGAGTTCAGCCCTAAACTGAAAAAATGTTTGATCGTCTTCTGAGGATGTATAGAAAAAATTTGTTGCTGTTTTTATCTCACTTGACCTAAACAACCTACACTAAGTCTGTGAGTTCGTGCATCTTTGAAAGTCCAAGAGGAGCAGATACTCCCTGGATTCCCAGAGAAGAAAGGAAATGACCAGGAGAGGCTTGTTCCATATTGCATTTCCGACAAGTTGAGAAAATTTTAAAACCACCATCAAAAGAAATTGACATCAAATGTCCACTGGCCAGTCTGCTGATCTCTATCCCGCTCTAATTTGAGAACACGTCCGGGATATATTCTCTGGTACCAGCTATAGGTGGGAGGATTTTCTATAAGATATCGTCCTGAAGTTTCTTTTTCGCAGACTTCTTAAGAAATAAATAATTTATTGCTATGCTTCTGAGATACGTGAGTCACCCCTTCTCAAAATGAACGAGCCCTGTTTCCCTAGCGACCACCACCACCCAAATATGGGGGCCGCGGTAGCCCAGTTGGGAGAGCAACGGATTAGGAACCGGAGGGTTGCGAGTTCGAAACTAGGTCCGGTCAAAGACCGTCGTGTACACGGGGGCTGGTGCAAGTTAAATCTGTCGTGGTCTCAAATGTCCTCACGTTGGCGTGGTGTGGAAGTTTGGTGAGTAGGGTGCCAGATCAAGTGTTGACTCATCATCTGACCGTGGTTCAAAATTACGAGGTGTTGTGCTCTGATCTTTCCCTTGGGGATTGATCCCGAACCATCGCCAATAACCCGTTGTGTTGTTCCAGTGCGACGTTGATTAATTATCTACCTACCCAAATGTGGTGTAACGTACATGTGTCCATGATGTTTGCGCCTGCGAATGGAACTGAAAACAATTAACTTTCGTGGTTGAGACGTCTTTGTGGCAATTCGAAGTTCATTATGAAATTGCGCATTTTGTTTAGAGCGCTTCCATTGTTAAACCCATGTATATAGTCTTGTCTAAAAATAAATATAATTTTTATTTCTAAACAAGAAATTTGGATTTCATCACAGTGGTGTCGGGAGCAGTTCTGATGGTATTGATTCAGTACTGACTTATTTGTTTGTTTGGCTAGTAGTTGAATTTACGTCTCACCGGAGCAACACAGCGGGCTGTAGGCGGCGGTCCGGGATCAATCCCGAAAGGAAAGATCAGAGGCTAATTTTTAACCACAGTCAGAATTGACTTTTGATTTCCATCAATTGCTCGAGTTGAAAAGAAATTGTCATTTAAAACAAAATTAAATTTCCATTTTGAGTCGTGATATTTTTGTTTCGACATGATGAAATTCATACTAAATGAGAAAACAATTATTATTTCTTAAAATTCTATCATCATATATGGCATTGATGATTTTTATCTTTATTACCACGTGTGCTCATGTCCTTTCTTTTCTTTCAGGGGGAAATGCAACTAAGTCATTCAAATTTTGAAGAGCATGCCCCATGAATGGTTGGCGTGTCTATGGATTGTTCGCCAACCCTCGAACCAGCCTACCTCAATCTACCAGGTTGGCGATGTGTGCCAGTATATGCCGTCCCTCTGTCGCCAACTTCCAGAACCTCCCCCAACAGACTCTCACCACCCCCGCTAGAAGCGCACAATCTTCTACCGCCCAACTTACGTGAGTACTATTTCTGTGGCAATGAAGTTTAGAAACGAGATTTCATATGATCCTGCAGAATAATTAATATTTATTATAAGTGTGAAAATAATTTAGGATGAGATGTACGGACCCAATGATTAACAAACTAGTTCGAGGGCAAACTGACTATGTGGAAAATGTCGACTCCCATACTTGAGGGGTGTAGATATGATTTTAAAAATTTACAAATTTTTCCCATCCATAAGCAGGGTTTTTTCCGGCCCATTGCTGTATCAGATTAAAATTTATCTTTCACTAGTTTTGGAAGTCATCGTCACAAGAAGATAGGTAAATTCAAAAATGTACAAAATGATTTATTTTCCCAACAACTAAATTCGGCCCATCTATCGATTCCATCCCCGTCTTATTAGAAGGCCGCGGTATCCCGGTTGGAAGAGTAACGGATTAGCAATCGGAGGGTTGCGAGTTCGAATCCAACCAAAGACCGTCGTATACACAGGGTCTGGTGCACGTTAAATCCATCGTGGCCTCAAATGTCCTCACGGCGTGGTGTGGAAGTGGGGTGCCAGCTCAGGTGTTGCCTCCGTCGTCTGACCGTGGTTCAAAATTACGCATTGTCCTCGTATCTTTTGGGATTGATCCCTGACCGTCACCAATAGCCCTTCGTGTTGCTCCAGTGAGACGTTAATTAAAATACCTACCTATTACATTTCCCATCATAAGTAACAAATAATTATTCACACTAACTTTATTACCGTTATCCAATCACATTAAAGCAGGTAGATAGTTAAATTTACGTCGAATTAGAGCAACACAACATGCTATTGGCGACGGTCCGGAATCAATCCCGAAGGGAAAGATCGGGTGCAACATATCGTAATTTTGAACCACGGTCAGATGGCGAAGTCAACACCTGGTCTGGCATCCCGCTGTCCAATCTTCCACACCATGCCAACGGGAAGACATTTGAGGCCAGGACAGATTTGAAGTTTACCAGCCCCCCATGTAAACGACGATCTTTGGTTGAATCGAGTCCCGGACTCGCAACCCTCTGGTTGCTAATCCGCTCTACCAACTGGGGGCTACCCCCAATCACAAGAAAGATCATCGAGGAAATGAACAGGCTCATCTTTCTGTAGGTTCTGTCCGGTCAATCTATAAGGTTTATTCACTGAAAATTGAACCGATTAATTACAATTAAAATCTGAATGCATTTTAGAATCCGGAAAATTAGTATGCACAATTAATATAGTGAATAATTAAGCTTTTAATTTTTCATCTCTTAAAATGGCATTCAGCACAAGTTGGTATATAAATATTCCAGATAAATTGAAGCTGAGAAGGTATATTTAAGTATTCTCTAATTTGGTATTCTGATTAGATGAAGTACTAAAGAGTACTTTGAAGAGTACTATGAAGTACTTTCAACATAAGGTCTCAAACATAAAACCCCCATAAAAACAAACAAAAAACTAATTTTTTATGTGTAAAATACAGTAACCATACAAGGAAACAGGCTTTACTCGTAATGTTTTTTTTTTCAAAATTTGTTTTAGCTTATTGCCCTACAAAGGGTTATAAGTATCCAATTTCAAGTATAGGAACGATATATTGAAAAACCTAACTTTATTAACCTCTATTGAACTTGAATAATATTGCGGATATTTCAAATGGTTTTTGAATTTGTATGTTATGCCTCTAATGTTTCCCTTTTTTATTCAGCTTAAATCATTTAGTTAATTTCGCCTCTTGTTTTCACACTCCCTTTGAACCCCGAAAATTGCTGTCTCAGCACCCATTGTAAATACTTTCCCAGGGTCCCTCTCCGTTTGCATTCTCAGCCCCGCTGACATTATGCAAATATGTTTTTCTGGTTATGACCATCATCATGACCAGAAAATCAAGACCCTCATCGAGCTGCCTGCTATAATTAATTTCTCTAATAAAATAATATAGTCAAAATTTAATCATGTTTTTTAGCATATGTATTTGAATACGTGAAAACAAAAATTGTCTTGGTCAAAAGAACGGAACATCTTATTGAATCGAATAGAAAGATAGTTTCGGGTAATTCATTGCCAAAAAGTGTAGACTGGGAATTAAATATAGTCATGTAATGATTTATAGAATTTAGAAGAATTCTGAAGTATTAAATTTTGCTCTAACTTTCACTGGATGTATTTCTCTTTGCTGTGTCAGTAAAACTTTTCATGTACATGTATATGTCAATTACTTGATGTTTTCTTGTATTTCGTACAGCTTGACCAAGTATGGAAGTATGGTCTTTGCGCTATAAAGCACAACCAGCATTTAAATCCAACACACCTGATGTTAAGGTAACGAATTTCAGAGAAAAGGAATTATCAATCGGTTGGGTTCAAACATTTTTGCTGTTTGAAAACGATTGAAAAATATATTCTATTTAACAGGAAAATGATTCACTTTATATTTTTTATTATAAAAAGCAATCAACCAGACGTTTAAATTTTGCACGCATTTAAAGCCAAGGTATTTCAGAATTATAGTGGAATTATCAATCGTTTGGATTCAAACATTTTTGTTATTTGAAAACGATTAAAAAATGTATTAAGTAAATCATCTCAACAAACAGCAAAGCAAAATTTTTCAGCTAACTTAGAAATGAACTTATTGCAAAAAATGAATTGTCTGCGCAACCCTACTGTATCATTTAGTTTTAGTTTAAAAGGAATAAGTTATGGTACATATCCCTTTGATCGCAGAGAAGGGATTCTAATGGTGCACGCTTTTTAATCTTATTCTACATCGATAGATAGCAGCACCATAGCAGAGTCTTAAGTTGATGCATAGGTAACGAATTTCAGAAAAAATAATTATCAATCGGTTAGGCTCAAACATTTTTGCTGTTTGAAAACGACTGAAAAATATGTTCTATTTAACAGGAAAATGATTCACTATATCGTTTTAATTATAAAACACAACCAACCAGGATATTAAATTTTGTATCCAGGCTATTAAATTTGTACAGTATCCCTTTGATCGTAGAAAAGGGATTTTAATGCGATACGCTTTTTAATTTTATTCTTCACCGATAGATGGCAGCACTACAAAGATCTTTTCAGTCTTAAATTGTGCATGGTTTGAATGGAGTGATTTCATCACAGCTGCATTACACAGCTATCAAAATAATGAAAGAAGGGCATTACGCAGTTTGGATTCTCGAATTATCACGCTTTCGGAATTTCACGGACAGTCACGAAACTATCATGTTTGATGTATTATGAAGCAACCTTTCATAATAATGTTTTTTCTTTTGGAAAGTGCATTTGTATCATTTGATAAATCAAAAAAAAATATTTATTTGAGTTTGCTTTAGAAAAATTCGTCCGTCCCAAGTAAGAAAGTCGTCAATATCAGGGGAGGGAGAAAGTAGGATTTGGAGACAGTCATTCAAATACCGGTTTTAAAGATTATATCGAGGACCGAAATATGAATACCGGTTTTGAAAATTATATCGGAGGCCGAAATATGAATACTGGTTTTATAAATTTTCCTGGTGCTTTGAATGTGCCATTCTATTTTACTCAGATGTTTTATTAAAAGAAAAGGCATTCGTAAAAATGGATGCATAATTTTTCTGGCAACTTCGTTTCTAAGATTCCTTTCCTATTATCACGTTTTAAACAAATTTGCCAAATTGTAAATAATTTTTCAAAAATTGCATTAGGCAGTTGCATTCACTGTTTCTTTTTGCAACCTCTTCTGAAAGTGTCTTCAAAGTTTGAACTCTAAGGGTTTATTTTTGAAGATTTATATTTATTTAATTGTCATTTCTCTACAGAAAAGTATTCAATTACAGAGAACAAAAATATGATCAAAAGATGCAAGAAAATAGATACGCCCAATGTGTGACCATTATGATATGTGTATTTTTTCTAAACCGTAGTATAACTAATCAATTTATTAATTTATTGATGTACGGAACTCGCATCTAATGCGTCTTATAACAGTCTTGTCAGTGTCTTTAAAAAAAGTAGAACTAAAAACTGGTATTGAAAATTTCCGTCGACAATTTACCGCTATTGATAATGCCGGTACTTTTCACATACCACAGGGAAGAGACCCTAAAATGGGAAAAGTGCTATAATAAACAACGTTTTTTCTATGTTCAAAAGTTATTTTCTATATTCAAAAGTTATTTTCTATATTCAAAAGTTATTTCTTTTCATTGTATTTGTGCTAATGAAAATGTGAAAGTACAAATAAAAGAGAATACAAATAATACATTTGTACGTGTGATACATTGAGTACTTTGGAGTCATATTTGTATTTTTGAAGGAGCCCGTCATCTTACTTAGTACTAGATCCTAGTTACAAAATTGAAGAGCGTGGTAACAAACCCCCACATAGGGCCCTTGAAAAAAGTTTTTTGCATTGCTATGTTAAAATTTTTTATTCGTTTATAATTTAACAAAGATGTATAATCAATCAACTGTATGAAGGTTGGTTAGTTGTGTTTTATGGCTGCCAAATATGCCAAGGGCCAAACACTAGACAAACAAGCAATGGACACACACAAGGAAAGCTTTGCTGACACAGAAGAGAGAAATACACTCGGGTAAGGTACAGGAATAGAACCTGCGCTGCCTACAACTCGCTGGTTGCTAGCGCAGTAGACAAACCTGGACTCACGTCGACCCCACTGTATAAAGGTGGTAGGTAGGTAGCTGAATCAACGTCGTACTGTAGCAACACAACGGGCTGTTGCCGACGGTTCGGGATCGATCCCGAAAGGAGAGACACGAGGACAACACCTCGCAATTCCGAACCACGGTCAGAGGACGAAGTCAGTACCTGAGCTGCCACACCACTCTCCAAAATTCCACACCACGCCAACCTGAGGACATTTGATGCCGCGACAGATTTAAAGTACACCAGCCCCCATGTACTCGACGGTCTTTGAATGGATCGAGCTTCGAACTCGCAACTCTCCGGTGGCTACTCTGCCAACCGGGCTACCGCACCCCCACATTGTATGAAAGAAAAGAGAAAAATGTATACATTTATGAAGTTAGACATTTAGTATGTTTATGTAATTTTATTTCATATGGTTATGGCTGCAGATGTGTGTAGGGTCTATCTGGAAAACCTCCTCTGATTACTTCATTTTTAATTACATGACATTTGTATTTTGTTTTAGTATCTTTTTCGACACTTTATTGAACTGTTCAACTTCTGAATGAAGCATAGTTAACGAACTTTTCCTTTTACGTATTTCAGCTCAAGACCCCCGTCAGTGGTCCAGACAACACGTATTCACATGGCTGGAATGGTGTGTCGATAATTTCTCCATCGTACCATTGGATGTAGACAATTTTTATATGAACGGTAAGCATGCTTTATGTAGTTGGGAAATAAATTGATTCTATAGATTCTTGTAGTGAAAAATATTTTTGAAGTATTTTAGTTAGTTAGTTAAAGATACGTATGTATAGATGCTCAGTTTATTAGTAATAAGACCTCGCATCTATTGAGAACCACTTCCTGGTCACCAGGGTAACGGAATTGCGAACCAATTGACGTTACCCTGGTGCACGGGTTCGCGTTGTACCTCATATACATACCATACATTCGAGGCACAAACCGCTTATAGAGGTCACATATTCACTCTAGACTGACAAACATCCATACCCCGGATTCGAACCAAGAACATTTAGATCTAGACGCCATCATCCTTGCCACCAGCCCGATTGGTCGGCTCATTTCAGAAGTGTCATTTGACAGTTCCTTATAGACTGTTTTTATGATGTAGCTTAACAATGGGTTCAATGAATCGTCGGCTTAGAATAGAAACTCATTAATTGACATTTTTTATCGAGGACACTAAATACATATTTTCATGATAATGAGAAATAAATAGTCATGTCGTAATCTTTTAAAAAGATATACAACACTATCAAAATACTCTAATTTTATTTTTTTTAACTAAAAACTAATTGTCTTTAAACAGCTGTGTAGCAAAGATTGTTTTGTCAGTTAATGAATGTATGTTTTGAGCCGACTATATACGATCATTATATTGTTTGCATTTTCCAAAAATCAGGAGATGATAACTATTAATTAAGATATTGATATTATTTTTCTTTATTCCTTTACAGATTTTAAATATTTTTATTGTATAATACGGAATTGAGAGTACCCCATACAGTGCTTTAACCACAGCCCGTTTGCTAAACAAAAAATAGAGCTGAAAACCGGTATTTAAAATCTCCATCCGTAATTAATCGGTATCGGGATTGTCAGTAATTTTCAAACCCGAAATCAGTGACTAGCTATCAGTGACCCTTTGCACTTTGACAGAGATAAGATGAAATGTTTGTAATTTGTCTTTGACTGATGAAATCTTCGGATGCTCATACCCATGTCTTTAGGAGGTCGTTTGATCTCTGATAACGATTCCACACGACTTTGTTGACTCGATACATCGCCTGGTCTTTCGCAGGATTCTAGCGTTCTCATCTCAAAAGCTTTATATGTCTTGTTGGATCCTACTGAAAACCCAAAACAACAATTTCTTCTACTATCTATTGTTACTACTACTGCTGATTGTTTCTAGCAGCTTCTGCTTTTAGTCCTATGAGACAGTCCAAATTCGCAATTTAAGCAAGAGTCATAATGACCTCCTATTAACTCTCCAAGTGATTTCGACGAGATATTTCGTCATCAAGATATTGCCTAGTTTTTTATCATGACAAGAACTGGTCAGTTTTCATCTAATGACGAGATATCTCGTCCATCAAGATCTGGTCAGCTTTGTTATTGACAAGATACGTCGTCAAGACAACAACTAGGAGGGTTAAAAACAGTTTATTGAGGGATAACTCAAAAATTATCATCTGGGTGGAGCCTTCTACTGAAACCAAAAGACAGCAATTATTTATACTGGCATCCTATAAGACAATCCAAATTTGTAATTTAACGACGAGTCACAATGACCTCCTTTTGACCCTCTAATTGGTTTCGACGAGATATCTCGTTCATCAAGATCTGACTCATTTCGCTGATGATGCTGATCTCGACATCAAGATATTGCCTATTTTTGATGATGACGAACAAGATCCTGTAAGTTTTCTTCTATTGACGAGGTATCTCGTTCAACAAGATTTGGTCAGTTTTGTTATTGACAAAATACGTCATCAAGCAATCGCTAAGAGGGTTAAAAACAGTTTATGTTGAGGGATACAGTTAATACACAATTTTCTTTTGCATTTCTGAATTCATGACTAAAAGTTATGCGATACATATACATTTTACGCTTCAATTCGACATTTGATACGACGATATTTCCAATTTTGCTCATTTTTAATATGTATTTCACAGATATTGTATTTTTTGTGCTTCTATAGTTCCCAGTATAGCAGTGCTGACAGAAATACTAAAATTGAAAGTCATAATAGCTTTAATATCGCTCACATAATTTCATGTAGTGGTCTCAAGAAAACTATTCAGTTGAACATTTTCAATCGAGAACCTTATTAAGGTCTGCTTATCAGGCCGATTTCGATGCAAAATTCCATGTATGTCTTTACGATAGTTGCAACCAATTTGTAATATTGTTCAATTGAGAAATTTAACCCATTAACGGACAACGTCCCTTTTTTGGGACGCATATTTATATGGCTTTAAAACCATGACCATTGTAAATAAGTTATTATTCTTTTACTCAGCAGATTATTATGTATTCTAACTATAATAAAAAATAGACGCAAAGCGTTAAAAAATAAAAATAAAATAATTACAAAAATTCATACAGCACCCTTCTAAAGACTGTAGAAGATGGGAACAATCAATATTTTTCAAATAAACATCATGGTTGAATTCTGGCCCTTAATGGGTTAAAACAGAAAAACAGCTTTCAAGTTTAGATTTTAGATTGAATGTTTAGTTTATGTCAAATCTTAAAATTGTACGATTTATTAAATTTTTAAATGTTTATGTGAATGGAGGTTGAGACTTTCTATTTGTATTCTAATGGTTAGCTTACTATTTTGTTACCTACATGGTCAGATAAAAAAAATCCTACCTTGAATTTTTTCAGAACTACATTTTAACTTTTAACATACACGACACCCTTTTCTTCAATTTTTTGTCACATATGTTTACTCGGTTCTTCATTGTCTTGCGGTTGGGCAGCTTGTCCGTTTATGAACCTTGCTATCATTTAACCAAACTAACCAATTTAAAATCTTTATTTTAATTCCAAACCTTTGTTGCATTTAGAAACGTACACCTACCTAAATCTACTGACAACTAAAGTGTAAGTAATTAACGTCGCACTGGAGCAACATAACAGGTATCGGCGACTGTCCGGGATCAATCCCGAAGGGAAAAATCAAGGACAACGCCTCGTAATTTTGAATCAATGCCAGATGACGAGAACTACACGTGAACTGGCACACCACTTTCCAACTTCCACACCACGGGGCCTTTGAGGCCACGATACATTTAACGTGCACCAGCCCTCGTGTACACGACGGTCTTTGGCTGGACGGAGCTTCGAACTCGCAACAATCCAGTTGCTAATCCGTTAGCCTTCCAACTGGGCCACCGCGGCCCGACAACTAAAAGGATATAGTCGATATATGTTATCCTGAAAGTTGATACCCCTGTAAGGTAAACCATAACAAACATAAAAATCTATATCCACGAGAAGTTAACATTACGTTTTAATAGTTTATATTAGGTGCTTGATGGAAACGTTTCCGTGGTGAATAAGAGCGATGGCTTTGTTATCTAGATTTCTTGATAAATGCGAGCAAAAATTATTGAAGTTCTCACGTTCCCCTCCAAAGTCCTTAACCTTTGTACCGTGCCATTGTGTAATTGTGTTTTCTTGTTAATGGGTCAGTTAGACCATCTTCGACTGACGTCACGCTCTGGAGGCCGCGTGGGAGATGCGATCGGTTGCTAGGTTTCAGATTCCGTCTGTCAAATGGCCCCTGTGCGACTTTTAAATACCTACCTACCGTCTGTCAAAGGGATGTCCAGTTGTGATGCTCCAGTGCGACGTTAATTACCTACCTACCGTCTGTAAAATGCAACGAATTATAAGTTGAGTATTCCAAAAACATTTTAGGGCCGCGGTACCCCGGTTGTAAAATAACGGACTAGCAACTGGTGCTAGTCCGTTACTTTAATAGGTGCTTTAGTCGGTGCTAGTCCGACTAAATCTGTCGTAGCCTCAAATGTCCTTACGTTGACTTTCTGTGGAAGTTTGGAGAGTGGGGTGCCAGCTAAGGTGTTCTCGTCATCTGACCGTTGTTCCAAATTACGAGTCGTTGTCCTTGATCTTTCCCTGCGGGATTGATCTCGGACTGTTGCCAATAGCCCGTTACGTTGCTCCACAGTGCGACGTTAATTAAATACCTATCTACCTACCTTTCTCATCTGATGACCGCCTTGGCTCAGTGGGTTTGCTAACCGGCTTACGAGTTCTAGGCTGCGCAGGTTCGATCCCTGTAAGTTAGGTGTAATTAGACTTCTTTTGTCAGCCGGGTGGAACCGAACATTCATAATCTGACAGGTTCATGGGACGGGAGAGGACGCCCCTTCATTGATTCATCATCTGATTGGTCCGCAAGACATAGAGGTAGACTTTCGCCAATTTTGTCGCCACTCATTGAAATGAGCTTCCTCCCTGGATGTATTTCTCTCTTCTGGGTCAGTAAAAACTTTCATTGTGCGTGTGTGTCTAGTATTTGATTGCGTCTGGAGCAGCATGACAAAATATGGCCCTTGCGCCATAAAACCCCAAACCAACCATTGAAATGCGCATTCAAACACATACCTTGCCATTAGATGTTATATCACCACACGAAGCGATAAAATACCAAATCGGTCAATCATGTCAATTTTCCATAGAGCAGTCATGTGACTACTAGTCAACATGTTGGTCACACTTTTTGAAGTTCCTCTCAATAGCGATGCTCAGTCTAATTATACAGGGTGAGTCTAAATTGTTTTTACAAAATAAGAAGGGTGATAGTACCCATCCAGACGAGCAATAATTACCATGGAACATAGGGTCGCATTCCACTCTGAGAGGCAGAAAAGAGGCAAGTCGAAACGCGTCGAGCATGAACAAGTCATCGCCTTTGACGTCGTTTCGTACCTGCCTACGTAGCATATCTCCTAAGCAAGATTTTTCTTCTGGGGGCACATGAAATCTTTAGTGTACCAGACGCCTGTGGACTCGGCTGAAGATCTCGTAGCGAGAATCGGTGTTGCCGCAGACAAAATTAACACAACACCAGGAATCTTCGAGAGGGTGCGCCAGTCATTCCTTCGCCGGTGTGAACTGTGCAACGACACACGTGGCCGCCACTTTGAGAACTTGCTGTGAGTTTTTCTCTGATCAATAAAACAGATTGTGCAACTTTTGGTATCGTTCATTCGCTTTCCCAACACTGTTATAAGTTCATGTTGAAATTCTAATTTTACACTTTTCTGCCTCTCAGTGGAATGCGACCCTATGTTCCATGGTAATTATTGCTCGTCTGGATGGGTACTATCACCCCTCTTATTTTGTAAAAACAATGTAGACTTACCCTGTATATCACGTGTATGATTTTGACCTCTACTGTAGTATCATGGATGCACAGTTCCTAAAAATATTCGGCGGCGGTAGCCCAGTTGGAAGAGAAACGGATTAGCAACTTGAGGGTTACGAGTTCGAAACTCTGTCCAGCCACTGACTGTCGTGTACACGGGGGCTAGTGCACGTTGAATATGTCGTAGTACAGTAATTAAAAAAATATTTATTTACCCCACCCACTCTCAAACCACATCAAAACTAACATACTCGCATTCTTATTTGTTTTGTCTTATATTCACACCATTGGTAAAATTCTAAAAAATACTTTCCAGTGCTATTTAGGGGCCGCGTTAGCCGGTTGAAAGAGTAGCGGATTAACAACCGGAGGTTGCGAGTTCGGAAGTCTATCCAACCAAAGACCGTCGTGTATGTGGTGGCTAGTGTATGTTAAATCTGTCGTGACCTCAAATGTCCTCGCGGTGGCATGGTGTCGAAGTTTGGTGAGGTGCCAGCTCAAGTGTCCACCTCGCATCTGACCGTGGCTCAAAATTACGGGGTGTTGCCCCCTTATCTTTCCTTTCGGATGGATCCCGGACCGGCGCCAATAGTCCGTCGTGTTATTCTAGTACGATATAAATTGAACTAACTACCTAACAATCGACATATTCCGCAAGCATCGTTGGCGTGGTGTGGAAGTTTGGAGTGAAGTTTTGAGTGGGATGCTAGCTCAGGTGCTGACCTCGACATCTGACAGTGGTCCAAATTACGAGGTATATTGTCCTGGGATCTTTTCCTTCGGGATTGATCCCGCACCATCGCCAATAGCTCGTTGTATCCGGTAGGTAGGTATTTTAATTAACGTTGCACTGGACCAACACAACGGCTATTAGCGACGGTCCGGGATCAAACCCGAAGGGAAAGACCCAAGGACAACGCCACGTAATTTTGAACCACGGTCAGGTGACGACTTCATACTTGAGCTGGCACCCCACTCTTCAAATTCCACACCATCGTGAGGACATTTGAGGCGACTTCAGATTTAACGTGTACTATCCCCCTTTGTACACGTCAGTCTTTGGTTGGATTCGAATTCGCAACCCTGGGGTTGCTAATCCTTTCTCTACCAACCGCGCGTTCCGGGATTCATCCCGGACGTCGCTAATAATCCGTTGTGTTGTTCCAGTGCGACATTAATTGCCTACCTATAAATGTTCTTCACTAGTCTTGCCTTCACAAGTAGATTGGACATGGGTAGAATTGACAATATTTAGCTTAATGTCTTTCTGTCTTTGCAGGTCGCGGCTTGTGCCTGCTGAAGAAACACGACTTCTGCGAGCGAGCTCCTAGGTGTGGGGATGTCCTGTACAACGCCCTTCAGATCCTCCTCCAGAGCAAAGAGAAGCCGGCCAGCAACGGCCACTGCAGCACCATTCCCAACAACATATCAGCATCCCTTTTGCAGCATGCGGTACAGGAGAAAGGTGAACAAATACTTCAATCGTAATAACTCCTACTAATTAACTTAAGGTGTATGTATACACTAGAAATCACGAAAATTGACCAGACTATAGATTTTGTTTTTATTGCTTCAAAATATTTCCCAATTTCTTAGCTCTTAAACGATAACAAGATCTTGTAAATATTAGGAACACTTTTCTGGTTACAAGGGTTTTTCTTTATGTACTGTCTACATATACAAACATGTTTTCGAAACTTTAAACTCACTTTCTGAAGAACTGTTTTTTCAATACGATGCTTTGTTCAGAGATAACTGAACAATGAATTGATCTATTATAGTTATTTTTGTATCATAATCTATATAATACAGTGGATGTTTTGAACCTTAATCAGTTATAAGTTAAGAAATTATTTTAGTTGATTTTTAAATCTTAAAATTCCTGAAAAATCTTGGTGAAAACAATTGTAAAAAATTACCTATTCCCTCTAGCAACTTGATTGATGGTCAAAACATGAAGAATAATATTAGGAATAATTTCAAGCAGGAATTGTCTTTCTGAACAAATTAGAATTTGAGGTATCACTGTTAAAAAACATGCTAATTAGCTGATTATATCTAAATTAGATAATTAGTAATTTGCTTAATCTGATTTTTCTTGATGAAATGATGTTAAGCACAAACAAATGACTTGATAAAAAAAACTGGGTTTTTAAAGTCAAAATTGAAAACAAATCTTCTACTATATTCATACACCTTAATACTATGTTGTAATACTCCAACTCAAAATGAGAGTGGGTGCCAGCTCAGGCGTTGACCTCGTCATCTGACCCATCACCGTGGTTCAAAATCACGAGTTGTCCTTGGATCGGGAGTGATCCTGGATCGTCGCCAATAATCCGTTCTTCTGCATGAAAATAATTCCATCTTCCGTCCATCTGCCATGAGAACTGTTCCACCCACAAAGTCTTACCCTCTGTTGCCAGGGACAGCAGTAGTCCAGGTAGTAGAGTAGCGGATTTGCAACCGGAGGGTTTGGAGTTCGAAACTCGATCCAACCAAAGATCGTCGTGTATCGATTGGTGTACCGAACTGTATCCAACAGCCCTTTGTGCGACGTTAATTCAACTGCCTACCCTGTCTACTGCCACAGAAACGAACCGTATCCTATTTCCAATTGGGGAATAGGTGATAATTTATTTAAGTTGGTCAAGTCGGCGCACTTGAATCTTATCACTTACCTCGTCGAAACCACTTGGAGGGTTAACAGGAAAACATTTCTTGGTTTCTTGGCCAGATCCGTCCCTTGTACCATATAAAACCACCTAACCATCCCTTCTCTTTGCTTAACTCAGAGTTGATTTTTTTACCCGAGTTCTCTCACTTTGGTTTGCTGTTATTCTAACTCAGAAGTGCACAACGTGAGGTCTGATATCTATTAACACTGGACTAGGCTATTAGCACTTTACTAGACCAGTGGACCAGACTATTAACATTAAACTAGATCACTATACTAGGCTATTAACACTGGAAGGGACCAGATAAACATTTTTTTTTTCATTTTAAGTGGTTGTTTGGACTAAATTTTCTAAAAGGCAGATATAAGAATGTCAGTGAAATAAGAAGAAAAAGATATAAGTCGAATTCTTTGGTGTAGTGAGCCCAGTGGTGTGCCAATATACATAACGACACAGCCAAAATTACAATTATACTATCTACACTATATACAATCAGGGATTCGTGTCCCTGGGAGCTGCAAACAGGGATATATGGTATCTACTCAAACGGCCGGCTCGAACGAGCGCCAAAAACCACCTGCTCAACTCGAGCTCTGTAACAGTTCTGGTCTTGTTTTGCAAGTTTCACTGGGAGACAATTCAATCCCAGGGGGGCGTCGTGCACCCCTAAAGACTATCTGGACGGCAGTTAGACCACCATGAAAGAACACCCCGATAGATGTTTCGGGATTTTCTACCGGAGGTCAGTGGTGTTGACCTCTGACCCCGAACTGTTGCTAGGACGTCCCACAGGGTCACATTATTCTATGTTCATGGAAGCCAAAGTTTCTCTTCCTTAGAGAACTCGTGTACAGCGTTTCCCGGACCAGGTATGCACCGATCTGCAACTGGAGACAATTCGACTTCAGTGTTCAACGACGTGTGTCGAAATTTAGATTTTCGCATAAATGATTTCTACAGAAGCCTGGAAAAGAGCAAGTTTAAGAATGGTAGCGAATTCCCCGAAAGTGTTAAGAATCTTTGAACGCAAATTCGTGTACGAACAAACTCTTTTAAGGGGGCTTAAGACCTTTAAACCTTCCAAAAATTCTATTTTTCGAAAAAGATATATGTTGAAGTACAGACATTTTTGATAATTTTGACATCAACTGTATGAAGAAATTCCAATAAATAACAGATACGAAAGAAAATCGAAAGTTACACTGAGCAAAACAAGGACTTCGATGGACTGCTTGCCACAGACGATAAATGACGGGTGTTTAGAAGCTGGAGAATTTTGATGGTTAACAATAAAGTCATAGGGCGTTAGACAATAAAAAATTATTTTAAATTTATATTTATATTAATTTACTTATAATTATTTAATCTTCAACTATGGAATGCATTTAATAATAAACTTAAAAGTGAATATGATGATCTTTTGTACCTCCACAATCAAGAAGTATATTTCTCTCTTGTCTCTTGAAATCTGATTTGATTCAACTTGCTATCTTAATTTAACGCAATATACTTTTGATTAAGTACTATAAATAATTATATATTTTAGATATTGAATGGTTATTTGATATTGTCAGAGAATGTGTAACATTTTTTATTGTGAAAAAACAGCGGTAACCGAAATTCTATCTTTAAAGCTGTTTTCTCGGCTGTTTTTTATAAAAATTTCTGATTGCGCGCATATCTAAAGTACTATTTGAGTAAATGGTTAAAAAATTGGCACACATATTCCTTATAGATCCATGTTTGTTCTAAAACCAGAATATTGGAATAATTGTATTATTTTGGAACTTCGGGGAAGAAATTGTTGTCATCGTATCAGAATATTTACTGCATCAATGAAACATTGTTAAAAAACATTTTTTAAATATTTCTTGGTTTTTCTGGTTTTAGTGTAAATTCAAATTTATTGAATAACATACACTAAAATTCATTTGTATACATTTATTTTTTATATGCAATCTTGCGCGCAAGAGCTGTTCATCAAACCTTTGCTCACCATGAAGCTATACATTAACGAGCTCGACACTAAAACGCAAGCTAGTATTTATTTATTGGTTGGTTGTAGAATGTATTTTATACCTTAAAAAAAATGCAGGAACATAATGAAAAAAAGTATTCCATTTCATGCAGTACTTAAAAAATTGCATAGCTTTGAAAATGACCTAAATTTCTATTCTAATTGAGTGGTTTAAAGGTTGTAAGAGAGAGACCCCTTAAATACGAATCAAAATAAGAATAAATTGAAGGCTAATTTAACGGGGGCTCTCAGGGAATCACTTTCATATATCCTTTGAACAAGTTAGTCTTCCCTGCCTGACTTGTAACAGGTTTTGACCCTTTTGACCAATCGATTCTTTCCTAGGTATTTTGGTATTTTCAATTAACGTCACACTGGAGCAACACAACGGGCTATTGGTGATGGTCCGGAATCAATCCCAAAGGGAAAGATCGAGGACAACACCACGTAATTTTGAACCACGGTCAGATGACGATCTTTCCTAGGATTCTTTCAACCGATGAGTGTGTTTATTTAGCCATTGTAATTAACCTAGGGTGAGAGAAATACTACACTAGTCGGAAATCTCATGACGCTCCGGGGGTTGAAAAAGGTATTTGAAGAATATTTAGGATTTCACCAATAGGATTATTTCCTGATTAGTGCGTCTTTTGAATAAAAATATAACTTTTCACATTGTTGTTAAAAAAATAATTCCCCCTAAAATGGATATTGTTGCGATCCTTCCTCACTAACACCTTCCCTCCTCCTTCAAATTAATACACGCGGCCCGCTCTCTTCACAATTCGGCCAACAGCATGAAGTTGTGCACCCCTGATCTAACTAATAACGCTTATGATGAGAATTGCTGTCACTGATGCCAGAAAACGAGCGCAATTGTAAAAAGTTAATACCGAAGACTTTTTCTGTATGGATTGTCGGTTTTACATTTTGAGTCTGCCACGCTTGACCACAAAATCCAAATTACCTACCACGCTTGAAATGAAACCCAAACCCCATAAAAAATGTTGTAGACGAATTTCAGAGCTGATAAGACGTTTATTTCCATGGTTCTTACTGAAGTATTAGTGGCTTCTAATAAGATCTGCTACTTGAGTTCATAAGGGCAAAATCCGGACATCGCCATCTCCAAGTGTAGTTAAATAGCTTTTTAAAGAAATGCATTTATCGCTATCTTTGCTATGCGATAAACTAAGGAAATCAATCCATGGCTATGTATTCAACCTAATTTCTAATCTCGTTTTATCTCGTGATATCTCGTCCTGTCAAGTCTGTTGTACCAACATTCGCACAAGAAAATACTCTGACTAGTTTTACTTAGATGCACTATATTTCAGAGCGTTTTATAGAATTATTTAACATTATTAGATTAACATTGGCATGAAAAGTTTCATTACGAAAATATTCATTATATTTCTCTAAATATATGCTGCTTTAAGATACTAGTTAAAATTGAGGTGTATTAAACCTCCAATAGTCAGTAGTGGGAGCCCAATTGGAAGAGCAACGGATTACCAACCGGAGGGTTGCGAGTTCGAAACTCGGTACAGCCATAGACCATCGTGCACACGGGGCTGGTGCACATTAAATCTGTCGTAGCCTAAAATGTCTTCACGTTGGCGTGGTGTGGAAGTTTGGAGAGTGGAGTGCCAGCTCAGGTGTTGACCTCGTCATCTGACCGTGGTTCAAAATTACTTGGTGTTCTCGGTCCTTTCCCTTAGGGATTGATCCCGGACCGTCACCAATAGCCGTTGTGTTGCTACCAATATTCACTGGTTAGTTTTTAATGATTGTGCAGCGGTGCATTTGAGACTCGAATATTTTCTTTCCTAATTGCACGTGCATTAATTATTCAATTTTTAAAAACTACATAGTATTTATACTTCATACTAAAATAAAAATAATAACTAAAAATTGTATTATTATTAAATATATGCTGCTTCAGTATACTAAATACATACTGCAGTCGCAATTGAAGCGTACTAAGCCTCCAATAGTTACTAGTCTTTTTTTAATGAATGAGAACGGTGCATTTTGTGAGAGACTCGAGCGATTTCTTTACTCCTTGCATTACTTATTCAATTTTTAAAAACTACATAGCGTATATTAGGACATTCAAGGTGCTAAATACAGACTAGTCATAATTGAGGCTCATTAACCCTTCACTAGTCACTATAGATCTGCCTTAGAAGCAATCTCAAATGTCAACTCAAATTGTGCCCAAGATGTCCATTCACTTCTGCAGAAACTCATGTGCTTAGAGAAAAGGTGCACTCTTTTCAGTGGATTACCGCACATATGCATTGAGGGAAATGAAGCTGCATATCAATTGGCAAAGGAAGCCAGAGAATTAAATGTTGAGCAAACCCCAATAACTTACTGATTCTAATGCTTTGTTAAAATTCAAACTCATATCACAAAAAGATTAAAATAAAACAACAAATATGTGAAATTAAGACCGAAGGTAAAACCACCACCACAGACTGAGAACAGGACATTTTAAAGGAATGAAAATTAACTGGTGGAACCAGAACGTACAGACATTGTAACAACTGTCTGGGCGTTGAACTCACACCTCATCATATATTCACATGCACTGCAATAGTACCTGCTCTTCAAACCATCGATTACCATCCTGAAAAACAGCTTTATAGCGAGAAAATAATCGACATCGACAAAGCTATGAAAAATGCACACGGTGACATCTGACTCAGATATGGACACGACAACAATAGTCACCAGTCATTTTTTAATAAATGAGATAGGGGTGCAATTGTGAGACTCGAACATTTTCTTTCCTAGTTGCATTACTTCAATTTTTAAAAGCTATATAAAAAAATTAGGACATTAAAATAAAAATAACTGCAAAAAATGTATTATTATTGATATGTATTATTGAATATGTGCTGCTTCAATATACAGTTATAATTGAGATGTATTAATGAAAAATAACAATTGTAGGTTAGACTCCTTAGAATGTCGGACCCCGAACAAATACCACTCTTAAAATTGGCTAAACTATATAGAAAGGCTTGATGCGAAAGCAGTTTAGTAAACAGGCCTTGAACGTTATGCGAAAGATACAAAATTAACACCTTTGCGGGCTCACTTTTCACGTGTCTGGAATTGAAAGATCGAACAATTAAATAATAGCATCCTGAGAAGTGGAACAAGGTAATATTTATGAATTGTCCAGTACAACTCTGTGTTGTAACGTCGTGGTATGAATTTAAGTTGTGGCGAGTGGATATAGGCATAGAAACAACTTTGAAACAAACAGTACATTTGATTACATTAAATTTACAGTGGTCAAACAATTTAAGGCAGATTTCGAGGCTAAATGAAAATTAAGACAAAATGATTTCAGTCTCGCGATTCCATCGAAGCAGAACAGCTCTGCTCCCGTTCACTTTCAAAACTTCAACAGATGTCTGTCGAGGGGTCAGGAATGAAAGTCGCCGCTCCTCCAGTTACTCGTTAATCAACGGGGACAGTTACCAGAAAAGGGGGCTGCTGGACACTCCTTGATTCATCCGGTAATTAACTGACATGGTTGGGTATTTAGTGTAGCATGTGGGTCGAAGGCCCTCTGTCTTCAGGTGATGATAATCTTCGAGTTCACAATTTATTTGAGTTTCCTAAAGCTTTCGTATGTATGAACAGGGACTTGGAAGTCGAGCTGGTAGGGGGAGTGCAGATGGTACTGGAAAGAAAGTATTGCAGTGAGTGATAAGATGTGTTAAGCTTGCAAACTCTCCAGACACTTCCGCTCGGGAGGATTTATACAGCGACGGTCAGTTAGGGAGGAATTTAAGGTCCCCGAAGAACGCTACACCTTTGCGGCTCACTTTTCACGTGGCTGGAGTAAGTTCACAAGATCGAACTATTACTAAATAATATCCTGGGAAGTGGAACACAAAGCAATGTTCATTACCACCATGTAGGGATATGCATATGAAATAATAAGAAATCGCCGTTATGAAATAATAATATTGCCGTTTTTTATGATGACGAGATCAAGATCTGGTTACTTTTCTTCTAATGACGAGATATCTCGCCCATCAAGATCTGACCAGCTTTCTTCTAATGACGGGATATCTCGTCCCTCCAGATCTGGTCACTTGCTAATGACGAGACATCCCTTTGTGACAACCATTAGAAGGGTTGAAAACGGAATATTATTTGCTTAAAAATCGCACACAGTAGTGTCGTTTTAAATCCAATTTAAATCATTTAGTCTAACAGCAATCCGAGGAAACTGAAGCTCCACTTTTTTCTCTCGGTAAATAAGGTTTCGAGGAGATACGATATCAAATCGGCCAAACAAGTCAGTTTTCCACAGAGAAGCCACGTGAGTACTAGTCGACATGTTGGTCACACTCTTTGAAGCTCCTCTCAATAGCAATGCTAATTATATTTCATGGTTGGTTAGGCCTACTTTCGAGTCCTCGGTTGTTGAGACTGTTGTTGTTTTTCAGGTGCCTTTTCGCCGCGCGTCGGCAATTCGTGGGCGCGGTCCATCAGCAGTGACTTCCACAGCATGGGCCACGTCATCCACGAGAGCGAACACGCACAAGTGGCGGTCAGCCACCTGAACGGCAGCGACGTGGACAGCACGACGGCCAGCAGCCCCCCACCGGCCAACGAGGACACCGACAGAAGCCCCGAAAGGGGATGCATCACAGGTACGCGAACACAAATACGTTACTTTACTCCCTAAGTACCTTCAGTTTAGTGCGTGATAGTTTTATACGTGTCCATACTTTAGTAGATATAATATCTTCATAGACGTATGAAAATGCATTAATCAACAACGCTAGTCTACAACTGATAATGGCCAAATTACAAAAACATTCTTTCCATATCCATACAAATACCTCTTCAAAAAACCTTTTTAATCCACCTGGTGGTTGTTCCGACGAGGTATCTCGTCATTAGCAAACCTGACCAGATCTTGATGAACGAGATATCTCGTCACTGGAAGAAAACTGTCTCTTGATCTCATCATCATCGAAAAACTGCAATATCTTGATGACGAAATATCTCGTCACTAGCAAAATTGATCAGATCGTGATGGACGAAGTATCTTGTCGAAACATTTGGAGAGTTAAACAATGTTACAAACTCACACAAATGTTCTCCAGTCATGCTACAATCAATCACGGCTTCTCTGGGGGTCTCTCGAAATGTACTCCAGTACAATCTGTTCCTTACTGATAATTGAGGTTGTAAGAGTAACGAATTAGCAATCGGAGTGTTGCGAATTCGAAACTCGGTCCAGCCAACGACCATCGTATACATGGGGGCTGGTGCATGTTAACTCTTTCGTGGCCTCAAATGTCCTCACGTTGGCATGGTATGGAAGTTAGGAGAGTGGGGCGCCAGCCCAGGTGTGACCTCGTCATCTGACCGTCGTTCAATTACGTGGTACTGTCCTTCGGATTTGATCCCGGACTGTCGCCAATAGCTCGTTGTGTTGCTTCAGTGAGACGTTAATTAAACACCTACCTATCTTACTGGATGATTATTCCTCTACATTTAAAAATTTTGTTTCCAAAATAACTTTTATGAAAAATATTGTCACTGTTGGTAATTTATCGGATATACTTGCAATACTTTTGTGGTTCATGTTATGACTCAAATACGTATCACTAATTTATGCACACATATCTTCACTAACGTATAAAATCTAGCATATCCTTAATGTGTGGAGATCAAGGTATATTCACTAATGTATGAACCATACGTATCTTCACTAACGTATAAACCCAAACATATCTCAACTAACATATAGATTCTTAGATATTTAACGATAGTATGAATCTTTAATATTAATTTTTATCGGACAATGAATGAATAATGAAATTTTGTTTTCGTCATATCTTTACTCACATATGACCCCATACTTAACTTTACTAATGTATAACGAACACGTATTTATTAACGTATAAGCCCGAACACATCTCAACTAACATAGATTCTTGCATATCTCAACTAATGTATAGACCCTTGTTCACTAACGAAAACGTACCCGTAGGATCTTCACAAACGCATGAATCCTAACGAATATTTAATATGAATTTTTATCGGACATTATATGAATAATGAAATTTCATATCTTTACTCGTACTTACGTACGTTTGAACCATATCATCACTAACGTATGGATGCATACTATCATCAACGTATGAACCCATACGAAGCAAATTTAATTAACCTCATATATTTACTTACGTATGAACCATACACTTATCCTCACTGAAGTATCGATACATTCTTTCCATCAATATATGAATCCTTTTATCTATATTACATAACTTAGGACCTTTATACTTATCCTTATACAAGCGTATGAACCATACACATTTTCACTCATGTATGAACCCATAGGTATCTTCATTTACGAATCTTTATGCCTATTCATTTCTTAGTATTTAAATAGGTAGGTATTTTAACTAACGTCGCACTGGAGCAAAACAACGTTCTATTAGGGACGGTCCGGTATCAAACCCGAAGATCCGATGACAACGCCACGTAGTTTTGAACCACGGTCAGATGACGCTTAGTATTTTGGTAACCTAGTTCATAACTTGTGGTTTAACTTAGCATGTTACTGGATAATTTTAGCATGTCGCGTATATATTAAAAACTGCGGTCAATGAGGTGATAAATCAAATTAGTTCTTAACCGGAAGTATTTTTCCTCTTTGGTAGCTTGTTTACGTTTACACTGAAAAACCCTCTCACAAAGCCTCATGGAACAAAAGAAAGCACGTGCAAATACCTATTTTCACAACCTCAAAAATCACTCTTCAAAAGTAAGCACTTAAGATACACCATACCAGAATGAGCTAATGTTAAATATTTTTCTGTTATCACCTTCTAATCTTGGTTTTGAGTGTTGCAATTTGAAAGCATGACCCAAACGAAAATCACAGTTCCTGTTCAGGATGACATAAATACAAGACAATGACCCAAGAAAAAAAAATGCCTTGGAAAAATAGAAATTTGCCCGAGAACTTCAAAAATTGTCCTTAAACAGAAAAAGTGACAGAAATGAAAAGATTCAAATATTGTCAAAGTCCAGGTCACACAGATTAGGAGAATTTTCCCACGACACCGCGATATAGGTCGTGTATTTTGTACTTCCTTGGTGAGACTTTGACAGTTGGCAGGATGCCAATTTTTCTGTTTTAACGAATGCCCGATTACGTGGTGGCTTTTTGTATGGCTAGTTCCTATGCCACTTCTGAAGTAAAAAAAAATTGTCTTACAGGAAAACCAACCTTTATACCTTGCCGAAAAATGTCCGCAGCCGCTGAATGAGAGGAAAGCGTTTAGATCTTAACGTTTACCGTCTAATCATATCGACACAATAGTCCGTTAAGCTGCTTCAGAGCGACGTAATTTAAAAACCTAACTACCAACAGCGGTAGACCTGTTGGAAGAGTACCGAATTTGCAATGGGGTTGCGAGTTCGAAACTCGATCCAACCAAAGACCGACTTGTACGTGAAGGATGGTGCCCGTTAAATTTGTCGTGGCCTCAGATGTCCTCACGTTGGCGTGGTGTGGAAATTTGGAGAGTGGGGTGCCAGCTCAGGTGTTGATCTCGTCATCTGACCGTGATCCAAAAGGACGAGGTGTCGTCCTCGGATCTTTCCCTTCGGAATCACTCCCGAAGGGAAAGATCCGAGGTATATCATATCGCCAATAGCCCGTTGTGTTGCTCCAGTGCGACGTTATTTGACTATCTACCAAAGAACAATGTAATATAAAAAATTGGCTATATTTTGATGACGAGTTATCTCGTCATGAGCAAAATTGGTCAGATCTTTATGGACGAGGTATCTAGTCATTAGAAAAAATTGACCAGATCTTGATCTCGTCATCATCAAAATGCCGGCTCTATATTGATTACGAGATATCGCATGATTAACAAAATTTGTCAGATCTTGATGAACGTGATATCTCGTCGAAACCTCTTGGAAGGTTAAGCGACCCTTATCGTTTTGATACGGGGAAACTCCAGACCTCTATGTTTATCCACTGAAGCCCCAGTAGTTTAAATAATGGACTCCTCATGAAATACTAATATGTATCTCGATTACTCAATGTTTAATTTGCTCAAATGTATAAACTTTTCTATTATTTTCCCTTTATATGCACTTGTACAAATTTGTTATCAACTGTAAACCATAGGTCGTAGTGTACTTTAAAATTTAGTATTAATATTAATACAATGAAAGGATTCATAACTTTTTGAATTAGCACAATACTTATAGACGGTATCAGTGCCTAAGCCAGGATTTCACTTCGGTTAGGTATTTGAATTTACGTCGCGCTAGAGCAACACAACTGGCTATTGGCGGCAATCCGGGATCAATCCCGAAGGGAGATTCGAGGACAATAGCTTGTAGTTTTTAACCAGGGTCAGATGACGAGGTTCACACCTCAGATGGCCCCACTCTCCAAACTTCCACACACACACCCCAACGTGAGGACAGTTGAGGCCTCGACGGATTCAACGTGCAAAGACGTACTCGACGTTTGGTTGGATCGAGTCTCGACGCCGAAACCCTCCACTTGCTAATCCGAGACTACCAACTGGTCTATCGAGGCCCTGGATTACATTTCGAAGGGGCCCAAAGTTAGAAATTATGTTTTGTCTATTGAATATTCGGATTTATTAAATTTTTCAAGAGTTTGGTAGTCTTTTCATCTTTAAAGTAAAGGATTTATTATACAATAGAGTAACATATTACTGTAGATCCAAGTAGAGGAATAGTAATGCAATAGTAGTGTTCGCCAAATGGTTGTCATGGCAATAAAATAAAATTGAGCAAATATTCAAATCTCGATTCTTGAATACTTTTCGTTCCTTTTGATGTGTAGCAAATAATATCTAAGAATAAATGCCTCCATAAGCTTCTAATAACAAGAAACAAATGGGAATAAATTAAATAAAAATAATAATAATAAAATGAATCATTTGAAGATAAAAAATCCCAATGAAGAATTAATAAAACACCCCAATAAATAAAATTAAAAGTCACGATATCATATGTCAGAGTATGATTAATTTAATAAATTACCAATTAATTTAGTAACTGCTAATTTTTTCAAAATGATTCGATGCATTCATACTTAATTTGCAATAGTAAATGAAAATCCAAACGAACACTTAGGGGGGACGAGTCCCTCCTTCCTTCTGGCTACCCCTTTTCGGCTGTAGTCATATATACAGCCAAAAAGGTAACGGAATACAACTTAAACACAAAAGTAACTGAGATCCAAAACATGAGCTGAAAGGTGAAGTAATGAAAAAATTTCGCATGAAAATTTCGCATCTTAATTAATTTATCACACTTAATTTAAAATAGATGTGAAGAAAAGAAGATTGGAGCTGAATTTTGGATAATAATGCGTAGAAAGTTTTAAAAAATTGACGTTGGTTATAAATTCTTTTTACTCCGAAAACCTTATTCTTTTTCCTTCGATGTCTTTAGACTCTAATCAATTTCTCTATCAATTTTATTTGATTTGACTTATCCGCAGGCGCGTTATTAATTCATATACATGTTGTGGATTAATATGTTAGAAGTGAATTGAGGAGAGCATCATTACTATTAAATATTGGTTTAATAAAATCTAGGGGAAAAGGGGGGTTAATTACAGGGGTCAATTATGTACAAATATCAGATTAAACAGCAAATCATAGTGGGATTAACATCCTGGTGGCACGTCCGTGCAAAGCCACGTCTTAACATCATCAAATCGTTCGGAGTCAGTCTCCGGGGTTCGCGCCTTCTGGCGGGAAGTGCTCCGATTGGTCTTTGGGAAATGTTTCCCGCGCTTTTTGGAACGTGGGCAGGTTGGCGCCTAGACATTCCGACACTCGTCCATCTTGACATGTCAGGTCCTCCTGACACGCTGGGCAGTGAAGAAACCTGAAACGAGAAGCAAAAACAAAAGAGGAAAAGTTCGAAAAAAAATATCTGTCAATGTCAGCATTTGTAGATTGTCAACATTGAGCATGTTGGGGATGCTTCGGCCTTCCATTGTGGGAAATTTTCAAGGACTGATAAATGCACTGGTGTAGCAAAGAGAACATCGTGGTCTGCTCATCGTGTGTGCTTTTCATCGTAATAATATCTTAACCATTGGTCATGGTTAATAGCTAATTTAGCTATACATCGTTGCCATGGGACATCGTAGATGGCGTTTACAGGAGTGGACATCAGTAAATATTTACACAGGAAATGCTCATGGTTTGCAAACATGTTCACGTGACAGTTCGTTGGCTTGTTGACAGATTCACAATAGATTTGCTGACAATTTTCAGAAAAAATTTTTCATTTTCAAAAGTAGACACAAAAATAAAAAATAATACAAATAAAATGACAAAGATAATAAAGTTAAAGTTCAAAATCAGTTTCTTGACCACAGTTTCATGTTATCAGCTGACGTGGAAGTTACATTTGGTCCTTCGTGTTGACCAATTTTTTTAACATCATAACGATCATGAGGGTGTGTTGCTGTAACTTCGTAGGGTCCGAAAAATTTGAGTCGTAATTTAAGGAGTGTTCCAAACTGAGTACGTTTTATGGCGACACGGTCACCAACTTTGTAAATGTGGGCCTTTTTTCTGTGTTTATTGTACTGTCGTCGGCTTTCTTCTTGCATTTTGAAGATGTTTGTTTTAGCTTCGTTTCTGAGAATTTGTTTTTCTGTTATTGTGGAGCATATAAGTGTTCTTCGTCCAGAATTTGTTTCATGTGTAGGTCTTCTTTTTGTTTCATTTTTATTCCGATCAAAAGTTCAAAGGGTGTGAATTTTGTGCTTCTGGGAGCTGTACTGTTCATTATACACTGGATATGTGGGGCAAATTTGAACCATTTTTCGGGTTCGTTAAGTGATAATTTTGTAAAAATCGGGATTAATGTACCGAACATTCGTTCTATTTGACCATTACCACGTGGCACTCCTGTTGTAATTTGTATATGTTCGATTGATTGTTCGTTGCAATAATTCTTAAAGTCGGTTGACTTAAAAGCACTACCTTTATCTGTTATGATTCTTGAGGGGTTGCCAAAAGTTGTTTGTTGAAGAGTTAGCTTTTGAAGTGCATCTTGAGCAGAAGTAGATTTAGTTGGATAAAGCCATAAAAACTTTGTAAATGCATCAATAACTGCAAAAATGTATTTGTAATTTTTATTTGTTGATGGTAAGGGACCTAGAAAATCACAGTGGTAACAGCTTAAGGGTTCGTCGCCTTTCGGAATGGGATTGAGCAGTCCTTCCGGTTTACCGGTTTTGCGTGAGGATAGAATGCAAGGGATGCAATTCGAAATTACTTCTTGCACTTGATGTGTAAGATTTGGGATGTAAAAGTCTTGTGAAACAATTGATTCAGTTTTGCGTGAGGCGAAATGTCCTTTTAAATGTGCATTTTGAATTATTTCTTTTTGCATGCTTTGTGGCACAACTAAGAGTTCATCATCTTTGTTCATTTTGAACAAAATACCATTTTTTAAGAAAAATTCAGTTGAAGGGGTTGTTGTTATCATTTTCTTAATTTCTGATATAAACTCATCATTATCTTGTGTTTCTTTAATTTTTTGGGTTAGTTCGTCAGGTGTGATCACAAGAACGGGGTAGCGACTTAACGCATCTACATGTTGCATTTTTTGTCCTGATCTGTGTAATAGTTCGTAATCAAATCCTTGAAGGAATAAAGCCCATTTTGCAATTTTGGGGGTTAAATCTTTCTTGGTCATTGTTTTCTGAAACGCTTGACAATCTGTGAATATTTGGAATTTAGTGCCCGTTAAATAGTGTCGAAACTTCTTAAGGGATTCTATAATTGCTAATACTTCGAGTTCATAACTGGAGTATTTTTCCTGTTGAGGTGATGTTTTCATACTCATATATTGAATGGGGTGGAAGTGTTGATCAGAATCTTTTTGTAGTAGGATTGATCCAAAACCTAGTTTGCTTGCATCACAATGCAGTTGGAGAGGTGAGCCTTGTTGATATAGATGTAATACAGGATCGGAGGATAAAGCTTGTTTCAACATTAAAAAAGCTTTTCGTTGTTCTGGGCCAAAATGAAATGGAGTAGAATTTTTTAACAAGTCACTTAAGGGTCTAGCAATTAGTGAATAATCTTTAATAAATTTTCGGAAATATCCCGATAAACCAAGAAAGCTTTGAACTTGTTTCTGAGTTTTCGGGGTAGGGAAATTTTGAACTGCACGTGTTTTGTTTACAGAGGGTCGAATGGTACCATCTTCTATTACATGACCTAGGAATTCAATTTTTCTTTGGAGAAAACTACACTTTTTGAAGTTAAATTCAAGACCAAACTTTGAGGCGGTATTGAAAACTTGTTTGAGTTTACGAAGACCATCCTCTTCATCAGAAGCAGGAATAACAATATCATCCAGGTATATTATGACAGTTCCTTGTTTTAACAGTTCACGAAATACAATTTGGATATATCGCTGGAAAATTAAAGGGCTTTTGTTTAATCCAAATGGGACCTTGTTGAACTCGTATTGATTGGAGTGAGTTACAAAACTAGTGTACTTGCGGCTATCTGGATGTATGTCAACATGATGGAAAGCATTCCGGAGTTCTAATGTAGAAAAAATTTGAGCATTTTGTAAGCTGTCAAAAATGTCTTCTATCAACGGTAAGGGCTGTCTGTCTCGGATTATTTTGGAATTCAAAAGTCTGTAATCAATGCAAATACGCGTTGATCCATCAGGTTTTTTGCATAAAACCATAGGTGCACTAAAGTCGGATGTACTTTCAGAAATTATCTGGTCCTTCAACCATTGTTCGATTTGTTTGTCTACCTCTTGTTTTTCAGCGATAGACAACCTTCGTGGACGCTGTGCAATGGGTGTTTCATCCGTCAAAATGATTTTCATTTGTAAGTCGGTACTTTCGGTTTTGTTTGGTTTGTAATTTGAAACTAAGCGTTCAACCTTCTGTCGGATTGTTTTGTTTTTTATATGTTGAAGATCTAAGGAGTTGACATCTTCTACTACATTAACAACATTAAGAAGGAAATTTGGTTCATCGTTGATAAGAGAAATACCATTTTTACCCACTTTAAATTCAGCTTGTTGGATACAGTCAGTTCCTAAGATTGCCTTGTAGGGAATTGAATGAGTTGGAACAACGTGAATTTTGCAAGGAAAATTGCTGTTTTCAATTTTGATATCACCATGAAAAAAACCAAGAGGGTGAACTTTGGTGTTACCAATTCCAGAAAATGTGATTTGGGATTTTTCAAGTGGTGGGGATCCAATTTCTTTGTGTACATCAGTGTTTATTAAACTAGCTTGTGCTCCAGTGTCAATTAGACTACGAAATGTGACAGTTCCAAGGGTAACTTCAATTTCCATGGGACTTACGGGATAATGTTCTTCAATAGCAAGTGAATGAACTTGAGCTTTTGGTTCACTGGAATAGTTTGTAAATTTTGGCGTTTGAGCAGCTTTTTTGGGACATTCTGCAGAACGGTGACCAAATACATTACAGGAGAAACATTTGTAACCTTTACTTTTATGTGTACACTCATTAGAAATATGAAATTTACTACCACATATATAACAGTGATTAGTGGACTTTGCAACATTAGAAGATTGCTTGGATCTTTGATAATTTTGACTTTTATTAGAATCATACCTTGGGCGATAAGAGTGATCAATAAAATCTTTTTTATGGTTGCTTACATTAAACAACTTTTCATACACTTTTAATTTCTCTTTAAATTCACCAAAAGCCTTACAACCATATAAAATAATTTTGTTATGTGAATTATCAGGTATACCATTTACAAAATATTCAAGGGTTGAAGCACAATCAATATTACCACGACTTGCAATTTCTCGAATAGCTATTAGATATGCAAATAAATTTTCACCAGGTTTTAATTTACGGGAACGCAAAAGATTATGTAAGTCAACACTTGAAATAGATGCTTTAAATTCATCTAATAAAGAATGTTTTAATGCTTCAAATGTATCAATACCTCTTAATGTTTGTGCATATAATTTTGCAGAGTGCAATAGACAATGCTTAGTAAAAACAATTTTTTGCATGTCATTAGATAAATTATGAAATAAAAACACTTCTTCGAGTTCTTGGATAAACAATTCAATGGGGTAATTATCTTCGGATGAAAAAGGTCGAATTGTTTCAACTAAATCCTTCAGAGAAAAATTAATGCTGAAACTCTGTTTATTTTCAGACGCTAAAGGATAAACAATTTCTTCTTTTTTGCGAGACCGCGAATCGTTGGAAAAAGGATTCCGCATTGGTTCAAAATCAAAAGCGGTTTCGTATATGTGTTTTGTATCTTTCGATGAGCGCTGCATTTGCTCGTGGCCTTGACCAATTGCTGACACATTTAAATTCGTGAATGCAGAACTTTCACGCTGGGAGAAAGAACTTTGATTTTCTTGTTCCGTTTCGCTTTCACCGCCTGAATCATCATTCGAAGTTAGAAGCGAAAAATCTTTTAAAGAAGTAATTATCGCGTCGCAGCAAAGGGATTTGTCTTCTAAAATTTCAATGTGCAAAATATTGCAAATTGTAATCAGTTGTGGAAGTGAGAAATCTTCCAGAATTTTACTCTTGATAGAGTCAAAGTCTGTATCATCAGAAAAACCAGAAAAATTACGAAGATTTTGTCGACATTTTCTGTCAAGTTCTGTATTCGGAAATAGAATTTTATGCAGCATTTGCACGTTTTTCGTGCTCGACGTTTTTATGGATGAAGCAACATGTGGAATTGTTCCAAGAGTCGTCATTTTCAATGTAAATGCAATGAAATCGAAAAAATGTGAACAGAAAACACTCACATATAGTCCTGGTTAGAATCTCCGTCGTTTTTGGCTCGTCAAATCTCGTTCACTTGTAGGCACCATAGACAGAATGTATCCATTTGTAGGCATCGCAAAGTGGCATCGTCGTTATCCATTCGGATCGTCGTATCTTCTTAACACTTGGCGTTGCACTACTTAGCTTTACAGCTTGCAGCTACTTAGCTTACGATTGAGAGGCAACGGGAGGCCTGAGCCCCCATGTTGTGGATTAATATGTTAGAAGTGAATTGAGGAGAGCATCATTACTATTAAATATTGGTTTAATAAAATCTAGGGGAAAAGGGGGGTTAATTACAGGGGTCAATTATGTACAAATATCAGATTAAACAGCAAATCATAGTGGGATTAACATCCTGGTGGCACGTCCGTGCAAAGCCACGTCTTAACATCAAATCGTTCGGAGTCAGTCTCCGGGGTTCGCGCCTTCTGGCGGGAAGTGCTCCGATTGGTCTTTGGGAAATGTTTCCCGCGCTTTTTGGAACGTGGGCAGGTTGGCGCCTAGACATTCCGACATACATTTGATAAATTTTTCCTACGAGTTACCGAGATAATGAAAGCAAGTTATTTTAAATGATTAAGTTTTAAAAATTATAACGTTGCCGTTTAGAATCGTTCAGCCTCTCAAATTGAAAATATTTCAATATTAGTAAACAATACTTTACGGTAAAAACTACGGAAAATAGGAATTCTAAAACTTTTTTTCTACTGCGGGGACGCGCTTTCAACTGATCTCATCTGAATCGGAACAAGAACTTAATGACATTTTATACAAAATGGATATGCGCAGAAACATGCGCTCTTGTGCATTCTAGATGCGATGTTCCAGATCGCACGATATTCTGGTTCACCAGAGTATCCCTCAGTGAGAGAGCGAATGAAAGAATTTGAAAATAAAAAAGCAGCATTAAGAATAAACATTCGTATTATTGACATTAAAATAGAAGAAAAATAGTTGCATAGGATATTTTAAAAGAGAATGGCCATTTTTGCATTTGTGTGTATCGTTGTTTTCCCGTCAAAATATAATTTTTTTATGTAAAAGTTGAACTTCCTTTTTATTTTTCACCAAACAACGATGCCTGTACTACTACTAGTGAAAACTATATCTGTCTACCAAAATTCACAATACCTGTACTATAAGTAAGGATTTTTTTTAATTTGTAGAAGGAGAAATAGCAGGGATTTTATAAATCAATTCCCATAGGCTTCCAATCAATTCCAATCTCGTTATTAACAAAACTAACCAGATCTTGATAATCGAAAAGTTTCATCATTGGAATAAAACTGACCAGATCTTAATCGACGAGATATCTCGTCATTGGAATAAAACTGATCAGACCTTAATCGACGAGATATCTCGTCATTGGTATAAAACTGACCAGATCTTGATCTCGCCATCATAAAAAAACGGCAATATCTTGATGACGAAATATCTCGCCATTAGCAAAGTTGTCAGGTCTTAATGGACGAGATATTTCGCCGAAACCACTTGTAGGGTTGACTTCGAACTAGAGGTAACGGCATAAAGATGGGCAGGGAAAAGACACTTATCATTTTACATATCTGTAAATGTGTTTTCTTTGCAAGGATAGTTCTATTGACAGAAAGAGACATTTACATGCAGTTTTCAATACTTTTGTGAGCATTGAAAAACATTTCTTAATGCAGATTAGAACAGAATATGGAATGTGGACTAATAATTTTTAGATGTGTAAGTCTGTTATTTAAAATAATGGTAGAGTTATTACAATAACCCCTCGATAAATCGTGCATTTGTCCATATATCGTTCTTGTTTCGCTTGTGCACGATGAATTTTCTATTTGTGCACTTCAGAAGTTTAAATCTGTTTCTGTAGAATTAGGAGTTGAAAGCTCACTTGTTTCCAACAGTTGTCTTCAGTTGAATTGATAAAACGATTTGGGTGTCTCGAAAGGTGAGATCAGGTGGAATTTGTGTTTTCAAAAATATTCTACCCTGTTTAACGCTATTTAAAAAGGTTTTACCATCGATTTTGAATTTAACATGCAGTTTAAATTTAATGTATAATTTTTGGCTCTTTATTTGTGGGAATGGCATTGTTGTGCCTTACAGATGGTGAAACGGTTTAAATTATGTAAGATTTGTTTCATTCCAGCAGTTTAGTTTTGAGCTTTTGACAAATGTGTTCACAAATAATTTCAAGTAATACCCATATAAATAATTTTGAGTATTATTTTTTTATTACCAAGTATCATAAATATAAATTGTTTCAAAATGATTTTTTGGACCCACTCTGGTTCAAAATGGGGAAGATGATTATGATAGGGAAGAAAATTAATTATATATTTTTTATAAATCAAGCAAAATTATAGCTTTTGTTAGATCGGCAAAAATGTAATATATTTTTTGATGTGGCGCAGAAATTTTGTGAATAGTTTATGTGTGCCATACGATGAAAAAGTTGAAAATCGCTGTGATACTGTGCTCAGTTTATTAAATGGAAATTTCACAATTATATTGCATTGCTTTCATTATGGTAAGCGAATGATTTTATTACAGGGCTATGTAATTAATTTAAATAAAATTGTTTCAATTGATATCAGGAAAGTTCCTATAGATGGCGTTTTAGAAGGCAGCTATGACCCTCTGAAATTCCTTTCTGACACCCTCAAAGTACTGTTTATATTGTATATTATTTTTCTTTCCTTATATAAGTTCATCTTTATATTCACAGATGCATTGCACACTAATTCCAACCAATCAATGCCGGCCCCACCGCTGCGCCAAATAGCACAATTCGGAGAAATGGGAAACTCCTCAGAGAAAATCAGTAAGTATTTGAACTCTGTTCCTATTCACTCTGTTTCAAATATGCTAACATGTTTTATAAATTGGGAACTCACGAATAAGATATGCAAATTGTATAATATCTAAAAATGTCAATTTGGGATTTCTATCCATTAAAACCATAATGATTTTAAAGCCTAAAAAGACCTAAACTGATTTAAAAATCTACAGAAAACCTTTTTTGGTATATTTTGGCCTGTGCCAATATCCTGGATTTTACTATTATGAATGACGACATCGTAACGTCTAAGCTCCATCGAAATGGAAAAGTTTTGTTTTTTAACCAATATTGTTACCCAGCACCCAACCAAAAATATAAAAAGACGGGTTGAATTGCACAGAACTGCTTTTAGGAAATACATTTTTTCATACACCTTGATAAAGTACCATATTCTGTTTACAATATTCCTTATAAAAATGTGATTGACGCTGGTGTTTAAAGGTATGTCTTTTTGTTTAAACATTTTTCGTATAAAATAGATCTTAATCTTCTGCGTTTTACTAAAAAGAAAAGTTATCTAAAAATTAAATTCAAAATTAATACATTACGGAGGTAAAGTTGCTATAAATAATGATTATAAATGTTTATTGGTGTAATCAAAAAGTTAATTACAATCAAATATTAATTTTGTGTGAATAATTAATTAATGTAATTAATCCATCACTATTTAGGATAACTTACCCTTATGTGGACTCACTAATCCACTTGTGCCTATTTGGCTATCGAAGAGCAGACTATCGACTTCGCCGATTGGCTATCAAAGCGCAGACTAGTGTTTTCAATCACGGTGGATAATCACATTAACCAATCAATAATTTAGGATTCACGCTTTTTCCACAACCAGGTGACAGGTCTTCAAACCGAGTGATTGGCAGAAGCTGCGTGCACATGCTCCGTCTATTTCATTGAACGGTTTTTGGGTGCGTGGAGAACCTGGGACTGGGAAAGTTGTATCCTTAACTGAACAGCAGAGGGTTTTCCGGAACCTTTATTGGGTCTTGCTGGGACTTGGAATGGAGGTGCAGTAGGTAGTGGTTGAGGCACCAATCAGAAGCTTGCTTCTCTCCCGGCAGGTGGAGCTTGGTGTTGCAGTAGGTGGAATTTGCAATAAAAACAAGCCTTGTTATTCATTTCAATGTATATTGAGGAGAGACACAGTCGTATGTTATGGAGATTAAATGACATAATTGAAACAATTTAGAGTAATTTAATAATTAAGTATAGCTCTGGGTCTTTTTCTGTTAGATGGATGACGAAAGTCATACCTGGGGATATGTTTAATATAATCGTTATCAATATTCTGAAGCTGGTTGAAAAATTTTAAGTCTATTTCATTAGAAAGTCGATGACTATTTCATTAGAAGGTCAATGATAAGACTGCTATGATATTATAGTGAAGGTACTCTTATACAGTTCGGTACTGAAAGTTGTCTTTTCGTTAGAAGGTCGATGTCTATTTCATTAGAAGGTCACGAGAAGACTTATGAGATTTGAGTGAAGGTACTTATACAGTTCGGTACTGACAGTTGTCCTTTCTTTAGAAGGTCGATGTCTATTTCGTTAGAAGGTCACGAGAAGACTTATGAGATTTGAGTGAAGGTACTTATACAGTTCGGCACTGACAGTTGTCCTTTCGTTAGAAGGTCGATGTCTATTTCATTAGAAGGTCACGAGAAGACTTATGAGATTTGAGTGAAGGTACTTATACAGTTCGGCACTGACAGTTGTCCTTTCGTTAGAAGGTCGATGTCTATTTCATTATAAGGTCAAAGATGAGACTGCTATGAGATCAGAGCAAAGGTACTAAAAACAGTTCGGTATTGACAGTTGTCATTTTTCCTTAGACGTCCGTCTCCTGTGGGACTTTCTGCAGCAGCTCCTGAACGATTCCCAGCAGCGTTATAACTGCTGCATCATCTGGAAGGACAAGACCCGCGGCATCTTCAAGATAACCGACCCCCACCGTCTGGCAGCTCTCTGGGGTAAGCAGAAGAACCACCTCAACATGAACTTCGACAAGATGTCGAGAGCCTTGCGCTACTACTACAGAGTTCGCATCCTGCAGAAGGAACCGGGGGAGAGACACTGCTACAGGTACGGACCAACTGTCTCTCTATCACGAGCATGTTTTCCCCTTTAATCTTTCAACTGGTTTTCGACGAGATATCTCGTCCGTTAAGACCTGGACAATTTTGATAATGACGAGATATTTCGTCTTAAAGATATTACTAATTTTATTTTTTATAATGACAAGATCAAGATCTGGTCAGATTTTTTTATGACGAGGTGGACGATATCGTATATCAAGATCTGGTCATTTTTGCTATATTTTTAGATATCCCGTCATCCAGATATTGCCTTTTTTATGATAACAAGATCAAGATCTTGTCAGTTTTTTTCTAATGACGAGATAACTCGTCCATCAAGATCTGGCCAGTTTTGCTAATGGCCAGATACCTCGTCGAGACAACCACAAGGAGGGTTAAGTAAATGGACAACCACACAAGGAAAGTTTTACTGACACAGAAAAGATAAATACACCCAGAACAAGTTACAGAAATCGAACCTGCGCCGCTTACAAATGGGCAAACACACTGAGCCACGAAAATTGGAAAAGGTCTGGGTCTACGGCAACAGACTGGGACCGACTATGCGTCTGGAGCGGACAGTATTGTATGCTGTCTCGTGGCAGACAGACATAGTTGCTTCATTATTTTGGTTCAAATAATTATTCCATTACTCTTATATTGACATTGTTACAGAGATAAACAGGGCTCAACCAAATCGACTGTCTGGCTACTAAGAGAACTGATCCCGACATCAAGTCCGGATGTTGCCAATTGCTATAGAAATAGGGCTCGTCCATTTTGAGTAGGGGTGACTACTGATTCGGGAATGATTTCATTTTATTTTGCTTCTCGCAAATGTTGGCATTTAAAGATAGTTTACAGAGATCTTGGCCACAAATAAAAATCTTAAATGTTTTCCAAATTATCATTAAGTGCGCCAAAGGATTAAGATTTTGTTGTCTAGATTTCCCTCTAGTGGTGTTGCCTCTAATCGTTCTTAGGATTTGTAATTATTTTAACTTCTTTTTAAAACCGAATTTTACCGCACAATGGAACGCAAATTTTCAAATGTGTGGACATATTTCACTATGAAAGATGGAGATTCGGATCGAGAGTCATGCTTTATTTTTGCCAACTATTTTTATAAAGTAGTATTCATTGTTGTAGTGTTTATATTTTACGTATTGTATATTTTTGTAATGAATATTTTAATTCTATTGATTTACATTCTTTATGTTTTGAACGTGCAAAGACATATCATATAATGATTAATCTGGCCTTTGATAAATAAATTAATTTTAATTTCAAAGTGGTAACCTCAAGACGTCTTATGTGCTTAATTTTTAATGGCTGTTCCCTGTTGCTCAAAGATATATTTAGACGTCTGCCCTGTGATTATCAGGGCTCAAATTTTGTTGACCAAAAATTTCCTCAAAATGTATAACAATGGAAATTTTTTGTCCTATGCACCACGAATCACATTTTCAGAAACTATGCTGTAGATCAGGGGTGTCAAACTCAATTAAAACACGGGCCATTTAATGTAACTGGTAAGATTCACGCGGGCCACATCACATTTACAAATTTTCTTAAAATTATATTTTGAAGTGAGGATTCAGGAATATGGATAGGATAATTAAAACACATTATGTAATTAAGTGAATTTAGGGTAATAATTTATAATATTGCTATATAATTGCTTTTATTTAAACGTTTATTTAATTTAATGTATTTATAAAACCAAAATAAATTTTTTTTACCGGAAACTTGCCAGCGCTTTCCTCCTACTAGTCTTCCAATATCTGGATTCAAAGACTGAGAACAGACAATCTTCATTATGGCAGATAGATGTTTATCAGTTAATCTTGATCTGTAGGCCGTTTTATTTAATTTCATGGACGAAAATAGTTGCTCATACATTTTTAACATGACGAAATTGTGTGTACGGTATTGCCTCGATCTCCCCAAGTGCTATTTTCTTCATAACATATTGTCCTGTTTTCATTTTACTTCAGAGCATCGTGGGCCACAAAAATTTACCTCGGGGGCCACATCCGGCCCGGGGGATGGCCCTGCTGTAGATGGTTTAGATAGACGTAAGAAATACCTCGATCAACTCAAAAATCCAAAATTATGCGATATATATACACAGTGCGTCAAATAAGTTTTAAGACTCGTCCCAGAGCGCTCGTTGTAATGGCGCTGTGAGTGTAAATGCGCATGCGTCATAACGTCCATCGTCTACTGGCACATTGCCAACAAGTTGTGCGCATTTCGTTAAATAGCTGAGAGAAGGCGAGCGTTCATTTCAGAAGTGAATTTTTTTCATGTTGATTTTTTTAAGATGGAGCAAAGAGCTGTAATTAAATTTAACGCAAAACTTGGTAAAAGTGCTTCGGAAACATACCAACCCATGAAACAAGTTTACGGTGACTGTTGTTTAAGTAGATCAAATGTTTTTGTGTGGCACAAACGTTTTTTGGACGGAAGAGATACGGTAGAAGATGATCAGCGTAGTGGAAGACCAATTTCATCTAGGACACCTGAAATTATTGAAAAAGTACGAAATTTCGTAACAAACGATCGCTGTGCGTCACTGAGAATGATGGAAGACTCTTTAAACATCGACAAAGAAACAATTCGAACCATCCTGTATGAAGATTTGGGCAAAACAAAAGTGTGTGCTAAATTTGTTCCACACACTTTAATCCCTGAACAAAAAGCAATGAGAAGTGCACATTGCAGACATCATTTCAGCCGCTGAAAACGATCCAAACTTCTTGAAGTCCACCGTATTCACCTGATTTAGCACCCTGTGACTACTCCTTATTCCCAAAACTTAAAATGAAGTTAAAAGGGTGTTATTTTGAGGGTATTTCGACCATACAAGAAGCTTCGACGCGTGCTTTGCAGGCCATTCCACAAAGTGATTTACAACAGGCGTTCGATTCATTAATAAATCGCTGTAAAAAGTGCATTAAAGCCGGAGGGTCCTATTTTGAATAAAAAACCAAAACAGGTATTAATTTCTTGTTTCCATTTCTTTTTACAGACCCAGTCTTAAAACTTATTTGACGCACTGTGTACCTTTCGTTTTCTTCTGTGAAAACAAGAGAAAAAATCTTCCCCAATAAAAAATCACTGATCGCGAAAACTCCAGCAATAATTTTTTTTGTACTTAGCCTTTTACGGTATTATCTACAATAAGTACTTACAAAAAATGAGGTGTCAACAGAATCTGGGCCCTGTGTGTCTACCACGAAAACTCCCGCCATAAAGGGCGGTTGCTATAGGAACAAGGCTCGTATGTCTCAAGTTGAATGTGAGAATAGTAGTGAGCAAAAGAACAGGCTAAAGAACAGTTCTTTTAGAAAGAACAGGAACAGCAAAGAACTGTTCACCTAAAAGAATCCCATCCCTAATGAGCGGAAACAAGGAAGTTCTCTCTTTAATATCGTAATGCGTCGAGCACTCTCAGCGACCTGAGAAAGTCGCCAAATCACCAAATGTGCCAAATCGTTGCTACTTCTCAACACACACTACTCAGAAACAGGTACGCCTAAAGGGATAAAAAATCCTAGAAAATTTATAGAAATCACACGCAAGGCTACTCCGAAGTTATCACGATGCGGAGACCATCTTACACTCAGAAATAACCACCAGGACTACCCGGGTGGCATCCCCACTTTGTGATGACTTTGGATAGTTGGACCAGAGGGATTCTATCATATCACACAGACACACAATTGAAGAATCATTCATTGGGGCTGACC
Source organism: Meta bourneti (assembly GCA_933210815.1). NCBI lineage: Eukaryota > Metazoa > Arthropoda > Arachnida > Araneae > Tetragnathidae > Meta > Meta bourneti. The sequence continues at coordinate 26,145,686 of OW119926.1, read as the reverse complement.
TGCGGTAGCCCAGTTGGAAGAGTAATGGATTAGCTACCTGAGGGTTGCGAGTCGAAACTCAGTCTAACCAAAGACCGTCGTGTACGTGCTGCTCGTTGTATCTGTCGTGGCCTCAATTGTCACGTTAGCGTGATGTGGAAGTTTGGAGAGTGGGATGCCAGCTCAGGTGTTGACCGTGGTTCGAAATGACGAGGCTCTTTCCCGGACCGTTTCAAATAGTCCGTTGTGTTGCTCCAGTGCGCGTTAATTAACTACCTACATACCTACCAGTAATGGGGCAACAATAGTTTTCAGTGACAGTAGGTAGGTAGTTAATTAACGTTGCACTGGAGCAACACAAAGGGGGAAATTGCCGATGGCCCGGGATCAGTCCCAAGGGAAAAAAATCAAGGACAACACCTCGTAATTTTGAACCACGGTCAGATGACAAGAACACCTGATCTGGCACCCCACTCTCCAAACTTCCACGCCAACGTGAGGACATTTGAGGCAACGACAGATATAACGTGCACTAGCCCCCTTGTACACGACGGTCTTTGGTTTGAGCTAGTTTTGAACTCGCAACCTTCCGGTTGCTAATTCGTTGCTCTTTCAACTGGGCTACGGGACCGTCGTGACTCAGTGGGTATTTCCACTACGCTAGCAGCCTTCGAGTTGTAGGCGGCGCAGGTTCGATTCCTGTCAAGTGCATTCCTCCCTGGATGTATTTCTGTCTTCAGTGTCAACTTTCATTATGTGTGTCTTGATATTGTGTCTGGCGCAGCATAGGCAAATATGGCTCTTGCGCCATAAAACCCCAAAAACCAACCCTACGATGACCCTTTAACAAATCAACACATTAATGAAGTTTCGTATTTCGCAGGTTTCTCAGGCATCCCAACGAACTCCGCCACTGCAAGCAGCGAGCTCTGCTAACCCGCGACACGGAAAACGGCGCTCCCAACGGCCTACCGACGGAATGCACCGACATCGAGGCAGCTTTGGACATGAGCATCAAGGAAGAAGGCTCGTCGCCCGGTGACGTGGAGTGACCCCCGTTTCTTTTATGAAAAGCACAATTTCATAATTCATACAGACACTGTTTTCTTTCTTTTCCTCCAATCGCGAACTGCTATGAAAACGAAATCGGATGGTTTTGTGAAAATGTGGAACTGCGCGAGATTGTGCGATTGGTTTGTGGACGCGTTATGACGATGTGATGCATACCTGCCAACTGTTATTGGATTTTTGTCCGTGGTAGAGCATATGTGACTCAACCATCTCCTTCACAAAGGTCGTATGCGAAGGTCTCGTGCTTAAATGCTTTTGTCAACTGTTAATTGAGGCAAGTTCTTCCTTTTCACCTAGAAATTAATTTTTTTTTACGAAAAATTGAGTGATAAGTATTTTATCCAAGAGCACACTCAGAATTTCAATCTGGAGAGGGACTACATTGGTATCGTAAGCTTTTAGGGACGCACCAAGGATTTCAATCTGGAAGGACTACATTGGTATCATAGGCTTCGAAACTCGAACCAAAGACCGTCGTGTACATAGGAGGCTGGTGCACGTTAAATCTGCCGGGGCCTCAAATATTCTCACGTTGGCGTATTGTGGTTGTTAGGTAGTTGAATTAACGTCGCATTGGAGTATTACAACTGGCCGAGGATCCATAAAAGATCTGAGACTTGTATTACGTAATTCGTAAATTTTGCTCCTAATTTTGAACCACGGTCAAATGACTATGGCGTGATGTAAAAGCCAGCTCAGGTGTTAACCTCATCATCTGACCGTGATTCAAAATTATGAGGTATTGTCCTCGGATCTTCCCTTCGGGATTGATCCCTGACCGTCGCCAATGGCGTGTGTTGTATCAGTGCGACGCTAATTCAACTACCTACTTACCTCGTTACATCAAAAATAGGCTTAGAGGTCTTAATGCAAGTCTAAGGTGTAGGAAAGATGAATTTACGAAAATCAGAAATTAATTAAAACTCAATTGACAAAACATGTTTCGATTTACAATGGACCATAACATTCTAAAATACTATTTGGAAGTTATACATTTTAATTAGTTATAAAATTTACAACTTTTTATAAAAGGAATGAATCAAGTTTATTTTTTGGTAATTTTTTTCTTCTAAATTTAGATTTTATGTGCGAGGAACCTGTTTTTGTCGAAATTGTATGGGTAGATATTTAATTAACGTCGCACTGGAGCAACAGAACGGGCTATTTGTATGGGTAGGAGGCAAAAATCTGTCGCAAGGAAATGTGATCTGTAAGAGCAAGTGGTAGCTCAGTTTTTACTGTAAATGAAAACTATCTTAAAATGAAAACTACATGCAAAGCATGAAAGTTTACAATTTTAGTACGGGCATCAAACTCCTTAAAAATTACGGACAAAAAGTAACAGTTGGCAAGTGTGCATAAAAACTCTGCCCCCTTCCCAGATAGTTTTAATAAAATTCTCCAAATTGTGCCTTCTGCTGATATAGGCATCAATGCAAGAAATTCACGGAGTAGAATTTGTAATCAAGGTGATTCTGCTGTGAATATTTAATTGAAAATATTACTGAACTGACATCATGGCAAGTTCAGAGTATGATTTATCTACGATTCCTGTTTCAGTGTATCAAATCTTATTTTTACTGGACTTCACCTACAATTCATTGGTGTAAGGAAACTAAGATGGACTAACGTTCAGTGTTCATATTTTCATTTGAGAATTGAAGATCTTAGTAATAAATGTTAATGAGCAACTATCTTAAGGCAAAAAAACTACGGCAGATATTTTTATGCACATATTAGTGATAAATATTCTTTTAGGTTGTGAAAAAAATGTATTTTGATATTTACTTGCTGTAACATGGTGAGTATGAGGCCAGAGTAAGTGTATATTATGTTGCTTAAATTTTGATGTAACTGAAGTCAGACAGCTATTGTATTTGCCTATTAGCATTGTTTGGCTAAGTCAGTGTGTACAAAGCGAATACATAACAGAATTGCAATTTTGTTTTTCATGACTACCCAACAATATCCCACTTTCATACAATTTGCAATGAGACAAATTTTAATTTTTGAAATTTTTTTTATTAAAAAGCTTGCTATAATCTATTATCCCCCTAACAATTTGAAATGAATTCATGAACATTTCAGTGATGTAAAAAACTGGAAGAATTTTAACAAATATTAAGAACCCTTAAGAATGTAGAAACATTAAAATTTCTAACAAATATCTGCATTTTGTTAGCATAATCAGGCTTTTTGTAATATTTAGAACTATGCAAGTATAAAATCCTGAATTCTTTTAAACTGGTGTGTAACTGATAAGAATTAGTGAAATTTTAAAATAATGTATTTTTTAATTTTATATGGAGAATTTTATGCTCCAACTTTATTGGGTATTATATAGCATGCTTACAAATTAGATACTTCGAAATGTTAAATGTAAACCTGTTTGAGAAATATTTCTAAAATGCATTTAAGACACATTAACTTCCATCAAATAAGTTTTACTATGTGTGTAACTATATTTTCATGTTAGCTCGTTTGAAAAAAATTCCCCCTTATCAAATTAAAATAATCATTGTTGCATTAGGGACTCAAAAACAAAAGAGAAAACAAGTTATGAAAACAATGCAGAAATTTTCTTGAGAGCTTTTAGTTTAAATTTTAGATAGAGAGAACTTAGTGCCATAATCTACTTTCAAAATTGAAGGTTTAAGGTAGTTATTGGTAAACACAAAAGAGAGTGTAACCCATACCTTAAAAATCTCTTGAAATGTTTGATGTGAAAATGTTTACTCCTGATAAAAATGTTGAAAATTTTACCTTTAAATATAGTTTGTTCAATTAATTGCAGAGTTCAAAATGGGATGAGATGCAAAAAAATAACCGAATAAATAATACATGCAGAATAAGATAAAAATTGCATTTAAATAAATAATTTATTTTGGAGCTAATTCTCAAATTTTATTTCCTGGGACATTAATTTTCAAATATTTTATACCCATTTCTGAATATTTATACTTTTGACATTTAAAATTAATCAATGTTATTTATGCAATGTTATGTTTTGTAGCACATATTAGCAGCTATAATTATAGCTGAATTTGTCCAGATCAGATGTGTTAAGTATACTTTGGCTTATTGAAAGAATATATCAAATTTGTTATTGTTGAAAGTTACATTTTTGTGTTAAATATGCATTGACATGTTAAAGTTTTTGTACCTGAAAATGTATACGGAATAAAATTTGTAAATATATATTAGTGAGAAGTGTTTAAATTTTATTGTAAAATTCTTTTTACAAACATACTTTCAAAATTAAAAATCTTATGTGATTAGAATTTTAGCTGATTCTTATCCTAACTTGAAAAGAAAATTTTTGCTAATAAGTTTAACTAAAATCACTTATTAATATTGATTCTTGGGAGAACTTTTTTAACAATTTAAAGAAAACATCTTTTTTCAGGCAAAGAAAATTTATGAGTTTAATACCAGGAAACTTAATGAAAACTTGAATGAATGGAATGCAATATTGTATTTGAATTAATAAACTTTAAAACACTGAATATAGCTCTTCTGAATTGAAAATTCCCATACCTAACAATATAATCACTGAAATATTTCTATATAGCTGTCAAAAATATGCCCCCATGAAAAGTTATTCCATAATTTATTATCTATATAAAAAATCCTCATGTAATTTCAAAAAGTAATTTTTATGTAAATAATGTCACTAATTTTCATAAGCTGTTAGTATGTTGTCATGATTAAATTTTAACTAATTCTACACATAAAAGTGAGCAATTGTAGACAAATAATTAAGGGAGCTTATATTTCAAAAAGTAAAATATAAAATCCAATTTTAAAAAATCAAAAATTCTATTAAGAGCACATTAGAAAACTTGATAACTTTCGGATTTTGTAGCTGCACAACAGGTTTATTTTAATAGATATTAAAGAAATTACAATAAACTTGTACCAATTATATATTTAATCCTAAAAAGGTCAGATTAGTAGTTTAATAAAACTAATTTCAAACAGATGTTAAATTGTAGTCTAAAACAGAAACTATCAGAAAAAAATATCAATTTAACCATAAAAATTAGTATAGAACTACATGAGGTTTTAAGTTTAAGGTTTAATTTTATAATTAAGGTAATCATTAAGAAAACTAGTGAATCACAAAGCCCTTTAGCGAACATTTTTATGCTAAAACTTTACAAAAAATAGATTGAGTATTTCTAATTAGAAAAGACATATTTGGTATGAGATAAAAAAACTAAAATGTTCCCTAGTATCAATATTTAAAAAATTCAAAATGTAATCAATCAGCAATAACCAAAATAGGAACAGAAAAATTATGCAAATTCACAAGTGTAAAGCAAAACTAAAGATAATTTCAAAAACTTTTATTGTTCGAAAGGAATAAATACTTAAAAATGCACATTTTGATTGATTGCTTTAAAGCAATACTTGACATAATTAGAAAAGTTCTTTAACACGAAATAAAAGACTTTCAATCATGTCAAATGTCAGAGCAGCATTCTGAAACATTTCGCGTTGAATACGTTGATTATAGTACGGCAACATTTCATTGTTAGCAGAAACAGGGTTTGTTTTCCTAGCATTTTCACTTTCATCCTCAGAGTCTTTTTCAATTTGTTTGTAATGAGCTCGTGACATTTCGATACCTGTCAATAATGGATCCAGGAAGCTTTCAGAAATCATATCTAGAAGATCCCATATTCCAGTTGCATTTTCTGCCTTCTTGTCTCTTAGCAGTAGATAGCGAAGAAAATTCAATGCTGTTATTATTTTATCACTATTTTTCAAAATATCAGTTTCAACACCCTCTTGCAATTTAAAGATCCTTTTCAAGAACGACGTCAAATTTTCTCCCAGAAAATAAGTTTCAGAAACAGACCCAGCTAAGCAAGTATGCATGTAAGTTTTATACAAACTAATAGCCAGCCCTTCTGCTCCCGAGTGATTTATGGTAGAAATTACTTGGTTTAATATATGATATCTACCTTTCCAATCACACTTACTTAAAAAGGCTAAAAAGACTTTAACAGACATGGATCTGTAGTCTCCAATTTGGGAAGATATTCCAATATTTAGTAGAAGTTTTGGAAATTCTGTAAATGTATTTAATTCAATGAAGTCATATGAAATCTCCAAGTCTTCAAGTCTTTCCAAGAGAATACGAGCCAGATGTAAGCCTTTGAAGAGAACTAAATTTTCTCTTCTGGCCAAAAGCAAATTAATGTACATTAAACTTTTCGATAAGATGTGACAGTGACTGTATACAAACGGCTGAAAGTAAGTTGCCATGTCTTCAACAAATATCAAATAAGCCAAGGTTGAAAAGGCCAAAGGAGGCACAAAGTCTGTATCATCTTCATTTTCTGCATTTGCAAGCTTGTTAGCGTGATCAAAAAGGAGGAAAACATTGTGGCAAATATTGGATAAGCTCTTCATGAAACTTTCGCACAAAATGCGCATCCTACTTTTGGGCTTGCTCTGAAACTCAACATGGAGATCATGAAACAAAAAAGGATGATGTAGGAGCATTAAAATGTACTTCTGCAAAATGTCTCGCTGTTGCACAACATGACTATTCTCTCTTCTTTTAGGAACAACTTCAAAAGAAACCTCTTTAACAAATGTATTTATGAATTCCAAGTAATGAGTTAAAACATAATTTGCATCTGATACAGCTGGGTCTGAATCCAACAATAGCTTTTCTTCACCTTGAAGATTCAAATCTTTTGGTAAAGGAAGGGTTTGGATGTGAGCATTGAGGGTAGAAAGCACCCATTCCAAAGACTTGCCTCTCTTGCCAGGAACTTTCTTAAGTGTTGCCTTCAAAGGATCTAACAGTAAACAAAAGTATGCATGAGTCTTAAAGGAGTCTGCTTCTTCCATGAGTGCTACAATCACCTCTTTCGGATTGCCTCTATCGGCAAGATTGAGGAGGATTCTTGTGCACTGTTCAAGATCACGGCGCGTTTCCAGTAATTGTTTGGTTTTCAATGTTAAGCAAACTGTGTTGATCAAATTCCAAACATTGCTCTGAATTAAAACATCATTTTTTGGATCGTCTAAGATGTTCAATATCATTCCGAATTTCTTATTGGACAGCCTGTGTTCGAGGTCTACCTCAAAAGCGTTTTCAGTCTTCATTTTCAATGTACCTAAATTAAAAATAAAATTAATTGTGGAACAATGTAATAAATTAATATTCAATCTAAGAAATATTGGCAATGTATTGTGAACAAAGTTGGCAACAATCCCATAAATGCATTGCCAAGTAATGATTGTGAACAGTTATTGCTAATTTGAAAATTGATTGTGACTGACATACTCCCAATGAGGCCTTATAATCAAAACTTTAAACATGTTGCAAAAAATTACAGTAGAAATTAATAAAAAAAGGTGATAAATAGAATACTAAAGATACAAATTAAGCAGAATTTTGCATAAAAATTAACATCCAATGAGTTACAAATAACTAACACATAAAAGTTTGTAATCATGTAGAATTTTATTGCTCATATTCAGCAACTTATAGCCTATTTTAATTATAACCATTATGGGCCATAAAATGTGATAGTCAATACAGTTTTGGATCATTTTAAGTGGAAACCAGAATAGATGTTAAGAAAAGTTACAGAAAGACAATTCTAGTATTGCTGTTAAGTAACTATAAGACATGAAAAAGAAAAGTAAAAATAAAACACAAGCACGTCTCTTATGAATAGCAAGGACAATCAACATTTTATTCAATTTTGTGACAATATGAGCAGTTTCTAACCAAACGAATTAAAGGATCTTTTACACTCCTTTGGTCCTCCAAGGGTTGACTTTGATACTTCCTTTCACAACAATAATTGTCACTATGTATACGAAGTGAAAGCAATTCTCTAGTACACACACAATCTTGCTAGTCCAGATAATGGACAACACTATTATGGCAGTAATGGTACCTTTTGTAGAATGGAACCTTGTTACCATATATACAGTGCTAGATTCTCTACAAATGTGCTTTGTCCAAACTCATTTCGATTGAGTTATAATTATCCTTCAACCCTAACCATTGTATTAACTACATCAGATAGGGAGATTAGATACAATTGATTATCATATATAAATACAAAACAAGCAGTATATATTGATCCAAATTATAAATCACCATAAATACACAGCAAATGCATAAACACTTATTGTGATGAGTGTAACTGTTGCATACTCTTGTAATAGTAACTATCACTTTCTGTTATTACCCCGCAAACAAGCCTTACCTTCGATAAAATATAATAAATATGTGCTAAATAATTAATGTACCAGTAACAAACATTTCCATGGACACAATGAGTTATCACAATTTTTACTTCTGGCTTAAACTATTCAAAAAATGTCTTGTAGTAAATCATTTTTTAATTGTATTTTCTTTGTCTTTTTAAAATTGTTTGAGGAGCCCATACATATATTGACACCATTTGGTAACCTGCAGTTTTCCTGGCATAGCAACAAACCACTTTTACCTTTCAACCAATTAAAAGTTTCTTACCCCTCTAAAGGGTGCGCACATTCAGCAACCTAGTTTCCCTGCATGGCTTCAAACCATTTTTCGCTTTTTTGACCAATCATAAATTTCTTGGCCCTTTGAGGGGCATTCACACATTTTGAAGTTTGGTAACCTAGTCTAATTAGTTTTGACCTTCTTGACAGGCTGGCCGTATGTACCGTTTTGAAAGGGACAGTACCGTTATCATATTTTCTGGCCATCCTGTCAGTTTAATAAAAATGTCAATTTTGTCCCATTTCTTATTAAAAACTATAAAGATACATTCTTTAATATTGGTCAACCATGAATTATAATTAATAACCACAGTAATTTATCATCAATATCATAGATATCAGTAATTTGTTTTGACTGCACACTAACCAGTGGCTTTGTTATTCAATGCCAAGGGTTTAAACTTCCCATTTTTTTAAATTTTAAGCTTTAGTTTTACAAGCTTCAAGTTTATCCTTATAATGTCAAAACTGCAGTTTTAATGAATAAATAATAAGAATTAAAAGAAATAATTCAGAAATAATTTTATCATCTTATTTTTCATAAATACAAAACATTACATAACCCCATCTCGTTTTTGACTAGAGGAAACATGGTCAGCCTACTTCTTGCACAAGATAATTTATCCTACATTTTTTCAACCACTACCCAAGTAGTTTCGACGAGCTATCTCGTCCAAAAAGATCTTACCAATTTTGCTAATGACCAGATATTTCATCCAAAGAGATCTGGTCATTTGTTAATGACGGGATACCTTGTAGAAACAACCACCAGAAGGGTTAAATGTAATGTTGGGCAAAAGCAAGGCTACACTGTTTGGATATCTTGTGAGGTACAGAGGAATAGGATTATTTTAAAAAATATACATAATAGACAGTAATGCATTCATTAAATGCATTTTAAGGCAAAAACAAAATGTTATATAAATTTGCATTGTACAAATAATTCATGTAACTCTTAATGTGACATATTTTTTACCTACCAGGAAGTATAATTGTAGCTTTTCTATAAGATGTAACTAGATATGTGGAAAATCCACTTTAATCAAATTAACAAGTAGAAAATTTAGATGGAGTCAGTAGTAATAGAATGTAAATAACTGTTTTAAATCATAGGATGTGTGCAATTTCAAAATATTATGAGAACTAAAAAAGCAATTTAGTGCTATTTCCTTTCCTTGACTGACTATTTAATGTCAATGTGAAGAAAAGCAACATACCACAGATAATGCAATTGTGGATTGTTTAGGGTCAAATGGGATATATATAATCCTCAGACACAATACTTATAATGCAAACTTTTAATAAATTTACTAGTGTATATCTGAAATGTTCATTTAATGACTATTCCAGGGACACATTTTCTAGGAATGAAAAATTACTTGATTTTGTTAAATGCCATTGATTTTTATCATTATATTTTTTAAGGAAACAAATTTTACCCTAAATTAACCAGTTTAAGTATGGATAGATGAAATTCTTGCACCTATGCTTAGCATACATAATTTTTTAATTTACTTTCAGACATTTCCAGTCTCTTATCACTAGATACATTTTTGATATATGTTCAATTTCCTTGAAACTTTTTTATTCTTTGAAATTGCTCTTTTTTACATTTCATGGAATTGCCTTAATTTTACTGATGCCGCAGTGAAAAATACTGCTGGTAAAGTTCCATATTTTATTTGTTTCAAGACTATTGGGCTGCCAGACAGACTTGTAGCAAAAAGCTTGAAGTCTGTGACATAGGATAAAAAGATTTAAAAACTAATTTTAGTACAAGAATTTTAATTATATGCATTCTGATTATATACATTGGACACAAGAATACAAATTTTATTGCATTTAATTTTCAGACAATTGGTTTATAGATTGTATTCAAGTATATTGATCATGAACTTTCGAATACCAGTATTGATTAATTTACTACAAATATCCCAGTGAATTACATGGACTCAAAGAACATTCTAAATATATGCTAACATATGAACCTTTCTAAGGAGAAAAGGAATTGAAGTCTATAATCAAGGGATTTAAAGCATAGATGTAGAATTGCATTGTTTTGTACGATCAAATTCCATCTAGACGTTTCTTTTCACTCATTTATTGCATGTCAGTAAAGAATTCTTAATATGTACCCCCAAGACTGTTTTAATTCTATATATCATAACAGGAGTTCCTCGAATTTAGACTGACACTTTTGCATCAAAAAACCACAAAAGAATTATTAATGACATTCATTTTTTCCACGGCTAGTGTGGAAACAACAAAATCTCAACTAAAATTACTAATTGCACTGGATTGTCAAACAACCAAAATAAGTACTCTATCTAAACTAGGGTCAACCAGCCAGTCCCAGGTCACTTACCAATACTTGACCATTTCATCATATTTCTCATTAAAACAACAAACTAGTTTATTCCACAATAAATATAATCATAAAGCCAATGGACAACTGGAAAAATTGTCACCAATCTGAATTCACTAATTTTTATTGATAAAAAATAAAAGCAAGTCATGTTAAATCATTGGGATCTATGAAATTACAGTATAATGAACTTGTTCTGAGGAGTGATGCCTCAATCTTAATTCATCTCAATTCTATTCCTTATTTGTAACTAAAATTTGACTGAAAGATAAATAAATATCTTTAATTTTGATATATATATAATTTTTCAAATCAAATTAATTTTAAGTCAAACATTGTGGTCAATCTACCTGGTGCAATAAAACCGCAAGTGTTCCAGTAATTGTCCAAAGTGGTCAATAACTGGATTTTTGGTAAACGGATTTTAAATTAGATGACTAAGAGTTTGGCAATTGTTTGTGTTAAATTAAATATAAAAAAAATTAGCCTTGATCCAGAATTTGACCAGGTAGTCAATTACTGGAAGAGGTGATCAAGCACTAAAGATAAAGGCAGAATTTATGAAATTTTTAGAGTGGAAAGAGTCTGTATAATGGGTATAAAAAACAGTGTTTTCAATTTCAAAGTAGAATTTAACAATGACAATTTTTTTAATAAAATGGTGTTTCTTTGCATCACATATATACATTGTATTATTCAAGAACACGCTGCATGTTTTTTCTTCATATTTAAACCTATATTTTTAATTAAGTGGCTATTTTTATATCTGTGCTTTTATATCCACTTTGCCCCATGGTATGGGGTAAAGTGGGTAATTCAAAGAAAGTTATAAAATCTTATTAAATGGTGAAAACAATTATTAACATAATAATAATAAGTGTATTAAAAGAACAATTTTTGTTGAATGAGCTATTAAATAAACTCTGTTCAATGAGCCACCATTTTACTGATCTTATAAATGCCAAATTTAAAATGTATAACAATATTTTTAAATGCTGTACTTGAACAATGTTAGAGTTCATTTCACTGTAAAAAACAGTCAACTACACAATACAAAACATGCATACACATGCAAAACATACATCTTTCTCAAAATTCATGAAAACATGTTAATGTGAATTTTGAGAAAGATGTAGAGCTTGCATATCAAGACAGTGTCCATGATTATCAAATATGGGTTTCGTAGCAATGTATAATAAATGCTTCCAATATCTATTATGCCAAAACTCCTCCTTTTCTAGAAAATATACCATCAATTAACTCTAGATTTTTAGAAAGAATTAATCTTTTCCGACTTATTACTTGCTCAACGAATTGTTGAACTGATTTTTTGAGCCTACATATTACCCAAGAACCTAGCTTAATATTGTTAGTGTCAATTTTGCTCAACAGTTCTTCAGTATTTTCTTTTGGTTTCATAACTTTATTTTCAGTAAGAGCCTGAGCTGATGTTCCCAAGTTTTTCCTTTTTACTAGACCTATCTTATGTTTCTTGAAATAAATACTTTGGGATGTTAGAGCCTCTGTTAATACCTCACCTATTTTTCTGGACCCTTTTCCTTTTCTCAATGAATTCTGAGCAGTATTTCTAAAATCAGTTAACAGGAGTTGAGAGGGTTGTTAATATGGCTAATTTCAGGTCTTTTAACAGTGAAACCAGTAACTTCATCTGGCATGTCAGTTCCTTGAAAATTATGTTATTACTTCTTATAAAACTCAATTCCCTTCATTTCGTGATGAGCTTACAACACATATTGAACTTCCTTCTGGGAAATTAACGCCTTTCTATCCTTACAATTCTGCATTCCACAGCCTGTCAGTTTATGGTATATAACCACTTAAATTCTTTCACAACATGGTTGATTTTAATGATTCATATAACTGTTTCAATAGACATGGAAACATTTTGCAATAGTTTTTCCTTGTACCATGATATTAAAATTACTTTCCATGTTATTTTCAGAGGTATGGGAACCCCAACATCTAAGGACTGCAAGGCACAATTTGCAACTGGGATAGCCATAATATATTATATCTATACATACATATTATTAAATACTTACATACCTATTCATTTTTGCTGATTAAAAACTATTTTTTAGCATAAAAGAACCCTCAAAGAACTTTCATCAATGCTGCCGCTAAGCCACTTATACTTAGCTAAAGCTATACGCACTTTACCCCAATTCATTTTAAAACATCTAGCATTAAAAACAAAGTTGTAATTTCCTGCCTGATTATTGGAATCCCTTTACAAATCCTTTAGCTCAGGAGAACAAAATACATATAGCTTTAGAAAGGCAAACATAAATGGAAAGTTTCCCAGTCTACTACAACCCACATGACTTTTAGATGTTACCACTAAAATTTTGTGATTGAAAAACTTTTTAAAGAACTGAAATATGTTGTTTAGAGTTATACTTTCCATCTTTACAGGGTTTGTAATTAATGAGGTAGCTTTTACAGACTACCCACTTTACCCTACCCCAATTTACACTGAACTGTCTTCTGTTAGTCCTGCATTCGAATTCTAGATCATGTGCTACACCCTACTTGAGTCCTGCCCCAAAAGAAAGGTTCAAAACAGAAACGAGATTGTCCTATGCAACTGCATCTAAAAGAGTTATATTGTGAAAAAAGGATAAAAATAAGAAAAAGTTTAAAAGATGGAAAATAATCAAGATAGGTTACCTAAACCAAGAGAAAATAATTTTAAACTGATAATGAAAAAAGAGTGGTGACCGGCAAAATTAAAAAAGTATAGCATAAAAGCAAGTGCTGTAAATGCCATAGTTACTGCAAAACATATACAAAATGTATTTCAAAAGACATACTTCACCATTTGGATAGAATGATGTTTGTTTGATGACTGAAAAGGTTGATTTTGTTTCTTGAGTTTTGGAGAAACAGATGGAATTTGCAGTGACTGACTTTAGTTTTTGTTATAATTAATACCAAAGAATTCTCTAATATTAATGCAACATTTATTTACTTGTTTAATATTGGTTTGTTATATATTTTAACTAGTTTGCTTATTTAATATTAGTACTAACCATTATCATATTGTTTAACATTTAATAGTTTGTTCTTTAACTTAGTTTTACTTAAAATAACATGTAAAAATGTTTTTATCCTAGCTATATTCCACAAATATTCTGGTGATCGCTGAAGTATTTGCACAAATGTTTCAATTTGAATTTTATATTAAAAATAAATAGTGGTCAGTTACTGGATGCATGGTGGTTAATTAATGGTACAATCACTATTCTGAATTTTGAGTTAAAAGTTTTAAAAAACTATCAAATGAAAACATTGTACTCTTGCTCATTTTAATCACCATCTTTACAAGACAATAAGTACAAAAAATATTGAAGTGCAATTGCAAATTAGTTCTAGGGAAATTTTTTCTTGAAAGATGAGCACTACTGGATGGTCCACTACTAGTTGCTGGATACTATAAAAAATCGGATATTAATGCTATAAAAATAATAATTTCTATACCATAAATTCAATCACATTCAAGGGTGCAAGAGTCTCCTGATCTTAATCCTGTCTTCGCACTGCAGTCGAAAAGAGATTCTTGTATCTTTCGCTAAGATTTCTGACACTGTACTTTGCTCTACAGCAGGGAGATTTGAAGTATTTTTTAAACAGGGTCTTCAAAACAAATTTTCTGTCCGATACAGTTACAGCGCAATCAGAAGCCTGACAGAAATTTAAAAATAGTTGCCTTTTTCCAGAACCAAAAAATATTTCAAAATATATTAATTAATTTGCTGTGATGTATTTATATCGTATTTATAAGCATTAAAGGTTTTTGAATGTATTAAAGAAGTAAAAAGTTGAATATGTAGTCATTTTCATAATTTGGAATGTGACTTAATCATTTGATGATGATTTTAATGGAATGTTGAACTGTTTATTTTATAAAAATATAAATTCCAAATTAAGATTTTTAAGAGAGTTTTCTTCTTTGCATTTCTTTCCCTTTTATTGTACTCATTTGTTGGTACCTGGGGGAAGTCAGCAAATTCATTTTTATTTGCTATGCTGTAAAACCGTGTCAAAAATGTCGGCCCCTCTCGGCTAGAGCATGCCGTGTTAGGGATACTGAAATGGACCCAATTTCTTCTGTAAGTAGACGCATTTTGCATTTGATTTTTTAAAAATATCTTTGTATAATTTTCCGATAAGGAAGAAAATAATTATGCGAATTTCAAGTTCAGGCAGAAATCTAATATTTGCATTGACGACTTGGACTGTTCCAAAATAGGCAATGATCATTTTCACTACTGCAGAATACTGTATTTTTTATATACTGATTGTTTCTCAAATTTTTAGCAATTCTATTTTTGCAGGATTTACAGATGTTGCGATGTACTTTCCAGTAATAATTTCAAAGTACATCTAAGCCTAAGTCTTGAAAGTATTAAATTTAACATGTTTGCTAAATATTCGTTTTAGTTCGTTCCATTTAATTTTAATACTGATCTTAATTTGTTCTAACAAATATTCCTAAAGCTTCCAAATGAAATGATAGATCCTTTACTTAAAATGATTTACAAACGGAATCTTTATTTCTATACATGTACTCAGTTTTAAGTCGGACGTTCTTCAATCCTTTAAAAATTTTCAACACATCTACGTTTAATAAAAGCTTGATCTCTGCGTTATTTTGGTAGAAATATGAGCTAGAAGTAATTCCTGTGCTCCTAACAATAATTTAAGCCACATTAGTCTAATCAACGTATTTATTTACTTTAATACCTATTATGACGTTCTTGATTTTGGAATATTGACGAAATCATGTGCTCTTGTTTTATCTGTTTATATCATGGGGCCCTGTAAAGAAAAATTGGATCTGCAATTCTAATCAATATACTTGGATATCCAATAGCAAATGTAGCTTGGATGGATAGCATAATAGATATACTTGTGAACATTGTCTGAATAACCAAAATGGGTATGTTTACACAGCAGCATTGAATCGCATCCAAAAAAGACATTTTATTGCATTAATTGTGCAAGTGTTTTCAGTGTAAATCTGAGAAGCTAGTGTATTTTTGATCTTGAACAGTAGTTGGAACTGTTACAATAAATTTTTAATAACTGCAAAAATTATCTTATCTCTTTTAATAATTATTTATTACTTTAAAAATAATTATTTTATTTATACATAAGAAGAAATTAAAATTGGAAAAAATTAAAAAGAACACTTGCTTGACAATAAAATACGACTTCTAATTTTGTAAACAACAGAGCTCGAACAACATAAAAATTAAGAGTTTAGTTGTATCTCTTATTTCCATTAATAGAACAATATATTTTTCAACACTCTTATTGTCCATTTTTCCCCACAAACAAGGATTACTCTAATTCAATCTTTGCATTCAGGGTATTAAGCTTTGGCTTGTGTAGTGGTTTTGCGAGTCCGTCTGCTAGTTGATTTTCAGTGCTAATCTTTGAAACTTCTATTTCTCCTTCCTGTATACCTTTTCCCTGACAAAAAAGTGACGCACCTTTATGTGTTTGGTTCTCCTATGGAACTCCGGATTCTTTGCAAGTCTTATTGCTGCTTCATTGTCTATCCAAAGAATTGGTGTTCCTTCAACATCAGTCATTTCTTTTAACAATCTGCTAAGTCAAACCAAATCCTTTGTTGCTTCACTTGCTGCAACTATTTCTGCTTCTGTTGAGAGTGCAACTGAAAATTGTCTTTGGCTTGTCCACAATATTGCTCCACCTGCATACAGGCAAACAATACCAGTTGTTGAACGTCCGGTTTTATCATCTCCAGCATAGTCGGCATTGCTAAATCCTTCTAAATGTTCTTGGTTAAAGTTGGATTTGTAAATACCTTTTTCTTGTGTTTCCTTTAAATATCTGAATCCTCTAGATATTTACAATATCTGCACTGGTAGGATTTTCAACACTTCTTGCTAAATAGTTAACGGAAAATGCTATATCTGGTCTTGATCCAGTTGCTAAATATAGTAGAGTTCCTATAGCTGATCTGAAGGGAAAATTCCCTTTTATATCAGTATTATCTTGAGAATTATCATTAGTAATTGGTGTTGAAACTGCTTTGCAATTTTCCATTCCAAAATCTTCCAACATTTTCTTAATATAGCTAGATTGGGTGATCTTTATTAAACCATCATTTCTTTGTTCAATCTCAATGCCCCCCTCCCCCCCTCAAAAAAAATTAAGCAGGTTTGAAGGTAATCTTAAATTTTGTTTTCAATTCATTTAAGAATTTATTTATTTCATCTTGGTTTGTTGATGCAACTAAACCATCATCCACATAGAGTGCAAGTATGATCTTAAAATCATTTTTATTTCTGATAAATAAACAAGGATCAGATGCACTTCTAGTGAAACCAAGCTTGGCGAGAAAACTTCCAAATCTTTTATTCCAACATCTAGGAGCTTGCTCAAGTCCATATAAGCTATGGTTTAGCCGACACACTTTATTTGTTCCATCACTAAAGCCTTCAGGTTGAGACATAGATTTCTTCAGAAAGTTCTCTGTACAAAAAAGCTGTTGAAACATCAAATTGCATTAAGTGCATATTTTCACTAGCTGCTACGCTACTTAAGGTATGGACAACATTTTTATTTGTTACTGGACTAAATGTCTCTTCATAGTTAACTCCCTTACGTTGGGAAAACCTTTTGCTACTAATCTTGCCTTGTATTTATCTACTGAGCCATCCGGGTTAGTTTTAAGTTTAAAAACCCATTTGCTTGCAATCGACTTGAATCCAGGTGATAAATCAACTACTTCCCAAGTTCCCTTTAGAGATTTTATTTCACTGTCCATAGCATGTAACCTCTTATCTTTTTGTTTAGTCCTTATTGCTTCATCCTAGGTTTCTGGTTCATCCATATTTTCCAATACTGAGTGCAAACTATAATCATCATATCTTGAAGGTTTCTTAATTCTAGATCTATCCTAAGTTGTCTTTGATCTGCTGTTTTACCATTATTTTGTCAGTTTCCCTTTGTTCATTTAAATGATCTTCAGATTTATTTTCAATATCTTCATTTGTAGTTTCTTCTGATTCTACAGTCACTGGTAGTGGATTTGAAAACTCTTCCTTTTGGAATATTACATCTCGACATCGAAATACCGAATCATTTATTTCGTCATAAATTCTGTAGCTATCATCACCATCATAGTCTATTAGAATTCCAGATCTTGCCTTTGGATCCATCTTGTTTCTCTTTTGATCAGGAATCCATCCACTACATGCAGTTCCAATCACTTGTAGATGCTTAAGTCTTGATTTCTTGTCATACCATATTTCATAGGGCGACTTTCCATCAACTGAGGAGTTCACAGTTCTGTTTAGTATATATGCTGCTGTATTGATTAGCTCTGCCCAAAATTTTTGTGGAAAAATCTTTCTGGAATACATGAGAGATCTAGCTACTTCAACTATGGTTCTATTCTCCCATTTGGAACATCCATTTTGCTGTGGAGTATATGGTGTTGTAAACAGCTGTCTCACCACATTTCTTTAGTAACATTCTCATTTGCTTATTATCAAATTCTCCACCATTGTCACTGCAGAATTCTTCTATTGGATGACCTTGAACTTTTGCTTCTTCAAGCACTTGATTTAACTTTTCCAGAACTTCTGACTTTTCTTTGAGAAAGCAAACAAAGTAATGAAAGCCTGAATTTGATGGAACTTGAAATGGTCCACAAATATCTCCTTGCAGTATCTCTCCCTGCTTGGTTGCTCGTGGTCGAGTTCCAAATTTCTGACGATGCATTTTTCCTTTTATACATCCTGTACAATGTTCATCTTTAATATGTCTTTTAACTTGATGACTCATTCTTTCATGATAAAGCTGTAAAATATTTTGATGTATGAAATTTGCTTCTGTCGACTGATAATTTTGCTTTCATTTCCACTTTAAGCAGTCCTCCATTCTCGTTATGATAGCCATTAAAATATGTTTTCTTGTTTACCTTTAGTCTACATCTATTTGGTCCTGAGACAAATTCACTGTTGGGTAGTTTATTGTGAGTTTGCAGAATTGAAAAAAGATTTTTCTTAATATCAGGAACATACCATACATTTTCAAGAGCTAAATGAAGAATATTTCCATCCACAAATGATTCAACTTCAATTGTTCCTTGACCCAAAACTTTAGCTTCTTGTCCATTTGCTGAACTTACTTTGACAGAGTGCTTAAATTCACTATAGGTTTTGGAAAATTGAATTTGGTTAGTAATGTCTTGTGGCACCATTATCAAAGTACCAGTTTTCTTTGTCATCACTTTCTGTAACAAATGCATGATCATCTATTGATAGCATGAAGGCATTTACTTCCCTTGAGGTTCCTGTTCTTGTATTACTTTTATAATCCTTTGTTTTTGTTTTGTCCTTTTTTGGTCTTTCATCAGCAATCCATTTATAACAATCTTTAATCCAATGGCCTTTCTTTTTACAATAATTGCATGGATATGTGTACCTCTTGTCTTTGCTGTTACCTTTCTCATTTACTCTATCTTTGACAATTTTCTTGACTGTTAGGCTTTCTGATTTAGAGGGTTAACTTGCTTGCTTCTGTGCAGAGCCAGTTGATGAGATTGTCCACATTCCTTTCTTTATCTTTATGAATCATAAGCCAAGTTGTTTGAAAATTTGAATAATCTCTGGGTAGAATTTCAAATATCTTACATATAAGAAAAATTGGTGGCAATTTTCCATTATTGCTTTTTGACATTTTGCTATTTCTTGAAGGTTGTTCCAAAGCTGCCTAGTTGAAGACAAGTTTCCAGCCATATCTAGACTTTCTTTCCATTTACAACCAAAAAACTCCAAACAAATTTCAAAGACTTTATTTTCTTCTACACCAGCAAAAAGATTGTGGAGTTCTGTCCAAACCTCATCTGGGCTTAAAAGATTTCTTATTTGAGATCTAACTTTTGGACTCAAGGTTGAAACTAATAGAAACATTATTTCTGATTGTGTCTTGTTACATTTTTCCAAGTCTTTCTTGTAGACATTTCTTTTTTCTAATGTTGCACTGCTACTAGGTTCTTTAGGAATTTTTAATTTTCCTGAAATTATAATTCCATTGCATTTGGAATTCCTTTTAATTTGATCTGAATCAAATATTTCCAATCTTCCCAGTTTTCCCTTCCTTGAAGAGGTTCAATTTTCTGCATTTGTTCCATTTTCTTTTTTTCTCAAGAAAAAAATGGTGTTAAGGTTAGGAAAAGTATCCTGGGCCCATAACCTGTTACAATAAATTTTTAATAACTGCAGAAATTATCTTATCTCTCTTAATAATTATTTATTACTTTAAAAATAATTATTTTATTTATACAAAAGAAGAAATTAAAATTGGAAAAAATTAAAAAGAACACTTGCTTGACAATAAAATATGACTTCTAATTTTGTAAACAACAGCTCGAACAACATAAAAATTAACAGAGTTTAGTTGTATCTCTTATTTCCATTAGACAAAAAAAATAGAACAATATATTTTTCGCAGAACCTCTAAGCCTGGAGTAGCATGCGACAAAACACACAACAGGAGCATGCATACTTCATTTCTGTACAGAAAACATGTGGGTATGTATGCATACATCAGCCAATTTAGCTTCACAGGACTGATGTACCAGTGTGTGGCTTGCATAAAGGAGTGATGGTAGCTGATGGGATGCAATTCTCATTAGCATGTTATGATCATTTTATTATATTTATATCCAGACCTTGCTGGCCTCTGGATTTCCTGGGATGTACTGGATTTCCTTACATGTGAGAAGGTCAATCAGCTTGGCCCTGAGAATTTGTATTAGTATTCATAACAGTTAATTGAATTCATTACTTTTTTGGAAGCTTACCATTAAGTTTTAGTATGTAAGAAGTCTACATGTTGCACCTTCTCAAGAAAAGTGACAAAATAAAATGGAAATTTAATTTTTTCCATTTATGAATGATTCAAAGATATTGAAATCAATTCAGGAAATAGGCTTCACATATTTAACCTCTGAGGGGTTCCATATGCATATATCCATTCTATAACGTGCTGTCTTCCCTGCATGACTTCTAACAAGTTTTCATCTTGACCAAATAGATTCTTTTAACCAATAGATGTGGTTATTTAGTCGCACTATGTGTTGTAAAAGCAACACTACACTAATAGAAAATGTCATGATGCTCAGGAGGTTAATAAAGATACAAATTTCAAATTGAGAAGTTTGAAATGTTTTTGGTTCTGAAAGATCTCATTTTTGAGTTGTATCACTTTTGTATGACGTTAAATTTACAGCCGTCAATGTGTAAATCAGTAGTAGACTATAAAGTTGTTGAGTAGATTAATTTGGTATATGTTAGTATTTGAGGTATAGTTTTAAGTGAGTCTTAAATTAAGGGACAAATGTAAACAATATGTTCCCATGATTGTCCTCTTTAACACCAGATTTAGGCTTAGAATTTATCATTTTATATGCCAAAAGCAATTTTTACTTGTTGGTGAAACAAATATCACTTATGGATATAACATTACCTGATTTTGCACATGGCAGCCTTTTTCCTTGGAGAACATATCACTTTTCTTGAAGCTGACTAGCCAAATATCACTGCCATCTTTAGCTGAAATTTAGGCTTAGAATTTATCGTTTTCTGTACTGGAAGTAGTGATTAGTTGACAAAACAAATATCACTTTATTGTAATAACCATACCTGATTTTACATGACAGCCTTTTACCCTGGAGAGATTACCTTTCTAGAAGTGGACTAGCTGAAGTTCATCTGCCATCTTTAGCATAGATTTAGGTTTAAAACGTTTTGTGTTACTTGTGGCATTAGCCACACCTGTGTGTCTGAATTGGCATATGTAATTTCATAGCACAACTTCCAATAATGCCAGTTTCTATGCATTCAAAAATTTACTGTTTTAAGTTAAATACATTGCAGTTTAATGTATCATTTATTTGTACGTCAAAAATCTTTTTTGAATGGTAGTGTAAATTTATAACTGACTAATCAGTCTAGTGGTCAGGATGATGGCTTCTGGATTGAAAGGTTCCGAGTTCGAATCTGGGTAAGACTTGGATATTTGTCTGTTCTGAGTGAATGCATGACCTCTTTAAATGTATTGTGCCTAGAATATGAGATGTAATGTGATTTCCTATTCCTATCACGGCTTCATTCTTTATTGCCACTCAGCCTACTCTTCACACAGCAGGACACACGCGATTGCTGGACAGCACAGGACAGTTCAAGGTTGCAGTCATTCATTGCATGATCAGACATACTGAAGTGTTCTCGTGATCTTAATATAGGTCTTGTAATTTGACAATCTATCAAAGTTATTGAATTCAACCACCGCTGAATGCTAGAGGGGTGTATTATGGTGAATATAGCACTCTCCAACAATAAGTACTTTTTGGTAGACGAAGTTTCACTGTCTTTTACATGTCTTGCTAAAACTCAAATTGATGATTTTTAAAGCTGAAATGCTTCCATGTTTAGGAAATATCCAAGTTACATCCAGTATACAGCATCAGGGTCAAGTTTATTTTACTGAAGGTTTCTGGAAACTAATTCCACATATTATAATGCTTTCACAGGCCAATTTGCTCCTTGTGGTGATTAGCAATCAGGATTACTCACCCCAGCATTTCAGGTTAACTAGGGTAAAACTTTAAACCCCATATACCATCCATTGCTATTCTGTCAATCAATACATGCTCAGAAGAAGCTTGTGGTATTAAACAGCTGTGTAAGCAAATGAAAAATTGTACTGCATTCATATTAAAAGTGTGGCTGAGAAAAATTAAGATTATTGTAAGTCATTTTCCTTTGCAATTTAAAATATTAGTTGCATGAGAAATTCTTCTTTTCCATGAACTTTTTCTATCTAGCTAATGTTTTTAAAAACTCGACCTACTGCTATAGGCTTGACTGTATTTTGATTGTAGAAACATGGCTGACTTTTTAAGCTGATTTAATTATTACTTATTCTAGGATTTGGAATTCTTTGATTTCAAAGACGCAAGCGATGAAGAAATCAAAGAAATACAGGCTATACTTAAAGGTCCTGGGAGCAATGGTTGTGTGGAAGTAAGGATTATAATTTTGTAATTATTTATATGAATTACATGTATTTCGGAATACTCAATATCTAATATCTTTTAGCTGCCATGGGAAATTGAATTGAACGACAACTGTGTTGAGGCATTTCCTGAAATTGAAGGTAACTTTAGTTTATAAAAATTATCACTATAAATATAAACAATAATTATCAATATAAACAATAGTACTTTTAATTTGCCTAATTTTTTTAGTTGATGCATATTAGATGAATACTGCTCTATATCTTTTATATGAAAACTTATTTCAAGGGTTACTGGTTTAAACCCAAAGCATAATTTATTCATAAAATAATACCAACAGCACTTTTAAAGCTTTAGTTCAGGGTGGCCAACCTTTTACATACCATGCGTCAATTTTTTTCACATGAGTTCATAGGAATGTAAAAACTCTAAATGTTGAAAAAGAACAAACAGATCACAAGTACATACGTCGTCTCACAGAATATCGATTATAGACTCAAAAAATTGCGATGAACTGATGAGTAAGAAGGCTGTATGTTGGAAATGGGCAGCGGGATGAGTCTTTTCCATGTATGCTTTTGTGATTCATTCGTCAGGGTTGTCTTGGGGTTTCCATCTCCAACACCAGTTCCTGAGAGGCCTTTCAGATGAAGTGGGGCGAGCATAGTTTCAGTTCTCACTTCTGGCTCCGCCCCTCTGCTGGTTTCAGTTCGCACTTTTGCGAGTGTGAGCGTCGCTTTTTTACTTGTCTGTTATTTGTGTGCCTTCTGTTTCTATGTTGTATGTTGATGTTCATATATGTGCTGTGTAATAAAAAGGCAGATTTGAAAAAGCAATCTCGGAGGATGGTTGTGGTTTTTTAGACTCCTTGTCCTTTCGTTTGATGGAGAATCATGCGTCAGGTTGACGTGAATGGCCCTACAACTTTTATTGAAAGGGAATACATTTCACTTGTAGAGAGTTGTTCCCGACACTGTATGAATTGAACTGAGAGCACTCTGGTGTTGAAAATATGAAGACGGATTCAGTTATGGTGCCTACTTCAAAAGAATAAGTAGGCGCAAGGATGTAATGCACCACATTTGGCGCATGCGCCACAGGTTGTCCACCCCTGCTTTAGTTAGTAGGATGACAACAAATTTCTATTTTTGCAAAACATAAATTAAAAACGATAAAGTATATTTACTTTATGTTTTTATTCATTTCTATTATAACTTTAACATTAAATATGAATTCATAACTTGGCTTCATTAAAATTGATGTTATTTCTTCACAATGGTTCTGACTCTTATTATTCAACTTCTCTTCAGATAGCAAATCCATCAGCTAGCAACTTGATTATGCAAATGTTCTTTCATGTCATCCTTTGCGCCATATCGCAAACTGAGGCTTGAGAAAACAGTGCAAACTTCCTTTTGTGTTTCATCATGTGGTTGTTATCTAAATGCTTAAAATTTTCAGAGGATAAAAAAATGTTTCTCTGAACACATGGGTTTAAAATGGGCACTTGTGAATTTAGAGATAATCCTTTTCTCTCAAGAATAGGATGGCTGACAAAAACCTTTTGAGTGTATCTAATCTTTAAGATATTAATATTAGTCTTCTGCTTTTTGTGATATAAAAGTAATTTAGAAACATTCTTGGGTATTTTCTGTATATATTGATTGGCTATGATTATTATAAACTTAAGCCAAAGCTTAAAAATGTGGCTGAAAATATGAATTAATTTTTTTAAATGGTAAATACTGCAAAGATATTTTGTATATTTATGCATTAAATACCATTTTGATCTGGAAAAGTTCTGTGGAGTTGAGCTGTGACAAATAACATGTTTTTTACTTTATGTGTTTATTATTTTTTTATCAATTATAAAACCCTCTAACATTTTTTATTAAAAACACATAATCTATTGCAGTATTTTTTGTTCTCACTTCATAGAGAAAAATGTGAAAAACTCAGTGTTATGCTAATTTTACTCAATATCTCTTAAATAGTACTTTCTTTTAGTTCGTAAAATATAATACTGTATATTTAGAAAAGAAATTTTTATTTTCAGTAAAAGTAGTAAATAATTTCAACTTAAATATACAGATTGGCTTTCAGTACAGTTCGAAATGCTCACCACCTGCTTAACTTGAAAGCTTTCCTCTTACTTCATTTTTTGTTCAAAAACTGTATTATATATTTGACTCATTTTTGAGATATCCATATCAGGGTAATAAAATGGGAGAATCTAATTGAAATTTGTCTTAGCATTCAAATTGATTTTGATGTACAATAAAAGTACTGTGCCACTTTTTCTAAGACTTGGAAAACATGCTGTTTTATGGAATCATAACTGTCTAAGCAAAATTTTGAAATGTCTAAAATGTGATTGAATGTATTGTTACATTCCTCAGGCTCCTTAGATTTTTCGCGTACTTCAATAGATAAAGTATAAAGTTCCTGTGACCAGATTGTGCCTACCAATCAGTCTAGTGCAGGGTGCTGGCATCTAGATTGAAAGGTTCCTGATTTAAATTCGGGCCTAGGGCATGGACGTTTGTCTATCTAGAATGAATGTGGCCTTTTTATAAATGGTTTATGCCTTGAATGTGTGTATGTTTGTGAGGTGTAATGTGAACCCACCTCTATGGTGTACCAGGGTATCCTTGAGAAAAATTTCTGTAAAATTCTATAGACTGGTCTATAGAATCAGAATTATGGCCCATTTATCTATAAGTTTTAAAGCAACCACTAGGTTTCAATTGGTTGGACATTTGCAAAAAAGGTCTGACTGTTGATTTGTTTGAGGCTCTACTGTTTATTAGTGTTATTTTGTAAGTAATATCAGGCAACATTTGTTTTAAAACCATGGTATTAAATCCATGCATCTTTCTTTGTAGAAGCAGTAGATGAAATTGATCCTTCAACGACTCCAAAAAGCAGTAAAGGTCTAGGAACTGTGGTTGGTCATGCCTTACATTTTGTTGCAGCACAAACTCCCTTGCCTCAACCTGTCGCTCCACTTCCACCCCAGGGAGTTGAGACGTTTGTTACACTACCCACAACTGTAGGTCCTTACCCAAATGCTCCGTACATTGTCTCCCGAACTATACCTTACTTACGTGCCTATCCCCACATGGGTGTACCGCTCTTCGCTTGTCCTCTGCCTGCGACTGGAGAAGGGAGTCCCTATGGACAGTTTGTGCCCATGGTCCCTACTGGACATGAGAAATTCGTTGGACAGATTGAAAATGAATCTAATCAGAAAAGCAGGGCGACTGCCGAAAAGCAGTTCCACCGACGCAAGAAAAAACACTCCAACTCGGAGTATTCTGGTGCTTTAGAATTGGAAAGCGTCGATTCTTACCACAGAGAAACTGTCATGGGTGATGAGTTAGCTCAAACGTCTCCGGTATCTTCCATAGTCAGCAGTGAACGTCCAACATCGATGCCTCTTGTGCCTTTGCCTGTGCCACCTTCCACTTTTGCTGTTGCTGGTGGTGCCCTTCCCCTTCACGGCTACCCACCTAGCATACACACTCTTCCCTACACACAAATGTCTGGACCACAGGCACCGTCGCCAGCCATGTATTATGTTCCCGTGTTTAACCACCCTTATGGCAGTTACATTTCCTCTCCCCCTACAGCCCCCATGGTGCTTCCTGTAAATCTCCGCCCTGAAGCAGAAGTCAATGAACTCACAGTCAACAAGTGCTCCAAAAACACTGGAATCAGTGACATTTGTGCTGCCGAAGAAGTACTAGAAAACGTTGATTCCTTTCTTACGCCTCTCGCTCAGTCTTGCGAGAGTGATATTAGCGTCCAGTCAGACTGCGAGAGCTCATCAGTCAAGCCGTATAGCGAAAGCATCGATGTACCTGTTGATTCTGTTGCCAAAAGCACCGGTTCAGAGAGAGAAGTAACGGACTGCAATTCTTGCTCTGATCCTCTTAGTAAGAGTATTAGCTCTTCCCCAGACTGCATACCCAAAGCAGCAGCTGCAGAGGACTATTTCGAGAGTCAGCCACCGAGTGAGGAAATCAAAGAGGTTGTCCTCGATCCTTCGCGATGCTGGGCCGACTTGTTCAAAAAGCCTTGCCCAGAAGTCAACGGCATCGACCGCCAACTTCCAACGGAGCATAGGCATAAAAATTCTAGTACTTTAAAAAAGGACATTGCAAATGGTAAAATGTACTCTGTGCCTGCTAGTGATAGAATCCATTAGGTTAAATAATTAACTAGCGAAAAATAAAAATTGTGGCTGCATAATATATTTTGCATGAAGAGCATTTTTAACAAAACTGTTTTGGAGGCTGTCTCATGTATTCAGAGTGATATTCTTGTTGTGATCATGATTGAAGGTTGAGCTTTTGTGCATAGATATATTTAAATTATTAGATACGGTGTTGAATTTTTTGTGCTATCTTTCACTCATATCTACCACAGTTTGTGTTTCTGAAAAATGGAGCTCATCTTTGTGGTGTGTGGAAAGTAAAACAGGACTGTGCATTACTAACTTAACTGTAAGATTTGCTGTGTGTTTTAATTTTTATCCTGTTCTTTACAAAATGAAATTGTATATACACTTTTTCTATATAGTCATTTGAATGAGAGACTAGGTGACATGTTTGAAATGTAGGTTTGAATTTTTCTAAAATTAGAA
Organism: Meta bourneti; assembly: GCA_933210815.1. Taxonomy (NCBI): domain Eukaryota; kingdom Metazoa; phylum Arthropoda; class Arachnida; order Araneae; family Tetragnathidae; genus Meta; species Meta bourneti. The sequence continues at coordinate 26,118,014 of OW119926.1, read as the reverse complement.
TTTAACACAAAACCATGATACTCAGAAATCAATCTTTAGGGAAATTTTTTAGCTGTCTTACATTTTGCTTCAATCATACTGCTAATGGCAATAAGAAATCATTTTTTATTGTAAACTATTGTCAATAAATAAAGTATGCAACTTTCTTGCATGGTAATCAGGTTTATGCAAAATAGCTATGCAATATAAGATGTTATAATTGTGAATAAAAATAAAGAAATAAGTTTTAATAGCATAGAAAGATGTCATTTTCTTTTTGCTCTACATTACACATTATGCGTTCAATATCTTTGCATTCCCCGATATATATAAATATGGCCCTTGTGCCCAAAACCAAACCCCCAATATATATCTTGAAGAGAAAATTTAACAAAGTTAATTTTTTATTTAAAAACTCTTGCAATTATTTTGAAACAAATTTTGTTCCAAGAACTATTGAATTATTTATTTACTTCTCCTTATAAACTAATATATTTAGTTTTGACTTAATTTTATCTTAAGAATACTTAAACCAATTTGTTTTTAAAAATAGTGTCTTAACTGTATTTGATTCTCTAGGTGAGTAATGTTATAAGGTATTATTTTTTTTGTACTACATTTGTGTTGAAAGTTGCTATTATAATTAATTGCACTTGTTTAATTTTTCTACTAGATTATTCTACTATATTGATTGTGTATTCTTTTAGTTGTGATTTTTATTGCTTTAAGTATTGATTTTTGTTTACCGTTCCTATTTACTCCATTTGCCTTAAATTCTATGAATAACAGTTGGAACTTGTTCATTGAATTAATTTCTTTGTGAGTTTAATTCAAAAAGATTTTGAAAGACCACTTTTATTTTATATCAAATATTCCTTTACAGGACTAGATTTTTGGATAATAGCTTCTTAAATATAAATTGAAAAATCTGTGCAATGTGTTCTCTGAATAAATTTCATCTAGAATGAATAAGCCTCAATGTATGAATTAATGAAAACAAGTTCTATTCATAGACATGTTACTACATAATGTGTCGAGCATTATTCATGCACAATACATTTTAGTATTTAAACATGTACAATTAAATTATTAAGTTCCATTAGCTGTTATGGATACAAGTTTATCTTGAACGTAAAGTACAAAATTACATTGGGAACCATTTTTCATAATTTGATATTGGTTCACTGTTAGTCATTATTCACTAATTTTAGTATTGACTTTGTAGTACAGAATGTATTGATGTGAAATTTAAGCTTGCCTTTGCCAGAGAATCTTATGAGACAATATTTAGAAATTAGATTAAAAAAATCATCTATGGAAAGGTCTATCATTTTCCTAAATGTTAGAACAACATGTAATGTAGATAGACTCGATCAATTATTGCATGTTTCACATATTGATATTTTCCATGTTTCTCTAAATGTTGTGACGGGTCAGCATTTAGTTGCAAAATTTCTGGACCCAGATTTAAAAATTGCAGCAAATCAAAATACAGTGCAATCAATTTTATTATATATACTCAAAGTAATATTCAATAAAATGTATTGAAATTTTAATCTTCTAAAGAAATAAAATTTTTACTTTATAGATTTTCTATGGATCATTTCGAAATCTAAAAATGTTTATATACACTTTGTGCTAAACATGAGCTACTAACTGCAACCTCACTTAACCAGACATCTTAAAAAATTGCATCCAATATTCACATTGAATATCTATCTCCAAGTTGCTTTAGAGCAGTGGTTCCCAAACTTATGCCCACGGACCCCTTCTCATAGCAAAAACCTGACCATGAACCCCCAGTAAAATAAATCTACACAACTGCAAATTTAACTTTGATGTCTTGAATGGCGACGCAAAAATAAAATATAAATAAATCTTTTTGATATTTAAAGTAGTATTTATTAAAATTATAACTTTTGTTTTAAAATACAAAAACATATTTTTCAATGAGATTGGTGAACCTGATGAGATTATTTACGTTCGGCTTGATGTTTGTGAGTAACATTCGTTAAGTCTCCACGAGCACTAATTTGCAGTCAGTTTCTCTTTTTCGTGATGAGGCTCGTAACTGCACTGAATCCACGTTTTACTAAATAGGAAGACGGGAAAGCAATCAACAGCTTCTGTACAGTGGCCCATAATGCAGGATATAAAATTGGCATCTGTTTTTGTAACCAGAATTTGTGGTATCCTTGTTCAAACATTGGTTTCAGCTCCTCATTTGTGGATAATTCAATAAGTTGCTCCTGTATTATGGATCCATCTGAGATTGTGAGTCTACTTAAAAAAGGTCCAACACCCAATCGGGGATGCCCAAGTGACGAATGTCTTCAAATCATTGAGGTCAGAATGAAGAGTCGTTAAGTGTTGACAATAAGTAATTTATCTCGTTTTTACAATTTTGAAAGGTTTGGAAGCTGAGTGCATTCTCTTCTCCCCAAATTTTGTTTGTACAGAAAAATTTTTGCAACAAACTCAGATATACTTTTAGATTTGATTAAGTTGCATTGATCACCTTGTAATTTCAAATTGTTAAATTTGGCAAATAAGTCAGTCATATAAACTCATTTTTTGAATTAATTCCAGGACATTGAATCAAAAAGCATAAAATCCATCCAAACATGCACCTTTAGATAACCAACGAACTTCCGTGTTAAGTAGTAAACGATTATAATCTTCATTTTACAAATTTGAGCAAATAAACTTCCATTTAAGGCATTCCTTTTGATTTTATTAACTGCTTTAATGACGTAATCTAGTGAGCCATGCAAGCGTTCACTAAGATTTTTGGGGACTAAATGTTGTCAATGAATGACACAATGTACAGATAATACATTCGGTATAGCTTGTTCTAAGTATGCCAGAAAGCCTCGGTGTCGTCCTTATCATTGCCGGAGCACCATCAGTAGCAACGGAGATATTACTCAAGGGTATAACTTGCATCGAAAGTTTTTTTATTTCGTTAAATATTGTTTCCCCTTTCGTATCAGTTTCCAAACATTTGGCAAATAACAATTCTTGGGAAATTTTTTCTTACAAATCTCACATAAGCTAAAAGTAAAGCTTCGTTTCCTGGCAAAGTTCACTCATCAAGCTGTATAGAGAATTCAGATGTTTTTAAGTATCCACATATAAAGAATTTTCTATGTCCTGAGCCATTTCGTCAATACTTTGTACTGTATTATTACTCAGTGGAAATCTTATAATATCGGAAGCTGGTTTATGGCAGAAGGATGCGTATTACCTCACGTACAGCTGGTAAATTAAGTTCTTCAGCAATGCTGTGCGGCTTTCCGGACTTTGCAATCAGTAAAGAAATGTTATAAGAAGCATGCAGTCCATCGTCGTCTCTCTTAAATGCTGTCGCGAAGAGTTTTTGCAATGCAAATATTTTTCTTTGACTGTTTTAAAAAAGTTAAATCTTTATCTTTTTTATCGCTATGGACTTGTCAAACGTTCCTTAAACTTAGGTTTCATTGATTCGTTTGACAAAGTTTTATTGCATAGAAGGCACATAGGTAGAGTGCTATTTCCTTGTAACGGAATAAAGCCATATTCAACACTATTGTCTGCATTGTTTCTTCGGCTCACTCATACTGGAAAGAAAGGGCACAAATTTAAGATATAAGGGTAAAATTTTAAGTGTCATATTGTATAGATACGCATTTTTTACTATGTATTTGACTATGGCTATTTATTCAAATTCTTTTATTCGAACCTTGAGAAACCTGTGAGTGGCTCAACACAGCACATTACTTGTACTTTATTACCTATCTATACTTATATTTTATTCAGGACGTAAAAATGGCTACCAATTTATTTATTGCTCTTTATTTTTAACTTTCATAATAGTACAAATGGATCACAATTATTTTACTTTATATTAAACCTTTCGCGGACCCCTTGACGTTGTCCACGCTCCCCCAAATTAATTTTAATTTGCCACGGACCCCGTCAGCGGTTCCAAGGACCCCTGGAGGTCCATAAGAACCTTTAGAGCTACTTAAGTTTAATATTCAATATAATTTTGAATTCTGTCAAAATGATTTTAAATAGAAATAAAAAGTTGGGCTGGTAACCTCTTAAATTAGCATAAATATTACTAAATTATGCAGTAGTGTTTATAGTTTAGCAAATATAAAGAATTTGATATGAAATAAAATTTGCTATTTTAAATTAAATATAATTTTTTTAAATAATTTAAATGCTATAAGTTTTGCTGATGTCCTTATCTATAAAGGTTCATTTTACTGGGTCTCCAGGTTAAATTAATTGCTTTGAATTTAATAATTTAAACTGATTTTGAGGTCCAACTTTTGTGACAGTTGGTTTCATGTACTTGTGTTTGAGGCATAATATGATTTAACAGATTGTAACCAAAAATTGTTTTATTTCAGTTTGATTCAAACGTCATAAAAGCCCCGGGGATTATTAGGTTTTAAATTAGATTAGTGTATTATAATTTATGTTTTTCTAGGTTCTAACAAAAATACCAATACATTTACCTGGATTAAGTAGAAAAAGGATTAAAAATCAATCCAATTTAACTAAACTGAACCTTTTAAGCATGTATATTAAATTAAAAATCAAATTACAAAAAATGTTAACATATTTAATTTTTAAATATTTTTTTTTATCTTGAAATCACTTGACACAAAAAACACAAATGTTCTGTGCTTGAGCTTATTAAGGCGAAACAGTTTTTTAATGAGATTCAATGATAGAATGTATATTACCAAGTGATTTCTAAACTGATACCTCCATTACAAGTTCCTAGAAAAGTAAATTGTCTAAAGTACAAGCTTTGGAAAAAAATTATCAGCTATATTAGCGTATATAAAGATAAATGCAGGTGTTTGTATTAATTCTTCAAATTGCGGTCTTATTTACTGTTGGGTTAATGAATATAGCTAAGTTATTCATTACTCTCGTCATATTCCAATTGTCCAGGACATCTAATACTGAGTGGTTTGTTGGGGTTTAGTGGCACAAGGGCCATATTTGACCATGCCAATACTGAATGGGAGTGAAGACCAACTTACCTATAAAACCATTTACCATATTGGCCGCGTTCGTAAACAACCGAAAAAAGTGCAAACCCCAAAATAATCCATCACATGACCTCCGTTTCACCAGTTCTGAAGTTGCATTTACGAACGATTAGGTTTTTTTTAGTCTCATTCGCCATGTAATTGGCAATTTGTTTTGATAAATTCAATCTGAAAATGAGCCTAAACCACACGAGTAGAGATCCATTACAACATTCACGTCTACCCTTTTCGGTCGCCAACTTCTGTGAACTGACAAAACCATCACAATCTCAGTTCGTTGCAAACGATTTTTTTTTCGTTTCCAGTGATTCATGAAACGGCTTGTTTTTCACACTAGAAAATCAGATTTGGAACGGCTCGATTCAAATAACTCGTACAACCAGTGCTATTCGCGTTTACGAACGAGCCCATTGATCTATTGTTTCTAATATTTAACTACAGACGATTCCTAGTGAGAAAAAAACAGCTTTTATAATTCGAACTTTTTGAGGGGTTTTGATTTTTATAAATCCTATGAATTACTATCAAGCGAGGTGGCTGAGGTACCTGACTTTTCTCCTTATTAGCTAGCCTTTACTATTGTTAGAAAATAAGTTCAGAAAGTCTTCACGGGCTGCATCTACCCGATGCCGGGTGCATTTGGAAACAAGCCAAAAAGTCTTTACACAACAAATATAATTTTATTTACAAGATTATCAGACGGCAGAAACATACATACGTATACCGCCGAGAACAAACTTATTCTAACTTACAAAATTCAGCTCGGAAGCTGACGTCACTTTTTACAGCGCCGCTCATTGGCCAGTTACATTTCACGATTACTTCACTTCACAACATCCCCCCCTTGAGACTCGGATAGTCTCAAGCTCGTAACTAATATTCAAAAGATCAAGCCTCTTTGGAGCTTTCACACACCTTCCAGAGGAGGTGTATCTTTTCATTATCACATTATCAGGTGTTAATGTATTTCCAGGACAGGAGATGCCACCAGAATTAGATTCCTTTTCACCCGGTTTCTTATCAGCAATTACATTTGTTTCATTTGCCTGTATCTCCAAAGGAAAGATACGCTGTATCGGACGTAAAACTGTTTGTTCCATGCTGCGTTTTAAGCTTAATTGTACGAATCTTTCCATCACGTCCTGGAATCAACTCAATAATCTTTGCTAAAGACCAAAACAAATGTTTTTTGTTATCATCTCCCACTAAAACTATTTCTCCAACCCTTGGCTCACGTGGTCGTTTTTTATTATGTTTTTGAACCAACTGACTCAAATACTCTTCTAAAACGTCTTCGATCATTTAACAGTTTACTTCTATATTTAATTATTGTCCTAAGATTTCGCGAATCTAATTCGTCAATATCCTCAACACTGGAACTCCGGTTCTCGATAAGAAACATAGCGGGTGTCAGAGGAACCAATTCCTCCGGATTTTCAGAGACATTAACGATCTACAATTAATTATAGATTCACAGTCACAAATCACAGTATTCAGTTCTTCATAAATTAACACAGATTTACCCAAAGTACGTTTTAATAGTTCTTTTATAGTGCGGACCAACCTTTCCCACCAAGCTGCGGTGGGTGGAATAAATTTCCAAAGTATTTTAGGAGTTCTGGTTTCTTTTAATATTTCACCCCAATTCAATTTCGAAAGATCATTAGAGGCGCCCCGAAAGTTAGTTCCGTTATCACTATAAATTGTTCTAGGCCGCCCACATCTAAAGATAAACCGCCTAAGTGCTAATAGAAAAGCGTCAGAAGATAGGGAATTCATAAGTTCAAGGTGAATGGCACAGCACAAGTGAACAGTGCTATCCACACTTTTTCTTTATTTTTCAGAAAGAGAGGCCCAGCTAAATCAATTCCTACAATTACGAAAGGCGCACAATCCGTAACAGCGTTTGCAAGCAATACAGTTATATAAACATTTTTAATAGCTTTCCTAGCCCTGATAATCCAAAATCTTTCTCTTACAGGCATTGCATCATTTGGATTCTCGAGTGACAGTTTTTTATATGTACAAATCTGATTAACAGCTTAGTAAATTCACATTTATCTGGTAACAACATTGGGTACAGAAAAGATTTCTCATCATCTCGATGAAGTATTCTGGTTTTCACTCTCAAAATACCATCATCTATGAAAGTTTCAATAAAATGTGACGATTTTGCATCAGACAGATAATGTCTTTGAACTAAACGAATTAAATTCTTTTCAGCATTTTCAATTTCAGACTGTGAAAGTTCGTAGTTTTTACATTTCACATGTGCCTCTTCACAATTATTCACAAATCTCAATATCCATGCAAATACTCTAATCATTTTATTATAACTGGATACACTGTTTAGATGCCAAGGGGGTGCGTCTTTTGATAGATCAATATTCACTACTTTTATTTTCTTTCTCTCTACGTCTACTTCTTCAGACTGACAGTGTGTTTCACCAATAGGCCAGTACTTAGGGCTTTCTCGTAACAACGAAGGACCGTCCCACCATCTAGAAAGGAGCATTTGCCGCGAAGAACAACCACGCGATAAGTCGGCGATGTTCATATTTCCTGGAACATGTCTCCATAACTGACCTCGCGTCAACTTACGAATTTCTCTGACCCTATTGCCCACAAAAACAGACCAATTGCCTTGTTCTCTTATCCACCAAAGCGCTGTAGTGGAATCGGACCAAAATGCGATTTTTATGTCTGGCAAATTGAGGGCTTTGATAATAGAATTCGCAAGTCTAGAACCTATACAACAAGCCATCAGTTCTAAACGAGGCATGCTTAAAGATTTCAAGGGGCTTCTCTGGACTTCGCTCTAACGAGAATTACTTTTACTTCAGAATCAAGTATTGATCGAACAAAGACGCACGCCGCATACGCCTCCTTGCTAGCATCCATAAAGACATGTAGTTCAGACGAAGAATTAATTACTATGTAACGAGGTAAAGTAACATCTTTTAAAACATAGACATCTTTAAACCACTTTAAAAAAGTATTTACATCATTAGGAGACAATTCATCGTCCCAAGCCTTTCTGCACCGTCCTTACCATCAGAAAGTAATTCAGGTTAATATGTTTTATGGACTAAACTGATGAATAATCTTTTAAATTATTTATATTGTCCTAAGTGCAACAAGCAGGGATTGAAAATCAACTTAGGTGCAAAGTTTGGCTTTGCATACAATGTGAGCATTGTCTGTCATAGCTGTGATAGTTTTAAATCAACAACTTCACAAAAAAATGATATGTCTAATTATGACATAAATTTAAGAATGACGCAAGCATTCCAACATATGGGTAAAGGTTATGGTGCCATAGAATCCCTTGGCTTTGTAATGGACATGCCTGTGTTTTCCTCTTTCCGTTCATGCACAAGGGCCCTTGATGAAGCATATAAAACGACTTTCATCAATCTTCAAGAAAAAGCTGTGATGGAAGTCAAGAAAGCTTATTCCGATGTTGGAGCTTCAGTGGAAGAAATCACAAATATTGCGGTTTCTTTCGATGGCTCATGGCTTACCCGTGGTCACACTTCCCTTTTCGGTGTTGGCTACGTCATAGACATATTGACAGAGTATGCCATTGACTTTGAAGTAATGTCCAAAGTTTGTAGTCACTGCTCCAATGCTAAAAAAGATCTTGGTGTCTCCACTGCCGAGTTTGAAACGTGGTATGCTGGGCATAAAAATGATTGCCAAATAAATCATACTGGATCCTCGAGCTCGATGGAGCTCCAATCTGCTTCGCTGTTGTGGAAGCGTTCTGAAAAATTAGGCTTCTGCTACACAACGCTTCTTTCTGATGGGGATTCCAAAGCATACACTGAGCTAGTCAATAACAAAGTGTATGGTGATGTTACCATTGAAAAAAAAGAATGCGTAAATCATGTTGGGAAGAGGTTAGGAACTGCTTTCCGAGAAGTGGTGTCAAAGTGCAGAGCAAGGGGTATCACTTTAGGGGGCAAGAAGCACGGCAGCTTAAAGAGTGAGACTATAAAAAAACTCACCAAATATTACCTTGGGGCAATATTGCGGAATAAGGGTGATGTAAGTGGCATGAAAACTGCGATATATGCCACATTATATCACAGATGCTAAGCCCCAGCATTTTAAATGTCCAACAGGCCAAGCCTCGTGGTGTTTTTATCAACGAGCTATGGCTCTGGGTGAAAAACCAGGGCCTCATAGCAAGTTTGTGAAAACACCACTGAGTGAAACGTTGATGCCATACATCTTGCCAGTCTATCAAAGGCTGGCAGGAAATGCTCTTTTGGAACGTGTTCGCTGTGCAACACAAAATGCCAATGAGTCCTTGCACAGTATTATGCGGAGCAAGTGTCCAAAAGACAAATTTTGCTTTCTGAATCGTGTTCGTCGCTCCATATCTGAAGCAATTTGTGAATACAACTTTGGTGTAGCCGAAACACTGCGTGAACAACAAAGTGCATTGGGGCTTCATTGTGGAATTGTAAGTCGTAAACTGGCTGCCATGTTTCTTTCACGAAAAATAAATTTTCAGAAAAGACGAAGATCTAACAAATTCAAACGTACAAGAAAGTTAGTAAAGCAAGCTATTAAAAGCCAAGAAAAACCAACAAGAAAAAAGGTGTCACCTACAAATCAGGTGGCTTCTAAATTGAATAATTTTCATTGAAAATCCTTTTTCATTTTAGTGCTCAAATTTGGTTTTATTTTGGTAAGTGATGGCAAATTTAGTGTTAAAGTATTAATTAGTTACCTGAACATACAAAATATTATTAATATTTGTTCATTAATTTAAGTAATTTCTATTATGGTGGATTTATTTGCACTTCTGGACATTTTTTTTCTCATTTGCAAGGAAATTGTCTTACTTAAATTTGATCATGTACATATGAAATATTTTATAATTTTGATCAAAAAGATATTAATATGGCATATATTTGTTAGGGTAATCTGAAAAAAATAAGGAAATATTTTAAATGAACATTTTATTACTTTTTTACCTAAACAAAATCTTTAAGTGGCTTTTTCTCAGTTTTGTTTTTTTGCATACTATATGATGGTTAAAATGCTAAGGCTTTTTCAAATATGTACCAATTCGCTTGAAATTTTTCTGATATGTTCTTATGACCTACTTAATGCAACTAAGATTTTTCAGCTTTTAATTTTTTTTCAAAAACTAATAAAGATATCAAAAATCCCATCCTTAAAGTGAGGAGAATGGTTTAAACCTTCTTGTAAAAAAATCAAGCAAAAATCTCACATTTAAAGGAGTAGCGTTTTAATTTTTTTTAAGCTGAGTCATAACATTTTCGCTTACGCAACTACTTTGACTTCCTGTGTCAATTACCGCGCGAATGATTTTCTCATGACCTAGATATCGAATAAGTGCGCAGAGCTTGCAAAAATACAATTTCGCTTCTGCCACAATTAGAGAGAACTCTCAGATTCTGGAACACTCTTTTGCTCATTATTTTTTTCTTGTTTGGAACACATAATTTCAAAATGAGGATTATTACAAATAGAACAATTCCCTCCAATTGCTTTTTTATATTACAAAATTTACTTAAGTGACCAGCTCTTTTTAAACAAGAAAAACATGCACCTTTTTTTCATCAATAATTGTTGTTTAGCAGCCAAAGTCATCTTCCTCGCGGTAAAACATTTTTCACTATTATGAGACATCACAAAAAATACAGTTATTAATTCTCTTACCTGAATTATCAACAAGGCTTACCAAAGCTGATGCTGTTGTCAGTTCAGCTTGTTTTACCTGTTCAATAAAGTCCTTCTTTCGATGACAGTCCGGGCCAAGTAAAACCATTTCTTCACCCTTTACTTCCTGTCGAAGAAAATTCATCAAATGTTCTAAAGTTTGAGATCCTTTGATTTCTGTCGAGTCGTGATTTTTACTTCTTTCCCAAGCCACTAACACTTCTTCTGGAAGGTAACTCTCCACTAACGGCGTTAGAAAGTACTCGTACTTTTCTTGTGATCTTCCCAAGCTTTCCAATGCTCGCAGCTTTCCTTCTAGTTCATCATATAGAGAGGGAAGATCCGTCTTCGCTCTTCCAGTAACAGCGTTCTTCATAACTAAGCTTAACAAATCTCTAACATAGATCTGCACAAGCAAATCTTCTCGTCCGAAAGGCTCTTTCAATTGTTCAATTGCCTTAGGGAAATTATCCGCCGTAGCTGGGAAACTAAGAACTAAACGTTCTGCTTTCGATTTGGGTTTCATAGATTGCAATAAATATTGCATCTTATCCTCATAGGCAATACTTTTGCCGTCGTATATCTTCTGAAACTGACTCCAAAAAGTCAGGTATTCTTTCGCTTCGCCATTGAACTTTTTCAGCTCTATCTTCGGCAATTTAAATTTTCTCGTTTCCTTATTGTCATTCGGCAGAGCGACTTCTTGCAATTTCTAATCTATCTGAGTACATAGCTCTAAGTACCGGTGTCTGTAGGTTTCAGATTCTTCTAAATCTTCATTAAATAAATGTTCGCCATCTTCACTCTGTAAAAACTGTTCTGAAATAGCAGTTTGGCAGACATCAAGTCTGTGAAACTTATCACTAAGTTGAATTCTCAAAATCGAAAGCGATTTCAAATCACATACTTCTTTCGATAATGCCGTTTCTATTTTCTTTAAACTCAGAAAAAAAGCAGTTCTCAGCCCTTTTCGTTGTGTTTTTAAAACAATTAAATTCATTTTCAATCTAGGTTCAAAAGTTCTAAAAAGGCCAAAGCACCCAGTCCAGCCGAGGGCACTCAAATAACAATAATTTCTTATTAAAAGCTTTGATGAAATTACAAGCATCGATTATTAAATTATCTTGCCCTTGCAAGTCCTTATTTATCTGATTAAATTTTTCTGTTGTATCCACTAAAAACATAGGTCTAACAACCAATCATCATCACTTAATTCAGGAACAGATTCTTGTTTCTCGTTCATAAACATATCTATTTCCTCCCGTAAATTAAAAAATCTTTTTAAACATTTTCCACGACTTAGCCATCTAACATTGGTAAAATATACGATATCATCATATTCAGAAGATAATTCGCTAAGGAATTCTTTGAATTACCGATGCTGAAGAGCATGTGAACGAATGTAATTTACTATTTTTATAACTACTTTCATAACGTGATTCATGAATAATACTCGAGCACATAAATTTTGTTGATGTATCAAACAGTGAATAATAAAAATATCATTGGTTTTAATGCCTCTGCAATCTAGCTTATCCATAAGTAATTTTACAGCTCCCTTATTTTTACCTACCAAAGCAGGTGCTCCATCTGTTGTTAATCCTGAAAGAGCCTCAAAATTTAAGCTATTTTCGGCTAAACATTTTTCAATCGCCCGGAAAACATCTTCTCTAGTTGTGTCTTTTAAATGTAAAAGATTTAACATTTCTTCTGTCACTTGGAATGAATCATTCACACTGCGAATAAATATCACAAGTTGAGATGTGTCTGATATCTGTACTTTCATCAAATGCCAAAGAATATGCTTTGAATTGGTTAATTTTATCTCGCATACTACGATTTCAGCTGAAATGTCATCAGTGCGACGACATAGAGTTTGGCGTGAAAGACTGATACTTGAAAATATTTTGCTTTTATCGAGCAAAACATCTTTCATAACTGCTTCCAAACAGTCCTTTACCAGTTCACCATCCGAAAATGGTTTCATTTTCTTTGCAATCAAACATAGCAACAGAATAACTTGCTTTGACAATGGTAGATGGTTGTTGTAATAATGAATATGTTTTGTCTCATGATGCCTTTTAGCGTATGTTCCTTAAATACAGCGACCGTCTCTACAAATTAAACACATTAATTTTGAATTCTGCATTGTGAAAAAATAATATTTTTTCCAACGATCATTAAATTTACTGTTTTCATCAACTTTTCTTTTCTTTGAATTCATCCTTCTTATGGACCAAAAAAAAATTCAAATAAATGTTAGTTAGAGAATATTGGTATATTACACAGAGCAAAAAAAATTACTTTTTTAAGTAAATTCAGTATTCTTGTTTTCTAATTATGTATTGTAATTATGTAAAAATCAGGGCTTCGAACCGCAATTTTTTCCTTTCCGATTTTCGTTCTATTAACCAAAATTTTTGAAATTCGGTTCTCTTCCGGTTCGCGTCATCAATAGTACGTAAACCGGTTTAAACCGGTTTACGTATATTCGAACAGTTTTTTTCTCTCCGATTGCAATTCGATTTACATTAAAATGTTGTCATCTAGGGTGTCTAGGGGTCATTAAAGTCTTTTAAAGAGATCTTTTTAAAATTTTCATAAAAATTTAATTTGTGAAATAAATTATCATGAATTAAATTTATAAAAATCCCCTGTAGATTAGATTTGCTTACCAAGCACTCAACCTATAGCGGAAAATATTTGCACTTAACCTGATAATCATTTTATGTAAATTATAAAGTACGTAATACTTTTATTATAAATTATTATTGATTATAAAGTTCATAAGCCTTTTTGAATTCTCGCAGGGAACGTGTCGAAAGAAAGAACTGTCAATGTTTTATGCCAGTTAGTGGATTCTGCGGAATTTTGCTTACAATGCAATAAATAGTCCTTGAAAGCGCACGCAGTCAGCTACTCTTTGCTATATTTGAGCGGCAAATAAAAAAGAGAGTTTGAAAGTCTTTTAGTTAAAAATTTGTGTCTGAACCGAAATAAGTATAAATTAACTGAAAACCGATACAAAAAAAATAACGTTTTCGATTTCGATTCGGGTTCAGAGATGGACTATTTTTGGGGTTTGTTTTACGGTTAAAGAACCGCAATTTTTCAGGTTTTCGGTTCAGTTCCCGTTCGAAGCCCTGGTAAAAATACCAATATTTAATAACTTTTTAAAACTTAATGCAAATAGTGATCACTTGAAACTTGGAAATTTATAATAACTTTTATCGATTTAACATTTTATTAAATTCTTACTAATTTTTAAATTTACTTGCATTAGTAAAAATATACTCGAATAAATTTCAAACTTTCTTTGGATGTCTTCAGATGTCACTTTTATTCGACTATCAGAACCATACACAAAAAACTTAGTAAACACGCCAGTAAGTCAAAACCTAACACATAAACAGATTCACTTGAAATAATAACTTCGTTCGTGCAGTGGATAACGAAACGATGACGGACCCAAGCGTGTCTAGTGTCTCGAGTCAGCCTTGACTGCCGGCTTCCATGCACAACCAAGATTACCCCTTTGCAAAATTATCACTTACTGGCGCAACTTATATTACATTTTTTACGTGGTTTTCTATCGTTAATTTAAAATTTAATTTTTTATCGTTATTTCAAATTTTCATTTATTTAATATTTTTTGTATACACGCAACGAAAAACAAAAGTTTCAATAGAAATATAAAATCGCCCGGCGGGCCGCACAATTTAACGTGACGGTCCGCGTGTTGGCCGGGCCTGCTTTAATCCAAGACTTTCATACCTAATTCATCCTACAAAAAAAGTGATTTCAGATTTTTTTCTTCGAATTTTCAAAATAAAGAACCACATTTTGAAAATAATGAATATAAAAAATGCAAGCATACTTTTAAAAAATTAAATCATTCAAAATAACTTCATAATTGGTTGTTTCTAATCTATAGTAGTCATTTAGCAAGTTAAATCCGTTATTTTTCTATTGAAATTAATGTATTGAAAAAGAAATCACTTCATTACTTTGGGGCCATCGTGGCTCAGGGGGTATGACCACTGCGCTAGCAACCTTCGAGGAATAGGCGGCGCAAGTTCGATTCCTGTCAGGTGCATTCTACCCTGGGTGTATTTCTCTCTCTTCTGTGTCAGTAAAGCTTTCATTGTGGGTCTGTCTATTACTTGATATTGTATGTCGTGTCTGACGCAGCATGGCCAAATATGGCGCTTGCGCCATAAAACCCCAAAACAAACCACTTCCTCTTACTTACATTATTGCTTTCATCAATCTGTTCACACAAATATTAACTTTTGTAAATTTCCTGCACAAGGTACATACAGATTTATCATAATTGGTATAACTTTTCAGTTTTTTCCATTGCATTTATTATTTCGTGCTGCTTTAGTTTACGGGTAGAGGCATCACAAACATCAATAAATGACGTTTTATAGTATAAGTTAACTAAACTTACCGGGAGTGGGGATTTCAAGCAAATGCACTGAATCTTTAAGCACTACTCAATGAATAAACTCTAAAAAACTTATAGCTCAAGCTCTGGAAAACTTACACAATTCTATGTGAGTTTGCGTAGCCAAGAACAAAACTAGTGTCGGCAGATGAAGAATCGCAGCCGCATCGGAATAATCCCTTATCCACGCACGTCTTCTTGGCCCTGGGTTCGAATCCCGGTCTGTGAAAGGATGATCTTAATGGTTCGAAACAACAGTGTTGAAAAACAGGTATGAACACTGGAATATAATTATTTCAAGCAAAATGGAGCCAGCTTTCAAATAAATTCTTCGATGGTAAAAAAAGATAGTCCTAATGCTAATATATCTTGTGTAGTGTTTTTGTTTTCACACTTTCTCACGATCCTTTTAATAGAATGCACGATAACTATGATACACCTTACTTTTCTCACATCTGGCTGTCCACGCCAACGTGAGGACATTTGAGACCAAGACAGATTTAACGTGCACCATCCCCACGTACACGACGGTCTTTGAATCAAGTTTCGAACTCGCAACCTTCTGGTTGCTAATGCGCTGCTGTTCCAATCGGGCTACCGCGGCACTTGGTGAGAAAATAATATATTTATAGACCGTTCAAATTACTTTGCGGTCAAACTGACCGCTTCCTTAATTTTGTTAATATGTAAAAAGTGATAAATGTTGATCCATGATAAAATTTCCTTTTGATTTGAAAATTAAGAATCATTGTAATATAGAATGTTTTGACGATATTACGTTATTCAAATTGCTATCAAGTTTGTTTTTCGTAAAATACTTTCCACATTAGATGTTCTGTGAAAATTGATAAATCCTTTCATACTTAAAGCTAATTGAAGAATATTTCGTTCAGGTCTAAGGTACTCTTCCTGCGGTTTGGTTGTTCTAGATTTAGTTTTTCATAAAAACTTTAGTTTAGTTCCCCGGTACTCACGCACTTTTCGAACAATAATTTTCAAATTTGTCTAATTGTGTTTTATATTCCACAAGGAATCTGCATATGATGAGCAAAGGTTAACTACCGAAGACCCTGAATTTTAAAAGAATAAATCATCTACGCAATAAATAGTTACAGATCGGTTATTTTTAAATAAAATAGGATGCACTTAATTAAGTGTTAATCGCGTTCAATTAATTAAATACATAATCAAATATGTGTAAACATAAATAAATAACATCTTTGCTACGCTAATTAAACGCAAGAACTTTCCCCGATCACTGCAGATCGCTTAAGAATAAATGTCTGGTTAAACTGCGAAACGAGGCCCAGGGAATCCAATCCACAAAGCCAATGAAACAGCAGGGGGAAATTTATGTTTTTCACACTTTTCAGCAGCGTTTTTCTCAAAATGGTATTCATTTCATTATTGAGGCTCCTTGTGTAAATGCTTCATATTATCAGTTATTGAATAAAAGAAAAATCGTCGTTTTGTGAGGTCGGATTCGTCTTCTGCGAGTTTAATAATTCAAGGCGAAATCCGGTTCAGTTGTGTGGGAAACGTCTAGGCGCCAGGGTCTGACTTTCCCGCCAGTACGTCACGATCCTACGTAAAACGCGTCGTACTGCAACTCGCTTTTCGGCCAGATGGCTCCCCCTGGGTTTGCTCCAATAACGCGAAACTCGTTCTGAGTGGAGAAATGAGGAAGTTACTCTTGGGACCGAAAATGCAGCACCTGAGTTAGATTTTCGGAGGTTGCTATAGATTTCGCCGTCTTGGCTCGAAAACTTTTCTGGCGTGGAAGCCAAATCGATTTCGGCCAATTTTGATTTTGAAATGCGTTGCAGTGGTCAATCACGCCAGTAGCTCAGTGCAACCTTGCTTGATATCAGTGCCGTCAGTGGTTCTGATTACTCTCCTTGGTAGGGATGGGAAATACTGTTCTTTTCGGCGAACAGTTCTTTGATGTTCCGTTCTTTTGAAAAGAACTGTTCTTAAGTTCTCAAATGACTACTCGAAATGTGCAAGCCCTGTTCCTCCTCGTAGACTATGTGGCGCCAGCAGTTTTCACGATAGACGGACCGAATTTTATTGACGTCATCTTTGTTAGTACTTTGTAGGCGTGCATATATAAAAAAAATATAAATGACTTGGAGTCTTCGTATTATTATCGGTTGATTGATTTTTTTATGGCGAAAGGGGCAAGTCTATTCAAGCTGCGTCAAACTATCAGTAATTGAGAAAAGAAAATCAGAATTTTTCCGTAAATTGGAAAACGTTCTTGCAAATCGAAACGTTTAAATTCTCTCCCCAGTGGCAACTAATAATGTCCCACTTCTGAACTATCTCAAGTAGTTTCCCAAACAGATATGAGGTGCCTAGAATAAAACAAATACGCAAGCGAAAGTAATAAATTTTTTATATTTTAATGTCGTTTTTAAGTCAACAAAATGGTTATTTAAGTCAATAAAACGACGGTCCGTGATCCATCCTGAAGAGATAGATCCGAGGACAACACCAGGTAATTTTGAATCACGTTATGCAATAGGGAGTTGCCTTTTATAAAAGATTATAAACACAAAAAAAGCATACCGGCATTACCACTTGGAAAGTAAAATTGGTTTGAAAAACAGGTTAATATTATATGATCTATCTAAACACGTTTAAAACATAAAAAATACAAGTCAAAATATCACTTTCGCTTTTCAACACATTAGTTTTATGGTGGGATTTTTATTTTCGAGATGTCTTTAAAATCGTAATACCTGACTTAATGAGATCTCTTTTCAACTTATAGAGAGCATGACACACCCAATCCGAATTTCCTTCTCACAGTGAAATATGTCCACACATTTGAAATTTTGTTTTCCATTTTGTAAAATTTGGTTTTAAAATAAAATTATATAAAAGCATTGCAAATCCTAAGAACGAGTAGAGGCGACACCACCAGAGAGAAAGCTGGACAACAAAATCTTGATCAGTAATATTTAAAAAAAAAATAATTTGTTTAAAACTAAAAATTCATCATTATGTCATTGCCTAACATTATAAAATTTCACAATTATTATGCTAATCTCCTCCCAAATTCATCAGACGTTGGGGCTTGGTTCAGTCGAGAACATTTTCTGGAGCAGTCATCGATATCAGCTCCGCAAACCGTTCATCGAGAACAGAGAACTTCTCTGAGAACGGAGAACAGCTCCGAGAACGGAGAACTGCTCTGAGAACGAAGAACAGGGTCTGAACAATTTGAGAGCAGGAATCATTTTCCGAACAGGAAGTAAAACAGCTCCTAGAACGGAGAACAGGGTCGATCAGTTTGAGAGCAGGAATCGATTCCTTCGGTAAATTTGATTCCTGCTCTCAAATAGGAAGTACGTATTCTCAGAGCCGGGAGTAGGTTTAAAGACAGAGAACGGATAAATGAATCAACAGGAAACAGTGAGTCACGAACTGTAGGATGAACAGCTGTGTTTCGGACTTAGCATAATTTAGAATATACGAAAATTTTTGCGAACTTAGAAAATTCGAGAAAAGAAAATTCCCACCTGTTTAAAATCAAAATATAAAAAAATTTCAATGTTTCTTTTAACAAAAAGAACCGAGAACAGGTTTTTGTGAAAAGTGGGAACAGGCTGTTCCCGTTCTTTTTGAAGAACAGGTGAAAAAGAACAGTTCGTTCTTTTTTCCCCCATCCCTACTCCTTGGTATTGCGAAGCTTGTTTGGAATCGCTTATCCTTTTTCTTGCATATTTCGTTATTTTGTTTTTGATATACGTCTTTTGTCACTGTTTTATCAAAGCGTCAACAGCATCCCAGGATTGAGCAGTCTCAAAACAAAAAGTAAGAATAACTTTTTCTAAGAACTGAAGTTTATTTTTCAAAAAAATATTAATCACCAACTAGTATTTGTATAACAGTTCCAGCGTATTAAAAGCCAATTCTTTTTATTTTCACATAGACATCCAAAGCCTCAACTATCTAAATACTCCATTACTAGCGAGGATAACGATGGGGCTGGATCACTGTTTTACCGAAAAAGAAACAGAGACGAAGAGTTAAGCAGCCACAAATTGAGATGTAAGCATTCTTTCTTTTTCTGGAATTCAGAAATGAAATTTCTCTTGGAAAATGCATGAATCACAACCTGTATCTTAAAAAAATGCAATGAATCATCACAGTATATAAAAATAATGTTATTTTTCCCATAGACATCCTAAATTTCAATCTGACTCTCCTAAAACCAGTTGTGAGGACCATAATGGTTGCATCTCTGTTTCCCCAACGAGTGAACAAAAATCAAAGCCTGTGGAGTACAAGAGATGTGGTGGTGGTAGCTGTGACGATAAGGTGAATGGTAAGTATAATGAGGGAAGTAGTCTATATTCTTCTATTAATTTTTCCAAAACTTGCAAACCTAAAATTTCCAAACCTGCATAATTTGTTTGTAATAAGTGCCAAAATGTATATAAACATCGAGGTAGTCTATTTAGGCATCAAAGAATTTGCCAAATTTCTGATATAATAGTGATGGATATTATCCTTGTGTCTTTCCTGAATGTGATAAAGCTTTCCGTTCGAAAAGTGTACGTGATGAACATATAGTTGATGTTCATGACATTAACATAAAATTACAGGAATACCAGTTTGATTCTATGGAGCAGTTTCAGGCATGGTTAGATGAAGAAAGCTCCAAAACTTACAATTACTTTTAAAAAAATCTGGAAGCAAATGTGTTGCTGGCAAAACTTACCATTATTATGTATGTCAGTTTTATTCATGTGAGTCTGAAATTCAACGTCTTGAACAAAGAAAAAATTTAGAGCATAACTGCAACTGTCCATCAAGAATATCTGTATGTGAAGAAGTGGATCAAGTTAAAGTCAGTTTTTTCCCTGGACACAATCATGAATTAAATTTTGATAACACTAAATTTCAACCTTTGAGACAAAGTTATCTAGATCAAATTAAAGCTTATGTGGAATTGGGAATCTCAACTTCTAAAATTCAAGTCATTTTACGAGATGGAACAGGATCACGAAATAACAGAGATTGCTTCAATGTGAAGAAGTCATTCGTATCTCGAAAAAAAATAAATTACTCTATGAAACAAAATAAATCATTTTTATACCCCAACGATAATGACGCCCTTTCAGTAGCTGCTGTAGTCGAAAAACTCAGCAGTCTTATAATCCAATACTTATATATAAACCACAAGAGCAACCTACTGTATATGGACCCAAAGGTCTTGATAAGCTGCCCTCATCTCATGAGTCCTTTGCTCTTGGTTTACAAACTAGAGAACAAAAAAGTTTGATGATAGAAGGAAGCACTAGCGTGTTGTGTATTGATTCGACACATCACACCAATCAATATGATTTTTATTTATTAAATTTGATTGTTCCAGATGAATTTGGTTCTGGATACCCTGTAGCCCACTTCATTGTAAACCATCTAGACCAGGATACATTGTACCATTTGTTTCAGAGCATTAAAATAGTAATTCCTGATTTGAAAGTCAATTGTGTAATGACAGATGATGACCACGTAATAGGGCCTGTATTCAAAAAAGTATTTGTGAAAATGTTCCTCATCTATTGTGTAAGTGGCATATTTTAAGAGCTTGGCAGCGTCAATTGTTGGCCAAAGTTTCCAATTGTAAATTGAAAGAAGAGTTATATTGTGCTCTATTAGCATTGCTTGAAGAAAGAAATTCAATTAAGTTTCAAACAATGATGGACAATTTTTTGCAGAAGTTTCAGACCATTGCACCCTCATTTATTGAGTAGTTTGAAGAATATTATTAAAGCAGAGCAAGTCTTTGGGCAATGGCTTATAGGAATTTTCCCCATGCCTTCACTGAAACGAACATGTATTGTGAATCATTTCGCAATAAATTTAAAACGACTAATTTACAACGAAAATTTAACAGGCGATTAGATCAGCTGATTGAAACCAACTCTCTTACAAATTGAAGAAGATATATTTATGACCCGCAAGTATAATATTTTAACTAACTGCCCAAAGAGCATATATCCACCAACTTATCAAAGACATTTATCAGCAATGAAAATTCCTGATCATCACATACTTGAAATAAGTTGTCAATCATGGATAATAAAATCTGCATCTAATGATCACACTGAATATATCGTAGAGCAGATTTACAAAGCATGTTCTCAAGAAGATCATTGTTTTTAAAGTGCTTAGATGGGAAATGTTTAAGTCTATGCAGTCACTTGTATATTTGTAATTGTCCTGATAAAAACCCATTATGCAAGCATATCCATAAAATTCATTCGATTTCCTGCAGAGAGGCTTTGTCTATAAGTGATAATTCTATCGAAAAGATGGAAATTTGCTCCTCGTTAGAATTAGTGGCAAAACCCAAGATTTCTCCAGATCCTATGCCACATTTTGTTGAAGACAAGCTTGAGTCATGCAGAAATTTAATGTCTGAGCTACTTGCTCTTATTCATGATCCAACTGTTAAAAAAGTGTTATTGCCTAACATTACCAAAACGTTAAAAAAAATCTTGTATCTGAATGCAAAGGTGCAGTTAAATCAAAGACTTTGGAAGAGTTTAGTAATAAAATGCCATTTGTACCTATATCTCCAAATCAGAAGTTGACATACCAAAGCTTCTTTAAAACAACAGCCACTAAAGCTTCCAAACGAAAAGCAGGTAATTACCCAACATTTACTCAAAAGAAAGCCATGCAAGACAATTTGCTAGATTTGACTCAGAGTTATTTAAGTAAAGATAATAGTTTATTATGTCAAAAAGCATTTAATAATGAAAATACGACTGAAAATTACAAAACTTTTACTCCGAAACTTGATTTAAACAATATTACTAAGCCCGTATTCTACACTGATGACATTTCCATTAGCTTGCTAGAAATTAAATCTCTTGATCCCTGTATTCCAAATGAAGAAATTTTGACCTTAACAGCTGCAGCATCTGATTTCAAATGTGGCTGGCTTTATGGCAGTGTTATTGATGGATTTTTAAGTAAGATCCTTTATGGTACTAATTCCTTGGCTGCCAGGTGCTTTGAAACGAATTATATCAGTAACACTAATGAAATATTGAATCGATTGACTGGAGTGCAATTTGCTCTAAGTGAATATTTATACCTTTAAATAAAAATTATCATTGGGTTCTACTGGTTGGAAAAATTTAAGAAAAAAATTTGATTTCTATAATCCCCTGGGTACAACTTCTGCTGAAAATTACAAAGATTCCATTAGATTTTGGAAAAATCAGATCTGTAAAGCTTTAAATCTTCATGAAGATTGGTTAATTTCATGCCCTCCTCACTTTAACTAGACAGATAGAACTAGTTGTGGTGTCTTTGTATCATACTTTGTACATTAGATTGTTAAGAATTTATATGTTAAAAAGGAATTTAATACTTTTGACTTTAGGAAATTTATTTTTGAAACTCTGTGTAGCTACTGACTATCCATCTAGCAATAAATTAGTTTTATTAAATGTTGAGAAGACAAGGCAGCTACAAGTTTTGAAGATTTACTTCAATCATTTTGCATTGTCAAGATTATAAGATATAATGAAAGATCAAGATTGTTGAATTGAATTGTCAAGAAATATTTTAGATAAGTAGCAAATAAATACAGGATGGGATTCTAAGTAACCTCACATATTCATAAGACTAGCTACTGCTAAGATTTTAAGTAGGAAATTCGAGATGTAGCCATTTCAAGATATACCCTTGAGATTTATGTAGGTCAAAAGCATGGTAACTACTTGAGGGTAAATATAAATCAGTGTATCAAAAGAAACGATTAATTTTTGTTTCCAGAGTGCTACTCAAGAGGTTTGTATCATTGTACTTTTATCTAAAAAGAAACAAAATTAATTTTTCTTTTCAGGATGCAACTCGAGAGGTTTCTATCGTTGTATTTTTATGTAAAAAGAAACAATTAATTTTCTTTTTCAGAATGCAACTCAACTCGAGAGGTTTTACCATTGTATTGAAATTTATCTTTGCATGCAAATAGAAATACTGGTTTTCTTTTCTAGCTTGAATTTGCATTTTTTTAATCTAACTGAATATGGAAAGCTAAAATAATGATGCAATTTGATGTCTCTTGATCATCCAGTATTCTGCTGTAAATAACTAGATGATGTTTGGTTTTGGTGACCATTTTATATGGCATCAATAATAAATTTCTTTTAGTTAAGATAATCAGTAGATTATAGAAGTGCAACATTGGAAAGATGCAATAAACTCGTTAGACCTGAAATATATTCTTAGTGTTGCAAAGTTGTGATTTTTTCTCAGTCATGAGTAAGATTTAATTTTAGACAGTATATGGGGTCAGGCATAGCTTTTCAGAACTTTTATTTTACTACAATTTTAAAAAATCGCAGTAGTATTTCCACAGCTTTTATGAAAACGACCCAAAATGTACTAGAGAAGCTTCCTAAAAGAAAACATTTTATAAACTTCCCCAAACATACCAAACGCAATTTTTTAAAAATAAGTTATTCGAGTTTACCAGAATTTCAGGAAACGTTTTTTTTAATTTTACATTTTAGAAATTCTAGCTGCACTCAGGTAATTTTATCCTTTGCAAAGGAAAATTAAATGATAAGCGTCTGAAAAATAAAGGATGAAAGTTGAAAATACCTGCATATAATTGAAAATCTACTACAAGGGTAGGAGGGATACAAGGAATGCAGGATGTGCGCATACAAAGCGGACTTAATGTTTTCCTCGCCTGGGGGCTTGAGCCCTCTCGCCCCCCCCCCATCCATTCAATGGTCTTAGCAGCATCCGAAAATTTGCCGAAATGTCTGGTTTTCATTGAGATTAACGAGTTTTTCTCAGTGGGGAGTCAATGGAAAAGACATTCGTGCCAATCGATGGGGCGTGGAATAAAAAACACCATATAAGCACTAATGCTGTCCGACGAAAGCAGCAAAAGGTAATATTTTAAAAAGTTTCCTTTCTTACTGGAAATATGAAAAATGCTTATTTATACAATATTTTTCCGTTGTGTGGCCCATCTGTAAAAAGTTGTCGCACGTCAAGTGGGTAATTCATCACTACAATTGTAAATATGATTTTTACTTGAATTGCATGTTTCACCTCTTTCTTGAACATTGGTAATAGACGAAAAATAATATTTTTCCTAAAAGGATCTTTAAAATTTAGTGGCGGACCACACAAAATAATTATCGTTTGAAGATTCACATGGGATTTATTCATTCAGTTTTCATAAAATTATAGATGCCATCGAAATCCTAGCCTTGGAGTAATATCTAAATATGTCTTAAATAAATGTAAAACATAATTCGGATTATTTAGTTGGATGAAGAATGTTATAAATGTCGAAAGAAAAAATTATTCTTCAGTTTAATTCTCAGGCATCTCACAATTTGGCCACTGGTGAACCATCTCATCGTAGAATGTTCGAATGTTATCTTCGTCTGGGATCTAGTTCATCACTTTGATTATGTCCAATTTTTTCTAGGGGAATTATTCCCTTGATAGGAATTCGATATGCTGGATCATTTGTAAGGGATGGAGGATAAATTCAATGGGAAAGCATCATCTTATAATGTTTGGACAACCATATTTTCAATCAATAACACCTTTTTCTTATCACCTCAAACAGAAGACTTAATAAAAGTGGCACATTTTTCGACAGTGGAGATGCGAATAATTTTTTAACGGCGAAATCGCGGTCACACTGTAGAAACGAATGTCTTCGGGAAACTAAGGCAGAGCACATATTAACAAGGGCATGGTCTGT
Organism: Meta bourneti; assembly: GCA_933210815.1. Classification (NCBI taxonomy): domain Eukaryota; kingdom Metazoa; phylum Arthropoda; class Arachnida; order Araneae; family Tetragnathidae; genus Meta; species Meta bourneti. Next base: position 26,093,065 of record OW119926.1, on the reverse strand, counting down.
ACTTTGTGCCCCACACCCGTCTGAGAAAATGTGCAAGTGCTTGATCGATTCCAATGATTGATTTAAAAACAAATTTGATTCAAGTTTAATTTGTTTTTCAATCATTCATGTATCCTAAACTTTTTACTTTACAAGGTTCACCGTTGGTTACCATAAAATATTACCTTGCCCACCGAGCAACATATTTCGTAAGTATGCATATCACGGCTTAGAGCAGAAACTCATTAACTGACAAAAATAATATGTTACCATAAAGCTGTTTAAAAGCTAACTATTAGTTTTAGGTAAGAAAATAAGAATTATGGGCATTCTGATAGTGTTATATATCTTTTAAACATATTTCAATATGACCGTGCATTTTCTCATCATCAGGAAAATAAGCATTTAGTGTCCCCGAAAGAATGTCAGGTAATGAATTTCTGCTCTAAGCTGACGATGTGGACTATATTGTTAATGAAAGCTGTCGAATACAGAAACTCACATAATTTCAGATGCCATTTTTAATTTATTCGGAAAGTAATTTTACAAATTAAGCGAACAAGACCTGAATGAAAGCTTATGAACGGAATATGGAATCAGACCGTCTTTCGTGAGTAAATTTGTTGTTAGACAAGTCACAGATTTCACTTCATTGTTAAACATGTGCGTGGAAGGGGCTATGGGAACTTAAGTTCGAAAAACCCAAATATATTTGTTTTAATTTATTGAGCTGTTTTTAACACATTTCTGACTTCCCAGGTTGGTTACATTACGGATAAATCAACTGGGCTTCAAAAGTAATGATCAGAACGAACGTCTGGTTCTGATCATTACCTTTCCGAGAAGACAGGGAAAGCATTCAACACATACTGTAACGATTTCTCTGGGTAGCATGGTAGATTCAAATCTACAGAGAACAGTCTAGCTTAAATAATAAACATTAATTTTATTCAGAACAATTTCTTGGTTATGTGAGGGTCTATATACAAGGCACTTTCATGAATTCGATGCCTCTGCTAACGGGATGCGACAGGTTGTCGTAATCTCAGGTACGCACGAAAGTCTCTGAGTGGGAGAAAGGTCTCTCAAAGGTCTGTAGATGAGACTCTACTCGTCGGGTGACGATTACATAAGATCAGCACCGGATCCTCACGGGATGACGGGTCAATTCAGGTTCCCTGCCGGACGAGAAGTCGGCACCGGACTCTTCGCAGGTCGTCGGTTCGGCACAATCAGGGATCGGCTCCACTGGGGTCGTCGGGTCAGCACAAGACAGCACGGCTCCGCTGGGGTCGCTGGTTCGAATCTTTCGAATGAGAACAAAGCAGGAACTCGAGATAGGCAGCCTACGCCAGGCTACAAGAACGCGTCCTCTCGGGGTGAGAGAACCGTCTTCCAAATTAATAAGAGCTCCCTAATGAGGTTGACCGCTCAAAGGGTCGCTGAGCCAAGCCGCTCGAACGAGAACACAAGCAAGACTCGAGATGGGCAGCCTACGCCAGGCTACAAGAACGCGTACTCTCAGGCTGAGAGAACCGTCTTCCAAGAAAGAGTTTTCTCCCTAAGGAGTGACCGCTCAAAGGGTCGCTGAGTCAAGCCTCTCGATCGAGAACACCGGCAAGAACTGACTATTCGACTCTCTCCTTTTCCTTTTGAAACCTCGCAGCCATTGTTCGCTGGTGGTTTTTTGATTGGTTCGCTCTTGATTGGTTCTTGCTTTTAATTGGTTCGTTTTTAATTTGTTCGCTTTTGAGGTTGCTGATTCGGTGGCGACTATCCGATGTAAAATGGGATCAGCTACTTAGCACAGGTGGGCATGATTACCTAGCAGGTGGACTTAATCACCTGGCAGGTGCACTCCTAAACACCTGGGCGCTTTTCGGAACGAATTCTCTTTTGTCAGTCTTCGATCCAAATCCCGACCGTCTGGCGCCAGAGAGATGGAAACGCATTGTCTTGTTCTTTTAAGACTCTGTCGGCGAGTTTGCCTTAGGAGGGTTAATTGAGGGGTCCATCAATGAATCCCCAATTTTGAGGAGGTTGAACAATTGGACTTTTCCAAAAATAGACTCCTCATTGTGGGGGACTTCAATTCGAGGTCCCCCACTTGGGGCTACAGCTTCGAGGACCTCAGGGGTCGGCGTGTGCTGGACTTCTGCAGCACCCACGGATTTAATATTCCAGAACTAGGGCCGACCTTTGTATCCCATTCGGGTCAGGGTTGGCCCGACCTCTCCCTCTCCTCCTATAATCTCACTGACTCTATTAATACCTGGCATATTTTGGACACCGACTCCTGCAGTGACCACAGGTATGTGTCTGTGGTCCTGGATTCTAACCCAATAGTCTCTCCCGGGTTCTTCCTCAGGACAAAGTTTGGCCTGGGGAGGTTCCCGGTTAAATTCCGCCCCTCCGTTAAGAAACTTAATAACTTAGCTCACTCAATATTTTCCACCAGTGATATCGAAAACTATTTTCAGAAGCTAACCTCTTGTGTTAAAAAAATAGCCATTTCTACTCTGAAGAAAACTCCAAAAAATAAAAAACTAAAGATTCACTGGTGGTCCCCATCCCTATCCTCCTCGCGCAACAGGATCACTGCTCTGTATAAAAAACTTAAATCCCTTAAATCCAAATCTGATTCCTCTCCCGATGAGATCCGGGCCGCCGATAAAACCTATAAAATCAATAGAGCTTTATATAAACAGAAAATTCTAAGCGCCAAGACTAACTCATGGAAATTAGCATGCACTAACATAACTGACAACTACGGCAATATTTTTAAATTTACCTTTCAAAATTCCAAACTCAACCTTAATACTAACTTGTTTTTCCCAAATAACCCTAATATGACATATTCTGAAAAAATTAATACCTTAATGACTCATTTTTTCAGCAATTCAATCCCCACATCTGTTCATTCCTCCCCCGTTATATCTAATACATTCAACCCTCTTAACCCAAATACTAACCTTTCCCTTAAAGAACTAGGATTAACTTTCTCTAACCTTAAATCCGGGAAGGCGCCTGGCCCGGATCTTATCGATTATAAAATCTGGACACATATTTTTTCTAATCACCCTTCTTTGTTACTTCAACCAATAAATAAAATTCTTCAGTTTGGATACTTCCCAAGGTGCCTTAGGAGTGGTGGGGTCCGCTTCATAGGGAAGCCTGGAAGGGACCCCTCCTCCTGTGGCGCCTATAGGCCCATTTGCTTATTACCGACTCTCGGAAAAATTATTGAAAGGGTCTTCACCAGGAGACTTGTCTCCTGGTTGGAGACCCATAATATTATTCATCCCCTGCAGTTCGGTTTTAGGGAGCAGAGATCCTGCGAGGAGGCCGTTGTTACAATAGTTGATAAACTAAAACAATATTCTGGTCTGCATCACTCTGCCCTCGACATTAATTCCGCCTTTGATAATATGAACTGGCACTTGCTGGGGAATGCCTTAACTCTGATGAACTTACCACCTGATTATACCGAATTTATCAATACCTATCTCCAGGACCGAACAATAACATTTATAAACGCTAACCCTACAATATCCCGAATATTAAACAAAGGCTGTCCCCAAGGTTCGGTCCTGGCTCCAACATTATGGAATATTTACTTCAATGCAATACTAACACTTAACTCCCCTGATCTGTATGTCCAGGCCTTCGCGGATGATCTCGTGATCATAACCACGGAATCTACGCGGAGGGCCCTGGAATCTAACACTAATTCTGCTCTTAATTTAATTTCAAATGCAATAGATAACCTAAAACTTTCAATTTCCCTGGACAAGTGCCAGTCAGCAATCTTTTCTAAAAATTCTAAGTTGAAGCGAAACCCTATTTTTAAAATCAATAATAAAACGATAAAGATTACAGATTCTATCAAATTTTTGGGTATTCATATTGATAGTGGGCTCACGTGGAGCAAACACATTCTGTCACTCGTGGGGAGATGCCACGATATTGGTGGCACTCTCTCCAGGGTGACGTCAGGGGGCTGGGGCGTCAGACCCCGGCTCCTAAAGATTTGGTATCTCACAGTGATAGAAAAAATAATTACATATGGAGCCGGGGTCTGGGGTGGAAATTTAAATAAAGCACAAATCGATAGGCTCAAATCTATCCAAATACCTTTTTTACTGAAAATCTCGAGAGCCTATCGAACCACCCCAACAGACGCCCTAAATGCAATTACTGGCATTCCCCCCTCCACGTGACCCTGCTTAAACTCTATAAGATTTTTATTCCATGGAAAAGGCGGTCCCACTCCAACTGGGACTGTCGACTTCTAACCTTGATATAAATATAAGAACAATCCCTCCCAACCAACTAATCCTTGATTTCCCTTCTTTAATCCCCAATCCTGATCTTGAGGTGTACACCGATGGCTCCGGTATTGATGGCAATATCGGGGCCTCGGTGTGCATCTTTAATAATAATAACCTCTCTACCGTTCTTTGCTATCAACTTAACCCACATAACACTGTATTCCAATCCGAATTAACTGCAATATACAAAGCCCTCCACTGGTCAGTTAACTCTCATAAAAAAATTAACATCTTTACCGACAGTCTCAGTTCTATTCAGGCTCTGAAATCCCCAAATATTAAATCCAAATATATTAACTTTGTTAAATCTTACATCAGCAACCAATCCAATTTCGGTCTGAGTTGGGTCAGGGCTCATAATAATCTCCTTGGCAATGAGGTAGCGGACCATTTTGCCAAGTTGGGGACCGTCGCCGGTGAGCCGCTGGACATTCCCGCTCCTAAATCATATATTAAGAAAATATTTGAAAGAGAACTTCTTGAAAATTGGCAATCTTATTATCAAAACTCTGAAAAAGGACTTCGACCGAGGGAGTATCTTCCATTGATCTCAACCAAGCGTCTCATCGGTGACAAATACACTATCTGGTTCCTGACAGGACATGGCCCCTTCGTCGCCTACCTGCACCGCTTTAGAATTAAAAACTCTGACTTGTGTACTTGCGGTGCGGTGGGTGACGCTGATCACTACCTCTTCAGCTGCCCATCAACCGCCCCCTGGCACCTGACCAAACCATCAACTATCAATAAACCCAATTGGATTAAAAGCGTCCTTGATAATCCCGCCTCTTTATACAGGGTCAGGAGGTGTGTGGGTTTCGATGGGGAGGTGGCCAATGCCTAGTTCTGCCCCCCACCCTTCACCTGCCTGCCGTTGATTTAGCTCGGTCTTTTTAACTTCAGTTAATTATTTTCTATTTTTAGGTTCTTTTAATTGTACATAAATTCCTTTTTTTTAATGATTTTAGTGATGTTTTTAACCTTGATTTTTTAATGTGTCATTTTTATCTCACCTACATATTCCATCTTCATCCATTGGCTATCCTGCTCCCGTGAGTCCCCCTGTTGGTGCTCCCCATCTCGCGGATCCTGGTCTTTCCTGTTGGCGTCCCTGATCTCTCAACTAGATTTTATTTATCTCAGACTCCGTTTTTTCTGGTGGATCTCTTGCTGGGGCGCTGGTCCCACTAAGGAATATTCTACTACTTTTAATGAAATATTATGAAACTTCTAATAAAATTTTAAATGTCTTGCTTTACAAACCATTTTATCCCTCAGCAGCTTCCTCATCAGATCTTGCATGGCATTAGTTTCCCTGTGGATCCATCCCTCTTCAACTAAGTACAAACTAAAGAGTCTATTTTTAATGGGTCATCGAGTTTTTAAAAGCTCCTTTTAATTATTATGACTCCAACCCTATCCCTTTTAAAATATCTCCCACTAGGTTTTACAATGATATTTTATTCATTGACTTAGATCCTTCTAAATTTTTAAATTTTTAAATTTTACTTCTTGGACTTCCCCCCATATATATAGGGCGCGAAGTAAAATGGTGAGTGATGGGCTTACATCAACCCTCGCACTCCCCTTCCTTGAATTTTAGTCCTTTTAAATATTAAATTTTAATTATCCTATTAATCGAAGAACCGTTATTTCTGTGGTTCAGGTCTTAACTTATCTTATTACTTGACACACCACAACGGGAAACCATGTATGTCTTTTTAAATATATTAAAATTTTTCTAAGTCCCTTTAATGAAGCACACCACAATGAAAATGAAGCTAGAGAAAAGATAAAGCAGGAGGAGGCCTTCTGGTGAGAATAGACTTCATCTTATCATCCACTCGTCAAACCAGTGAGACATCGCCTGCCTGGAGGTGCCATTGACCACCACAACATCAAGCTTCGGGAGCACACCACAACGAAGGATGGATTAAAAGAAAAGGGTTAAAGAGAGGCAGGAGAGAAACCCCTGATGAGAACGAGGGAAGTAGGAAAGAAATTGGAGAATAAAGAAGACACTTACCTCTGCTTCTCCGACCACCCACAACGAGTCCATCTTTTTTGTGACTTTTTCTGCCCTTTTGGCGAACTTTTTGTTTCGGAATTTTTAAGAAAATCTTACAATGTTTGGCCCCTGTGTGGCCCTGGTACTGTACCTTTTTGTGTGTGTTTTAATAAACGTTCGACCGCCCGCGCCCACATGAAGGGTAAGTACGCTCCCGTCCGTTTGGATGGGTTGCCTGGTTCCTCGATCTCGTGCTGGTGGAAGTCCCCAAGAATAAGCCCCGCCCCCCGCACCAAACTCCAAGCCTTTCGGCGAGTTGGGGGAGCGCGGGTCTCCAATGAATCCCCACAATACATAAATATGATGAACACAACTGAGTTATATATTTTTAGATATGTTTTGAATCTGTATCAAGGTTATTTTCGTCAAGAGCCATACTTTATTTTTCACAATCGTATGCATTATAAAAGACTAACTGAATTATCAGGCGTTGCTCGGATTGAATAGTTTGTAATTCATCGTAATATTAGTTATTCCTATGGCATTTCGAAGGGTTTCTAGCCCTCTCTCTCTACAGAACTATGACAAATAGAACGGGGGTTAATATACAGTAGTCAAAGAATTAGTGTACCAAATTTGTTATGAATTGGTCGAATTATGATAGTAAAGATACTGAATGCTATTCCTATTTGGAACACGAATTGCTTTTAGCCTCCTCTCCAGACCTAAGACAAATAGAACGGTGGTTAATATATAGCCTATGTTTTCCGCAGGATTCTAAAGAATGAATGCACTGAATTTGGTGTGAATTGGTCTGGCAGTGATCGTAAAAATACTCAATGTTATTCCTATGGGGATTTCGAATTGTTTTTAGTCCCTTCTGCACAACTAAGAGAAAGAGAACGGGGGTTAATATGTAGCTTACGTTACCCGCAGGGATCTAAAGAGTAAGTGTAGCAAATTTGGTGTGGATTGGTCAAACGGTGTAGATTTGTATAGAGAACAGACAGACGCCAACTCTGCTTTATATACACTACCTGACATTGAAAATGCAACACCAAGAAGGAGTTGGCAGAAAGTGGTGAAATTTGGCAAACAGAGAGAGACAGCAACGAGCAATAAGTTATCTTTATTGCAACATTATACACCTTGCCACTGAGCAGCAAGAACGTCTGATCAGTAGGTTGTAGGACCACCGCGAGCGGCGATACAGGCAGCAACACGTGTAGGTACAGACGCAATGAGCGTGCGGATGGTGTCCTGAGGGATGGCTGCCCATTCTCTGTCAACTATTTGCCAGAGTTCGTCTTCTGAACGTGCCGGTGGCAACGCATGCAAGCGACGTCCAATGACGTCCCATAAATGTTCGATAGGTGAGAGATCAGGGAAGACAGCTGGCCAGGGAAGCACCTGGGTACCTTGCAGGGCATGTTGGCTGATGCGTGCCGTGTGCGGCCGGGCGTTATCCTGCTGGAAAATGGCATAGGGCACCCCCTGAAGGAAAGGTAGTGTCACCGGCTGCAGCACGTCATCCACGTATCGTTGGGCCGTCATAGTGCCCTGAATACGGACCAGAGGTGACCTGCTATCGTAGGCGATGGACCCCAAACCATTATACCGCGTTGTCTCGCGGTATGGTGTTCCACAGATGCGGCCGGATTGGCCCTGTCACCACATCGGCGCCAGACTCGTACACGGCGACTGTCATTGCTAAAACAGAAGCGTGACTCGTCTGAGAACACCACCCTGTGCCGTTCCGTCGTCCACGTGGCTCTATCCCGACACCATTGCAAACGGAGACGTCTGTGCTTTGGTCAATGGTAGTCGTCTCAACGGGCGCCATGAGTGCAGGCCGCCAGCGATCAATCGGCGGATAATGGTCCTGGACTATATGGCAGCATCAAGGGTGTCCTGCACATGCTGCAAAAGGGCGACAGACGTGGCTTGCGGAGCCGCCGATGCTTGCCGGCAGATGCGTCGGTCCACGCGTGCTGACGTCACTCTGGCTGCACCGGAACCTCTCAAACGTGCCACATTCCCTTGGTCCAACCATCTGTGCCACAACCGGTGCATCGTGGGCGCGTGTAGGTGGGTATCTGCTGAGATTTGACGTATGGATCAACCTGCCCTTCTGAGGCCAATCACCATACCCCTCGTGAAGTCGTCTGTTTGCTGGAACTGTCTTGATTGGCGGCGTCCTGGCATTCTCCGCTACTAGACGTTTCCTCTGAGACACAAAAACAAATTGCAACTTGATTTACCTGGCAAACAGAGCGGCGCGAAACTGACCACTTTTGCAGGTTCTTTCCCTGGTTTTTCACTCGCCGTGCGCGGGACAGCTGCGTAGTTTGCATCATTTACATATCTCGGTGAGCTGCGTCTACCCTCTAAATTTCATCCAGTTCTGCGCACTCCTTCTGGGTGTTGCATTTTCAATGTCAGGTAGTGTATATAGATTAAAAAGTTATCGAGATCTTACTATTTGTAACTTGATTCATATTAAGTTTATAGGTTCAGGTTTAATACATTTTATTTTCCTGATATTATGCATAACTTTTATTTTCAACATTGAGGTTACCCATGCCTTTTTTAAAAATTTTTTATTAATTATTTAGTTCAGTCTTTTTTAAATGAGATTGAACTTATGTTCATGGAACTTCACAAAATAAAGCTTATACAACTGACATGTTAATATATAAGTTAACTAAACTTTCCGGAATGTCAAACAACCGCACTGAATTTTACAAAATTCAACAAAAGTAATGCTCCCGAAAAATTTCACTATCCTTTGTAATTTTGAATAACCTAGAACTAACGAGTGAATTAGAATGAATGAGCGGAGTCTATCTGAAACAGGAATATTTCCTTATCCAGACACACGAATTCCAGACCCTGGTTGAAAAGGCTCTGGGTTCGAATCTTGATCTGAGAAAGAATGTATCTATTGGTTTGCAATCCACTTTAAGACGTAGGTTCCAGTCTAATTAGCCTTCACTTAGGAAAAAATTACTATAGAGCGACCAACCAAAAGTAAACCCAAACCCAGGTACATAATCAGAAAACAATTTCGGAATAACTAGGTCTTCCCTCTACCTTTTCCTCAATCCAATAGAATTGAGCTAACGTTCTATGAGCATTGCATCTAATACTTTTTCGAATGCCTAAATCTAAATAATCTAGTACTGTTAAGATATCGAGTTGGCAATTTATCATTGTAATAAAGGTACAAACCACTAAAGTATTCCTCTCTCACACAAAAAGTGTGATGTTTTCGTGGATTATGCAAGGTATCCAGAAATAGGAATTGTATTTAGTGTTTTTGAATCATTAATATCTCAACAAAATTAAAGGATACGACATGAGTTTTTTCAGACTGAAAGAAAACGTTTTCCTTTCACAATAAATTGCTTTTATCTGAAAAAGGAACGAGTTTGCTTTAAAGTGGCAACATTTTTGCTCTACTGATTTTAAAAGAGAATATTTTGTCATCCCGGATATATGTCATGTATCTGGAATTTGTTATTTGAATCAAAACTGTAGAAGCAACTCCACATTTTCTTCACCACTCATGGCGTCTACGATAGAAGAGATTAAAGATTATTCCTTCTCTATAGTCCCCTTCGATTCGAGCAACTTCGGTGCGAGACTGTCCGAGGCTGTCTTGATAAAAAAAGGCCGCATCCAGACCTCTATGTCTCCCTCGCATGCGACACTTTTCTGAGAAATCTTCCATACCCCATCTTAATGAGAAAGGTTTCACTGATCGGAAGATTCCTGCTGTGTTGTTTCCTCATTTAAATGACCTGTCAGTGTGATGGATGGATTTAGTCATGTTTTCCATTAATCCAGATTCTTATTGTGTTGCTGGTCTGTGTAATTTAAGTGACGAGCAAAGTTGCTACTCATTGAAAAAAATGTGCGCTGTAAAGGAGAATGCGATCGAATAATTATACTAATGATTACCGCTCCTAAATTTCTTAGAGGAAGGGACTGATAATTCAAAAATGTCTTTCTTCTCAATGGGTTAGATAGTCCTTTTGTTATCATATGTACGAAATATTCGTACTGTGCTGATACTCCTAACCAGTCGTCGATATAGACCCCCAGGGGCGATAGAAAAATAAAAAACACCATTGTATGGGTAATATTTAATTCGGTTCATATTTTCTACTTGGCTGCAGTATATGGAAAATGCCGGTTCTGAAACAGGCGGTGCCGCGGTGCCGGAAGTGACGTCATGGAACCGGAAGTGGGGTTGAGTTGTTTTCTCCTGCTACCGGAAGTGACGTCATGAAACCGGAAGTGGAGCTAGTTGTTTTCTCCTGCTACCGGAAGTGACGGCATGCAACCGGAAGTGGGGTTGAGTTGTTTTTCTCCTGTTACCTGAAGTGACATCATGTACCAGATGTTGAGTTTAGTTGTTTTCTCCTGCTTCTAAAGATGACGTCACAGACCGGAAGTTGAGTTTAGATGTTTTCTCCTGCTTCTAAAATGACGTCATGTACCGAAGTCGAGTTTAGTTGTTTTCTATTTAATTTTGTTAGGGATCTGACAACAGAAATATTTATCTTTAGCAGAATGGCAACGAATTTATCATAGGAAATGCATGTTATGAGCAAATTGCGGTGCCGTAAGTGACGTCACAGCGTGGGATGTTTAGCTGGTTAAGGGCTTCTTGACTACGAAGTGCGGTGCCTTGTGTGACGTCATGACGTAGTATACGAGAAAGGACTCGTTCTTACATGTCTGATCTTGTTCCCATTGCAAGTTCTCTTAGGAGAAATTCATGTCATGTTTTCATTTCAGTTATGAGCAAATTGCGGTGCCGTAAGTGACGTCACAGCGTGGGATGTTTAGCTGGTTAAGGGCTTCTTGACTACGAAGTGCGGTGCCTTGTGTGACGTCAGACTCAGTATACGAGAAAGGACTCGTTCTTACATGTCTGATCTTGTTCCCATTGCAAGTTCTCTTAGGAGAAATTCACGTTTTCATTTCAGTTATGAGCAAATTGCGGTGCCGTAAGTGACGTCACAGCGTGGGATGTTTAGCTGGTTAAGGCAAAACCTCCTATAAACAAGGCCCATCAACCAGTTGTAGAACAGGTTCTGACGTCACACAACTTGGGCCATCGCGATCTCGTCACCTCGTCCAGTGCCCCTTATATGCATCAAGAAGCTAAGCCTTATCACAGCCGTTCTTGACACGTGGTTTATATTTGTTTAATTTTTTCACTTGTAATTTATGTTAAAGCAACTTGAGTTATCATGGTGAACAAGTGTTGTATACCCAAATGCCGTGGAAATTATATTGGCACGCCACGCATTTCAGTATTTGGATTTCCAAAGAATGAAGATCTTCGGTCACAATGGTTAGCTGCAATTCCTAGGGATTTCCAAGTTACTGAACATTCAAAAGTAAGTAGTTATCTTTATTTCTTTTAGAAAATAATCATACGAAAATCATTTGTATCGTGATAATTTTGCAAGTATCTCTCTCTCTCACTTAGTTATAAGCAAATTTATAATTAAATTTAAAATATATTTTCCTCATTGTTTAATGCAATCAATTTTTGATCTCCGGAAAAAAATAAAATGTCACTTTATTTTGCAAGGTTATTTTCACTGTCAAAAAATATAATTTGCATAAATATAATTTGCGTAAACAAAAAGTAAGCTGGAAGGTATATGAAATTGATATGTATATGCTAAAATATATAACATGTTGTCATATAAATATAATTTGAAATATAAGAGTGTACATAAATAAGATAAGCATAAACAAATTTATTTTAATGATAGTAATATTATCATTGAAGGTTGGAAGATATATGATAGTATAAAGATATCCATATCATGTATACATTACATATATGTACTAAAATTATTTAAAAACTGAGAAGAGAGTTTTAGCATGTAAAATGATTTATAAATAAAATGTTTAGCTGAGTACAAATTTGCAGAATACATGTATACTCAAGTCCAAAAATGAATGCTTTTCTGTTATTAACAAATTCCTTTTTTTTATATTTAAACAATAAAACAATTTTTAAATCCTGAAATTTAAAAAAATCATATTTCTAGGTTTGTGAAGTACATTTTCAAGAAGCTTTCATACGTCGAGTTAGTTCCTGTTATGATCCTTCCACTGGAAAAAGGATTGAAGTGCCATTGAAGCAACCTCGTTTACAAGAAAATGCTGTGCCGACAATCTTACCCAACTGCCCACAATATTTGTCTTCAAAAAAATGTGTTCGTGAGAGTCCTCGAAAAAAGTATTCGAGGTTAGAAAATGACCACATGCAGACTGCTATTGCAGAAAGTTTTAAAACATCACAGGATTATGATAAACAGTTTCTTTTTAATGATCTTGATGAACTTTTGAACACATTCAAGAATACAAGCCTACCGCCTTGTTGGAATATTATTCAAAAAGACAATCAAGTGCTTATTGTGAACATTGATCCAGATCCTGTGCCTAAAATTACATCATCAGTGAAAATTGATGAACATTTATTATTATCAGTGTTCGTAAAAAATACAGCTATTGACAACATAAAGGGTATTACTTTGCCATTCACAGTGAAATATGTGCATGAAGTATGTAATATTGTAGAGTGGTTAACAGGTTCACCACCTGAATTAGAGAATTTTGAGTATAAGGTAAGTGCCTTAAATGAATTGTTTCAAGAATTATTACATTTAGCGAATGATGAACAGAAAAATGTGGTAAATTTTCTATTAGAGCAACTAAATCTGTTAGCATCACATAAAAAACATAGGAAATATTCTCATGAGTTTTTAATATTATGCTGTTTAGTATATTCCATTTCTCCACATTGTTATAGGTTTTTACGACATTCTGGCATAATTACTGTTCCCCATCCATCAACATTGGCAAAAATTTGCACAAAATATAATGTCAATCCTAAAACTGAACAAACTGATTGCAATTTTTTGTTATATGCTGCACAAAAATTTAACTTTTTACATGAAAGTGATAAAAATGTTGTTTTATTATTGGATGAAATCCACATTAAACCCTTTTTAGATTACAAAGGTGGAAATATATTAGGTTTAGCATTTGATAGTGAAGATGCTGCTACAAGTGCCCATGTATTTATGATTCAGAGTTTAAAATCAAGTTACAAAGATGTAGTGCATGTTCTTCCTATGAAGAAATTGACTGCAGATTTGTTGTATAAGTATATTTATAAAGTGATAACTGGCTTAGAAAAAATAGGCTTTACTGTATGTTGCATAATTACAGATAATAATGCTATTAATCGAAAAGCCATTACAAATTTTGCATCCCCTCCCAAAGTTAGTATCGTGTATCCACATCCTGTTGATCCAAAACGCCCATTATTTTATATTGTTGACCCAGTGCATTTACTTAAATGTGTACGAAATAACTGGTTGAACCAAAAAAATAAATGTTTATGCTTTCCATCATTTTCTTTAGAAAATATTGATGCATCAGATGTTAAAACAGCATCCATAGCTTCTCTTCAACAACTTTATAACTCTGAAGAGAGAAACTTTATAAAATATGGCTATGGTTTAACGCTCAAAGGATTAAATCCAAGTAATTTAGAACGGCAGAATGTAAAATTTGCACTGCAAATTTTTAATATGTTTGTTGTAGAAGGCTTACGAATTGCGGGTGAAGAAAAACACATTGCGGATTATGTAGGCACTTCAATGTTCATTGAAGTTATCTGTCATTGGTTTGATATTATGAATGTGCGAACGCCCTTTAAGGGAAAGCACAAACGTAATGTATTTCAAGAACCCCTTACCCTGAAGGATGATCACAAAATGAAATTTTTAGATTCCTTTTTGAATTGGTTGACAACATGGGAGGGTTTAAAATTAGGAAGCGGTACTTTCACACGAGAAACTCAAATGGCTTTAAAGCATACTACATATGCAGTTATTGAAATGACAAGGTATTGTGTTGAAGAATTAAAGCATGAGTATATTTTAACAGGTAAGCTTCAAACAGATGTGCTAGAAGATCGCTTTGGAAAATATAGGCGATTAGCAGGTTCAAATTATGACATTTCTATAACACAAATTTTTGAGACTGAAAACAAGTTAAGAGTACAGAGTCTGTTAAGTATTTTAATGAGAGAACCAGATGATGATCAGTCAGTAAGTCAATTGCAAGAAAATATTTGTTTGTGTGACATTGACCATTTAGAAAAATTACTGTTAATTACAGTTGAAGATTTAACTAATTATCAAACTATGTGTCCTCTTTTAACTTATGTAGCAGGTTATTGTTGTCATATAGCTCTCAAAAGACTGAAAAATTGTTCTTTTTGCAGAAATATAATTTTAATGGACGATGATTTAGAAATTGATGATATTTAAATTAATTAAAAACCTGGACAGAGGACAATTGAAGTATCCATGTGAGGATATAATAAATATAATTTTATATACTTACATAATAATTGATAAGTTAGTTACACGTTCGAAAGAAACTGGATTTTTAAAAATGAATAACCAACGTTCTGTTCTTGTCGGTTTAACATTTAGGATTTTGTGTTCCAATGAAATATTCATTGAAACAGATGGTTGCCCTTGTAATCATTTAGGAGACAATGTAATGAAATGCATAATTTGGTCTGCTTCAAATATATTATTAAAAAATTTCTGCAAAAATAAAAACGATAGCTTGATTAAACAAAAAGAAGGTGCAACTTTTTTGAGAAAAAAACGCAAACTTCAAACGTTGCAAAAATAATAATTGCATCAATTTCCCAATCAAATCATTTTGAAATATAAATATGTATTTATAACTTTATATACTATATGTATACCATTCTAATGCCTTTTCAGTCTTAAAACGTCTTTAAAACACAGTTAAATATAAGCATATTTTCATTTTATAATAATTCAATTTATTCCATGTTAACCTCAGGACACTATTTTGTTACTTTTTCTGAAGGGTGTATATAAAGATCTGCATGTATATAAAATCATTTAGTCCTTCTATATAAATTATTTGTATTCTTTCTTCTATGAAACATTATTTAAATGTGACAGCAATTGATTTGTAATGCAGTTTCTGCATTATATTTTGCTTGTGTAAATAAACAACTTATTTGAAACTTTGTGTTTTCATACTTATTTTTTTAAAGTTCCTTTATATTTAAGTATCAGAAGACTTTTTCTTTTCCATACTGATTAAAATAGAAAACTTGTTTGTTTTAGTTAAAATTCACTAAAATGACACTATTATCAAATTTATATAACGTTGATCTTAGTTTCAAAAACAGATTGAAACTTGCCGAAATTTCACGTTTGAAATGTTATCTAAAAAATTTAATATACTTTGCTCTTTAATCAGCTGATGTCATTAAATCAAATTTAATAAGCTATTAAAAAAAATATTTGTGTTTTAATATAAGGTTTTCAAACGTATATAAAACAATTACCGAGGAACTCGTATCTTAATATAAAGAAAAATGCCCTACTCTAGATTTTAGTGTACTTTTTTTTATAGATTGGGCTAAAAAAACCTTTTTTGAGAGTAATTTGGAGAAGTGTAGTCTCTTCATTTACAGCAGCGAGTGTTGGGAAAATTACGTATGGATTCTACATGGCCCAAGTTCGGCTACGTCACGAAACCTGTACTTCGGCCTTGTATATAGGTGGCGTTGGTTAAGGGCTTCTTGACTACGAAGTGCGGTGCCTTGTGTGACGTCAGACTCAGTATACGAGAAAGGACTCGTTCTTACATGTCTGATCTTGTTCCCATTGCAAGTTCTCTCAGGGGAAATTCACGTCATGTTTTCATTTCAGTTATGAGCAAATTGCGGTGCCGTAAGTGACGTCACAGCGTGGGATGTTTAGCTGGTTAAGGGCTTCTTGACTACGAAGTGCGGTGCCTTGTGTGACGTCAGACTCAGTATACGAGAAAGGACTCGTTCTTACATGTCTGATCTTGTTCCCATTGCAAGT
This sequence comes from Meta bourneti, assembly GCA_933210815.1. NCBI lineage: Eukaryota > Metazoa > Arthropoda > Arachnida > Araneae > Tetragnathidae > Meta > Meta bourneti. The sequence continues at coordinate 26,076,776 of OW119926.1, read as the reverse complement.
TCTCTTAGGAGAAATTCACGTCATGTTTTCATTTCAGTTATGAGCAAATTGCGGTGCCGTAAGTGACGTCACAGCGTGGGATGTTTAGCTGGTTAAGGGCTTCTTGACTACGAAGTGCGGTGCCTTGTGTGACGACATGACGTAGTATACGAGAAAGGACACGTTCTTACATGTCTGATCTTGTTCCCATTGCAAGTTCTCTTAGGAGAAATTCACGTCATGTTTTCATTTCAGTTATGAGCAAATTGCGGTGCCGTAAGTGACGTCACAGCGTGGGATGTTTAGCTGGTTAAGGGCTTCTTGACTACGAAGTGCGGTGCCTTGTGTGACGTCATGACGTAGTATACGAGAAAGGACTCGTTCTTACATGTCTGATCTTGTTCCCATTGCAAGTTCTCTTAGGAGAAATTCACGTCATGTTTTCATTTCAGTTATGAGCAAATTGCGGTGCCGTAAGTGACGTCACAGCGTGGGATGTTTAGCTGGTTAAGAGCTTCTTGACTATGAAGTGCGGTGCCTTGTGTGACGTCATGACGTAGTGATACTTTCGGTACTCGTGCGGCCATCTGGCGAGCACTTTTTAAATGAAAAGGGACAATTTTTTAATTTTATATAGAGAAAAATTATCTACTTTTTCAGGACTTGAACGCGTGACAAAAGATACTCGTCTCCGAGTATTTGACCAACTGAACCACTCAGCCACGAATATCTACCGATCTTAGCTATATAAATGTATTAGTTTTCCACAGAACAATCAGTCATGGAAGAGGTGAAGAAAGTATTCAACGACGTTGCTCATCCTGCTGGTTTGGGAAATGTTCAAACTTTAAAGAAATTTTTTAAAGATGTCCCTTCTAAAGACATAAGGTCTGTGCTTCAAAGGGAACGTGCATATACTTTACATAAACCAATTAGAAAAGTATTTCCTCGTAATCGCGTTTACGTTTCAGGTGCACAAGTGCAGTATCAAGCAGATCTAGTTGACTTAAGAAGTCTTTCCAAATTCAACCAAGGATATTGCTATTTGTTAACAGTGATTGACGTATTTTCGAAATATGCATGGGCTATACCTTTGAAATATAAAACTGGTAAAAGTATTGTGGAAGCTTTTAAAATTATATTTGAGGAACGTAAACCTTTGAAATTGCAAAGTGATCGCGGTTCAGAATTTTTGAATACACGATTTCAGTCCTTTTTAAAATCTCAGGGAGTTCACTTCTTTTCTACATTTAATGAGACAAAAGCAATCGTTGTTCAGCGTTACAATCGCACACTTAAAACCCGTATGTGGCGATATTTTACTCATGCTAGCACTTTCAATTACATTAATGTTTTGAAAAAGTTGTTTCACAGCTACAACAATACCGTTCACTCGAGCATCGGTAGGAAACCATCTAGCGTAAATATTGATAATGAAAATGAAGTCCGTAAAAACTTTATGGGGATACACTTCAGATGCGTAAGAAACCTATTTTCAAATTTAAAGTGGGAGATATTGTAAGAGTTTCAAAGCAGAAAATAGCGTTCGAAAAAGGATATGAAAGTAATTGGTCAGAAGAATTATTTGTAATACGCGAATTAGTGCCCAACCCTATACCCGTATACAAAATTAAGGATTTGTTACATGAAGACATTCAAGGTACATTTTATGCTGAAGAATTGCAACAAGTAGTGAACATTGACAAATTTACAGTGGATAAAGTTCTGAAGAAGAGGAAGAGGAAAAAAGTGATTGAGTACTTCGTAAAGTTTAAGGGATATTCCAATAAATTCAATGATTGGATACCGTCCAGAAATCTGTTTTCCCTATAAAAGCACGTGTGAGAGTAAGAAAGCGATCATTTCTATAAAGAAAAATGAGTTTCTACATAACTCTTCCCAGTGACGGAAGCATTGATTTCTTCACTGATAATGCTCTGTCTCATTACATAACGAGACTTCCGAAGAATTTTGAACTGTCTGGAGAATGGGAATGCGGCATAGTTGAATTGGTCTATCCAAAAATGTGGAATAATGTTACTCATGGTAACAATGAATATGAGTACGACTTGGGTCCAGGCGGAACAACGAAGTACAGTATTCCATGCGGCTATTTTGAATCACCGCAAGATATTATAGACGCTTTTGAAAAACGCATTCAAATAAAAATGAATTACAATAAACATAAGAAAGTTAAACTTCAGCTGTTTAAAGGTTCAAAGTTGAAACTGAGTAATGGATTAGTGCAATGTTTGGGTTTTGAGCCCAATAAAATAATTGGGGAAAATAATGTTTCTGAAACCTTGAGCATTGAGAGTCCTTTTGTGGCAGATCCCAATGTTGATTTGCAATTACTGTATGTATATACAGATATAATTGAACCCCAGGTGGTTGGAGGTGCTGTCGCTCCCCTATTACGAATTGTAGCAGTTAAAGAACAAGGTGGGCAAATGATACACGAATTATTTGATAGACCTCATTACTATTTAATATCTAGAAAAAATTTTCAGACCATCGAAATAGTTATAAAGACGCACATAGGACGATATGTCTCATTTGAACGTGGGAAAGTGATCGTGAAACTACATTTTCGTCTAAAGCATTTGTAAGTCATGTATCAACCATATCATTGCTGCACTCGTTCTTATGAGGAATACTATTCAAATCAAGCAGGAAATGGTTTATCTTTCTACAAGGGAGTTTCTTTACAAAGAGGTAGCGGTATTGGAGGTATTTTTAGAAGTATGTACCGAATGATTCTGCAGTTATTCAAATCTGGTGCAAAGGCTTTTGGAAAACAGGCCTTCAAGACGGGTGGATATTGCCAACGACTACGTACAAGGGAAAAATCTGAAGGCGTCAGCAAAAGAAAGAGCAAAAGAGGCAGCAAGCGTTCTATTTGATAAAGCAGCATCCAAAGTGAAATCGATGGTTGGTGGACATAAAAGGAAACGTCTTACTAAGAAACGTTTCATTCGGAAGAAATCTCGCAAGCAGAGCACGTCAGATATTTTCGACTAGCTATAACATGGCTCTAATACGTAATGATTCCTATCCCTCAGTAAAGAGCGAGCTTATTTGTTTTTAACTCCTCCGACACAAACATCAATAGAAAAAGGACAATGGTTGGAATACTACCCAATTGCAAATATACAAGATGAGTCACCCATAGAATTTAATATTTCGGGGAGCGGCGAGGAATGCATTGATTTATCAGCCACACAGCTTTATTTAAAAGAACGCATTTTAAAGAACCGCGCCGACTTACCCGATACTGAACCTGTAGGCCCTATAAATTTGTTCTTGAATTCCCTGTTTTCTCAAGTAGATGTGAGTTTGAATGATCGTCTGATTTCATCGTCCAGTAATACGTATCCATACAGAGCTTACATCGAAACCTTGCTAAATTACGGTTCAAATTACAAGAAAAGTTTTCTCACCTTGGAAGGTTTTTATAAAGACACTGCCGATCATATTGGGGGAAATGATCCATCGAAAGGAAACGAAGGTTTAAAGAAAAGGACATCAATGACTGCCCAAAGCAAAGTTTTAGATATGATTGGAAACTTGCATTGCGATATATTCCACCAAGATAGACTTTTACTGAACTTGGTGGATTTGAAGATTAGACTGATACGAAACAAGCCGGAATTCTGTCTGATGGCTTTGCAGAAAGCAAATTACAGCATCAGTATTGATCATGCTTCTATTTTTATAAGGAAACAAAAATTGTCCCCAGGTGTTCTATTAGGACATGCAAAGGCTCTTGAGAAATCAAACGCTAAGTATCCCATTGATCGAATTTTATGTAAAATGTACGCCGTCTCAGGTGGAAGTTATAGTTTCCAGCAGGATAATATTTTTCTCGGTGCTATGCCGAATAAACTAATTATCGCCACCATAAACAATAAAGCTTTCAATGGAAATTTTGAGAAGAACCCTTTGGAATTCAAACACTATGATTTAAACTTCATCGGTGTGTATGTGGATGGAAATCCAATCGCTTTCAAACCTATCACACCGGATTTTTCTAGCGATCAATATATAAGAGCATATAACAGTCTACTATTAGGAAGTGGAAAATTGATATCAGACAAAGGAATATACATAAATAAGTATGAGTTTGCAAAAGGATATTAATTATATTCCTTCGACTTGACTCCGGATCTTTGCGATGGAAGCCACCTTAATTTGATACAACAAGGAAATTTACGCATAGAATTGAAATTCGCATCTGCTCTACCAAAGACCATTTCAGTGTTGGTATATGCCGAATTTCAAAGTGTTATTGAAATAACCAAATCGCGCAACATATTATGTGATTTTTCAATATGAATTCAATTCAAATAAATGAAATTCTGAAAAGAGATGCTTACACAAGACATTGTTTCATTGGCGTGTTTGCCTGTGATAATACTCCAATGCGATTGAATCATTATCCAGCAGCCATGGTTGTTAACACCGATCCTGCTCACGAAGAAGGTACTCACTGGTTAGCAGTTTTTCTGAGATCGTCGAGAAATATAGAATTCTTTGACTCCTTTGGACGTCCCTCTCACGTTTTCAACAATTACATCCGCTATTATTTTAAAAAAATTTCCATTGTGACGTACAACGATTTCCCGCTGCAAAACTTCAGAACAGCTGTTTGTGGACAATACTGCATATATTAACTTAAACAGCGATGTAGAAATAATTCTTTTAAGCAAATTCTATCTAAGTTTGGACATGATTCAATGAATAATGATATTATTATGTATAATTATGTTAAAAGAAACCATAATGTACACTGCTGGCCACCGTAAATGCAACACCCTGAAGGAAGCATGCAAATAATATGAAATTTACAACATGCATTAGCGGAGGTGAGATATGCAAATGGTTAGAATTTCAGCGCAGACGCACATCACGCGCGCCTGTGGCGCCACTTCAAAGCGCTATTTAAGGCTTGGAGATTTCGACGATTTCAAGTACGGCAATTGTGTTTTTCTTGTGGTTTTTTTCAAAAAAACGATCAATTATGCCTCGTAAAAAACAGCGATCATCTTTTGATCAAGTATCCGAGTTCGACAGAGGAAGGATAGTGGCCTACCGAGATTGTGGATTATCTTTCAGGGAAATCGGTAGTCGTGTTGGACGAAACCAAACAACTGTAATGCGGATATGTGATCGTTGGATGCAGGAGGGTACGACGGACCGACGTGTTCGATCGCATCCACCTCAGTGCACCACTTCACGTGATGACAGGCATATTGTGCGTATGGCAGTGACGGATCGCTCAGCCACATCACGAACCATAGCACAGCACATTCAGTCTGTACCGCATCATCCAGTGTCTGCGCGTACCATTCGACGCCGTTTACAGCAGAGTGGTCTGTCCGCAAGACGTCCATTGCTTCGTCTACCCTTGACGCAGAACCACAGACGTTTCCGTCGCCAATGGTGCGATGAAAGAAGGATGTGGACGGCAGAATGGAATGAAATTGTCTTTACTGACGAGTCACGCTTCTGTCTGCAACACCACGATGGTCGGATTCGAGTCTGGAGACACCGTGGAGAGAGGATGCTGAACAGCTGCGTTATGCACCGCCACACTGGTCCTGCACCGGGTATTATGGTATGGAGCGGTATTGAATATCACTCTCGCACTCCTCTAGTACGCATTGCCGGTACTTTAAACAGCCAGCGCTACATCTCCGAGGTGTTGGAGCCAGTTGTCCTTCCTTACCTTCAGGGCTTGCCCACAGCCATATTTCAACAGGATAATGCGCGACGACACGTGGCACGCATTGTCCAAGGGTTCTTCGTCAATCGCCAGATTGAATTGCTTCCCTGGCCAGCTCGCTCTCCGGATCTTTCGCCGATAGAAAACATGTGGTCCATGGTTGCTCAACGATTGACCCAGAATACATCCCCAGCTGCCACACCAGATCAACTTTGGCAACGTGTGGAAGCTGCTTGGTCTGCTGTACCCCAAGAACACATCCAAAGTCTCTTTGAATCAATGCCGAGGCGTGTGGCAGCGGTGATCTCCAACAATGGCGGCTACTCTGGCTACTGATTTTGGCAGGAACCACACTTCACAGAAGTCTATAAATTTAATCATTTGATACTTGGTCAACATGTTATCTACAAAATAAATTTTGTTGTGATATCTCTTGTCTTTCTTGGTGTTGCAATTTGGGTGGCCAGCAGTGTATATGTGAAATTGTTTCAATAAAAAAATATTATAAATTAGATGAAATGATTTTGCTTTCTTAATTTGACACAATGAATCCTTTAGAGCTACGACATCCTTTTACTGCTCTAGTTTCAGGCCCGACTTCATGTGGAAAGTCATACTTTTTAAAAAAACTTCTCGAACACCGAACAGAGGTGATTCATGCAAATATCAACAAAGTTGTATGGTTTTATGGTATCTATCAGGATTTGTATGAAAAGATAACAAATGTGACTTTTGTGGAGGGATTCCCAGAGAATTTTAAAGATTATTTGGATGGAAATACACTCTTCATTATCGATGATCTAATGGTTGAATGCGGAAACGATAAACGTTTAACAAATTTATATACTAAAGGCTCACATCATCTCAATCTATCAATCATCATAGTGACGCAAAATATTTTTCATAAAGGTAAAGAGTTCTGAGAAGTATCGCTAAACAGCCATTATATGTTTTTATTCAAGTCACGTAGAGATATCAATCAAATTACGCATCTTGGAAGACAATTGTATCCTCATAATTCAAAATTTTTCATGGAAGCTTTTCAAGACGCAACAATGAGACCTTATAGTTATTTATTGATTGATTTAAAACCTGATACCGAGGAGTCCATGCGTTTGCGAACCAACATATTACCAGGAGAAACAACGTATGTTTATCAACCACGACATTAGTTGTATTAATTTAGTTTGAGGTATGCCACCGAGAAAAAGAAAGACGTTCAAAAACTGCTGGCCATTAGTGCAAGCAAACTTGAATTGAGGAAATCCTTGATAAGGAAAGTTCCAAAATCAACTTTGAAATGCATCTGTGAATATTGTTTAAATCTTATAAAAGGCAATGTGCCTTTAAGACCAGCTCAAAAAGCTTGATTCCTTCAATACAAAACAACATTCAGAAAATTGGCTGATAAAAAAACACCGTTGTATGTGAAGCGCAAGCTTTTAGTGCAAAAAGGAGGGTTTTTAAATTTGCTGATTCCAGCCGCATTGAGTGTTTTATAACAAGTCTTATTGATAAGTAATGTAGTTTGCAAAAAAATTTGTTCTGGTACCTCATGATCAACTTTCAAAACATGTACCTACCGAAGAAAACTTATCGGATCTGGACAAAGAAATGTCTGCAATACTGAAACGCATGCTTTCTGACGATGAAAAAGTGAAGCTTTACCATCAAGTTCTTCAAAAGCGTATTCATGTTGAAACACATAATCCCTCTATTAAGAAACCTGTTGAAGAAATATACACAACTACTCCTGGTCAGAAACAGAGAGAAAGACTTCCGGTTCAGGAATCGTCCGAGGAAATCTCTATCAAAACGGAACCTTCAACTGAAATTCTTGATCAGCTGATATTAAATGCAGCGCCCAGAAATAAAAAGACTATGACTAGAAACATTTTATCATTTTTAAAACAGCACAAACACGTCATAAACTGGAATGAGAGAGGAGAAATCATTCACAATGGGACCCTAATTCCAAACTCTAACGTGATCGACTTGATTTAATCTGTTGTAAAGGATCCATCAGACAAAGAAGAAATAAATGGATTTTCTCACTTCTTTAACTCCATTCACGAATTGAATATTCCAAAAACCTTTGTTAAAAATAATCGTGCATTTGTTAAAAATAAGCGTGTAACAAAATCTAATAATAAAATTAGGTCATGGATATCATATTAATAAAAGGAAAAAAATTATGTTATTTTTAGAGAATTACTTCGTCTTGTCTTTTCTTTTTTTTCATTATATTCTGCTTTCTATGTGTTTATTGTCTACTGTTAGGAGCGTTCCTTTGAAGAAAATATAATTGTTAAAGTGTATATGGATTTTATTTCGAATGGGATTTGAATGGGAGGGAGGGATCTAGTTGTTACATTGATATGCTTTGCATTGATATGCTTTGCATTGATATGCTTTGCATTGATATGCTTTGCGTTGATATGCATGTGAATAAATAGTGTCTAAGAGCGGTGCTGCGGAGTCCTAACCCAAGCAGTGCTGCGGAGGGAGGGAGCGGCGAGGAAACCCTGAGCGAGATTAGTTGCTAGTCCGTCTTATCTCGAATTCAGTTCTAGACATGTTATAAGCTGAAATCCACGCACATCTAACCATTATGAGCTGTGTCTCTCGTCTCAACTTGCTTCAAACTGATTTGCTCCCTAATTCTAGGCGTGTTATTCAGTTCGTGGACTATTTTTTTAGTTGAATTGCATACCATTTTGCAATTTTGTATTCGTGAGAGTTCATCTACTTTGAATTGGTGTAAAAATGATTTCCTGTGAAGTTTGTGGAGTTTCTTTTACTGCCAAGAAAAGCCTTTTACGTCATAATAGATCTAAGCATAGCGGCATAGCTTCATTCAAATGTAACGATTGCAATGCAGTGTTTAATGGGAAGGATATTTTGTTGCGTCATGAAAGAATTCACAGCAAGCAACCTGTTATTGCAAAGTCAAGAAAGCGTACAAGTATTACCAGTGAACAAGGGTCCGCAGTGAAAATACCTCGTCGGAAATCAAACCTTCTACAAACTGAGTGTGCATTCGAGGAACTAATGGAAACTTTCCATCTGGACAACTCCGCCGGCTTCTTGGACATTCGACGATTTCTGATTTCACTGGAATCGGAAGTGTGCGACCATCTGATAGATGTTCTGCCCAACAGCGAAGTCAAAGTTAATTTTCGTCTGTTTTGTAACTATCAAAAAACTGTGGAAGGTGGTTTCATAGAAGAAACAAAAAACTTCAAGACTCGCAATCAAGTAGTGCTTGAAACCACTGATTTGTGCAATTTTTATGAGACTGCTTCTGACCAATTGTGTCGAGAAGCATCGGAGTTCGAACAAAAAGAGTCCGGATGGCGTCTCGTTGAAATTTTGTACTTGGAACTGAGAAACAATCGCTACAATCCCTTAAGAGGAACTTCATATATACCTCTACTTACCACCATACGGCAAAAACAGGCTGTAGTGAATGTAAAGAACGAGGACACGATGTGTTTCAAATGGGCTGTTTTATCAGCTCTTCATCCAGCTACAGAAAATGCCTATAGACAGACCCACTATGAACAACATGGTGATTCTTTGGATTTTACAGGAATACAGTTTCCTGTAAGTCTCAGTGATGTATCAAAGTTTGGGAAGCTTAATGATATATCAATAAATGTGTTTGGCTACAACCATAAATTTAAAATTTTCCCATTACACATTAGTAAATTAGATGGTTCCATCCATATTGACTTGTTATATATGAAAACTCAAGCTAGTGCGCACTACGCATGGATAAAAAATCTTTCACGGTTAATATCCTCACAAATATCAGGGAGTGAAAAGAAAAAGTATATTTGTAGACGATGTCTGAACTCATTCGGTGCATCTGAACTTTTAACTAAACATCAAGTTTTATGTTCCTAGCATGATGTTGCCCGAGTAAAAATGCCTTCAGAAGATAGCTTCATTTCTTTTAAAAATATCAAACACCAACAAAAAATTCCTTTTGTTATTGTAGCAGATTTTGAAGCAATAACTGAACGCATCGATGGGTGCCAGCCAAACCCTAGCGCGTCCTTCACCATGCAATATCAAAAGCATAAGTGTGTCTCATTTTCTTATTATGTTATATATTCGCATGGAGCCTATAAGCCTCCTGTGGTGTATAGAGGAAGTGATGCGCCTCAAAAGTTCATGGAGATGATTATGGGAGAAGCTGAAGAGATTGAAAAAACATACAAGAACATCGTGCCTACGGAGTATCTGATTGCCGAACGAAAATCTGAACATTTCAGCAAAACGAATTTTTATCTCTGTGGTGGTAAATTTTCGGAAAAAAATCCGAAAGTATGTGACCACGATCACATAGCAGGAGCATACCGAGGGGCTGCGTGTAATACATGCAATTTGAAATTGGCAAGGCCAAATTTTATTCCTGTTCTCCTTCACAACTTATCTGGATATGACTCACACTTCATTGTGAAGGAGCTTGGCTTAGATGAAAAAACCATACACATTATTGCTGAAAACGAAGAGAAATATATTTCCTTCAGCAAGCAGGTGGGGAAAATGAACTTACGGTTTCTAGATTCCTACCGCTTTATGGCGAGCAGTTTGGAATCCTTAGTTTACAATTTGAAAAAAGATGAATTCCATTATATGAAAACTGTTTTCCCCACTTCACAAGTTGATTTGCTCCCGAGGAAGGGCGTCTATCCATATGATTACATGGATGACATGTCCAAATTTAAGGAAACGTCTCTACCAAACAAAGAAGCGTTTTACAGCCTCTTAAATGAATCTCACATAACCGACGAAGACTACCAGCATGCTCAACACGTCTGGAAAGAGTTTGGTATAAAGGATATGGGTGATTATACAGATTTGTATGTAAAAACTGATGTCTTGTTGCTCGCCGATGTCCTCCAAGCCTTTCGAAAAAATTGTTTCCAAACGTATGGATTGGACATGGCGTGGTATTTTACGGCTCCCGGCCTCTCTTTTGATGCTATGTTAAAGTTTACAGGTGTAAAAATTGAGCTCCTCACGGACTACGAAAAGTTGCTTTTTGTAGAAAACGGCATACGAGGCGGAATTTCTCAATGCAGTCACCGATACGCTCGCTCCAACAATAAGTACATGGTCGATTATGAGGCAGGAAAACCTGAAAGTTATCTTCTTTACCTGGATGCCAATAATTTGTATGGATGGGCTATGAGCCAACCACTTCCACTGGATCAATTCGAGTGGATAGACATCTCATTCGATACATTATTGGCATCAGAGGACGATGGATTTGGGTATGTTTTAGAGGTGGATCTTGATTATCCTACAGTACTCCATGATACTCACAATGATTATCCCTTAGCTCCAACAACCCAAGTTCCTCCCGGCTCAAAAGAAAAACGTCTTCTTCTCACGTTAGAAAACAAAAAAAAATTACATTGTTCATTTTAACAATTTAAAATTTTATATGCAGCAAGGGCTTAAACTAGTAAAAATCCATAGAATTCTTCGTTTTCGGCAATCAGCCTTTTTAAAACCCTATATAGACCATAACACTAATTTAAGAGCAGCAGCCCTTAATACGTTTGAAAAAGACTTTTACAAATTAATGAACAATAGTGTGTTTGGAAAGTGCATGGAGGATGTGAGAAGAAGAAAAGATATTCGCTTATGCTGCAGCTCTAAACAAGTAGAGAAATTGGTTGCTAAGCCAAATTTCTGTGATAGAACGAACTATTTTTACTCCCGAATTAGTAGCCATTCATCTGAGTAAAACGGAGATAACATTTAACAAACCTATCGCAATTGGTATGGCAATACTTGATATTTCAAAAACTTTAATGTACGATTTTTATTATAATTATTTAAAAGTGAAGTATGGAAGAAAAGTCAGTCTCATATACACCGCGCGCGCGCGCGACACAGACTTTCATACTTCACATTCAAACCCACGATGCTTATGAGGATATGAAAGAATCTCTGCATCTTTTCGACACTTCTGACTATCCTATAAATAATGTGTATGGTTTGCCTCAAGTGAACAAGAAGAAAGTTGGTCTGATGAAGGACGAATGCGCTGGTGGTAGAATTTGCTGCACTCCGCAGTAAAGTGTACAGTTATCGAATGCAAGGTGGAGATGTCGTCAAAAAATTAAAAGGAGTAAAAAAAAACTGCCTTGAAGAAGAGGATCACTTTCCAAGATTACAAAGATAGTGTGTTTCAAGGTAATAGAAAGTACACGACCATGCAAAGCATTCGTAGTGCGAGTCATGAGATCTATACAACGAAGCTGAACAAACTCGCATTATCACCGGAGGATGCAGAGATTCGTTTCTGCAGACGGCATATCTACTTACGCTTGGGAGCATCATCAAATACAGTAAGTAAAATACTTTTTATTTCCCTTTCTAAGATATTGTAAACGATGTTAAGTGAAAAGTAATCAACTGAAGAGTCAATAACATAAAGTATATAGATATAAATCTAGTTTGTGTATTTTTTCCTTAAACGTTACATTTAATTTGTAATAATTTCAACGGTTTTTTTTTCCTATGCGTTTATGTATATATGCGTGTAGATATTTTGCTTGTATTCTATAAAAATTAAAATACGTAACTATAAATTGCGTTTTCATACAAATATTCACTCATTTATGTTTTTAACAGGTGAAACTAGAAGAATCTAACAGCAGTATGGAACGTGATCAAATATTTAAACAGAAAATTATTTGCATTTTTTGTTACTTGTAATTTTAGGATTGGTCATGTATATTGAATATACAAACGAAAATCTTTCTGTGTTTTAACGAAGGCATTCATGTTACTGATCATGTAAATGGGATTTTATGTAATAGAACTTTGAAAATGAAAATTGGTCGGAAAATTACTGTTGCTTATAACAGGAGGAATTTAACTTCTATTTCATAACTTTGTATGTTAATGTAAGAGTAACCGTTTGAGAGGTTGCGTTACAAACTATTTACGAAAAATGTGTCTCTTGTTTGATTGAGTGCTAAACTATTCTATTTGAAACTAAATCTAAACCTTGTTGAAAGATGCAAAATATCTCATTTGAAAAACGTATGTCCAAAGAACTTAACCTCAGAATTGTAACTTTTTCTTTAAAGTATGATGGTGAAATAAAATTCGTTATTTTAAATTCTTTATTAATCAAGTTTATTTATTATTATTATTTAAATCCTTCTATTAGTAGTATGGAAGCCACTTGACCGCCTTTTCCAAGATGGCCGCCGTTTGATAAGGAGTTGACTGCTGATAAGGAGTTGCGGGAGGATTGCTGATAAGGGGGCTTTGAGGTGGTGGCGTTATTGTAAAGATGGCGTTGTTGTGTAGCCATGGTAATGAATCAGTAGTAGCTCCATCTGGTGGGGAAATGAGAAACCATATATTTTGGGAATTAAAAAGGAATTTCGTGGATTCGAACAGGGGACCATAGGATCTGTAGTGCAGTGCGCTAGCCGTTAGGCTGTAAGAGAGTTAGCTTTGGGTGGTGAATTAATGTAGTGTTTGCTTTTTTCTTAATAATAGGAATGCGTTATGGGACTTGGTTTTATTTGATGAATAATTAATTTTTATTTTCCAATTAGTTGTAAGTGTGTTGGACTGATGGCGCCATCTGGTGATTTTAAAAGAAGTTAATCTAAGGAACGAATTTATTCTTGTCATTCATTCTGGGAATGTGCTATTTTTAGAAAATGGTTTGAACAATTGTGGTGGGGTTTAATAATTCTATTAAAAGGCAGGTGCAGCCATCTAGTGGCGGGAGAAGTAACAAAAGGATTTATTTTCTAGCTGTAGACTTGTAGCGTGATACTTTAGAATTAAATGGAGAATTTTTTTTTAAAAGAAAATTATGAGGGTGGATTTGAACTCATCAAAAGGTAATCGCGGCCGCCCGTTTTACACAAGCACTTTAACCGTTCGACCACGATCACCTACTTTGTATAATACATATAGAATACTAACTCGTGAATTTACAGCTTAAGGGAGTGAAAGTATGTGTTTTTTTATTCTTGAGAATAGTGCCCTTATGAAGAATGAATATGAATATAAAAACAAATAAAGTTGAATTTATAAACCTTAGCAGTATAACAAGTTTATTACCAAGATTTTAAAGTATGCGAATTGTATGTAATGACAGGAAAAGTATCAGAATATAGAAGACTCTGGAACTTGTGACAATATGACTAAGGATTTATGTGCAGATTAATTAAGATAACAGAAGGAGTTAAGCACGTAGTCACCGATAGGATACAATCTTAAGTAAATGAGAAAGCTTTTAAACGCATTGCTATTTAGGAGAATGGTGTTGTTTTTCTGATTGTGAGAAAAGCAAATGAAACTACATCATGCCAATGAATCACATATGACATGCCCGAACTGGAACTTTCTATAGGGGTTTTAGCTATGAAATAGTGACGAAGGGATTATCTTAATACTCTAACGTTGGAACTCGGAACTCGGTAATTGAGGCCAACCAATATATGCGAAGATTTTAAGCGTATGAACACTACATGTAAGATAGAATTTATAATACGGAAACCTTTTTTATATTTTAATGAATTTATATACAACATGAGCTTGAAGAAAATGTGAATGTTTAAGGGTGAATGTTTTGTAGGGAAAATTATTATTACAATTTGAGGGGAGGACTTTGAGATATGAATAGGACACACAGGCATAACGGTGTATGAAACATTACATTTTTAGGTAAATAAGAAGTAACTAACCAAAGATTTATAGTATACATATTATAAGCGATGGCAAGGAAACGTATAAGATTGATATTATTAGAAGCCTCTGGAACTTGTGAGAATATGACTAAGGATTGTTTTTGCACGTGCAAGTTAATTAAGATAACAGAAGGAACGGAGTTAAACACCGAGTCACAGATAACGATAGAAACTATTTGATAATAAGAGGCTTTTTAAAGCATAGTTGGAGCATCTTGGGTCTTTGAATTACTTTGCATCTTGTTTTGGGGTTTTTCTGCCCTTTTTTACTGTTTTTAAATAAATCATGGATTCTAAGGACATTAGACCTGCAAAGAAAATGCGTGCAGACAAAGAACTGTGTTTGCAGAAATATTGTAAAGATTCTTTATGTTATGAGTATGGTAAACTGTTTACAGATCGTGAAGGCTGGGCATATTTTCGTCGATTGGAAAACGAATTAACGTACTTAAAGAAAGAGGACACTACTATTGAAATTTATGGTAAAAAATGTACTGTGCCTCGGCAACTTGTAGCATACGGAGACGTAGGAATAAGCTATGCCTTTAGCGGATCTTGTATTGCAGCCAAGCCTTGGTCTCCTTTACTATTGGAAATAAAGGCAGAAGTGGAACGAATAATTGGCACAAGATTTAATTTTGTGTTGGTGAACCGCTATAAAGATGGTAAGGACTGTATAGGTGCCCATAAAGACAATGAGAAGGACTTGGATCTTAATGCACCCATAGCGTCTGTTTCATAAATTGTTCTGGAAAATGGAAGCTTGCTTGTGATGAAGTATCCAACAAACCAATTTTGGTTTCACAGCTTGCCCCGTCGGAATGCATTATGGCCTAGAATAAACTTAACGTTTCGTAAAATTCTTGTATAAAGCAGCGATAAACCACTTATATGCCCCCGAACTAGAACTCAGTGTCGTACACTAGACGATATTTGGACAACGTTGCAATTTATCTTTGCCTTTCTGAATAGTATTTTTATAAATGCTTATATCTTGTTTTTTAAAAAAAATTTTAGCGTGTCTTACCACATTTACTGTATTTAGGATTATTTGTTTTTCATTACATAATTTTATTAATTGTTTTTAAAATGAAAGATCTGAAATGAAATTTTTCTTTGCTATAAAGATTTATGTTTTTAAGTTAGATGTTTCTACTCAAAAATTAATTATACATTAGATGTTATAGCACATATTTTTAATACAGAAATTTTGTTTTTAAGTATTGTACACACTTTTTTTAAGTAAGAGTAAACTTTTGAAAACTTTACAAGTGCCGTACTATGAACGTACACATTTTGAATAAGTTGTAATTGTATTGAAATCATTTATGCTATAAAATCTAAACCAACTGTTATTTTTTAATTAATTTTTCCTTGCATATTTTTTTAAATAAATCTTCCCAAATTTTAGTGATTTAATTTTTATTATGCAGATTTACAAACTGTTTTTGGATGAAATATAAGGATTTATATTTTTAAAAATTAGATGCTTTTACTCTTAATTATATATTAGATACTATTACACATATTATTACATTGAAGATTTTTAAAAAACGTTTAACAATTGAAAAAATATATATACTTTAAATATTATTACAAACATTTAAATGCAATTTGCTTTTTATTTTTAATTTTACTAATAATAATAAATTTACTAAAATTTACTAATAATTACTAATTTTATTAATAATTTCGGTTTATCGGCTTTTATTGTTATCAAATCTAGAATCTACCAAGAGATTATATGATTCTAGATTTGATAACAATAAAAGCCGATAAACCGAAATTTCAAGCAAAGTTAATGCAACTCACCACTTGATTGAGTTTTTTGCAGAGATAAAGTCGTTCTACGTCATATGATTCTAGAGTTGATAACAATAAAAACCGATAAACTGAAATTTCAAGCAACGTTAATGAACTCGCCTTTATCTCTTGGTTAAGTTGAAGCTTTATTGAAAACGTGTACCTCAAAGTTCTGAAAATGATGCGTTTTACAAATCGACCCAAAGTGTGTGAAAGAATGTATTTCAACGATCAAGTGTTTCCAAGGGAAAGCTTAAGTTTGACGATGCAATCACTTCCTGACAATGTGTTTCACCTTGGTGACTATTTATTCGTGCTAATCAATAACTTCAACGGTTCCACACGTGTCCACATACGTAAATTTGCTTTGCATGAAAACAATGTCTTGAAACCAACGAAGGACTGTGTTTCCCTGCATCCAAAAACATGGTACATTCTAATGCAAAAGTTGAGCACATTTTTCGCTTTTGCAACTGCCTCCAACGTTAAAGTTATAGAAAAAGAAGTCTGCCTTTCTAAAGTGTTTGATGTGGGGGAAATGCACTTAGTTTTACAACGTGTATTTCAGAAAAGAAATTATACTTTTCAGTTCTCGCCCAACTGTGTGTTTATGAATTCTGATCAGTATTTTAAACTGTGTGAAATCTACGGCAATGTGTTAGATGTATTGAAGATATCGTTTTTGACGTATTTGTTGCCATATTATGTGAAACTGGAAATCAAAAAATGTTTTCCTGGTGAAAGTTACAAACCTTACTGCAGTGATACCATTAAATCTGATTGTTGGAGAGAAGTCATAGCTTCTCTCTGCAAGTGCCTAAAGGATATTGTGTCAAAAAATATAAATATTCTTTTTGACTGTTTAGGCTGTAAGAATGAAATTGTCAATCAATCTGTACATAAATGTTTGACGATGAGCGTTGACGAACGCTTTTGCGAATTTTTCGCCCTTGCTTTATGTGCTGTTAACTGGAAAGAGTTTGCTATTAATTTTGTAAGACAGAGCAATAAACAGTTAAACTTTTATTACATAATAATGGAGGAAAATGTTTTTGAGAATTTGAATACCACAGATATTTTCAATACTGTTAGAGAGATGTATGTAAAAGACCTGTAAGATATGTTGTTACAAATATATATAAACTGTTGATTCTTTTTTCAATAAATGATTTTTTTTCTTCAATTCAGCGTTTTCAAAAAATATTCTACACAACAAATATACTAATTTTGTATGACAATGTTTATTCAACAACAAAAAAGGCAAAGGTAAAAAATTATAAGAAAATATTTTTAAAAATGTTTTTTTTTAATTTGGTGTTTACTATTCTAGATGGTTACTTTTCCTTTCTTTTTGTTTTAAGATTTAAAAGTACGAAAGGTTTAATTTAGAAAATAAACAATACACCAAGATGATTGATAAGTACTAAATATAATAGCTAGATGAATATTTATTTCAAGCGTTCTTTTTCTTGCATTAAAGTACATTTACACATTTTTCCTAAAGCATTTAGTAACTCCTTTTTTAAGGCATTTTAAAATTCCTCTTTAGTAAATAGGTTTAACATGTAATGAACAAACAACAAATAATAATAAAAATAGTCAATATATTTATAAGGGGTAAAAAGGTCTTTCCTACAAGATTTTTTCCACAAGTCCTTGATAAAAGTCTTATGCTTTTTAGAAAAGTCTTAAACTTCCTTATTAGTCTTTTTTGCTGTAGTACGAGTGTTAATTTCATGACATTCAACTCAAAACCACCCTTTTACAATTCTTCCACACTGTGTTCAATAAATCACTTGAAATTGCATCTACTACATGTACTAATAAATAGACTGTTCAGTAACAAATGTACGTTTTAATTTTACGTAAAATATTGGTTCGGCACATAGGACACGTTGAGAGACTCTTCGTACATCTCATGCATGTAACCAGATGACCGCAAGGCTGTAAAGTAGCATCCATTTCCGATTCCATGCAAATTTTACAAAGTCGTTCGTCCTTGTCATTGTATGAGCAGTAAAGTTTTACATCAGGTTTTATAAAAACATTGGCATTATTGTTTGTTTCATCCAACACCTGTACAATTTCATCTATGGGTGTTCCTTTTAATCTAGGATCAACAATCGGTCCTTGTTGGGCTACCAAACATTTTGGATAAAACTTTATGTGTTCGTGTCTGACTATATCCTCCTTTTGCCAATTTTCAAGCCCTCCTCCACACCAATAGCACCTAACCCCGTCCGAGACACCCGTATAATACAATCCATTTTCGGCCAAGTCCCTAATGTCAACATCTGTGCGTGGCCAATTTCTAAACGTAGATAGGCGTTTATTGAGCATAGACATGCTTGGAACTTTAGGCTTCAAATTTGCATACTGATTACTCATTTTCCTTAAAATTATATTATGCTCTGTTACTCTTAAGTGTAAAATTATAGTACAGATTGTGTTGAAAAGTTTCTCTTCGTCATTTTTTTTAAAATCTGATACTTGTCTAAGATACTAGTGGTAGAGTAAAAAGAAAAATCACATGCACATTTAAGTATATCCTTTCGTTAAAATCTTCTTGGATTACAACACACAATTTTACTTGGCGCATTATCACAAGCACATGTTTTCTGAGTACATTCTTCACTTATGCGCTCATAGTTACTCACAAAAGATAAGACTAAGATAAATTTTAACTTTACTGATTAGAGTAAGTGTATGGTGTTATTCACTGATTAGTAAGTGTATATAGTCCAGTTCTTCGTGCCTCTAGTTTACAATTCTTTTTCCAAGAACAGCTAGCACATTTCAATAGCAATGTTTAATATTTGTGCAATTGTGGATTTTGACGGATTTCAGACTCAAGAGGGTTTCTTAGTACGTGAATACGCATACATCGCCATAAAATCGCAAGTAGCTTCAAGTATTCGTTTTAACTTATCGCCTTATAAGCATAAACTGAGTGCAAAAGATAAAAAAACTGTTCGATATGTTGAAAATTACATATGTGGTCTCCCTTTCTGTCCCGTGGCATGGGAAAGTGTGTCTCCTTTAGAAAGTTTAGACTCTAAGCTTTTAGAATTGTACGAGCAGACCAAGAGTGCCACTCAGTACCTAGTTGCTTACAAAGGTGGTTGTGTGGAAAAGAAACGCCTAGATGCATTGAATATTCCGAATATCAACTTGGAACAATACGGGTGTCCCAAATTCGATGTACTATGTGCACTAAGTAGCAACAAAAAGATCCAAAAACTATCATGTGGTCATCACAAAAATAATTTGCATTGCCCCAAAGCTGAGGTGATGGCATTTAATAATTGGCTCGTCGTAAACATGTGTCTCTTAAAAAATGCAAGTATGTAAAAATAAGTTCTTTTTTACTACAATGTATTAGTTTTGTAAAATATATGAATCAATGTTTTTTTTTCTATTAAAAAGTGTTCTAATTTACTTTGTTTCCATGTGACTTCCTTCAATCTGTTTAAGAAGTGTCTTTGTTTTTTCTTGCAGTGTTGTTTTGAGAATACATAGAATTCAGATTTAATCCAATATGTCAGCAATATTTGTTTATTTTAAAATTCACACTAATATTTAAAATTTCAGTTATTATTTAATTTTACTCATGTGTAAAACTATCAGCGGTGTGCGTAAATATTTAGATTATGCATTAAATATCAAGAAAAGGCAGAAGTTAATTTGCTTAGCAGTACAGATGTGCACACATTATTTTTAAAAACAGAAAACTCACATGCTATCCACTTTAACGTAGTAATGAATTAGATGTAAATTAAGAGAACAATATGAAATATCTTGTAAAATACTTTATAGCTTCGTACAGTATTGGAATTTTGCTCTGCAATTTAAACTGCACAATATGCATAAGGTTTTCAAATAAAAGGAAGTTCATATTTAGTAAAATGTGTGGTTTGCAAAAGCATAAAAGAAAAAGGACATTTAATTTAGAACTTCAAGGACAAATGGTTTTAATAAACTATTTTTCACGACTTCAAATGTGCAAGGAAACATGGTATGGGTCTTGCAAAGTTTCAAATTAATGTATAAAATATTTTTACTCTTACATGTTTTTTTAGTATTGTTTTTTTTACTATGCATAAAACACACTTCAAGAATCAAACTTTTAAAAAATGTCTTAATTGTAAAATTAAAAATAAAAAGCAAATTGCATTTAAATGTTTGTAATAATATTTAAAGTATATATATTTTTTCAATTGTTAAACGTTTTTTAAAAATCTTCAATGTAATAATATGTGTAATAGTATCTAATATATAATTAAGAGTAAAAGCATCTAATTTTTAAAAATATAAATCCTTATATTTCATCCAAAAACAGTTTGTAAATCTGTATAATAAAAATTAAATCACTAAAATTTAGGAAGATTTATTTAAAAAAATATGCAAGGAAAAATTAATTAAAAAATAACAGTTGGTTTAGATTTTATAGCATAAATGATTTCAATACAATTACAACTTATTCAAAATGTGTACGTTCATAGTACGGCACTTGTAAAGTTTTCAAAAGTTTACTCTTACTTAAAAAAGTGTGTACAATACTTAAAAACAAAATTTCTGTATTAAAAATATGTGCTATAACATCTAATGTATAATTAATTTTTGAGTAAAAACATCTAACTTAAAAACATAAATCTTTATAGCAAAGAAAAATTTCATTTCAGATCTTTCATTTTAAAAACAATTAATAAAATTATGTAATGAAAAACAAATAATCCTAAATACAGTAAATGTGGTAAGACACGCTAAAAATTTTTTTAAAAAACAACAAGATATAAGCATTTATAAAAATACTATTCAGAAAGGCAAAGATAAATTGCAACGTTGTCCAAATATCGTCTAGTGTACGACACTGAGTTCTAGTTCGGGGGCACATAAGTGGTTTATCGCTGCTTTATACAAGAATTTTACGAAACGTTAAGTTTATTCTAGGCCATAATGCATTCCGACGGGGCAAGCTGTGAAACCAAAATTGGTTTGTTGGATACTTCATCACAAGCAAGCTTCCATTTTCCAGAACAATTTTTAGAGAATTGTAGTTCTTTCTAGAAAACACAAATTGCCTTTTCTGTCCAAATGAAACAGACGCTATGGGTGCATTAAGATCCAAGTCCTTCTCATTGTCTTTATGGGCACCTATACAGTCCTTACCATCTTTATAGCGGTTCACCAACACAAAATTAAATCTTGTGCCAATTATTCGTTCCACTTCTGCCTTTATTTCCAATAGTAAAGGAGACCAAGGCTTGGCTGCAATACAAGATCCGCTAAAGGCATAGCTTATTCCTACGTCTCCGTATGCTACAAGTTGCCGAGGCACAGTACATTTTTTACCATAAATTTCAATAGTAGTTTCCTCTTTCTTTAAGTACGTTAATTCGTTTTCCAATCGACGAAAATATGCCCAGCCTTCACGATCTGTAAACAGTTTACCATACTCATAACATAAAGAATCTTTACAATATTTCTGCAAACACAGTTCTTTGTCTGCACGCATTTTCTTTGCAGGTCTAATGTCCTTAGAATCCATGATTTATTTAAAAACAGTAAAAAAGGGCAGAAAAACCCCAAAACAAGATGCAAAGTAATTCAAAGACCCAAGATGCTCCAACTATGCTTTAAAAAGCCTCTTATTATCAAATAGTTTCTATCGTTATCTGTGACTCGGTGTTTAACTCCGTTCCTTCTGTTATCTTAATTAACTTGCACGTGCAAAAACAATCCTTAGTCATATTCTCACAAGTTCCAGAGGCTTCTAATAATATCAATCTTATACGTTTCCTTGCCATCGCTTATAATATGTATACTATAAATCTTTGGTTAGTTACTTCTTATTTACCTAAAAATGTAATGTTTCATACACCGTTATGCCTGTGTGTCCTATTCATATCTCAAAGTCCTCCCCTCAAATTGTAATAATAATTTTCCCTACAAAACATTCACCCTTAAACATTCACATTTTCTTCAAGCTCATGTTGTATATAAATTCATTAAAATATAAAAAAGGTTTCCGTATTATAAATTCTATCTTACATGTAGTGTTCATACGCTTAAAATCTTCGCATATATTGGTTGGCCTCAATTACCGAGTTCCGAGTTCCAACGTTAGAGCATTAAGATAATCCCTTCGTCACTCTATTTCATAGCTAAAACCCCTATAGAAAGTTCCAGTTCGGGCATGTCATATGTGATTCATTGGCATGATGTAGTTTCATTTGCTTTTCTCACAATCAGAAAAACAACACCATTCTCCTAAATAGCAATGCGTTTAAAAGCTTTCTCATTTACTTAAGATTGTATCCTATCGGTGACTACGTGCTTAACTCCTTCTGTTATCTTAATTAATCTGCACATAAATCCTTAGTCATATTGTCACAAGTTCCAGAGTCTTCTATATTCTGATACTTTTCCTGTCATTACATACAATTCGCATACTTTAAAATCTTGGTAATAAACTTGTTATACAGCTAAGGTTTATAAATTCAACTTTATTTGTTTTTATATTCATATTCATTCTTCATAAGGGCACTATTCTCAAGAATAAAAAAACACATACTTTCACTCCCTTAAGCTGTAAATTCACGAGTTAGTATTCTATATGTATTATACAAAGTAGGTGATCGTGGTCGAACGGTTAAAGTGCTTGTGTAAAACGGGCGGCCGCGATTACCTTTTGATGAGTTCAAATCCACCCTCATAATTTTCTTTAAAAAAAAAAATTCTCCATTTAATTCTAAAGTATCACGCTACAAGTCTACAGCTAGAAAATAAATCCTTTTGTTACTTCTCCCGCCACTAGATGGCTGCACCTGCCTTTTAATAGAATTATTAAACCCCACCACAATTGTTCAAACCATTTTCTAAAAATAGCACATTCCCAGAATGAATGACAAGAATAAATTCGTTCTTTAGATTAACTTCTTTTAAAATCACCAGATGGCGCCATCAGTCCAACACACTTACAACTAATTGGAAAATAAAAATTAATTATTCATCAAATAAAACCAAGTCCCATAACGCATTCCTATTATTAAGAAAAAAGCAAACACTACATTAATTCACCACCCAAAGCTAACTCTCTTACAGCCTAACGGCTAGCGCACTGCACTACAGATCCTATGGTCCCCGGTTTGAATCCACGAAATTCCTTTTTAATTCCCAAAATATATGGTTTCTCATTTCCCCACCAGATGGAGCTACTACTGATTCATTACCATGGCAACACAACAACGCCATCTTTACAATAACGCCACCACCTCAAAGCCCCCTTATCAGCAATCCTCCCCTAACTCCTTATCAGCAGTCAACTCCTTATCAAACGGCGGCCATCTTGGAAAAGGCGGTCAAGTGGCTTCCATACTACTTCTATTTTTTCTGAAATAGTTCCTAATATATGCTTAAAATGTTTTTGCTTAAAGAAAAGACCTAGTAATGTGATTCTTATGTTAATTTGTTCTAAAAAATTAGACTTGAAGACATTTTTCACTTTTGAAGCATCTGATGTGATTATTGATTACTTTTAATAGATGGTAATGGAAAATGATTTTACGAAAAAAAGAAATAGTGTTTCTAATATATTCTGAGTTAAACGTTTTTGCTTAAAGGAGTTTCTATTTCTAGTAATTAAGTTAAACTTAATTTTAGTTTATGTTCTTTAAATTAGATAATTAAAAATGGTATATTCTTTGAAACCTCTCACAGTAATTCATGATTGTTAAAGAATAATTTTAATGACACACCATTGAAAAACATCAACATTTATTAAAAGTACGTAAGACGTTACTAAGTTATATTTATTAGAGAATACATTGTACTTATTTTTTTACAGATCTTTCACATACATATCTCTGACCTTATTGAAAACGTCTGTTGTATTCAAGCATTCGAAAAAGTCAGCATCTAATATTATATAACAAACGTTTACAATACTATTACTCTCTTTTACAAAAATCGAAGCAAATTCTTTCCAATTTATAGCATATAAAGCATGTGTAAAAAATTCACAAAACCATTCATCAGCATTCATGTTCATGCATGCATGTACAAATTGACTGATAATTTCATTTTTGCAACCTAGACAGTCCAGAAGAATATTAATGTTTGTCGCTACACTATCCTTCAGGCACTTGCACAGTGAATCTGTAACTTCTCTCCAATCCAGAGGGTTATCAGGATCTCCGTAGTAAGGCGCGCAAACCTCACTAGGAAATTTTGTTTTCACTTCACATTTCACATAATGCGGGAGGGAATATTTCAAAAGAGATATTTTCAGCACTTCTGATAGATTGTCATAGTGTTCACACAATTTAAAATGCTGATCTGAATTTAGAAAAACACAGTTCGGGAGGAATTGGAGAGAGCGATCTCTTTTCATAAACACTCGTTGAATAACTAAGCCCATTTCGTTGGTATCACCCACTTTAGAAAGACAGACTTCCTTCTGTATTACTTTAACGTCGGAAACAGATGCATGCGCGTAAAAATTACTCACCTGCCCCATCAGAATATCCCATGTTTTCGGGTGTAGAGAGACATCTTCCTTTGTTGGTTGCAAGATACCATTTTCGTCCAAAGCAAATTTTCGTATGTGGACTCGTGTCGAACCAATGAAGTTGTTAATCAGCACAAATGAATAGTCATCAAGATGAAACATGGTGTCGGGAAGTGACTGCATCATGAGTTTAGGCACTTCCGAATAAACCACTTGATCGTCAAAACGAACTCTTTTGCACACTTCTGGTTGATTGCTGAACCGTTTCATCTTTAGATTTTAGAAGTGAAAAAAAATCAAGAAAAAGTTTTAGTCAACAAGAGACAGTCGATGTTCACCAACGTATATCAAAGCTTAAAATGCAGTGGTCGACTTATAACAACAAAATTAAAGATAAACTGTAAATGACCAATGAAAAAATTCCTAGCAGGTTCAAAAGCGAAGTGAAATGAAAACATGACGTGAATTTCTCCTAAGAGAACTTGCAATGGGAACAAGATCAGACATGTAAGAACGAGCCGTTTCTCGTATACTGAGTCTGACGTCACACAAGGCACCGCACTTCGTAGTCAAGAAGCCCTTAACCAGCTAAACATCCCACGCTGTGACGTCACTTACGGCACCGCAATTTGCTCATAACATGCATTTCCTATGGTAAATTCGTTGCCATTCTGCTAAAGATAAATATTTCTGTTGCCAGATCCCTAAAAACTAAATAGAAAACAACTAAACTCGACTTCGGTACGTGACGTCATTTTAGAAGCAGGAGAAAACATCTAAACTCAACTTCCGGTTTGTGACGTCATCTTTAGAATCAGGTGAAGACAACTAAATTCAACATCGGGTACATGACGTCATTTCAGGCTGCAGGAGAAAACAACGCAACTCCACTTCCTGTCTCATGACGTTACTTCCGGTAACAGGAGAAAACAACTCAACGCCACTTCCTATTTCATGACGTCCCTTCCGGTAGCAGGAGAAAACAACTCACCTCCACTTACAGTTTCATGACGTCACTTCCGGCACCGCGACATCGCCTGTTTCAGAACCGGCATTTTCCATATACTGGCTGCCTTATTTTCAAAATTTAAAGACATACCGACCCGTTTACAAGATAAAGCTATCACGATTATTCAAGCTTGGACGATTCTTTTAGATTTCCAAGCTAAATTAGCCTTATTTAAATCATCATTGTTACGAAAAGATTTTCAGAACTTTTCGAATCTACGCAATTGAAAGTAAAAGAGGAAAACAGAAGTGTACACAAAACATCTCCAAAATTTGAGCGATGAGATTTGCAGATTTTGAAAACATGCACATTCCAGATTGGGTTATCATTCCATTTTCTGTAGATATTGAAAACATCGAATGTAACAAACAAGATGAACTTATCGAATTGTCAGTTGATCTTGAAGCTAAGACGCTTTTTAAAAAAAGGACTTTAAGTTACTTTTGGAAGAATATGAATATTGTTGAAAAATATCCAAAACTTTTGCTTGCATTTCCAAGTCCGAACATGGTTGAAACTGGTTTCAGCCATGTTAATTCCATTTTAATAAAACAAAGAAATAAGCTATATATAGAATTCCGTGGTGTAATGGAATGAACATGAGTCATTCTAGTTACAGTGGCGATTTAAGGCTGAAACTTACTAATTTTGAATCCAGCATTGCTCATCTTGTCAAGAGTCACGAAGCACACCCTTTACATTGACAACGTTAGTGAATTGTATACTAGTAATAAGTCGGCAAGAAAGAGCATTTTTATTTCAAGTCTTGGCTTTTCAAGTTACGTCTTATTTCCCGAATACATTTAATTTTGTTTTTTAACAAAGCACACATCCTCCATAATTGCATTACAGAAAAACCTTTCATGTTTCAAAGTTTATTGGATTGATCCCCCTTTGTCCTTAAGTTGCAAGTTATATTTCCTAGTTCTTTTTATTCTCCTTATTAAATTGAGAATTTTTAACGATTCAAATTCGTCTAAGTTTTAAAGACTGCATTTAAATATAGAAAAAAACATTATTTTTATTGTACAATGGGCAACCAAGTTAATTTTTTCCCAATGTTCAATACGAATAAAAGATCGACTTAAAATCTTTTCAATTTTAAAGATTTGTATCCTACATCTTTACCATTGATAAAATCCAAAATATTTTTTGTCACTAAATAGTGAATCCATCTTCCTATCAAATGGGTCCCATAAGTCAAAATATTATTGCACCAAGTACTTGATGGCAATATTTAGACTTGAAGCTACCTAATGCAAAAAAAAAATCGACATTTTTGTTCAACATTTGTACGGTATTTACAGAAGGTGGTCGATTACTATTGTGTGCCAGATTTCATGGGTACTTGACATTTTAAATACTTTTATGCAAAATAAGTATCTGAACTTTATTATATTCAAAAAAAATATTGGTTCGCTAAGTTTTTGTATCATATATTAAATTTAGTCCTGCCTATGAATTGAAAAACAGAGGCATACAGTATTAAAATTGTTACACCTCAGTTGTTTTCAGTACAGAAATGATTTTACGAGGGTTTTTAAAAGAGTTATTTTATTGTTGGTTAAATACATACAATTTTCTATGCGAAGTACAATAAACAACAATTATTTTCATAATTCAATAACTATTTGTTAAAGAAATCCATGCATTTTTATAGTATTTTATCTTGAAAACATTTTAAAAAGCCGATTCCAACGCTTTCGAGGTCAGCTCAGGACCCCATTGCCCGTCCCCCTGGCCAAGAATATATGCTTTTTATATAGACCAAGAATATAGACTAGATATAATATAACTTATTTTATAAGGTAAATGCCAGACATTTAAATTATTAAAAAATTTTGTTCTCAAGTTTTGAAAATAGATATTTAAAAAATTATTCTATGTAGGTACTGAAAATTGTATCTGGGAATTTGTAAAAATTTCGAATAAATTTAAAACGTCGTAAAAGCTAATTATCCGAACTCTTAGTACATTTTTCAATCAATGGAGGTTTGACGCATTTCAGTCTGAAAAATTACTATCTCCTTAATTAGTTATATTTATGGAAAATGTGTATGAAATAAAACCCAACTTTTGATACATTAAATTTAGCTATTTTATTCTAAATTTATCTATGCCTAATTTCAAAATTTATGACTAATTATAATTAATAATATTTGAAATTTGTTATATGACCAGCTATTGCTATAATGTTATGCAATATTTGAGCAACACGACATTTGATATTGTCATTGCTAATTCATCCATTCAGTTTAACCAGTTTTTTTCTGCTATATAGAACCATTGTGACAGATTTTGTCCAGAATAAGAAAACAGGAGTGTGTTTTGATCCTTTCAAGCCTTTCCAAGATTTGTCCACTAAAAATGGGAAATTTTGAAATTCCTTTTTAGTTGATGCTCGTGGAGTACGTTGAAAAAATCTAAATCTGTACAAAGGGCTTCTCTGTAACATCATACTAAAATTTGATCGCTTTATTGTTTTGCCTCAAAAAGTTTAAGAGGAATCAGAATTTATAGTTGTGAAAAATTTATTTTTTTATATTTACCAAAGTTATGTATTAGGGAGACTAGAAGTTTTCTTGAACTTGCTTTCTTGATCTTAGGAGGGTTTGAGGAGAATCGATTTACAACTCCCTGAGCCATCATGAGACACTTTATGTAGATGTATTCTACAGATACAAAATGATGATTCTGTGTTGTGTATGGTTTATCATCTTAGCAAAGGGAATACGTATTTCAAGAAGTTTGTTGAAGCAACATCCATTTGAATTGCCTACAATAAATAGACGCCTTTATATTTTCTTTACAAAATCAAGCAGCTCACGAGATTAACCACTACAATGTTTTCTTTTCAAATTAAAGTCTACAACATTCAACAAGATCTATCGTCATTTGATAAACTTCAAAAAGGTGCTAAATAAGTAATAAACAGGGAATAATAATTGTCCTTAAAAAGAAATAAAGCGAAGAAAGTTTTTCATAACTCTGAACTGACATTTCTTTATTACTCAAAACAAAGTGACCACATTTATAAGGATAACTAAACATTTTGATGATAAATTCAACTTCTAGTATAGTGGTATAATTTTGCTTTCACTCTTCAGTAAAATATTTTTCAAGAGTCCCCAAATTGAAATAGATCCATGGTTATTAATTGCAATGAAAAATTAATAGGTATGTAATAAACTGTAAAAGCGTATTAAATTGCCTTTAAAAATAAATAGTAAAAGTGGATTTATCACTTTAAACTTAAATATTTCCTTAATTCACAAAACAAAGTGATCCAATTTTTTATGTCAGAACTGAAAAGAAGCCATGAAAAATTCAGATTTCGGTTGTGTGTACACCATATATACAGTAGCTACTAGATTAACATTTCTTTTTATCAGTGATAAAATCTTGCAAATGCTCGAAACATTCTGTTTTCTTACTCATGACAAAATATACTGTCATTGGTTCTTGTAAAAAATTTATTTTAGTGCTTTTCCCTTCATGTAAATTTATCTTTGAAATTAAAAAGATAAATCGCAAGTTTCAATCAGGAAAGTTTTTGAATACCTAACAATCAAAATTAAGCCAAAGTTCTATCAGCAATTTATTCTGAGTAAAGTGGGTTTGTATTTTGTGATTTGCTCAATCAGGAGGGGAGACAGCATTTTGTGTACTCCTCAATTGCAAAAATGGAGAGCTTCGCAGTTTCTTAAATTCCAAATGGTAAACAAATCTCAAAAATAAAATTGATTTTCAAAACATGTACACACAGAACTGTACAAAAAAATGAAGATGTTTATAAATGATGCACCACCCTTTGTTAAGATGGCGTCCCCACTCCCCTTGTAGCAGATTTCTTCATAGAGAGATAATTCTATTCAACGGCAATTCTTCGAAAGACGGGGGAAAAGATGACTCACTGATGACTTTAGTGAGAAAATGCCTCAAAGAAGCCAAAGCCAAAAGATGCGCCATAGCATTTTGCCAAGAAAGCGATAACTAGTGAAATGTGACAGTTGCAAAGCACGATAACTTGCCAAATGTGATTACCCTAAACACACCCTAATTACCCGCCTCGGGCGCTGCACTTTCGCTCCCAAGAGTAACTTTTGGGGGGGGGGGAATTTCAGTTAACGTCACACTGGAGCAACACAATGGGCTATTGGTGACGGTCCGGGATCAATCCCAAAGGGAAAGAACCGAGGACAACACCACGTAATTTTGAACCACGGTCAGATGACGAGGCAACACCTGAGCTGGCACCCCACTCTCCAAACTTCCACACCACGCCAACGTGAGGACATTTGAGGTCACGACAGATTTAACGTGCACCAGCCCCCTTTGTACACGGCGGTGCTTGGCTGGATTTGAACTCGCAACCCTTCGGTTGCTAGTCCGTTGCTCTTCCAACCGGGCCACCGCGGCCCCAGTAACTTTTGGGATGCAAGCTTAGGTGTGACCTCATCATCTGATCGCAGTTCAAAATTACAAGTTATTGTCCTCGGATTTTCCCTTGGGTCATGGCCAATAGTCGGTTGTGTAACTCCCTTATGACGTTAATTCAACAACCGACCACATCAAGTTTGGTTATTTGTGTTACAATCAGGCCTTTTAGGAAAGTAAATTATTGCTTGATCTGGCAACAAAAGAATGTAAACAATAATAATAACTTAAATGTGTGTTCTCAAAATCGGTCCCTTTAGCAAAGGCACGAGTGTCTTCATCCAATTGTGTTTGTATCATGTTCGTGTGAATTTGACCTGAATTAATCGTTTCGTGGCGCTTCATCTTGCAATGCTTAAATCAAGAATACCTAACTGGACTAAATTAAAATGTTATCGAAGAGAATTTCATCTTCCAGACCAAGAATTCTGCTGCCGAATTGTTGGAATCTTAAAAGAATGTAGCTTGCCAAGGAATTATTATGTTCACAGAGTAAGGTATTTTGTGTTATTAAATTAGCTTGGTGGTGCCTGTCGCGGTCTCGGACTTGGAAAAAGTTTTGACTTTGTGGCAACGCTTTTGGCGTGCTTTTCGTTGCGAGTTATAGCATGCATTGGCAACCCCGTTTCTAAGCATTATGGCAACCTGGCGAGGCTTAAATTTACATTTTCCGCTCTTTTCCTTTTAGAATTTTTCTTATCATTTACATTTTATTATTCTGATATCATTGGTGTTTTTGAATTTTTACCCAAATTTTTTCAGTTTCCTGCAAACTTGAAGAATTTAAGCGTACTTTCAGTTCGTTTTTAAAACAGCACAGGGCGGTCGCACCCGGTTGTATGTTTCTAGCTTTCGTTTGAATTTCTTTTAATCAGTTTTGTAAATAATCCTGTTTGATTTTGCCATGCCTTCTGTTTTTAGTGTTATAGATAAGTATCAGGGTCTTCTTTCGCGAAATTTAAAGTTTAGATTTTCTGCTGGCAGGGAAACTTTAGGAACTGAGGGAGTTGCTAATCGTTTGTTTTGTTTTCATTTATGTTCGGACAAGCAGCTTCTTTTGGATTTCCTTAAGGAATCGGGGTTGATTAAATCGGAATTATCGTGCGAAAAATGCAACACTCCAATGAAGTTTTGTCAAAGAAATTCACCAGATGGTTATACTTGGATTTGTAGAGGTGTTCGTGATAATAAGCCATGTGGGAGTTCAAGAACGATTAGGCACAGGTCGTGGTTTGGGTGCAGCAGGTTGAAGCTTGAGGAGATATTTCTTTTGACCTATGAGCTTGTAAGGGGAACTAGGTCTGCGGACATTGCATCTGAGTATTTTTTTAGTTCCAACACCTTAGCAGATTGGCGCCAGTTCGTTAGTGAAGTAATTTTGAATTATGTTGAGTCAAAGTCAGAGAAAATCGGTGGTGACGGGAAAGTTGTAGAAGTGAGTGAATCGAAATTTGGTAAACGTGAATACAATAGAGAGTGTAATGTGGATGAGCAATGGGCTTTAGGGGGAATTGAAAAAGGATCGGGTAAAC
Source organism: Meta bourneti (assembly GCA_933210815.1). Taxonomy (NCBI): domain Eukaryota; kingdom Metazoa; phylum Arthropoda; class Arachnida; order Araneae; family Tetragnathidae; genus Meta; species Meta bourneti. The sequence continues at coordinate 26,045,038 of OW119926.1, read as the reverse complement.
TGTTTTTGATAGCCGTTCAGGATAGGTCAATTGAAACGTTGATAAAGATTCTAAAGAAGTGGATTGAGCCAGGGACCAAGGTTCATTCAGACTGTTGGAAGACGTACTTGACATTGGGGGATGAGGGATATAAAGATTTAACAGTAAATCATAGGCTTACACTTGCTGATCCACTAACAAAAAAAAACTGTACCAATAGAATTGTAACCACATGGAGATACATTAAAAGCTCACACCTATCTCACATTCAATTTTATTTAGCTGTGCATTTGTTTGAAAATTCATGCAAGTCAAAAAACATCGATTGTTTCAATAAATTCTTGGAAGTCGTTAGAGATATTAATTGGGAGGAGTTTAAAGTAGGTAAAAAGGCAAAATAGGTTTATGCATGAATTTGATTCACCCATTTGTAAATATTCTGTTTTAATTAAAATTGACAGGTAGTCAATTTTTAGGTTAAATTCAATTAGTGATTACCGAAGAATTAAAGATTTTTTTTTGTTTATTCATTGAAATGCATCAGTTTGTCATATTTTTTTTTCATTAATTGTCAACAGCATCAATAATATAGGTAGGTTGAATAATTTATTAGTTCATAGTCAAATGAATTACATGGCAAAATCAAAAAGATAATGATTTACCAAAATTGATAAAAGAAAAAATCATGAGGCTGCCATAATTCTAATAAAGCAGGGTTGCCTTTGCTGCCACAACTCGAAATACCGAAAAAACAAGCCAAAAGCATTGCCACAAAGAAGTCTATATCAAAGCTGTACTGTAAGTTGCGTATGTCTTGTTATGATTTATTTGTGACTTCAATGTTTATACCAACTAGGTAGTAATGTTTTTTGTTAAAACATTTTAATGTCTGTTTTCTTCCAGAGTTTAAACCATGTTCGCCACATACATTGTAGTGTGAAAACGAAAAACTTTATTAAGTTGATCCGAAGACCCACTGATAGAGAAGCCGCCAAAGGAGCTTTATGTCACGCACATATAAAACAGCCTCTACAGAAATGCGAGTCTGTAAGTGAAAAGCATTTTACTATATTTAAAAATTTAAATTTATTGATGAAAACAGTTTATTTGTTCTAATATTACAATTAAAACCTTTCTGTGCAATTGCGTTAACATCTTTTTCAAATGAATACTTTGTTTTGATATATATATTTCAGGAGAATTGCTTTTGGATTCATTTTAAATATGTAGATAGTTTACTTTCCCAATTTTAATTTCATTACTTTAATCCTAAAAAAATCATTTCTGAAGAAATCCTTTTTGTTGAATCCCGAGTCACATGGCCTCTCAGGGCACATCTTCCATGGGCGTGTACGGGCTTCATGAACTTGAGGTACCCTAGTGGTCTATTCTTTTCCCATGGGGTTTGCTGCCTCTGGTATACATGAGGATCGGGACCTCTGGATGCCCAAGCGATATCTCTACTCTCCATCCTTTCTTTTCGCAATTACTTGTCATTATCTCGTATTTGGCACAGCTTGGCCGAATGTGGCCCTTGCACCATAAAATATAAAACAAACCAACCTGTCACATGGGTGTCAAAGGTAATCAACTTGTTGTCAGTGCTACTAATGCAGCTTCCTGTCAGTGCTACTAATGCAGCTTCCTGTCAGTTCAGGTTTCCTTCTGGGGTCAGCTGTTCCAATGCAAAGGACCAATGTCAAATTGTCTCAAATCTGCCAACATTGAATATATACTGCATACGTACAGATGAATTATGTAAATCTGAATTAAACAACATTTTGACTAGAAAAACACTGCAAATATTGATTAAATATTTGGACTTTTGGCGTAGTTATAAGCGACTCGTGCCGGTGAGGGTAACCCTAACTGAAAAAGTCATATCCCCGTTACATTTATCGCAAGAAACTTTAGATTTAATTAATCCCGATTCCTTTAAAAAAGTTAAAAAAAGCTCTTTATCGAGACACAACTCGTAACAAAAAAAAACGATTAACTACTCCCTCAGTCCCGTAAGTTAGCCTAAAAACAGGTTAACCCTAACCAGGAGAAAATTCGAGAAAAAAATGGGTTACCATCACCCGGCATGAGTCGCTTATAACTACGCCAAGAGTCGTTGCCACCGCGCGCGGCAGAGACTGCAGCTGTACCAAACTTGCTAGGTTTTATAGGGGAAGTAGAAAAGTAGGTATAGTTTTTTTATCCATCATAACTTTTACTATTTTTCATTCATAATTTTTGTATTGTACATCATGTTAATCAATATTTTTTAATCATCCCTTTTATATAAAATTTCTACATGTGTTCACTCTACTTCTATGTTGTTCATGTCATTAATTGTGTTTCAACTCTAATTATTAAAATATTGCCAAATCATCAGTGCCAATTGGATACTGGGCCAATCAGCATATATAACAGCAACAAAGAACAGGGTTACATTAATACACATACTATATCTAATTTGGCAATTAAACTATGTAAATTGTTAAATTTATTTCAAACTTTTTTCCTTTTGAATTCCAAAAAATCTCATTCCTGAAGTAATGCTTGGAAAATTCTGCTAGAATTGGGATGTAGTCTTAAAAATAAATTGCTTTTCAGTATATCATTTTATCCATTTTTCTTATCTAAATTGTTTTGAAGAATTACATTTTATACAATTATCTTTTGGAATTTTTGAAATGTTCTTTTACTTTTTTTCATAAATACTGGAAGTTTTCCTTAGGTCTTCAAAAATCTTTGTTTTCGAGTCCTTGAAGACACCTTTAATTTCACTTAAACTTTGGAATTGAGATTGTCCGAATAGTGAGACCTTAATAAAGCTCTAACATTTTTGCTAGAAGTCTTCCAAACTGAGTTTTACATGTTTCTTTAAGTTACACAATGTCCTCATAAGATAATAATGCTAATAATAATAGTAATTCCTCTGTTTTTTCCAATCAGATTTTTAACAACACTGAGCCTTTAAATTTTTCTTGAATATGAGAAATTGTCAAAATAGTTACTGAGTATAATCATTTCAATATGAGTTTCTTTTCCATGGTGATTAGTTTATCTGATTACATTTATAGTCATGTCAAGGCTGCCATAGGGTGACTTGTTATTTTTAACCTTGGCAACTGGGGGTGTTTTTTTTAAAGCAAAATCGTCTCAAAAACTTATTTCCTGAATTTTGACGATTCTTTGAAAATACACCAAAGGTCAACAAAAATGTACCTTTTTAACTTATTGCAGACAGAAAATAGTTGTGGAGAGTGGAGTGCCAGTCACAGGTATTGACCTTGTTATCTGACCATGGTTCAGAATTACATTGTTTCCTTTGGGGATTGATTCTGGACTGTTACCAATAGCCCGTTGTGTTGCTCCAGTGCGACGTTAATTAACTACCTACCATGAAAGAAGGGCATTGGAGCCTGGTTGCTAGATTGCCATGAAATCCTTATTAAGAAATATTTAGTTTTTTAATTTTAAATTTCGTGGAGAGATCTTCGGCACATCTGTTTAACACATTCTGTGTTTTAGCTGATTGATTTTGTATCTGAACAACTAGAATTTCTACAAAAATAGGGTTTAAGAGGAGACTCGCTACTATTTTTAAAAATTTATGCTACTATTTTACAAGTGCTTTGGTTGTGGTAGCCCTGTTATGTGCAAAATATTTAATTTTAGATTCAATTTCCATCAAAAGTTTAACTTAAATCTGCTCCCAGATGGATCGATGTTCTAAATTGACCAGATATATGATCCAAAATGCATTAAACTTTCCCCAAAATTTCTGACAACGCATCAGGTTGTTCCATATTCTCAATATAACTTCTCCAGTGGATTCATTAATTGCTAACATCTATGAACTCGCTGACCCAGTTCGATCCATACACAATGGAATTTATAGTTACAAAGTATGCCAGTTGCACAATAAGTCCATTATAACTAAATAATTGATTTTTATGTCTATTAAATTATAAATTTACAAGAGCTTTATTTAAAAAATATTCTTTTTACAGAGAGAGAGAGAGAGACAACCTTTTTAATTAATTAAAAGATCCCCTAGGTAGAGTTATTGTGTACTGTTCCTCCCTGAGTGCATTGCTCTCTTCTGTGTCAGTAACTTCCCTTGTGTGTGTATGCCCATTTACTTAATGTTCCTCATGATAGCTTGGCCAAACATAGCCGGGTTGTGAGTTTGAATCCAACCAAAGACCGTCGTGTACAAGGGGGGGCTGGTGCATATTAAGTCTGCTGTGGTCTCAAATGTCCTCACATTGGCGTGGTGTGAAAGTTTGGAGAGTGAGGTTCCAGTTCAGGTGTAACCTCGTCTTCTGACCGTGGTTCAAAATTACATGGTTCTGTCCTTGATCCCGGACCGTCGCCAATAGGCCATTGTGTTGCTCCGGAGCAACATTAATTAAATACCTACCTTCCTACCAAATATGGCCCTTGCATCATAAAACCCAACCAACTGATTCTGTCGAAATGGCATTTGAGTCATTTGGTTTTGAACGAATCTTCTTTCAATTAGGTGAACGTTGGAATGGTAACGAATTACTTCTGTAACTGGCATATTTACAGCAGATTCTGGTTCTGTTTATCAGGGCTGAAAGTGATAGCAGTGGTTACAAGTTTTTTGGGGGGAACCATTTGTGATCGTTATTGATACTTTTGCATATGGCAGCCTTCTCTTAATGAGCTTTCACACCTTTTCTAAAATCGACCAAGGTTGACTGCCTTCTTGTCAGAGCAACAATATACTATATCTTTTATACTAAACAATAAACTAAAACGTACCTCAAAATTTAGTGGAAAGCAAAACTTATTTACATTTAATAGAGATGCAATAAACTCTGAAATAGTTTACTGACTTTCTTGTTTTAGCATAATAAAAATATATATTTCTATATGAATACTACTGTTTGTCAACATGGAATAAATAATTGTTGGAAATGCTTTTGCTAATTCTAACAGTGCAGTTTTTCATACTTAATTAGCACATTTTTCTTATTTTGGCTGATTTATTTTATATGTGGGCAACTAAAACTGATGCTAAAATAAGGACCAAGAGACTTTTGCTGCTATTTTTAAGAATTTTAAATTGCAAAAGTTACGTCACAAGTGCTTTGCCTGTTCTACAGAAACATTGAATTGTTTTAAATTAAAATATATTTTTTCTTGTAATATATACAGGTGGCCATGCAAATTGAAGTCTTTAATTCTCAAGTGAAATTAAGTGAAGATATATCAAATCGGCAAGCTGTGTGTCAAGAGATTGGAAAACTCTTCAAGTCTTATTTCCCTGCCTCTTCTCTTCATTTAATGGGATCCAGTATAACAGGATTAGGACTAAAAGGATGTGATGTTGATCTGTCATTCCAGTTTCATCCTGATGAAAGCAACCCGGTAAATAAAGGTTTTAAAAAAGGAAGTTAAACTCGGAACAAATTCATTGTGTTTTGCAAAATTTATATGTGGTCAGATATTGTATTGGAAAGTTTATTACTTATTTAAGGTACTTTTTCATACCAAACATTCGTCTTGTCTAAAAATGTAAGTTTCAGTACTTGACTATGTGTTCTCCGTAGCAATCTGTAATCTTAACCAATCAGGATAAAATGTTGCACATTTACTGTTTAGGACAGTGTCTAAAATTAGGCTTTATATTACAGGGCTGTCACTAGTGGCTTTTTGCAACTATTTTTCAACCTTGGTGTCTAGGAATATCTTTTTCAGCAAGTTCTCTCAAAAGCTCCTATTTTCAAAATTTTGGTGACTTCGAAAGCAACTTTTTTTTAAATTCACCTAAGGTCAATGAAATTTTAGTCTCTTTTTTAACTTATAGCTGACATAAAAAATATTTTTTGGATCACAAAATTTATTTTTAAGAGACCAATTCGTTGTGTGTACGGATTCCATTTTCTTTTTCTTACAATAACTTTATTCTTATCATTTGTAGTTAGTATTTTTAATGGCATAAATGGTATTGGGGTGAGCATTCTACATTTTACAATAATGATTGTGTTATACAATTTTTTGCGAATTTTATTCATTTGTAGCGAAGCTTTTCAAAATATCGCAATTATCGTATTTAAATCAGAAAGTCATGAATGTGCTGTCTTCATTCGAAATTGTTTGCTGAGCTACTGTAATTTTTTAATAACTACAACATTTGTTATAAATTGGGTTGACTTAAATGTGAACCTGTCATTTTTATAAAACAGTAGAACCTTCAGATTATGTGAGGTAATATAGATCGAGGCCACCTCGAACAACCAAACACTCAGAAAAAACAGAAACATAAAACAGCCTATACGTAATACAGAAAATATGTATTGTACTACATGTTGCTACTACTACCTCTGAAAGATTCATAAAGCAAGGATTAAGAGTTATCTTCACTCAGATTTGTGTCATAGTATGTACTTATTTGTTGATAATTTTACAATGAATGTTGGAATCGAAAAAGTCCTTAATGGTCTTTTTCACAGCACGTTCTTGCCTGTTTAGACAAAATATGCATAGCTTTATTTTAAAGCTTAAAAATTCGGCTTTGATGACATGGACACTCAGTTCATTGGAGCTCAGATAATCAAGGTTATATTGTGTATAAATAATGTAATTGCCCTTTTGACAAGTAAAACATAGAATGAGTTGTCTTATGTTTGATACTAAAGAATCAACTTTAAATCTTATGTACTCCAGAGCTGCCACATTTGACTAAAAGGCAAATTTTTTCTTCTATTTTCAACCTTGATAACAAGGGGTATTGTTTTAAGCAAAATCGCTTAAAAATCTCCTATTTTCAGATCTTGAAAATTCATCGAAGGTCAAAAAAAATTTAGTCCCTTTTTTAACTAATAGTGGATAGAACTTTAAAAAATTTTATCTAAGGAGAACATTTTCCAAGGGACGCCAATTTCGAATTTTTTGTGCTATGCCATAGCAACCATAAAAGCAAAACATTGGAATCTGTGGTTTGCTAGATTGTCATAGAAACCTTATTAAGAAAGTATTTAGTTTTTAAATTTAAATTTCCTGCCGTGATCTTCAACATCTGTTTCATACTTAATTAGTGCATTTTGTGTTGCAGCTGATTATTTTGTATCTGAGTAACTAAAATTGCTAATATAATAAGGTTTAAGAGGAGACTGCTTTTATTTTTAAAATTCATGCTTCTCTTTCACAAGTGCTTTGGCTGTGGCAGCCCTGGTATTCTGTCGATTATGTAATATACTAACATAATATTTTTTTTAATAGAGTAGTGGAAAATCTGCAGATGTAGTTCTAAGCAACGACATAGAAGCAGGAATAGTTCCAACTTCGACGATTCCTGCTCTGTCATCGAAGCAACAGCTGCGCTTTCTTCGAAAAATTTTAACGGATTCTGGCTTGGGTGGACTCTCTCCTACTATAATACCTGGACGTTGTCCCATTTTGAAATTTTCTCATCGCAACTTAAGTTGTGATATGGCTATTACTAATAAGTTAGTAGATTTTTCCTTTCTGGATGTTTGGTACTTGTAAAAAATTTCATTTGAAAACGCTATTTTTATCAGGCATTTAGACTGCAGTGATCTTTCTTACTAAACACTGCTTCATATCCTTTTAGTGGGAATAGGATTTGCTAGTTAAACCCAAGATGAGATAAATTATTGTATTTAATGTGATTTTTTTAAAGCTCCTGATAAAACACTAAATAAAAATATATTACTTTTTATTTGAAATATAGTCCATAAACTAAATACTGGTATTTTGTAGAGTAAAAAATTCTAGTGGACTAGAGCTGTACGCAATATTTGAAAAACATGAATTTAAAATCTATAATTTTAATTAGTTTTTAAACTTTTTCTGTTAACTTCAAATTCTATTGTAATAATTATTCATGTTCAATTTCATTTCTGAGTTAAGCTGCTTGTCTGTTTAAATTTAACAGTATCATTACATATGGAATAACAAATACTTATAATTTTGTATTCGTAGTTTATGAAATGTATTTTCATTTAAAAATGATGCTAATTTTGTATCCATTTTGATTTTAGTTTTATCAGTCTTACTTAACTCTGAGCTTTTTTAAAGCCTCTTGATTAACACAGATGAATGGTGACTTATTTTCTCTTAAATATTTACAAAATAATCATCTATTGGTGATGTCTTCTAAATAACATTTTACTTTATTTCAAAATTTTACTAAGAACTCCTTTCTAGGTTTACTCTCCTTCAAATGTTTAATTTAACTGAACTAGATAGCATTTCATGTTTCAAAACAATTTATTGTCAGCTACTTGATTAATTCTAGCAAACTGTTAAAAGTTATTTTCAGTCCAAACTAAAACTTTTATAACAAAAAGTTGCATTATATTCTTGTCTGTAAAACTCAACTAGCTGACCAATTGCTCTGATGGTCCAGGGTATTAGCTTCTGGATCGTAAGGTACCTGATTCGAATCCAGGGTAAGGCATGAACGTTTGTCCATGTCTTACCCTGGTTTCTAAGAATCATGGTAGCCCGTTGGAAGAGTGACAGATTAGCAACCAGAGGGTTGCGAGTTCGAATCCAATCAAAGACCATCATGTACAAAGGGGACTTGTGCACTTTAAATCTGTTGTGGTCTCAAATGTCTTCACGTTGGCATAGTGTGGAAGTTTGGAGAGTGGGGTGCCAGTCCAGGTGTTGCCTCGTCATTTGACCATGGTTCAGTTATGTGGTGTTGTTCTTTGATCTTTCCCTTTGGTATTGATCCCAGACCTTCGCCAATAGTGTTGTGTTGCTCCAGTGTAACGTTAATTAAAATACCTTCTATCTTGAATGAATATGTGGTACTTATGAGAGGTATAACATGACCCCATGGTGTGCTAATGTAACTCATCATTGTTCTTACTTAATTTTCTAGATCAGCTCTCAATGGAACAAATTTAATGCTTTTGTGTGGAAAATTGGATAAACGTGTAGCACCCTTATTTCGAGTGCTCACTTACTGGGGCAAGCATTCAAAACTCATTGGTGGTCCGATGAAGTTCAAAAGTTATGCACTGTTTCTGCTTATGGTGTACTTCCTACAGACAAGACACCCGCCTATTTTGCCCCCCGTTCAGGAGATATTGGATAAAACAGGTATGGCACATTTATCATCAGCATGCTTGTGCATTTAATTTTAACTAGCGAACCTGTGCATCTGCACTTAAGTCTCTTAATTGCTGATATCAATTTAGGGCAGTGTTGTTAATCACTTTTCATACCTTGTTAAATCTATTTATAATGCCTCTCCGGGGCACATCTTTAGGTGTGTATGGGCTTCACAATCCCGAGGTACCCTAGTGATCTATTCTTTTCCCATGGGGTTTACTGCCTCTGGTGAACATGGGGGTCACAACCCCAGGATGCCAAGCAATCTTTCTCTTCACAATTACTTGACATTGTCTGTCTTGTTAGGTGCAGTTTGGCCAAATATGGCCCTTGCACCATAAAACCCAAAACTAACCAATTGTAACGAATATAAACATCAATATACACATTTTTTTGTCCAAATGAAACAATATTAGCCAATATAAAACAATTTATTTTTAATTTTTCAAATGTATTCTTACTGGTGTTAATTGTTATTTCCAATAAAGTGCATTGTAAAAAGTTTGCACTTCATTCATGTTACCACAATTAGCTTCTGAATGTCTACTTCAATTACTCCCATTCCGTTCAAAAGCGATTGGACATTTTTTGATGCTAAACCTATTTTCACTCTTTTCTGTACTGATTCCTCAATGCTTTCTGTTAACAGTCTACTGAAGAATTTTATTAGAGCGGTAAGCTCTTCCTTGTAGTTTATCTATAATATGCATGTCCACAGTTCAAATAAAATATATTTAAACTAAGTGGCAAAATTAGCACATGAATCCAGTAACTTTCAATTTCATACTATCTGTTGCCCTTTGTTTTCTGTGCCAACTGTGTTAGGGAAATGTATATAAAGATTTTTAGTGTTGTCAGGATCGCATGGTCCCCAAGCTGGCCTTGGTTTCATCTAGAGATGAAACTCGAGTCACTTTTCAGGCATCAGATTTTGAGTAAGGTTGTGTTGAATAGTTGGAGATTTGCAAGTCGATAACTGGCTTCTCAATTTCCCAAAACTTGTTATCCCAGTTAATTTTTTATTTTGTTTCGTAGCTTCTGTTTACTGCTCTCCCTTTTTGCAGAGTTGGCTTTCACCATATTTGCTTTCTTAAAAATTTAAATGCCCATGAATTTCTAATTTTAAAGCTTATGATTTGTAATCCTACTCATTCACATCGTACTCACTTGTGTTATGTCATAAATATGCTCTTTTGTATCTGTTTTTTAACCTCAGGGTCTTGATCCACAAACTGTTTTCAGCATTGAATATATATTTATTATATCTTCATTATATACCAACTCAATGAACATACAAATAAATTAAAATAGTGAAACATGATAAATCCTTAACAGGGCAAATAAATGCAAGGAACATTTTCTTTATTTTATACCAAAGTCAGGAACGCTTTATGGCAAGTTTTATAGTTATTACCTAATTTGTCATAATAGTTATTTGGACATATTTGACTTTATATTAAATGAGCTATGTACTTGCAGTGAACTAAATTTCATTGTTTCTACCCTTGATATAAAACAAAATGTTATATTGCCCTATTGTATTATGTGAAGTTATTCTTGATAAAATTAAAACCAATAAAAATTTTTAGTACTATTTTCTACCTTGTACAAATGTGGCTTTCTTTTAGAATTTATGAAGAATCGAGACAACTGGTCTTATGATGTTTGTCAATATCTGGGACAGTTTGAGATATCAAAGAATTCTCAGAGCTTAGGTAATTAAATCAATATTTTTATCTTAAATTACAATAACAGTGTATAAAACCATATTTTATAAAATCATGAAGTATTGTTTTTATGAAGTATATGACCATATGGATCCCAGTGCTAGACAATGTGATACCTTTATCAACTAGCTATGTATCAATGCAGATTTAGCATTATTTTTAAATGTTACTAACATGTTACAGATGCTGGTATTTTCACAAAGGTAAATGTTTCTTCAAGCCGATTCCTGAAATATTTTGTGATGATTTGTGTCAGTCAAACTGCCCATGAAATTATAAAACTTGAAGAAGCAATCATCAAACTGCCCAACAAAGTTAAATAGCTTTAAATATTGAGATTTTTGTAGCTGTCAAATTTATTTTTCCCTTGTGAAATAAACATTTTATTTACTTTTTCAGAAGAATTATTAGAAGAGTTTTTCCTTTTCTATAGCAATTTCGATTTTGCTACTGTAATTTCTCCTCTGATGAGTGATCTAATGGATATGAGTGTCTTTCACAATCAAGATGTCCCTGAAGATTGTAAATTCGAGGTAAAAAAATCATTATGTATTTTATTTATGGATTTCAATTTTTAAGAAGGTTAAAATACTGCCTGACTTTTAGTAACTGTTTCTGTGGAAAGTTTTTCCAAGTAAAAATATAATGTTTTTACAAACAAATGTTCAGTTTCCTGATTTCATAAACTTGAATTTATAATTTCATTGACTCATGAAAAGCAAACTAATTTGTTTCCAAAGAACAAAAATTTGCAAAACAATATGGACATCTTGTTTGCTTGTGTTTTTAATAATGATGACCTTGAGATCTTTCTACTGTAATATCCTATGATACCTGAGTGTATCATAGGATATCCTATTTAATACATGAGTGTCTCACAATCTAAATGACCTTGAAGATCATAAATTTGAGGGCCAAACCATTATAAATTTGATTGAGTAATTCTGATTTTTAAAAAGGTTGAAATACTGTATGGCTTTTAGTAACTGTTCCACTTGTGGAAAGTTTGTACAAGTAAAAATATAATTTTATTTTAATAATTTCATTGACTCATGAAAAGCTAACTAACATTTGTTTCTGAAGATAAACCCCTCATCTGTAGGTGTGTACGGGGTTCACCAACCCAAGATACCCTAGTGATGTATTTATTCTTTTCCCATGGGGTTACTGCCTCGAGTAAACATGGGGGTCAACTCCAGCTATCTTTCTCCTCTCTATCCTTTCTTTTCATTTCGAGTTGTAGGCAGCACAGCTTCGATTCCTGCCAGGTGCATTCCTCCCTTGGTGTATTTCTCTTCTGTCAGTAAAACTTTCATTGGGTGTGTCTATTACTTGATGTTGTATATCTTGTGCCTGGCACAGCATGACCAAATATGTTGCGCCATAAAACCCCCAAACCAAAAAAACTTTCTTTTCACAATTACTTGACATGATCTATCTTTTGTTTGGCACTGCTTGGCCAAATATGGCCTTTGTACCATAAAACCCAAAATTAACCAATCCAAAGAAAAACAATTTAAAAACAATATTGACATTTTGTTGGCTTGTGTTCTTAATAAAGATAACCTTGAGAATAATAAACTTAAAATGAGTTTGGTTGCTTACTTTATTCTACCACAAGAAATTATCCCGACACAAAGTCTGGGTAGTTGATGATTGCTGCAGAAACAGCTCATTCATTTTAACCATGAGTTTAATTTATTTAATTTTGTTTTTAGAAAATGTTGGTGGTAGAAAAGGTAGTACATTCGTATAGATCTTGGCCACAAATAAAAGTCAACAAATGCTTCCAAATTGTCATTGGGGCCTGTTGTGGTCAGTGGGTATGCCCACTGCACTAGCAACTTGCGAGTTGTAGGCGGTGTAGGTTCGATTCCTCCCTTGGTGTATTTCTCTTCTCGCACAACAAACAAGGAAAGTTTAACTTTCCTTGTTTGTATGTCCATCACTTGATATTGTCTGTTTTGTGCAGCATGGCCTAATATGGCCCTTGCACCATAAAAGAAACCAACTGCCCAAATTGTTATTAAGTGCTTCAATGGGACAAACTTTAAGGTATTTTAATTATTCTCGATGGAAAGTACATGGCTGGCTAACTACTAAAAGGCCACCTTTTTGTAGTATTCTTCAACCTTGGTGACTAGAGGTATCTGTTTAAGCAAAATTGTCTTAAAAGCTCCTATTTTTCAAGTTTTGGCGACTTTGAAAATTCACCATAGGTCAGCAGTAATTTAGTCCCTTTTTTAACCCTCCAAGTGATTGTATCAGCAGGTATCTCGTCATTAGCAAAACTGACAAGATCTTGATGGACTAGATATATTGTTATTAGAAAAACTGACTTGATCTCGTCACACATCAAAAATCGACTGTCTTGTTGACGAGATATTACCGATTTTGTTAATGTGGATATCTCGTTAGCAAAATTGGGCAGAGCTTGATGGACAAGACATCTCATCAAAACCCTTTGAAGGGTTTGATACTGGACAGAAATAATTTTCTCATTGGGGGATTTTCCATAGGATGCCAATTTCAAAGTTTGGGCGCCAAGCAGTGGCAACCGTGAAATAAAACATACGAATCTGGAATTGCTAGATTGTCTTGAAAACCTTATTAAGAAAATATTTAGTTTTTAAATTTTAAAATATAAATTTCTTGGCAAGATCTTCAACATCTGTATTGTACTTAATCAGCACATTTTCGATACATTTTGTATCTGAGCAACTAAAATTCGCTATTAAAATATGGTTTAAAGGGGGGACTTTGCTAGTATTTTTAAAAATTTATGCTAGTGTTTCACAAGTGCTTTTGCAGCAGTTCTCAAGGTACATACTCTTTGGTATCGCATCAATACTAATTTACAAGTTATTTACTTTTGTTGTTCTCTGTATATACAGTATTTTACTCTAGTAGTTTTCTTTAGTCTGATTTTCAAATCTGTTCTGTTTCAGCTGAATTCTATTTCTATTCAAGATCCTTTGAATGTAAATTGGAATGTAACAACTATGGTGAACTGGAAGTATTGCAAATCTTTCATAAAAGGGTTACTCTTTGCAAGTATGGCACATCAAGGAAATTACTACACACCCTCTTCTGACAAAAACTGGGGTCTTTTGTCACTGTTTGATAACCAGTGGTTGTCTGATTGCTCGCCAAAATGGAAAACTGTGACAATTGAAATTCCTTTGGTTTTAGCGACATATATGCGACCTGAAATTCAGGAACAGTATCTGAAAAGTGCTGCAGAAAACGTTTTTAAAGTTTTTGAGTGCTGTTTAAATTTCCAGTGTAAATCAGTAGATGTTGCTATGCACCACCAAAATGTAAAAGTAGTATCTGAAAAAAGTTTACAAATGGCTGAAAGTCAGAATAATTTTCAAAAGCTTTCATCTCCATTTGTAATATCCCGTTTCATGTGCACTTCTTCAGATACTTGGTCTGGTAGAAGCAATTTTCAATCACAGTCATTCAATGAAAATGTTGCAAATTTCTTAGAGACTGAACGCAACATTTCTGTTAAATTGTATGGAGACAAGAGAGGGGAAGAAAAAGACTTAAGTTTCATATGCGAGTGTTTGGGTGCTCATGATCAAGATAGAGTCAAACTTCTTGTGAATTTGGAGGCTGTTGATAGTGATATATTTATACCAAAATTAGTAATATTTTTAAAAGACTATGTTCCTAAATGTGTAATTAAAATGCTTTCAATGAATTAGAAACAAGAAGTTATTTGCATCAAATCTGTTAGGTTTCATCATCTCTATTTCCATCAAGTCTGATTAGAAAATGTGAAAGCATTTCAGGTGTGTTTTGTAAAAGCAAAAGTGCATTTTAAAATACTTTTCAATTATTACAAATAAGGTTTTGTGAGTTGTGTGTAAAAACATTTTTTTCTGAAATTTATGCTTGTCATGAAATATTTCAAAACTAACATTTTATGTTCCTTCACAACCAATGTTACTTTTGAGCACTATTTTTTTACAAAATTGCATTATCTTTGTTAAATTGTTAATGCTTTTTATTTTATTAGAAAGTTACTCTAGCACATTTTACTTTTATTTTTTCTAATTTGTACATACAGTTGGTAACTAATTCACAATTGCATTTCCAATATATTTAAATTAATGTTATAAGATTGAAGCACTTGGTTTTCAAATGATGGCGAACAAGTATATTTGCATTATTAAATACATTCTTTATCATATACTATACTTGATCAATCTCATTTACAATAGTACTAATGGTGTATAAAAAATAATGTATTGTAGAAAATTAAAATTATAAATAAAGAGACTACCTTGTTTTAAAACTACTTTTATTTTTTATACAGACCAATAAGTGGTTTCTCTCTACAAACATGTATAACAAATGCAGTGCCCCAAATCAAAGGAAATTGCAGTGCAGCAATGAGATTTTGTTAGATTCTTTGCTCGTTAAATATAAAAGTATATAAAATTAGTGTAATAAATTGTGAGTAACCTCTGTTGAACAGATGGAACTAATTTTTATACTTAGAGCATAGCTTAGAGCAGCAATTTTCAACCTGTGTGGTGCAAAAATTGGCATCAGTGTCTTACAGTTTGTGCAACGGTTTGAATTATGTAACATTTATTTCATTTCAACGGTTTAGTTTTGACTTTTTTGTTCACAGATAATATCAAGCAATAACCGTAAAAATAATTTTGAGTATTTTCTTTAAGTATCGAAAAATTTGTTTCAAAAAGATTTTTAAAGTTATTTTGGAGCAAAAAGGGGGTTAGGTAATATCTATTTTAATAAATCAGTTGAAATTATATATCTTGTCAGATCGGCAAAAATATGTATTATTTGGTGTACCTTAGAATTTTATAAATTGGCTTATGTGTGCAATAAAATGAAAAACGTTATACATAGCTGATTTAGAGTATTAAATATTTTCTTTTTGCCAAAAATTTAATGTAAGTTACATACGTTAAAGTTGACATAAGTGGGTTTCATATTTTATTTTGTATTAGTCATTAACAGTACATAGTTAAAAGTATTCGCCAATTAATTCATTTTCATCATTTATAAGCAGTGGAAGTTTCACCATCAAATCTTAAGATATTTTATATAATAGAATTATAAAATATCTTTACAAATGTTTCTGTTCTAAGTTGAAAAATATCAATCTAAAGCTATGCTCTTTAAACACAAATGCTATTAATTTATAAAAGGGTATCAAAATTCTAAACAATACATTACTTAGAATAATGATTCAACACTACAGAGATTGCACACTTAAAAGACCACTTTATAAATAGCTTTTCTACAAGCTTGCAAAATTCACTTTTTTACAAATAATAATTAAATGCCTTAAAAAGCAAATAATGTAAAATTTTTGGTCTGAGAAAATAGTATATTTAACTTTTTTATATATTTATTTGAAAAAGGCTTGGATGGTATTTTCTTTATAATGTAATTGCAATACTGTACAGCATGAAAAGCTCATAAATTTGTCACAAAAGCACAGAATGATTAGTATCTTTATTGCATGTGAATTGAATATTAATAAAAATACATTGATTTTTCATAATTCTCAACACTGAAAGAAAGAATATTGGTACAAATTACGTCAAGCTTTCAATCAGTTAAATTCAGTGGTACTGTTTATTGCATTCATTAAATAAATTAGGTTAGTGTGAAGAGTTAGCTTAAAATATTGCTTTATTCTATTGGCTACAGAAATTTACATCTTCAGTGCCATATTTGAAAAAAAAATGGATGCAGAAATCGATGGAATATTTCTATGTACAATATCAAGCCAGTAACTAATTGACTGATTCAGCAGTTTATATTTTGCTTTTATGTATATATATAGATTCCATACCTGCCAACATGTAGCATTCATTATCAGCTCAATCATGTTTACATTAGGCAATAGGTCTTCCTACCTCTGCTGAATGTCATTAATAGATTTCCTTTTTCTAGCTGAAAGTATCTGTTAGGTTATGCTTTTCTCCTAGCTCAATGATGGCCCACGGTAGCCCAGTTGAAAGAGCAATGGATTAGCAACCAGAGGGTTGCGAGTTTGAAACTCAGTCCAGTCTAAGACCATCATGTACATGGGGGTAGTGCATGTTAAATCTGTCATGAACTCAAATGTTCTCACGTTGGCATGGTGTGGAAGTTTGGAAAGTGGGGGTGCCAGCTTGGATCTTTCCCTTTGGGATTGATCCAGACCTTTGTTAATAGCCCTTTTGCCCCTCCAGTGCGACATTAACGACCTGCCTAGCTCAATTATAATCCTGTTTGCAACTTTGTGTGGGGCCACTGGGTGATTTTTTTTTTGCTGCTGGTTTTGAACCTTGGTGACTAGAGGTATATTTTAAAGCAAAATTGTCTCAAGCTATTTTCAAAGTTTTGGTGACTTGTTTTGAAAGTTCACCAAAGGTCCATGCAAATTTAGTCCTTTTTTAAAACTAATAGCTGAAGGAGATAATATTTTTCTTTAGGGGGAAAATTCTCCAAAGGACGTCAAGCAGTGGAAATCATAAAAGGAAAACATCAGAATCTGGTTGCTATATTGTCATTAAACCCTTGATAAAACAAAGTTTTGCATTTAAAAATTTAAATTTCTTGGCGAGATTCTGCAATGCCTGTTTCATACTTTGCACATTTTGTGTTTTAGTCGATTCATTTTTTATTTGAGCAACTAAAATAGGGTTTAAGAGGAGATTTTTCTACATTTTAAAAAATTTATGCTACTAATTTCACAAGTGCTTTGGCTGTGGCAGCCCTGTTTCATACATGCCACCCACCAGTAGCGTGAACCTACTGGTCTACAAATGTAACATGCATACCCATTGTGTATAGTTTTCAGGTGAATGGAATGTCACAACCTGTAGTCTTTGGAATGCTCTTCATAGTCAGTTGTCAGAAATAGTAAATTACATTGAATCCAGTTGGCAGATATAGGATACATGCATATCAATGCAATTAGAAATTATTTTTGTACTATGCATGTAATTATAGAATGTGTAGGGGTGTTTTTCATTATATATGTGCAATGTATATGGATATTTATGTGTTGTATATTCATAAGTAGTAATGGGGGGGTGAGCAAAACAATATGGCATACTTAAACCGGAAGACTTAAATTTATGTGCTTCATTGTAGGATATTTTAGGTTTAATTTTTAAAAAATAAGAACTTTTTTTTTTAATTGTTACATATTTATGATATCAAGTAAAAACAAGTTTAAATATTCTTACATTTAGTATGCATTGCCAAAAGTATAGAAACAATATCTTGGAAATATTGACTATATTTGCAAGTAGTGAACATTTACAGTTGCTAGTATAACTACACATAGAAAGTTACACATGCATGTATTTATTATTTACTACACACATATTTATTAATCTATTGTGACACATTAAAATAATTACTGAACACACATTTCATATTGGATGTCTTAAATAGTGGTCCTCAAATTCACTTGTCTGAAAGTAAGACGTTTTAAATGATACTCAAATTAAAATCATAATATTTTATGAAGTTAGTTTTTGATGAAATTATTTGGTGCTCTGAATTGCACTGTACAAAGCCTCTTTAGGTCCATTGTTTTGATGTCTTTATGATAAACCATTTGTTTAGATAGTACATTGATTATGTTATTAAAAATTAACGATGAGATTTTATTGATTATTCAGGATATTTAATTTTTGATCATCCAAAGGGCATTAATTAAAAGTAAAATGTTACACCCAATAAAAGTGATAAACTAATATTCCCTTTTCTTATACAAATTGATCTGTACATATTCACATAACATGGCATTTTAGCCTGGGTAATTACATCTTCGAGAACCATTGACAAATTAATTACTTCATCCTTCTGATGAAAATTAATGTACTTTCTCATCTTTAACTCAAATGCATCTATAATTCTTAAATATTTGCTCTTGTTTAGCTTAAAAATTACTTCCCAGATTTCACATGTATTGATGGGAAGGTTTTTAAATGGTCTTTCAATCTTCAAAAGTTTAGTGTTATTTAATCAAAATTGTCAATAGAATGAATTTTAATAACATTGTGCATGTTTCATTCTTAAAGTAATTATTTGACAACTGTTATTTGATGCATGTTTGACAAGTAGTCGAGAGAATTTTTATCATCTATTAAATCTGAAGTTTATATTCATTTTCATTTGTAAATATTCTTCTAGTTCAATTTCAGAATTATTTCAGATAAATTAATAACGTTTTAAAAATCTGAATTTTAAATATTTTGCTGTCAATAAGTACCTACTTGGCTTAAAAAATATTTTGGTCATTGTGATTCCAATGTTTAGATCACATTCCTGAAATAAATAGGGTATATAACAGCTTTACTTATAAATTTCAGTCTCTTATTGAAATTTAACACATTTAGTCCTAAAATCTCAACATTGAAACATCAAACATTCAATCTATGCAAACTACGTGCTTGATTTTCATAACATTTTTGGCTCATGGCTAAAAATTACAAATCCATGGAAAAAACTCCAAAATATTATTTTGGGTGAAACTTATTTGTATAAAAATATGAACTGTACAATTCTCTAATAACGTCAATCATAAATTCATTACTGTGAAACAACAGTACAAAACAATTATTTTTTATTTGTATAACAACATAGCCATAGAGTCTTGCATGCTTCTGCATTACTTTATTTTGCATATTATTGATTCGTAAAAGATAAACAAAAATTTGTTATAGCATATTCCATTTTAATGTTCATGTTTTATTTTTCCTATTGATTGCTAAATGTGTTCAAAAGTATATGTACTTTAAATTTATGTATGTAATGAAATCAGTATATTTCTACATTCTCGTATTCCTGCATATCTACTGTTCTCGCGAAATAGTCACTCCACTTTCCCACATATACAATAGACAAACTCACTGTCAAGCTGAACTGTGGTCCCTGGGATTTGATCTGCTTACAGAGGCCATCGTGTATCAGTGGGTATGCCACTGCGAGTTACACAGCACAAGTTAGATTCTTCCCTGGGTGTATTTCTTCTGTGTTCAGTAAAACCTTCCTTGTGTGTGAATGTCTATTACCTGATGTCTGTTTTGTGTTTGGCACAGCATGGCCAAATTGTGCCATAAAACCCAACCAATTTTTTATCTGTTTACAGGTGCACTTTTCATTTCAGAACTAAATGACTGCTGTTCACTTATTAACCATTTCCTTCTCATTCAGAGTTGCATCTCCTTTAGGTGTGTATGTGCTTCACGAACCCAAAGTACTCTAGTGATCTTTCCTTCTGTGGAGATATACTGTCTTTAGTAACCATGGTGGGGGTCACGCTCCCAAGATATCCAAACGATCTTTCAATGCTTTCATCGTACTACTCCGATGCTCAACCCATCTTTTTTCCTTTCACGACGTTTTTCACTTGATGTCTTGTGTTTGGCTAAATATGGCCCTTGCACCATGAAACCCCAAAACAACAACCAATCTTATTCATCTGCATTTTACCTGTACTTTTGTTCACTTGTGCATATTTATTTGTGCACCTATCAATAGCTTCGTGTCTTCATATTCCCCCCAGGAATGTACATTCAAACAATAAATCCTTTTGCAAAACTCCTGGTGCCATGGTCATGTGAGCAATGTGTTCATGAGTACTTGGAAGACAGTATCCCATTTTCTACACATTGATGGCAGGTCTCCCACATGTCTTGAAAATGCCTAATTTTTCATTTTAGTTTGTGAGTATCCTTTAAAACCTTCGATAGCCCGTTGTGTTGCTCCAGTGTGACGTTAATTAAAATACACACCTACCTACCTTTTAAAACCTTAATATTTGCTGCGCGTCCTTTAAAATCTTAAGCCTTCATTTTTACGAGAACACCACTTTTTATTTTACCTTCCTTTAAAAACCAAGGTCACTGATAATTGTCCAAGGTTAAGCACCACCAAAAATCGAGGGCATATTTATAGGTCAGCTAGAATTTATATATTTATTAATTGGGTCTGAGAGTCAAACCTAGCACTTGTGAAAGTTTTCATGAGAGTAGGAACCCTGTGTTACCGAGATGTTCCATGTCTAATTCTGAGTTAAACTTGTTACATGCTGTATACAAGTATGACATTTTACAGTAGAACTCTCAGAACAGAAAGCCCCAATCAACAATTCATTGAGTGATCATATTAAATATCAGATACATAATATTGTCGGTTTACTAGTGAAATACCAAGTCAAAAATTTCGAATTTTAGCTTTGCTAAACCAGAATGGTGATCTTAAGACGTAAAGACCACTTCGTGTTTCTTTGCATGAAGGTAAGATTTGTTGAGAAATAAACACACTTAGTGAGTAGAATTGCCCCCCTTTCCCCCCTCAGAACTTGTTTTTAGACAGTGTTTCACTTGTTAGCCGAGGGGTCGCCGTGAATCAGTGGGTTAGCCCGCTGCACAAGCAACCTGTGAGTTGTAGGCGGTACAGGTTCTATTCCTCCCTAGGTGCATATCTATATGTGTCAGTAAAACTTTCATTGTGTGTTTGTCCATTGCATGATGTTGTCTGTTCTGTTTGGCGCAGCTTGGCCCTTGCGCCGTAACACCCAAAACCAACCACTTGTTAGCCGCTGATGTGTAACAGCTGCTAATCCAAAATGATCGAATTCGGAGATAGCATTGCAGCATAAACCTAAGTCAAAATGATTTATATTTATATATTTTTTAAGAGAAATATAAACATTACTTTTCCTTTGGTATAGTAATTTTAATATAAGTAATCACTGTACTTATAGGTATCTATACTAAAAGAATAGTGTAATCTGATTCTTCATTAAAGTAAATTATAAGATTATTGGGTATGTATAAAACAAATTATATTATAATTACATAAATATAGCGATTTATCACGCTTTTCATTAAAGCTGATTTTTATTCCAAAACTAAATATTGTACTTTGCAAAGTCCTTCAACTTCATAAATTGAAAAATCATCTTTCCTACATGTATCAATTCCTTTTATTTTTTAATATCACAATTTCAGTGAACAAACATTTAATAAAATTTTTGTAGATGTTGAAAATTTAACGGTATATTTTGGAAGCAATCCATGCAGAAGCATGTAGCATTCAAGACTCCAAAGTTAGGATTTTCTGAGCACCAAAAACAACGATTTATTTGCTACTAGAATATTTTTAGTATCTCATCTATAGGTTCAGTGTCAACTAACCAAATCTCACCGGTGATTTCATCCATCATTCCTCCAGTCACACCATCCGGGTTTATGCTGAATTATTGTGAAGAACTAGTTGCAGCATCGATGATAATATTGTTATGGGAATATAGTATTCCTGCATGAACATACTGTTAAATATCCACTCAACCGGGTGAATAGTAACTTTTATTGTGTACAAAAACGCTAGAGGCTTGGATGTGTCATCTACAACTAGGCACGTATTGATATGTTAGGGTTAATGAAGTTGATTGAACCTCTATCTTTTGTACTCTGAGAGATATTTATTAACCAGGAATTAATAAATTTTATTCTAAAAATTTACAAAGCCCAGAAATCGTGTGGGAGATTTCCAAGAAATTTCTACACGACCAATCAGCAGGATGTTTCGAAACTTACCCCTACAAATTTGAAGGGGAGGTTGGGAATGCAAACTTTAACCGTATGTCCGCAAGCGCCATCTGTATTTGCTAGAGGGCTGTTGGCCAGTTTGTACGGCTATCCGATGCTGTCAGGCGTGCATTACTGATGGTGGCACCAACTGTAAAACTACAAGTGTGCAGCTACTGTTCAACTAAAATTATAACTAATAAAAATATTCATATACTCTGTCTACCTAGAGAACTAAGTTGTCCAGACACGAAGTCTGGGTAGCGGCGGTCGCTATAGCAACAGGGATCGTTCATTTTGAGTAGGGGTGACTCAGGGTTGCTTTATTATTTTTTTTTGCGAATATTGGCGGCAAATAGAGGTAGTTTCAGAAAACAAACTAGGTCTGCGAAGGTTTTACTTCTGCTGATCTAATTGGTGTTGACAAAACTCAGCGATTCGGAATTTATTTTTGTGCTCAAATCGGATTCCAAAAACAAGCCAACTGACGTCACGTGCAGGAAACGCGTATCGCCGCAGAAACACCATCGCCACCTATATTTAGCTTCACAAAAAATGCCTATCATAGATCTTTTGTAGCGCAGCTGGCAGAGTCGCAGATTAACAATCGGAGGGTTGAGGGTTTGAAACTCGATCTAACCAAAGACCTTGTATATGGGGGCTGGTCCACGAAAAATCTGTCATGGTGTCAAATGTCCTCACGGTGGAATGGTATGGAAGTTTGGAGAGTGGGTGTGCCAACTCAGGTGTTGACCTCGTCACCTGACATGGTTCAGATTGACGAGGTGTCCTCGGATCTTTCCCTTCGTATTGATCCCGGACCGTAGCCAATAGCCCGTTGTGGTACTCCAGTGCGACGTAAATTCAACTACCTACTTACCATAGATCTTTCTGACGACAGTTAAAAATTAAAATAAATACATTTCCAATTTATCAAGTATGTCAATGTGGAGGAGGAGGAGGAGGAGTATTTCAATTAACGTCACACTGGAGCAACACAATGGGCTATTGGTGACGGTCCGGGATCAATCCCAAAGGGAAAGATCCGAGGACAACACCACGTAATTTTGAACCATGGTCAGATGACGAGGCAACACCTGAGCTGGCACCCCACTCTCCAAACTTCCACACCACGCCAACGTGAGGACATTTGAGGCCACGACAGATTTAACGTGCACCAGCCCCCTTTGTACACGACGGTGTTTGGCTGGATTCGAACTCGCAACCCTTCGGTTGCTAGTTCGTTACTCTTCCAACCGGGCCACCGCGCCCATGTCAATGTGATAAACTTGAATACATTTCAATCATTCCCTATAGATCGGATCTTTCCCTTTGGGATTGATCCCGGACCGTCACCAATAGCCCGTTGTGTTGCTCCAGTGTGACGTTAATTGAAATACCCCCCCCCATTCCCTATAGAAAATAGGATAGGTCCGTTGCTAAGGTAACAGATAGGGACAGATTTTGTTTGGAGCATCGAGGGAGTGCTACCGGACTTACATCACTGTAAATGCGAGTTGAGTTTGTGTTCCTGTCCTCCCTTTAAAGTCTTTTGGAAGTTTTTAAACTGCGGATTTTAGATTAGATGTCCTTATAGAAATCCTCATAAATAATTTAGGTTTTTGGCATGTTGTCCGCCATAGCATTGTTGAGTTATAAATGGTCCCTGGAGACACACCAAGATATTCATGCAGTTTTATGCAACATGTCGTTAAAATTCTCATTGAAATTCAGAGATGCTTCATTTATTATTTTTTGTAAAGATTTTCTACGTCAAATGCGAGTTATCTCGTGGCTTGAGTTGGAAATAATTAGTTCTGGTTAGCGCTGACCACTAGATGACTCGTCACCAGTGAAAATTTCCAGAGTTGCTTATTTCACAGGAATTCGATATTACAGTGTTTCAACGCCCACATGGTTTAATCATCGATCTTCTGATGAAATAGAGGGAGCATATGGGCGGAGTCTTACGAATCAATTTGGGTTGATTGTTATTAAAGTTTACTTTACTAACTTATTGGTTCTTGCAAGCAATCGCATTACATTCATATGCAACTCAACATCATGGAAGTAATGACTACTCAGTTTAATAATTTGTTTGCTCATATATTTTAAACAGCTTTCTAAAAACTAGCTTTAACGTTGAGTGGATATTTTATCTGATTTGATGCAGAGATAGCATATAAAAATAAAAGCCCAATTAGGACTTCTTTTCCACGTATACTAAATATATGAACAAATTCTTTATGCGTATTCAATTATTTGAGACAGTAGCATTACTATGATTATTTGTACACATCCTATCATACATCTTTTCACAATAAAAACGCATTGGTGGAAGTATCAAGAATAGCTCATTTTTCATTCACCTTTTTATGAAAAGTGGAATAGATTGAAATTGAATCTGAACTTATTGAAACAGCATTGAGACGTTTGTGCATTTAAACTAACAGTTCAAGAATGAGCTTTGAATTGCGGATATTTTTATATTAGGTTTTCGGGACTGGTTTTTGTGTCTACGAGTAGTAGTTTCGAAAACCGGTTTTCCTTCTAAATGCTTTATATTTGAAGCAAAGTTGAGTGAAAAAATTTATGAATTAAATTTGCATAATAAAAAAATGACTAATATTTTTCAAAGACAGATCATTAGTTTGGCAGCATGATGAGTGATTTCATTAATGTTTTGTTAAGCATTACAAATTGTCACTCATTCCAGAGTCAATTTAGGTTATTTAGCAAAAGTTACTTCTAGTTTCCTTATTGGCGAATAGCTGTCCTTATAAATTGCATTTTTAAATGGAATTCTGGTGACAAATTTCGCCACAAATTATGCGATGATGGAATATAAACAGTGTGATCCGTTAAAAAATTGGATTGATTGCAAAGAGCTCAAAATACGGCTGAATAAAAAGCAGGATTAAAGATCTTGAATAATTGGCCTTCAATAACCTCAATTTTAATATTCAATAAACTTGAATTCAAAATTAAGAGCAGAAATCGTCTACAATATACTTTCAGCTTTTTTCGAAGCTGATAATATATGCCGAAAACTTGTTCAGTAATCAGAGGCCAAAACTATTTTTTGTTACCAAAGCAATTTGGATATTTTTAATGGAATAAAATTTTCTGATTATGTTTTGTTTTTTATTTGGAATTCAGTAGCAAACTTCTCCTCGAAACCTTGTCCCTAGCTTCATCATCTGTGAGATTGCTAAAAAGTTCAGTCGCCATTTCCCTTTTAGTGTACTAGCTAGCATCAGGGTAGCAAGTTTCTAAAAGCTTTTCTGGCCTAGACTAACAAAAATAAATAAACAGTCACTTTTCCCTTTATCCGTCTTGTCTTGTACGCCGTCGTCCACCTGTCAGCTTTAATAGATGTCGGGACAGTCCGAAAAATCACGTGACCAGTATTTATTGTTGAAGAGCCAGATTTCGTTTTTTATGTGTGGCACTTTTGACTGATAGAACCACCTGTAAAGTAAAAACCACGCATAACACCAATGTTTATATCACAAGAGCAAAAGAGAACTGCTTTCCTACTATAGAATCTGTACAAAATGTTTATGAAAATTACAAGACCATGATGAATCTTATAAAATGCTATTGGGTTCAAACATGCAAATATGTGTGATTTCGGATCAGCCTCTGAATTTTCTAGTCTTTTCAGGAAAATAGATTTCTTAAGAACGATGTTGCATTTAAAATCTTGTTTATGGAACGTAAAGTATAGAGTTTGTTCCCTGGCCTACGCGCTCACCAGATTCGGTATCGATAGAATATGTCTGGGATGCGGTAGCAACAAGGCCATCAAACACCGTCACAAGTCACACAAAATCATTTTGTAATTTGGCACAGCCTCTGAATTTTCGGTTCTTTTCTAGAAAAATAAGTTTTTCTAATAAGACGTTGCTTTTAAAATCTTATCACAGTTTCTTCTCTGGCGTACACGCTCACCAGATTTATTCCCGATTGAACATGTCTGGGATGTGGTAGCAACCAGCGTTTCAAACACCTTCGCTAACCACAGAAAATGATCTGTTTCATAAAAGCGACCTGACAGGCTATTCCTCGATATCTGAACGATACATTCAATGACATGAGGCATAAAAGCTACTTCTGCTGGAGGTTTTTGACGAGTTTTTGTTCGCATAGTGCGTATCTCAGTGACAGATGTTGATTCCACTCTTTAATTGGCTTAACTTTTCATGTGCTTGGCAAGCTCCAAGAACGTTGCTAACTTCTTAGGAGATCTTTGATCTCTAGTTGATATCGCCCAGTTTCTTTCTAAGAACCACTCTCTGTGTTACTTAGAAAAATGGGCCGTGGTAGCCCGGTAGAAAGAGTAACGGATTAGCAACCGGAGGTTTCCGAGTTCGAATCCAACTAAAGACCGTCGTGTACAAAGGGAGCTGGTGCATGTTAAATCTGTCGGGGCCTCAAATGTCCTCCCGTTGGCATGGTGTGGAAGTTTAGGGAGTGGGGTGCCAGCTCAGGTGTGACCTCGTCATCTGACCGTGGTTCAAAATTTCGTGGTGTTATCCTCGATCTTTCCCTTTGGGTATGATCCCGGATCGTCGCCAATAGCCAGTTGTGTTGCTCTGGCCAGCGCAACGTTAATTAAATACCTACCTTAGGATAGTACGTCAATTTAGAATCAGGTCAATAAATATATTAGCAGTCCACTACAATTTGATTTTTGTTTGAATCCACGACAGTTTAAAACAAAATCTTAAAAATCACTCTTAATAAGATGTAAAGGCCGCGGTAGCCAGGTTGGAAGAGCAGCGGTTTAACCACCGGAGGGTGGTTTCAGGTTCTAAACTCGATTGACCGTCGTGTACGTGGGAGCTGATTCACGTTAAATCTGTCGTTGCCTCATATGTTCTCACGTGATGTGGAAGTTTGGAGAGATGGATTCCAGCTGAGGTGTTGACCTCGTCATCTGACTGCGATTCAAAAAGACTAGGTGTCCTCGGATATTTCTCTTCCGGATTGATCGTTCTGCTGCTCCAGTGCAACGTTAATTCAACTACCTATCTACCTCAATAAGCTGCTTCCTCTGATATGAGTAATATGTGAGGTAGAATTAATTGAAATGAGTGATTCTTTCGTGTTGCAATTTTTAAAAAATAATGCATTTCATTACATATTTGGCTAAAATCATAATTATACAACAGATAAATATTTGTTTGAAATAAAAGAGCACATGGAATATATTTCTAGAAAACAAAAAGTGCTTGACATACAAATATTAAATTTAAATAACATAATAATTAATATAGAATATATACGAATTTTAAAGTTAAAATTTAAATTTGTACCTATTTTTACACATTTTTAATAGCATCTTCATTAATTCCTGTGCTTATTGTTTCATAGTAGCAGGAGAAACGTTTCATATAAAATATGTTAGCTTTAATAATCTTATTTTATATTAAACTAGCTGAATTTACCCGGCTTTGCTCGGTTTTAATTGGTTAAACGCCGATTGAAAGTTAACCCCAAATCACCTTTCTGTCAGAAAATGCAAATATAGAGAAAAAATAAGCGAGCGTAAAAGTAATTTTTGAAACAGATTTTTATAGCTTCTACAATTTACTTTAGATCCATTTCACATACTATAGTTTAGACAAACCTACAGAAACTGATACTGAGATGACTATAGTCGATTTGGAGTGATTGTGAAAGCCCTGTAAGTTCATTTTCTTAAAAAAATGACATACATCGTATTATTGCAGTCAATTTTTTTCTTATTAATATTTTTTTATTTGTAGCACCTTGCATCAGGAATGCGAATTTCGGAATTCCACCATCATTATGAAAGGCTGACAAATCATATTGATACGATATCATGATCAAAGTTTCAAACAATTAGACTTTATGCTAGAAAATTCCATCCCGCATTTTACCAAACAGGATACATAAACGATATAATAGCGATTTTCAGCGCAACCGACCTATCTGCGATTGCATTCAAGATTCTAAAAAACTACCAAGGTCATCTTGAGAGGCGACTCCTGTAAATGTAAACTCTGACGTCATCTGCACAGCCAGACCAGGAGAGAGCGCCCCCTAGCAATACTCAATGCTATTCCTATGGGGATTTCGAATTGTTTTTAGCCCCCTACGACAAATAAAAAGGGGTTAATATATAGTTATCCGCAGGGTTCTAAAGTATGTGTACCAAATTTGGTGTGGATTGGACAAACGGTGTAGATTTGTATAGAGAACATACAGACACCAACTCTGCTTTATATATATAGATGTTATCTTATTCCCCAGAGGTGAAAAGTGAATGGAAGTAAATTAAACCTTATGGCAATTTGGGTGAAAAACTCCCTTCAAATGCATAAAACCAGGTCGGTGGAAAAAGTTTTTTCTGTACTTCAATTTTATTCACTCATGTAGCTTGGAATCTAAGATTTTATACAAACAAAATGTATTTTTTGGAAAAGGAAAAGAAAAGAAATGTTGGTTCATAAAAAATATTTGTTAAGAAATTATTTAAAAAGCAATTCTTTCTATTAATTATTTTAGTAAAACAGAACAAAGAAATGTGCGGTAAAAAAGTTCATATTTCACCTTGTGTTCCATATTTCCTTTTTCTTTTTCCTCTGTTTTCTAGAATCTCTCTGTTTTTCTTCTAAGCGGTTTTTCTCAGCTGCTGCTCCCTCTGTTGAATAAAAAGCGAATTAATCTCATTAGTGCATTGTGGGTAAGATCAAGTTACGAATTTAATAACGTTGCATTTTCTTTTCATTAAGAAACAGCTGCAGTTTCATTTATAACAAACCTTGGTTTCGTTTGTAACAGTTAAAACAGCACTTAATGTATAGCATAACACCGCTTATCAGGAGATGTCTTTCAAAATTTTAAGTAATTTCATTGCTTTTATAGTCTGACTACCAGAAGTTAGCAGTCGAGTCTATTAGTTGAATTAGGGACCGGTGGTAACGGGGATGAACACAGCGCTTCCACAACTAGCGTCTTTAGCTCGGATTCTGCGATCACAATTCATGCTTTTGCGTATTACAGTCTTCTCCTAGTACATTTTCACACCTCTTCAATAATCGACTGACCCAAGGACGACTGCTTTCTCGTCAGAGTCACACTTTTCAATGTTTGCTGACTTGAACCCTCCTGCTGGTTATCTCGAAGAGGTATTTCGTCATTAACAGAACTGACCAGATCTTGTTGGAAGAGATATCTCGTCATTACAAGAAAACTGACCAGATCTCTCACTATCTCGTCATCAGCAAAAAATTGGCAATACCTTTGTGAGAATGTGCAAACGATTGCGCCACCATTGAGGTCAAGAGCCTCGTTGAAGAACTCATGTCAACAATAAATTACAGCAAAAGGCAGATGCAACAATTCGAAAACAATTTGTTTTTTAACATGCGGTTAGACTGACGTCATGATGACTGCTCCCTTCGCAAGCAATTTCTTTCTTTTAGACATAGAAAACTCTCTTGAGCGGGCAGATCGCAATGTGTAATGCGATGAGCTGGATTGCTCGTTTTTATTTCTCTAACCTGTGTTCAACCTGTCCAACCAATTTTGTGGATATATTTAAAACATTTCCGTTGAAACGGAAACATTCGGCGACCCTGTTGGGCGATCTGTCAAAGCAGATGACCATGCTCGGATCACCACGCAACGTATCCCGACAACATTGATAATCATGTCTCGTCATTAACAAAATTGGTCAGATCTCCATGGACGAAGTATCTCGTAGAAACCACGGAGAACTAAAACGAAGGTTTACCAGTTCTGTATTACCTGTATCTCCCTCTTCCATCTTGCGGATGTCTGGTCTCAACCGGCTGTCTGTTTTCGGGAACATCTGTCGGTTGTCATCTTGCATTTCATTCAGAGCCATTGCAAAACTGGTAAAGTTGTAATACTGAAAGTACGAAGCATGGCTTACAAGAGTCCTCAATTTGCGCTTCAAGCTTTTGAAATTGGTACTAGCTCTAAAATGACTGGACTGAGTTTCATTACGGGAAAAAACTTACTTTCAAGGAATCCTCTGGCCGTTGCTGGACAGTCCATAAGACAGTGGAGTTTGGTATGTCAAGTGACACTGATGAGTCACTCTTTGAAATAGCACCATTGCTGTCGTCCAACGCTTCCGGAGGATCCTTTTGATGGAGGATACATAAATATTTGTTAAGGAATTTACAGTAGGAATGACATGCAAAAGTTATGCGCAACAGAAATAAGTGTAAGTGACAGCAATTTTTAACCGGTGTGACGCGGCACACTGGTGTAGCAGAAAGCTAATACTACAGTCGTATTATGATATATAAAGTAGATTTCTTTTTGCTTATCTGTAACAGTCTTCCTAGTTGGATTGGATTTTGGGGTTTTATGGCGCAATGTCCAAAAGCGGACAAGCTGCGCCAAATACAAGATAAAATATGACCCAATAAAAATATAAAATATTTAAAAATTAATAATCTAAGACAAAGTTAAAAGGTAGATTTAAAGCATGTAAAATGTATAAATAAGAATTAAAATATTCAAAAAATAGTTAGATGATACAACAGGACCATTCTTTCTAGTTGGAAAACGATTTAAATTACTGTATGAATTGGAGAGGCTATACCAAATTGCAAACAAATAGATGAGTTCGTGTGGTTTGTGAAGGTGCTTGACGTGCTCGTTGATACCACATCCCAGACATTCGATTGGAAACAAATCTGGTGAGCGTGTAGCCATATTATTTTTGTATTGAAAGTCCTACCGGCCTCCCAGAAGCACAAGCCTCTTGGGAATCACCTGCTGGGCCCATGAGTTTCTGACTACATCTACCACATCGCTACCTTCTAGCTTTGCTACCTGTTGAACGATCCGATTCTTTTATGACTTAACCCTATGAAGGTTTAGATAACCCTCACGCATAATACCACTTTACAACCTGCCTTCCTGCAATCAATGTCCTTCCTGACTTCTAACCAATTTCGACGTTTTTGGCTAATATCCAAAGTATTCTAATGGAATGAGGAATATAATTTTTCCCAAGGATTATATACTAAAGAAATGAGTGACAGAACTTTTCCAAAGGATTCCATTCTAAGGAAAAGAGAAATAAATCTTTCCATGGGATTCTATTATAAGGAAAGGAGCAATAGAATCTTTCAATTTTGATATCAACAAGTTTGATAATAAAAATAAATCTAGTAGGGAAACTATCAATTTAACACAACGATTTCTCGACTTAAATGCTGATATAGAGTTACTAATTGGTTGAAAGAATGGTAATAATATAAAGGTTTAAAGAATGGTAATAATCTTTCTAAAGGTTCAATCAATAGATGTGGTTATTTAGTTATTAAGTATGTTGTGGGTTAAAAGGCAATTCTACTCATCTCGGAAATCTCGTGACGCTCAGAGGGTTATAACTTTAACGCATGCACAGTAAAATGGAGAAATGCACCAGTCATAATTTAAGAGATTCGGATTGTTTCCGTTTTTAAGATGGCTTTCAGGTAAGAGATGCAGTGGAACAATAAACAGTAGCTTACGTGAGGAGAAACTGGCGGCTCTGGAGATGTTGATCCTCGTGATCCACCCCCAGTGAAAGATCTGGTAAGGATGTTCAGTTTATTGGAAATTTTCTTCGTTGGTGTATCATGATTAGAATCTTCAGCATCTAATAAACATAGAACATTTAGTTGAAATCAATTTTAAAAAATTCAAATTGTATGTAGGATTTTTTATGCGAGGGCATCATTTTGTTTTGGAATAACTTTTAAATAAAACGTTTTTAATCAAAAATTGTTTCATCTTGAGGTGTTACAAAAAGATTTTCTGCCTGAAATTGATCGACAAGGTCGACAGCATATATGTTTTCAATAAAATGGAACATGTCATGCAGCTTGCAACCATGCGAATTTTAAAGAGCTCATTTCCTTTCCATATCAAAATCTGGTGATGCCGATTGCTCGCCTCGCTCCTCCGATTTGACCTCGCTGGATTTTTTCTATGGAGCTATTTACAGGCACAAGTCAACGCTAATAAACCGGTAACGATTGAACAACTTACGCAAAATATTCACGAAGAAATTGAGCAGATCACTCCGAAAATGTGCTCAAACGTTATGAAAAAAATGGTCAAAAGAGGCCATATTTGCAGCACGGCCGGATGCAGTCATTTGGCCGATGTCATATTCCATAAATAATATTATTGAGTAAACAATAAGTAAGAAGTTTTATATTTAAAATGTTTTATTTTACGCTATTCCCAAACAAAATGGTATTCTTTCATAAAAAAAACTATTGTGGCTTAAAGTTTTAATTTTACTGGTGCAGTTAAGCGAAATGAAAATGGAGATCAAGATTAACCTGATACTGAAGTACAGTGCTTGTGCTTGTTTCCCGTCTCCGAATGTGTCTTCATGTACTCATCGTAATCGTCCATCGAAGTAATTTTCAAGTAGTCCGTCCATTTTCCATACAGGAAACACAGTTTCTTCTTCCTATGATCATTAAAAAATAATTTTGTTTCTACTTGAATATGGCAATCAGGATTCACGCATTTGCTTAAAAATATAGGAGGAAAATAGTACGTTTTTTTATATTGATTTTAGATTGGTTGGGTTTTATGACGCAAGGGGCCATATTTGGCTTAGCTGCGCCAAACGAGACAGACAACGTCAAGTAATGGACATACACGAACATTTTAATGACAGAAGAGAGAAATACACCTAGGAACGAATCGAACCTGCGCCACCTACAACTCACAGGTTGCTAGCACAGACATGAAATATAAGTAGACTGAACATTGCTATTGAGAGGAGCTTCAAAAAGTGTGACCAACATGTCGACTTGTAGTCACGTGACTGCTCAGTGAATAATTGGTTTGGTTCACCGGTTTGGTATATTATCGCCTTCTTTGGCGTTGAAACATTTTTTTGACAGGATAGGTGAGTGAATACTCATTTCTATGGATTGGCGACAACAGTGGTGAAATCACCAGTCTTTTATCAGGTGATCAATCAATGAACCAATCAGATAATGAATCAATGAGATAGGCGTCTTCTCCCGTTCCGTGGACCAATCAGATGATGAATGTTAGGTTCCAGACGTTCTACTAGTCAGTCACGTTACTACTAGTTTTGGTCACATGATCCTGTGCACATAAAACGATTACCATGCTCACTCTACTTTTATATTTCCCCTATGGTTGCTAACGCAGTTAACAAATCCTCTGAGCCAGAGACGGCTCCATTATTGATTTTAGGAGGCACGTATTCATAAAATCATTTTGGAGGGCCCACAATCATTTCGGTTTTTCTACTCCAGTCGAAAGACTAACCCATTGCACATTATGATTTTTTGAGTTTTCAGACGTGCCTTTCACCTGTATGAAAAACGGAACTCCGATTTACGTCGATTAAGGTATCTTCACAGCTTATTTTTTAAAGATTCGAAATATTTCGAGAGGGCTCGAGCACAGTGGGCCCTTCCTCATTGTTATTCATGTCTAAGCTACAAGAGATTTTTCTTGTATTGATGTCATGAGCATCACAACACACAAAGTGTAATTATTAGAAAGCAAAGACTTACTGACTGTCAATAATGAACCCCTCTATACGGTGCAAGTCCCTTCCGAACCAGCCGGCAGGTTTGAAGTTCAGTTGAGCTGTAAGACCTGTTGTGTGGCAGTGTATCTCCATCAGCCCATACTGTAAGAATACATTTCCTGTATGACTCGATACCAAACAGATTGAAGATTTATAATGTGCATTTCAAGCTACATGGTCTTAGACTCTTCACTAAAAACGTGTATGTGAGTGATATTTACTTAACTTACAATACGATATTATGCATATTTTGTTTTGCTTTAATGAAGGCAATAGAAACGATACATATCTTTTTGAAAAGAGGTACCTATTTATACAGTATATAAACGAATTTTTACTTCGCTTATGAATTTTTTGCGAACATTTTAGTGTTGGCCTGTACTTGGCTATCCGTATGTAGGTACAAAATATATTTTGTATGCAACTGCAGAAGAAAACCCTTATCTTTATTCCTACGTCGTTCATAGTAGAGAAAATTAAAAGATATAATTTGTCAGTGAATAACGCCTTCTACAAATTCATATGCATAAAATTTGTAGGAGAATAAGGCCGAATTTCATATTAAATTGCTCTTTTCAGCATCAATGTGAATTGTTAAATTATTATTAAAGACAGAATATGAATAGCAACCTTTATATATCCTTTATATTTAGATTTGCTAAAGGGATTTTTATATGGTAACGCACAAAATTTCAGCTTTTTCTCCCAGTAGTTTTTTTCTGTATTAACCCTTTTGCAAATCTGTGTGCCAATTTGTATGCCAATCGCTATTTACTTAAGGGGGGGGGGGCTTTTACTTCAAACAGAACATAAGTGATTTAAGGAATCTTTGGAGTATTCTGCAGTGACGTAGCGTAACATTGTCACCTGAGGTTGCCGATATTAAATCTAAGGCAAAAACATCTAATGCTTAGCACTAGACAACCACACAAGTCATCTAGATTTCTTTTCCGCATACATTTTTAATCCAAAGTTTAAAAGAGACCAAAAGGTGCAACCCCACTCAATCGTGGCAAATCTGCATGGTATTTGGCATTTTAATTAACGTCGCACTGGAGCAACACAACGGCTATTGGCGACGGTCCGGGATCAAGCCCGAAGAGTAAAGATCCGAGGACAAAACCACTTAATTTTGAATCAGTCAGATGACGAGGTCACACCTGATCTGGCACTCCACTCTTCAAATTAACCACCACGCCAACGTGAGGACATTTGAGGCCACGTTAGATTTAACGTTGCATGCAAATCTGCATGGATCTGCAAACGATATGTTTCGAGCTTGATGGCAGTCTTTTACAAAGGAAGGAAAATGAGAGAATGATAGATCATGCGCATATTATCTGGACTAGAGACTATCTGGACTTCAGTAGGTCTGTTGGTTGGTTTAAGGTTTTATGGCATAAGGGTCATATTTTGGACAAGCTGCTCCAAGCACAAGACAACTAAAAAAATGTAGTGAAAGGGAAAAAAGAGGAATTGGGGAATAGAGTAGTGTTGCCCCTTAGAATCGCGTATTAGCCGGAGGGTTGCGTGTTAGAAAATCCATCAAATCAAAGACCGTAGAATACTTGGAAAGTGGGATCCGAGCTCAAGTGTTGACGTCGACACCTGACTGTGGTTTAAAATTGCGAGGTGTTGTCCTCGTATCTTTCCTTTCGGGATTGATCCCCCGACACCAACAGCCCGTTGTGTTGCTCCAGTGCGACGTTAATTCAACTACCTACCTACTGTAATTTTGAACCACGGTTAGATGACGAGGCCAAACCTGGAGCTGGCCACCCCCACTCTCCAAACTTTCCCACCACTCCAACGTGAGGACATTTGATGCCACGACAGATAAACGTGCACGAGCCTTCACATACACGACGGTCTTTGGTTGGATTTAGTTTCGGACTCGAAACCCTCCGGTTGCTAACATGCGATTCGACGAACCGGGCTACATTAGCCAATGGTGTTCTAGCGACCAAACCATTCGTTACATTCCAAGACAATGCCATTCTTCTTTTCTTGTGATAGATAGTGTATCGCACTAATTAATTGCTAAGATAGACTTCTCTAACAAGGGGATCCTGAATATGTTGGTTTGTTTATTCTGCTGTCTCATGGAATTAGATTGTCTAGTAATCTCCTAATCATCCCCAGTCGTCGATTTCGTAAAGGATTCTCCGTTGCCATTGGTTACCTTCATCTGAAGGTCATTATATGGCTTCATCCGTAAGACAAGGACGATATCTTGTAGTTTGTCCATTCGGTATCTTTTTATGGCGACATCAGATAGGTCTCTTATAATGCGACACCCCGAAATAGCGCTTAGCAATTTTTCAGATAATACTTTGTGAATAATCGTGAAACACAAATAAGAGATAATCTTATATTCGAATTCTGAGACGCATTTTATTTTAATGACTATAATTCTTTGCTATTCATTTCATGATTTGCAAGTTGTTCACCATTCTAAATGTATTAGAAAATTATTGACGAAAATTCTAAATTCTGGTACTTAGTACTACTCTTTTCCTTGGCGTGAGTCGGTATGAGTATAGAATATATCAGGTATAGTTCTACACAACGATATAGTATATATATATATACACACACAACAAAACTACACCTATACATGCAAATTAGATAAATGATTTGATAGTAAATTAATGAAACGGCCTCATACCTGTTCAAACCAAAGCTTTCCAATAATAATATTATGAACACAACAATGCACATTTGTCCACGAGTATGTTTCTTTGTGTCTGAAAAGATGAAAATATTTTTTATTTACCCTTTAGAATTCGCTAAACAAAGCTCTAACTACTAACCTCTAACTTGCAAGTGTGATGTTTTGAAATAATAAAATGAATATCTTGTATGTATCTTGATTTATTACGATAGTTAACCTTTCAAGTGGTTTCAACAAGTTATCTTGTCCATCAAAATCTGACCAATTTTGCTAATGACTAGATATATCATCACCAAGATATTGCAAATTTTTTGATGATGTGACGAGATCAAGAAAGATCTGGTCAGTGTTTTCCTAATGACGAGATATCTTGTCCATCAAAATCTGGTCAGTTTTGCTAATGACGAAAGATACCTCGTCGAGACAACCACCAGGAGGGTTAAATGGGTTGAGATGAATCAAAGATAGAAGGGGTAATTATTCCCATAACGAACCAGCAGTGCTAACTTTTACCTTAAAATATTAATTTAATCAAAATTTGGTTCATAATTTTTCTGGAAGGACGACGTCACAGTATCCAAACGGCTAAAGGCGTCGCTCTTAGAGAGACTGAAAGCTCTGGGTTACGAGTTCGAATCTGGAATGTGCCCAAGTCGGGTTAACTGCTTTTTCCTGGTTTCTTCATGACGTCACGGGAATGCGGGACAGCTTCCTCTAAGTCCTCCAGAAAGGCACGTTTCCCCCGCAGTTCACGATGGCTGCAACGTGACAGCACCTCCCATGGTGCTTCGGCTTCCCATGGATAATTCAAAGACCACCAATTAGTGCTCGAAGGGTTGCGAAGGCTGCAAATTTAATTTTCATTACGCGCGTGCAACTCCTATTAGCGCATTTGTAATCGTTATTGTGTCTTGGTATTATATTTATTAAGTACGTGCAAACTATTATGTTAGTAAATGTATTTTTTATTATGCACGCGTAAGCTATGATATTGTGACTGTATTTTTAATTATGCACGTGAAAACTGTAACCAGGTATATGGAATGCGATAAAAAATAATTTGGAATTGAAGAGAATTGAGAAGAATTGGAGGGGAGTAAAAAAAGTGTTAATCCGTGTTGCTCGTAGTTTTGAACAAGAGTTCGTTTCCATGTGTGCAACCGAAAAGCTAATCTACAATTATTTAAAGCAATCTCATTGATCACCCGAAAAGTGACTAGAATGTCTTCGTCTCCATGGTGAATTGGGAACCGACTCCGATCACCACGCTATCTCCAGATAACTAAATTGTAAAAGGAGTGGGATGGTTCAATATCCCGACATCTAAATGGTAACAGTTATGGGATGGTTCAATATCCCGACATCTAAATGGTAACAGTTATGGGATGGTTCAATATCCTGATACAAAATGATAACAGCGGTGGGATGGTCCAATATCCCGACATAAAATGGTAAGAGGGGGTGGGATGGTTCAATATCCAGACAACTAAATGGTAACGTGGTGGGATGGTTCAATATCCCGACAGAGGTAAAACAAAATATAACGAACTATTACCACAGTGAAACAGCTCTTTATTTCGAGGGATGCACTTACTTTAGTAGATGTACTGTGAGAGTGCCTTCAGGCTTGATCTCCAGAGATTTCCCCCAGAACTTGAGCCTCGGGTGTATATTGCCGTAGAAGTGGAAGTCCTCAGATTCCGCATGGAACGCACTGACTGGGGGATGATGGCTGACTTGCTCGCACACCAGCCTGAAACCCAGATCCTCCCTGCAAAGGAATGAAATCCTTTTTATGCAAGGAAACGAAATATTTATTTAAAAAAATAACGAATTATGTGACTTGTTTCATCCCAGAAACAATTTTGATACACCGTAGTGTAAAACTACCTTCACCCTTTCCGAATTTGTCGAACAATCGAATACTGCCTTAACTCATGGGCACACATCCTATACTTTTTTGCTTTACTTATATCCTTTGTTTACGTAAAATTAATGCTAATATCCTTCGAAGCAGCTATGTATTCTGTAGACAAAAGCAGCAGTGAAAAATGAAATACAGACATAATTAATTGCTGCGTATGAAAGGTCGAAATGTTTTTAATAAAGGTCCCGTCAAAGGATTAACATTAGCTTAATTAATTTCTTGAACAAACTTATTAAGATACCAATCACACCGTTATCGTTGAAACGCAGCATTTTCGAGTTCAATCGATTAGACGCCTAGTGACACCTATCTGAAGAAATTTCTGAAACTAACGAATGGTGTATAGCGAAGCGAATGATTAAACGTGGGAAAGAATTTTTGACAGTTAAAATACTTTATTAATTAATATATCGGGTTGTAGATTCGTAAATTCTTCACTACAGTTTTAGGTATGATCTAAAATTTTCAGAATTAAATATTTCCTCAGTCATCTCCTCTGCTTTTATTTTCGGATATGCTAATTCTATAAAAATGGTGGTATTATGGAATAATTCGGAACCTGGTCGAACGCCATCTGATCACATTGTTTTTCGTTATGTATCCTTTTTATGGGATTCAATGGTATGCCTCTTTGTAGTCATTGTTTGCTACACGAGGGCTTTTTTAATCAGATCCTATGGCTTACTACTTTAATAGAAGTTTATTATTGTAGTAGTGGCACAGTGTTCTTTTAGAATATAGCAATGGCTAATTCTAGACTTTAGAATCCTGACTAATTCTAGATTGCTAATTGCTTGAAGCCACGCAACATTACGATCACGGGTGTATGCATGGTCTGATCATGTAATGTATGGTTGCGTCCCATTGATTGTCTTGTGTTGCCTTTACCACTCAGTAAGTGTGAAGTGTAGTATGAGTGATAACGAAGTATAGAAGCCGTGATAGTAACTGCAACAGTGTCTATGGCCGCAGAGCTTCTAATCGCTGTTGGAAGAGGTTCGTATTACACTGGCAATCCAACTATTCACTGTGGATCATCTATCAATGTGTGAGCACTATGTAGAATGTGTCAGAAGGGCTATTTGGCTTGTTTGAAGGCACACTTGTTCATATTCACATCTACTAGTCACCAATGCAACAGAACGTAGATAGACGTATAGAACGTAGACATTATATTCTCATGAGAGTGATTTTCTGTACAAGATAAACAAACCAGACGAAAAGGAGATTTTACAGATTAGAAGGAGATTACGATTAGGATTTTTTTACCAGACGAAGGGACACTTCCTGTGGTACAAAAGCTCTCGTATGATACATATCGGGGTTATTTTAAAGTGTGGATTATTGCCGTTTTGGCGACGTTTGTTGTTTGGAATAATTGGCCTTGGCCAATTAACTATTATATATCAATTCGGAATTCATTCTTTGGAATTTCTATTAGTGACGTGCTGAAATCGTATTTGAAAAGCAAGCCAAGTGACCTCACGTTTACGGAATACGTTGAAGAAGCACATTCCGCCACAAAAACACTATCGCCACCTACATTTAGTCTGACCGAAAAGCCTCTCATATTGTCAGCCTTTAGAGAAACATATTAAATCAAAATTTTTGAGATGAGCTTTTCTAGACCAGAATGAGGTCTTGTAAAGCTAAATGGCTTTGTGGACTGGTGAACACGAAGACAGCCTTAGACTTCAAACACGATCCAACCAAAAACCGTCGTATACGTGAGGGATTGTACATGTTGAATTTGTCGTCGCCTCAAATGTTTCACGTTGGTGAGGTGTAGAAGTTCGGAGAATGGGGTGCCAGCTCAGGCGTTGACCTCGTTATCTGGCAGTGGCTCAAAGATCACGGGGTGTCGTCCTCGGATCTTTCCCTAAGGGATGGATTCCGGACCGTCACCAACAGCCCCTTGTGTTGCTCCAGTGCGACGTTAATTCAACTACCAAACAACCTACCTTTGAGAATTGAGGAAGTGAGAGGTATATTAGATTTTTGAATCGACACAAATTTTCTCAGTTTAACCTCTAGTCCTGTTTAAAAAAGCTGAATCGAGCACTTTGGTATTTTAGTGGCGCTTTCAGATACTTTAGACGTACGCAGGCTGGAAAAGCATCGATACGCAAAAGAAGAGAACCACCCCTCATTTCCTCCACTCCAACGATCTCCACCGCCGTAGTTGTAAAAATCCCCACAAGAAAAAAACAAAAAAAAAGGACCACCTTAAACAATCCGCAGGAAACAAGGCGCTGTACAACGACATTAACAACGGCCCAAAAGGAGTACGTACCAGGAAAAGAAAAATAAAGAGTCACTTTATTTTTATACAGAGGTAAAAGCAATTTATGTGGTTCTGGCTGAGAGATATTGCGTTCCGTTCTTTTTCGTTATTGTCTTTCCTTTTTTTGCTTTCAGCGGATAGAGAGAAGGCATAAATCCTCTCTCACGCAATGAATGGTGGAAACGCGATTCCAACACATCTGAAAGCCGAAATCTCGTGGGATTCCAGGGTGGAACCCGCGGTGATTCACGCGGCGGCGGGAGTTCGGGGGGCTCCGGCTTTATTTGGCGGTCAATGCCGACGGAAGAGAGAGGCCGATCGGAACCATTTTCGAGAGACCAATTAACCAGGAAGGGTTTCATTTGTCACGGGCAGCTGTCATGTATCGCTTTTTCCACGAAAGCGAGCGGTTGCGGAAGCACGGGGCTTGCAATCGGTTTCGATAGTTTTCGTTTCGGAGGGAAGGCTTGTTAGAAGAGTTTTACGCGCATTGGTTTTTCTGTCCAGTCTCAGTGAAAGAAAATATTTGCTAGTGACACAATGTCCGTTGAAAGACTTGCAAAATGGTGTCCTGAACGGGAGTTTGACTCGTGCTCATTAGGCTGCTAGATCTCTGCCACTAATTTCAAAGAAATCACGTTTGAATTCTTTTCCTAAGCTAATTATATATAGGGCCGCGGTGGCCCGGTTGGAAGAGCAACGGATTACCAACCGGAGTGTTGTGAGTTCGAATCCAGCCAAACACCGTCGTGTACAAAGGGGTCTGGTGCACGTTAAATCTGTCGTGGCCTCAAATGTCCTCACGTTGGCGTGGTGTGGAAGTTTGGAGAGTGGGCCGCAATCTCAGGTTATCGTCATCTGACCGTGGTTCAAAATTAAGTGGTGTTGCCCTCGGATCTTTCCTTTTAGGATTGATCCCGAACCGTCACCAATAGCCCGTTGTGTTGTTCCAGTGGGACGTTAATTAAAATACCTACCTACCATCCTAAGCTATAATATGATGTGGAGGTTTGGAGAGTAGGGTGCCAGCTCAGGTGTGACCTCGTCATCTGACCGTGGTTCAAAGTTACGTGGTGGTGTCCTCGGATCTTTCCCTTCGGGTTTGATCCAGGACCGTTGCCAATAGCCCGTTGTGTTGCTTCAGTGAGACGTTAATTAAAATACCCACCTACCTAAGTTATAATATGCACACTAAAAAGCTTGGATAGCGGCAAAAATTGCAAATAATTTTAGCGTTAATCAAGGTAGGTAGGTAGTTGAATTAAAGTAGCACTGGAGCAACACAGGGGGATATTGGCGACGGTCCATCCCGAAGGCGATCGGCGAATACGAGAAGATTCCAATTCGTGTTGCGATGCATGCCGTTGAAAATCCGAGCGGAGAATGACGCCTAAAGACGTTATCGACTGATCTAAACAGCGCCCTTTACCACCTAAACATGACATTTTCGAACACACATTTGACAAAAATGTTTATTTTGGGCCCCTCTACCATCTTTTACAATTTAGTCAGATGTTTTCTAAACGCCTTGAATAGGTGTAGGTAGTGTTTCTGCGGTGGAAAGTGTTTCCGGTACTTATTCCAGACGTGACGTCACTTGGCCTGTTTTTCCAATACAATACCAGCACTACGCCAGTAAAAGCTCTAAAGAATAAAATCACATATGATAATTGATTCGTTAACGCCAATTAGATTAAAAGTCAAACGTAGTCAAAACGACGATAACTTTTTTAAGTAACCCCGATATCTATCATACAAGAGCCGATATCTATCATACCGAAGTAAAATATTCGCTTTCCATCTGGTTTGTTCACACTGAAAATTCCTCTCGCTCGAAGTGTATTTTCTACAATATAAAAGCTATGCAATTTGTCTACATTTCTAAAGTGGAGCAATTGTTTTTTCAAAAAGTGAGTCTTACCTACACAGCTCGTATGTTTCTCCAAGCAGGGGATTAAAAGGTTTGTTCAGTCTTTCCCAATTGGATGCTAATGCGGAGACGGCGAATGCTGCCAAATACTGAAACACACAAAAACATGACAATGAAAATCCAGTTAATGTGCTAGAAGTACATGCAAGTACGTAAATTGAATCAATGTGTATGTATAATTGAATAACATGAAATAAACATATACTAGAAAAAGCATTATTTAGTTACTAGAAGATTTCCATCAATTCAGTTAAGCGGTGGTTTGTCTGTCGACCTTCTAATGAAATAGTCGAGGCATGTGCGTGTAGCTTCATGTTATTTTACGTTCGCTCGGTTTGAAGATTTGTCACATGGTATTGGAAAAAGCACGAATCCTAATGGATGAATAATTAACTGGTTGATGCGATTATCCAGCGTGAATAAAAACACTACTTTGCGCTTCGATAACCAATCGGCCTACGTCGATTCCCAAATCCACGTGACGGTAATCGACCTCTGAGATCTTGCGCAGCTTCATGCTATTTCTTCCGGTCACTCGGTTTGAAGACCTATCACGTGGTTTTTGAAAAAGAATGAATCCTAAATAATTGATTGATTAAAGTGATTATTCAGCGTGATTAAAAACACTAGTCTGCGCTTTGATAGTCAATCGGCCCAATTTGATTCGTAAGCCCACATGACTTACCCTTAAGAGATCTTACGAGAGTGACTCCGCCCATATCCGTCTATTTCATTAGTGGGTCGGTGGATACCCCTTGCGTTTTTATTAAATAAAGATTCATTTCTTACAAAATGAATCGTCATCTGACCATGGTTCAAGATTACGTGGCGTTGTCCTCGGATCTTTCCTTTGAGGATTGATCCCGGACCGTTGCCAATAGCCAATTGGGATGCTCCAGTGCTACGTTAATTAATTACTATTACCTACAAAATGAAAGTTGAAGTTGTAATTGCGGTACAAGAGTCTTTAAAATTAATTTCCACCACTATAAAATTTTCAAAATGAAATGTGTTTAACTCTTTTTATATAATCTCTCAAACATTCGAAAATTGTTTATATTTTGGAAAGAAATGAAAAAAAATTAGTTCAAACATAAAGACTTATAATTTAGGTTCTTTAAAAATAATTTTCGGAAAAAATTGTTTCTCCAATACTGATAAAGCAATCTTAGTTTGATGGTACAGAAATCTCTTTTCACAAAAGGCTTTCGTTTTTAAGTTTTTCACTTCTTTTTATATCTAAAACTCAAAAATTCAAAAATTGACGTCCGAGTTGCCGTCCTCAGTATGTAAATTACCTTTGTGCAAAATTCCAAGTTTTTAGGTTTAGGGTTTTTTTGTGTATCACGACTGACAGAAAAACCACACACGCTTCGTTTTATTAATATAGATTGATACATTTTAAATGTGTACATTTCCGTATATATAAATTATAATACCCTTCCGATTGAGTTAATACCATCATACAAACC
This sequence comes from Meta bourneti, assembly GCA_933210815.1. Lineage (NCBI taxonomy): Eukaryota > Metazoa > Arthropoda > Arachnida > Araneae > Tetragnathidae > Meta > Meta bourneti. Next base: position 26,000,753 of record OW119926.1, on the reverse strand, counting down.
CTCTTTAGCATTTAAACTACGGCATATGCTGTATACAGGTCAATTTTACCACTTTTGCATTTCGCATAAAACAAGATTTTACATAGGGAAGAATGGACTGAAGTATTGTGCGAAAGTGTTTGTCAGAGGTGGCAATTTAGGGGACGTCCAATCTGGCGCCAATTTTGATAATACAACTTTTTTCTTGTTTGTTTATTACCCTTGGGTGTGTAAACCCCTAGGAATTGGCAATACATTTTTACTTAGCTGAAAAAATGCAGTTTTCAAATTTTTTTTTAAATTTGGGATGACAAACTTTCTTTTTTTCGCAGGTTTTTTTAATTTCAAATGCAGCGGACGCCCTCTAAGGAAAAATTACATCTCGAACAGTTAAAGCATGTATAAGATGCAAAGATAAATTACCGAAACACGAAAGCAAAGAATTTAAAAACAATCACAAAACATAAAAAACATCACAAAGACACATTAGAAGTCCCTTGCTTCTCCGAAACGATGGAAAACAGATTTGCCCGAGAGGGCAGAGCAGTGAAGCAGATGCTTGGCATCCATAACCACGGCGCCCCTGCAAAAGGGCACAATGAGCTGGCAGGAATTCCAATGCGCTGTAAGTGTTGTTGAAAGAAAATCATGATCAGTAGTGTCAGCAAAGGCTTTGCTACAGTATAGTCAAAGAGCCCAACAATAGCCCCTTAATAACATTTCCCTTTTATACGTTCATTGTGGTTGGATGCATAAAAGGTCTTTAATTTTTTTACCTCTAATTGAGGTCGGTGATTTTACTGCAGCTAGACTGAGTTATTGCTGTGCTCCTCTTGGCAAGCACGTACGTGGTTTTGTTGCCAATAATGCCACAATGAGAGGGAATGCACTTCAAAACTATTTCTTTTCCACGATCTTAAGGGCCGCGGTAGCCCGGTTGAAAGAGTAACGGATTAGCAACCGGAGGGTTGCCAGTTCGAACCTGATCGTCGTGTACAAAGGGAGCTGGTGCATGTTAAATCTGTCGTGGCATCAAATGTCCTCATGTTGGCGTGGTGTGGAAATTTGGAGAGTGGGGTGCCAGCTCAGATGTGACCCCGTCATCTGAGAGTGGTTCAAAATTACGTGGTGTTGTCCTCGGGTCTTTCCCTTCGGGTTTGATTCCGGACTGTCGCCAATAGCCCGTTGTGTTGCTCCAGTGCGACTTTAATTAAATACCTATCTACCTACATGATCTTAAAAGAACTGACCTAGGAGTGATCTGAACTCCTGAATCCTGGCAAGTGGCCGGAGTATCTCGGTTAGTCACAGCTCACAGGGCTGCAGAAGAAATATTACAGAACGAGTGAAAGATTGGAGTCTGCCTCTTAGTACAATTGGTGGTTGTCGGGACGACGTATCTCGTCATTAGTAAAACTGACCTGATAGTGATCTCTTTATCATCAACAGATCTCCAATATCTTGATGACGAGATACATATCTCGTCATTAGCAAAATTGGTGAGATCTTGATGGACGAGATATCTCGTCGGAACCACTTGGTGGGCTCATTTTTTAAATTGGAGGTCGCTGATTTGAATGAGATCCAACGGCAGTTACCCTGAGGTATTGCTGTACCCCTGTTGGCAAGCACATGCGCGGTTTCGTTGCCAGGAATGCCGATGAAAGGGACTCCCACTACAAAACCATTTCTCTTCCACGATCTTAAAAACTGACCTAGGAGTGATTTGAACTCCTGAACTCAATGGCAAATGACTGGAGCATCTTGATTAGCCACAGTTTGCTGGTTGTCATAAGGTTATATGGTGCAAGGGCCATATTTGACCAAGCTGCGCCAAACACGGCAAGTAAAAAAATGTCGTGAAAGGAGAAAAACGAGGGATTGGGGAACAGAGTAATGTGATGAAAGCAGAAAAAAATCCTTTGGGGTTCCTCGGAAAAAATCCTCGGAGGCGCGACCCACGCGTTTTCTAAAGATAGTAAGCCCCATGGAAAAAGGAAAGATCACTAGAGCACCTCGGGTTCGGAAAGTCCGTTCACACCTTAAGATGTGACAATGAAGGCAAAAGTATTAGTGAAAGATTCGAGTCTGCCTCTTAGTTAAATTAATCCTTCTGGTGGTTGTCTCGACCAGGTATCTCGCCATCAGTAAAACTAACCAGATCTTGATGGACGATATATCTCGTCATTAACAAAATTGGTTAGATTTTGGAGAATGAATATCTCGTCCAAACCACTTGGAAGGTTAAAGAAACTCTTATTGCCTCGACTTCATCATCAAAAGGAATTAGGGTTGCAGGGTTTGAGGAAGACCACAAACTCTGCAACCCCAAATAAAAATAACGAAATTCGGAGGCAAAAAAATTGATAAACCTGAAACAAAAACGACGCGTTTACTGACGTAAATCTGAGTGAGACGTCAGTTTCTATTTCACGGCATTGATTTTCGCCGCAAAAAGCCAACCAAGATCTGTTCATGCCTCATCCATTCAGCCTCAAATGATCTCTTACCATGATTCGTTAAAAGGGTTTATCATTCGCAATCTGTACCTTCAGTACTCTCCTCCCATACTCCATGTTTCCTACTGAGGCCTTCCCTTCGGGATTGATCCCGGATCGAAGCCGATAGCATGTTGTGTTGCTCCAGTGCGACGTTAATTCAACTACCTATCTATCTACCGAGGCCAGCATACAGTCCAGATAATATGCGCAGTTGGTCTTTGCTTATCGTCTACCATTATTTCCCTGTTCTCTCTTATTTTCCCTCCTCTGTGAAAAGACAGTAGTCGGAAGCTCTTAGTCAACGCTTGGATCAGAGTTGCCAAGATTAAGCGCAATTGCTCCTTTTGGGCTCCTTTTTTTAACTTAGGGCTAAAAATGATTTATATTTTACTGTTTTTGAGGAAAGGTAGGTAGGTATTTTAATTAACGTCGCACTGGAGCAACACAACGGGTTATTGACGACGATCCGGGATCCAACCCGAAGGGAAAGTTCCGAGGACAACACCACGTAATTTTGAACCACGGTCAGATGACGAAGTCACACCTAAGCTGGCACCCCACTCTCTAAACTTCCATACCACGCCAGCGAGAGGACATTTGAGGCCACGACAGATTTATCGTGCACCAGCCCCTTCACTACTCTTCCAATCGGGCTACCGGGGCTCAAGAGAAGGCTGCTGAACGAGCAACTTTCCGAAATGTTTTCTTTAATAAGTCAATGGGCATAATAAAGTTTGACATAAATTGTACACAGCTTATTTATATTCGGCGTAAATCGCACTGTTGAAAGGAAGTAATTTGAATCAGTTTTCTACCGGTGTCACGCCATGAAGCACGTGACTTCCGACACACAATTTAATCCTATAAGTCACTTCCCGCGGGCATGGTAAATTGCATGTTCCAAACTTCAAACTCTTGTGTATAATTAACACAGCGGACTTTTACATAAAATAATTTCCATCTTCTGATAAACCCTTCTCACAAATTCGTAAACATATTCATCAGTTTGCCGCTTTGAGATTTAAGAGAATTTTTCTACTAATACCAAGTGCTGGATTATCATTAATGCCTTAAAAAATTTATCGTGGTGATTTTGTCAATCAAAAAATTATCAACAACACTTAAAGCAATATAGTGCTGTTGTGAATTTACCTCCATGGTAGGTAGTTGAATTAACGTCATATTGGAACAACACAACGGACTTTTGGCGGCGGTCCGGGATCAAACCCGAAGGGAAAGATATTTATCTCCAAGGGTTCTAAAATGGAAATACATCCTGGTATCGGTTGGCATGTAGGTAGTTGAATTAACGTCTAACTGAAGCAACACATCGCTCTACTGGCAAAATTCTAGAATCAATCCCGAAGCCTCCTAGGGCCGCGGTGGCCTGGTTGGAAGAGTAACGGACTTGCAACCGAAGGGTTGCGAGTTCGAATCCAGACAAAACACCGTCGTGTACAAAGGGGGCTGGTGCACGTTAAATCTGTCGTGGCCTCAAATGTCCTCACGTTGGCGTGGTGTGGAAGTTTGGAGAGTGGGGTGCCAGCTCAGGTGTTGCCTCGTCATCTGACCGTGGTTCAAAATTACGTGGTGTTGTCCTCGGATCTTTCCCTTTGGGATTGATCCCGGACCGTCACCAATAGCCCATTGTGTTGCTCCAGTGTGACGTTAATTGAAATACCCAATACCCAATAGTTTTCAAAACAATTCTAAATTATATTGATTCGTCTCTTCAACTACGTTTTCAAAAGAATTCTAAATTGTATTGATACCGTTTCTTGTAACACTTATTAAACTAGGCTCATTGAAATGGCACTTTTTTTATAAAACAAATTATTGCCAAACTTTTGATGCTAGGACATACCATTTTTTAAATGCCCGACCACTAACATCCACGGCTTCCAAAGTGTGAACTGGCGTATATTGTGAGAAGTACACACAGGGCAAGCCACCATTGCTCCGATCCGGGATTCGAACCCGCGACCTACTGGATTGTTCGACAAACGCTATGACCTCTATAACGGGTTGTTTTGTTAATTAGGACGATTATTGCTCCTCCTTTCTGGGTTGGTTTAAGTTTTATGGCGCAATTTTAACCAAGCTTTGACAAACACAAGACGGATAATATTAAGTAATGATACACACACAAGCAAAACTCATACAGAACAGAGAAATACACCCAGGGTAAGTTACAGTGATCGAACCAAAAACAGAAGGAAGGACAGATCATTAGGACACATCGAGGGTGCGATGCCCGTGTTTGCTAGAAGTAAGCCCGCTGAAGGGACCCCTTATGAAATTTTGTGTTCGCGAGAGCCAAAGAGAGAGAGTGTCAGTCTCCTAGTTTACCTTTAATATTCTTAAAGGTATAGACATTGAACATGTTTTTATATTAATCTTTACGCGTCGTAACTTCTTACAAATACACTGCTGGCCACCGTAAATGCAACACCCTGAAGGAAGCATGCAAATAATATGAAATTTACAACATGCATTAGCGGAGGTGAGATATGCAAATGATTAGAATTTCAGGATGGAATTGTGCTTGTGAGCCCCTTAGAGGGGTAAAGCATTTCTTCATCTTGGGTGGCCAAACTACGAGTTGCCCCCAAAAATTACGGCGCGGTCAAATCAGGAATACGAGGGGCCCAATGTGACGTGACCAGATTTTTGTATTATTTGTCCATGAATGCGTCCTTTAGAATTCGCATGATTACACGCCCTGTATGACATACGGGCATAAACGACAATCGAATCAACTGACGGCAAATGAAATTTCGGATAAATAAAATGACGCGAAGGAATCGAACAAATCACGCGGTCGAAAGCGCCCATATTTCTGAGAGGCGATTATTTGACCGAAATCATGTTCCATGAATATATCCTAAACCCTCAAAGTAGTTTCGACAAGATATCTCGTCCATCAAGATCTGACCAATTTTGGTTATGACGAGATAGCTCATTGTCAGATATTGCCGATTTTTTGATGACCATATCAAGATCTGGTCAGTTTTCTTCCAGCGAGATGTATCTCGTCCATCAACGAACGATGAGGCATCTCATAGAGATAACAAGGAGGGTTAATTGAGTAAACGATGTATCACAAAAAATTAAATAATTTTGTTTTATTTATAAGTAGTTCCGAAACAAAATGGCGTCGAAACAAAAAATCCAACATTCACAAATACAAAAAGCTTTGCCCAAACATAAAAGAAAAACGAAAATAAAAATAACAAAATCAACCACTCGAGGCTGAATTATGTAGCAAATTAAATTTCATCTCGCAACTACCTCGCAATTTTGCTGCAACATTTTCCCGTTAGTAGATTAATCCACTTTCGAGCTCCAGAGAGGAAACCGCCTTCCACCGTACCTCCCCATCCATTTGAATAAAAAGCAAATTAAACATTCCATAAAACAAACAGAATGTTCATAATGTCGCCTAGACCTCCCTTAGCGGAAGTGCCGCTTTTTAGCAAATCCGTAACAATCGCGAAGGCCGTCGCAAATGGAAGAAATTTGCATCACTCAATCTAGAGATGCATGTCGCAATCCTCCATATTGTGGTTCCTTTGGAGGCAATTTCAAAACCAGAAAAAAATAATGAAGTCGTAGCGAAGTAGATTGTACTCCCTCAAATGGGTACTTGTTTCCATTAAAGTGGAAGACATCAATCATTAGCTGAATCATTCCCATCCAGAATGAGAATCACGTTACGCCATTCAAATCTAGTGGTGCGACGGTAAACAGGTGTTACCGCGGAATCCTTAAGACGGTCGGAGATGTAGTTTATCTGTGCTATTTTGTATTGGGATTCAAAGTTTTAGTTTCGTCATTTGAAAAGATAGGTAAGATCATTCTCTTATATTATTGTGTAAGTACTCACGGCATCTGCAGTTTTGGTTTGCGAATTGATAGAATAGTCCAGATCGAAAATATCCTTGATTTATTTTAATATGAAAAACAGGCAACTCCGAAAATTAAAAAAAGTTAACCCGCCTGGTGGTTATTTCGACGAGGTATCTATTCATTAGCAAAATCATTAACGGATCTTAATGGACGAGATATCTCGTCATTAGCAAAACCATTAGCGGATCTTGATGGACGAGATATCTCGTCATTAGAAGAAAACTGACCAGATCTTGATTTCGTCATAAAAAATCGACAGTACCTCGATGACGAGATATCTCGTCGAAACCACTTGGAGGGTTAACCTTGATTACGTAAATTTTTCTAGGAATATTTTGTTTTGACTTTTTCCTATGAACATTTCAGAATTTTTTGGTGAAGTTATGCTACATAGTACAGATTTTTTCAAACTGTGTGTCCTGACTTCCAATGCAACCATAACCTTTCGACAAAGGAGCAAAGAATGTTCGACTGTTCTGTGATATCTCCACTACGTATTAGGTATTTCAGGATAAAGAAAGAACTTCTTTTCTGTTGAGATTACTTTATAAAAACAGGTTATCAAACTGTTGTCTGTCAGTGTTGATGATGAGTTTGACATCTCATTTATAAGAAGTTTCAAGCTTCGTCACAAGTGTTATAATAATAGTATAACAATATTTTTCATAGGACTTAATTTCAGTCACGGAGAGGGAATTAAATGTATGTTTTGCAAATCATAATGACATAAATCTTAATTAAATTATTATTTCTTAATTCTCCCACTTTTTTCCTTCAGAACTAACTTTACGGTTATAAAGTTTTTGGTTAAAAAAGTATTTCAATGCAAAACTGGAAACTTTACTTTTGTAATGAAATTCTTTTTCATGTCATGTCTCGTTCGTTCCATCAACATTCATTTTAATTAAACCTTTTTTCACCTAATCTAATTTTAACAACTAATTTTATCTGGATTTAGTCGATATATTTCTTTAATCAGTATATATAAAAAAATTAGAATTCCCATCCAATTCGTTTTCTTTATCTTTTGTCGAAATTTCTTCATTTTGTACGTCCCGTTCCGTCACATTCAGTAATTACTTGAAATGTACTCAATTAAAATTTATTTTCATTAATTTTTTATTTCGATTCATTTACAAAGCAACAAACATTAAAAATAAAAGCCGTTAATTAAATTGCTACATGGCTTAAAGAAGAAAATAGAATTAGAAATCTTGTTATTCCTCCTGATTTAGCAGCCTGCTAAACAGTCCAGCAAGTCATTCGTCCTCAAAGAAAATCTTTAGGATTCTGGAACAAATCTGAAGGACTCATTCCAACAAAGCAAAGAATGTGATCACTAGAGGCATGTTCCCTCTTGCACTTAGAACAAACTATAAAAGATTTTGACCATGCTCCTAAGGTGCCCACTTCGCAATCTAGATAAAGCCATTTGAGTCTTTCTTACCCCTTTGTAAAAGGAAGGATAGATACAGAATTCCCCGGGTACCAGTCATGGTAATATCTGTTTGCCCCGTTCCGTTACATGGAATGTATGTGCCTGGGGTACTGTCACCACACCTTTTAATTTATTTTTATTTCTTATATTATTTCGTGGCATTTTGAGTAGTTTGGCGAGTCGCTTAAAATATTATATCAGACCTCACGCGACCCTCGCCTGGTATATTATTTTAATTCTCCTAATGGTTAACCATCCTATAGTGGCCAGCTCTGATTCAAAAACCTGTTCCAAACTGTCACCATTTATAAGCAAGGGACAATTTGCTTTCCCTTCTTGGATCTTCATTCTTCTAGGAGTACTAGGGCAGTTTTGCCTCGACGAGGTATCTCGTCATTATCAAAACCGACGAAATTCTGATGGACGAGGTATCTCGTCGGAATCACTTGGAGAGTTAAGCCCGCAAAAGTTTAATAATTTTGTGTCGACGTCGTTCAAGGCTGTTGTGAACGGATTATGTGATACGGAATTACAAGAATTTTTACAACTGATCTTATCTGAATCAGAATAAGAACTGTTGTAAAATGTTGTTCTGATTCGCACAATATTCCGGTTCACCCAAATATCCCCGCAATGACAGAACGAACGGTGGAATATAAAAATATAGTTCCAAAAAGCATTCTGATGTTTGACTTTGGAGTAGAGTAAAAATATAGTTACATACGAGATATTTTAAAAAGAAGATGACCATGTTTGTACTTGTGTCTGTATCGTAGTTTTCCATCAAAATATATCTTCCATATCAGGGCAAAAGGGTTTAAGTCTGAATTTTGATGAGTCCGAAGGAGTCAAGATCATCCTTAATTTAAGGAATAATATAATGCGCTTAAAATCAAAACTAAATGAATCAACTAATCTAAATTACAATTATTTGTATTATGGTATCCTTTTTCTTCCTGAATATTTGTGAGCAAGAGTGAAACCTTAAGATTCTAAATAGCCATTTTGACTTAACCCTTTTTGCCCTGATACGGAAGATATATTTTTATATAAAAGTTGAAGTTCCCTTTTATTTTTTACAAACAACAACGCCTGAACCGTAACCTCGGATGGGCTAACCCTGATTATTAGAATCGTAAATGGGAAAGGAGTTCACGGGGTCCAGTAATGATGTGACCGAGTTTCCTAAGAGATAAAATGATGATTACATTCTTCCCCATCCGAGAAACACCTCATCTTCTTTCCATGTACCTGCAGCTTAACTTGATTTTCTAGGCACGCGATAACAACGTAGCGACGAGTTTTTATGTCGGTTTATTTATAACTCTTTTCATGTTGTGTAGCACGTGTCGTCTACCCCTAAACAAAAACAAAATTTACACTTAAGAGGTAAGAGCTTCCTTTATCAGATGATAATGGACGAAATAGGCACTGGAATTTTTTTAATCCGGAAAGCCACTTCTGGATTCCTTTCAAGAAGGAAATGTTTTTGTTATCTAATTTGAAAATAGACAAAAATAACGTGATTTATAACGTTTGTCCAGAGGTATTAAATCGCAGTGTCTTATACCTAAGTGTGCGATTCTGAACTCTGATGCATTAAACGCTCGATTTAAAATTTTTTAATATATAAGGCCTCTAAATATAAAAGTAATTATAATTAAATAGTAATAATAACTAGCAGACCTACGCATCGCATCTGCGCTAAACTTTCTTAATTAATGTATTTAAACTGCAAAGTGTCGTTGCTCAAATTTCATATCTTATTTCAATCCATTTATAATGAATATAGCATCCATATTCATATAGTACATGGATTTCGTACCTTTAAATGAAATAAAATTATCCAAAAATTTGTAACAGCATTTCGTTGACTTTCACTGGTATTAATTTGTATTTCCAATAATATGCTTGTCAAAAAACACATCTCAGTCATTTTACTAGTATTAGATTATGAACGCCTGCTTCCAATTTCACCCTATTCCCTTGTTCCAAGGCGATTCGGCCTTTTTTAAACCTAAACTTGATTTCGGTCATTTTATTTTCTGCGGTGATTTCTATCTTAGATTTCTCATTGCTTTTTGTAATCACTGTTGAATGATTTCATTAGAGTGCTGAGCTCTTCCGTGCAGTTTTAGCAATATTCTGCAGTTCCGTAGCTCAAATTAAGCATATTTAGACTATGAGGCAAAATTGGAAATCGAATCTCGTAATAGTCGATTTTATACATGCTTATATATGTTGTTGAACATTTTACAGTAAGCAAATAACGTCGATTTCTGTGCCACTTGTGTTAGTGAAATACATACATATATAGATATCAAGCCCGAAACGGCTCCAATTTGGGACCAATGAGGTCGTATAATTTTCAGTTAAGAATTGAAGTATTCGCATTTCAAAAAACTATTTATTAACGATGATGAAATGAAATGTATAACAGATGGAATATTTACAAAATTGATAACCAACATGGTCTGCTTACTATCTGCGAAAAATCCGATGTTCTCATAATTAATTATTTTGAGCGTTTCCATCGTGACCAGAATGCACGGAACTCCAACCAATTAGAACATAGTGACCAGAACGCCATGGAAATCCAACCAATTAGAAGATCGCTCTCGGAATGCGAAAACGATTCAGTGATCTAAGAAGAATGGGGAAAGGCTTTTGCTTCTCTTGCTTCACATAGATACCTCTCTCTCTCTCTTAAACATTAAAATAATTATAATTAAATAGTACTAATAATTAAAATTCAAAAAATTTCGCGAATCTTCATTAGTTCTTAGGTGAACTTGAAGTAAAACACTTGAAAGAAAATGTAGCTTTTCATCACACTAAACAAATCTATATCATATTTAATTTGATCTCTTTAAATTCTGTTATTTTCAGTTCAATGAAGATGTCCTTAATATTTCATTTGAACGCAAAAGTTTGAAAAGTCGTTAATCTGCATAAATCATACGCAAAAATTACTAATCGAATAAAAATTTCAGATTAAGACTTCAAAATGGTACTTAACGATTTTGACTTGTTTCTACATGTTCGATTTAGAGACTTTTAGCGGTGCAAAAATGAACACTGGAATATTCAAAAGTATTCATGTGAATCTATTCCAGAAAAATAAGTTTTTTTAACCAGTATATTTAGGGAGAAATATAAATTCTTGGAAATATTTTAGTATTTTATACTTTTCATGACAATTCTCAGTCGAATGGTTGGAAATTATTTGGACATTCATGGTATGTTGGCATTCATGACACATATATTGCACATTCAAGAAAACTTAATGTTCGGAACGTTAGTAAAAGGACATTATCGGATTTGACTGACATAATTCGCAGAATTTTTTCAAAAACGAATTCTAGAAATGCTTGAATATTTGAATAAGTAGCTGAATCTCGTGAAATTTGACATGTGGGTGGAAACCATTTTATTTCTACAACTAAATTTTTTTTCAGAATAATTTAAGAGATGCAGTTGGGGAAAGCATTAAGCATTTTTAAGACAGGAATTTAAACAGTCATTTTGAAAGCTTTTACTATTTTTCATAGAATGCTAAAGAATAGAATAGAATATTTCATAGAATGCAATATTCATTGTTGGAATAAATAAAAGTATTCCAAATATAACCGATAGTCGAATAAAAGAGAATACTGCAGAGAGAATAGTAATTAATAATGTGGATTTTTAGCTCACTAAAGAATTGAACTTCATTAAAAACTAGCAGACCGGATTTGTGCTAAAGCTTATTAATTGTTAATATCTATTTGTGGTATATCGTACTCATATTTCATACCTTATGTAAATCCATTAATGAATACAACCATCGATATGCGCTTTTCATACCACCGAATGAAACTGAATTAAACCAAACACCAAATGAACTAACGTATAAGACGGCATTTTGTTAACATTTTTCAAATGCACTCTTATGGGGTTAATTCTTATTTTTGAATAAGTGCAAGGTAAAGGAGTTCACACCTCAATCATGTTGCTACAATTAGCTAATGAACGTCCAATTCAATTGCATCTCATTCATTAGTTCAGAGGCGATCCGATATTTATCGACCTCTAAACCTATCTTCGGGAACGGTCAGCTTCTTTTATGCCCTAATTTCTATCTTCCAGATTTCTCAATTCCCTTTGTAATCAGACTGATGAAGAATTTCATAATAGGTTCATTTCATACTACACGGAAAAGCGGAAAGAGCTTTTCCGTGTAGCTATAGTAATATTATTTAACTCCTAGCTCAAATTTGGTGCACATTAAATCTGTCGTGGCCACACATGTCCTCACATTGGCGTGGTGTGGAAGTTTGGAGAGTGGGGTGCCAGCTCAGGTGCGACCTCGTCATCTGACCGTGGTTCAAAAATTACGTGATGTTTTCCTCGGATTGGATACCGGACCGTCGCCAATAGCTCGTTGCATTGCACCAGTGCGACGTTAATTAAAATACCTACCTAACTCAAATTAAACATACTTAAATTTACGTCAAAATTGGCGAATTAATCTTGTAGCGGTTGAATTTATATTGTTTATATCCGTTAGTTGCCCTGCGCGGGTTCGATTCCTCCCTGTGTGTATTTCTCTCTTTTATGCCAGTAAAGCGTTCCTTGTGTGTGTATGTCTATTACTTGACGTTATCTATATTGTATACGCAGTATGGCTAAATATGTACTTTGCGCCATAAAACCCAACCAACCGTTTGTTGCCATTCGTCAAAATAAAAATAAGACCGATTTCTGTACTACGTACATTAGTGAAATGTATCTATACAGATTATGGCAAATATAATTGCCATGGATAAAGAGAAAATGTATTGAAAGATTAATTAATTGGGAAGTTTTATTTATTAGAGTATCTAATTTCATTAAAAATTTGTTGTGGGTCTAAGTTTCAGGAGGGCGTTCTTTGATAGAAAAGCATACCATTTACCACATATAATTTTATTTTAGATGCACGGAAGGTAATCTTATAGGTTTCTTATTAAAATTACTTCCCATATTACACTGCAAAGCAAACTCTAAGAGCTTTGTAATGCTACAAAGTCGGACAAAAATGCCTTACAAGCAATATGCTTGAACATTTGAAATAAAATCTGCATGATCTGCTTTTAAAAACTATTGGTTCTCAGAAAGAGAGTAGACAAGGTTAAGTATTTATCAGATTTAATCTTAGGTAACAAGCATGACAATTCACTGATTCAGAAAGATAGTAACAAAACATGCAGTACAATTGTCAGTCAAAACCAGAAATGTCTTTCTGGCCTATAGCTTCCGAGGTTTACAGAATCACGTGATAATAAAAGTAATAATCTGCGAATGCTTAAAAAGATTGATTAAATTTAATCATTCGATGGCTCTCTCACACCCAGTATGAAATATTGATATGATGTTACCTATACGAACATGAGTGTGTGATAAACTCTCACTCTACTTTATTTTCCTGTCAATTTTTTTGTTCCAAAGCTATCATTAATTAAGAATTCAATCTTTTGACCTCCCGATTTTTTCGCAAAAGAAACAAATTATTTGACTTGAATAACTTTCTTGAATAATATGAAAAATGAGTGTACCTTCAAAACTCCGTGTGACGCTATAAGTAACATGATGCCATCGTTCTACGTGATACTTTGTCACCAATTACACCTGTGTTATATCAGTTTTCTGTATTTGAACATTATTTGTTTTTAAGCAATGCTCTTTGTTCCAATTTACCGTCTATCCATCATTGTATTTTTACCATCAGTACTTTAATGTGCTAAAGATGATGCGAATAAGACTGGAGTAAACTATAATATTTTCCTATATTCTGATTGATGGCATTTAAAGTGTGTCTTCCACAGCTCTAACGGACCACGGTAGGCCGGTTGGAAGAGTAACGGATTAGCAACCGAATCCAACCAAAGACCGTCATGTACAAAAGGATGCTGGTGCAAGTTAAATCTGACGTGGCCTCAAATGTCCTCATCTTGGCGTGGTGTGGAAATTTGGAGAGTGGGGTGCCAGCTCAGGCGTGACCTCGTCATCTGACCAAGGTTCAAAATTACGTGGTGTTGTCCTCGGATCTTTCAATTAGAGTTTGATCCCGGACCGTCGCCAATAGTCCATTGTGTTGCTCCAACACAATGTGATGTGGTTACTTCATTGTACTCGTGGCATTTTCCTTTTTCTAGCAATAGCCCGTTGTGTTGCTCCAGTGCGACGTTAATTAACCTACATACCGACCCTTTACTAGCTCAGGTGTTGAACTCGTCATCTGACAGTGGTTCAAAATTAAAGTGTTGTCCTCAGATCTTTCCCATCGGGATTGGTCCCAGACCGTCGTCAGCAGCACGTTGTGTTGCTCCACAGCGACATTAATTGAATTATCAATTCCTTTTTCTAGCCTGTGAAACAGTATTTTTTCTTTCTATCCACTTAAAAACTGCTAGTTATGTTTCTAACTAGCAGTTATGTTTCTAACTAGCAGTAAGAAACAAAAGTTAACCACTTAAAATATAATTTCCATAAGACAACGTCCCCCCCCCCTCAGAATAACCCCCCTACATCTATTTCTCCTCTTTTCACTCTCTACTGTTTCATTGCTATAGTACCTAGTCCACAATATGTCTTGTCACCACGTTTGTCTTTTCAACTTTTCCACCTCGCCAAGCATGGCTTCAAACAGATCCGCTCACTCAAGTTGTTTGTTTCTTCTTTTTACGAACGCCTGGTGTGTTGTTCCACCGCAACATGCCCGGCCACACACTGGAGCAGCATGCTACAAAACACACGACATGCGCATGTGTACTCCATTTCCGCACAGAAAACATGTCGGTGCGCAGTGTTTTTAATAACTAGTGTTTTTAAGCAAGCTGGATAATCACTTTAACCGATTACTGATTTACTCCACCATTTACTCCACGTTTTTCCCCACAGCCACGTGACAGATCTTCAAACCGAGCGACCGGAAGAAATAGCATGAAGCTGTGCGCACATACTATGTCCATTTCATTAGAAGGCCGATGCTCTATAGCTAGCTAGGTAGCGTCGATGACTTCAATCCATCAACTTAAATATTCAAAAAATATATATATATTAGCACAAAGACACTTGATAAAACTACCCTTTAAACTTAAAATTTTATTTCCCGGCTGATGATCTTTTTTTTTACTTTTTAGAAGCCCTTAATCTCTCCCAAAATATAACTCTTGCAGAGTAAAAGCGTCTAAGATACTGTTGACTCCAGAGTCATGTAATTTGCAGAAAACGAGTTTACATTTTATTGCTTGTAATTAAAAAGACGAGTCTACTAGAACAGTCACGAGGTGCGTCACGTTGAGCATCATGTGCGATTCGTGACTGTTCTAGTCTTGTCTTTTTTGTTATATTCAACACATTTTTATTGGAAAAGTTATTTAAATTAGTCTAAAGCCCATCAATGTTTTGTAGAGGTATGACTATTTCGAATCATTCTTTTAATACCACGGAAAAAGAAGCAGGAATAATCCATTTCGATTAGAGCCACTCACCTGTAATCTCTGCAAGGGGTCATCGCTGTCTGAAGCAACCTTCAGTAAGTAAGAATATTCCATGTATTCCGATATCCGCTGCAGGAAGCTCAGGGGTTCATTAAATTCTACTGGCATGGTGATGCTCGAGAGTTCCTGAAACAAAATATTTTTTTAATACGTGAAGTTTAGCACCATTTTAATTGGCATATTTCCACAAAAAGTTGACAAAAAATAGATAAATTGAAAATGGTTAATACACAATGGATTTTTCGGGGATAGAGCTAAGCGTTTTAAGTTTTCTTTAAGTCGAGTTTCGAAAATTTTTTGGATTTAATTCCTTCCGAGATGCAAGAAAAAAATGTGAAAGTGGAAAAGATAGCACCAGTAAATTTCATACTGAAATTTTAGTTGTATTTTCTTTCGAAGTTTTTAATTAAAGATGGTGAAAAAGAATGGGCAGTTAAATCACAAGTAATTTGGGATTTGTATCCCCGCGGAATGAAATGACAAAGAACTTATTCTTATTATAAATTTACCTTTGATATTGCCTCTTTTGTTATTAATTGAGCCATTCGAATATTCCTTCGATGAGGAATTTTCCGTGCAAACAAACAAACCAGACGAGAAGCGAAGATTTTACTTCCGCGATCCGAATGCCTTCTCATGATACATATCGGGGTTATCTTAAAATATGGTTTATCAGGGTTCATCAATAGTGACATTTCACATTTTCTTTATATCTTAACTAACTTACGGCCCATATACGTATCTTCACTAACGTATAGATCCATACGTATCATCATCTATACATATAAAGTAGAGTCTGTCTGGCTGTTCTCTATACAAATCTACACCGTTTGACCAATCTACACCAAATTTGGTACACTTATTCTTTGGAACCCTGCGGGTAACATAGGCTACATATTAACCGCCGTTCTATTTGTCTTGGGTGTGTAACGTCCCTTCATCCTGGACAGAGCACTCGCTAGAGGGCGCGCTCTCTCTCGGTCTGACTATGCAGACGTCAGAGTTAACACCTACAGGAGTCGCCTCTCAAGATAACCTTGTAGTTTTCCCGTCTGTAAATTCTTAAACTGTATCATTATTATTGGAATGTAAATTTTTATAATATAAGATTATTTTTATAGAAAGGTCTTTTTTATCGTAGATATGGTAAAAGGGACAATTCGAAATCCTCATAGGAATAACATTTTGTATTTATATGATCAATTTCAGACGAATTCACACTAAATTTGGTACATTCATCCTGTACAATTCAGTGGGACACATAGGTTATGTATTAATCTCGTTCGATTTGTCCTGGGTCTGCAGGGGGCTAAAAATATTTTGAAATCTCCATAGGAAACATATTGTGTAATATTATGATGGATTATAAACAATTCAACCCGAGCAACGCCGGGTAACTAGTCACGTATAAAGCCTTATGTATCTTATGTAGTGTAGGACGTATACACATCTTCATTATCATAATGTGTCTTTACTATCGAATGAACCATTCGCATTTTCACTGCAAATAAAAACAGACGATGTGGGAAGATTTTACTCATGCTGTCCAAATGCTCTCGCACAATATATATCGGGGTTACCTTAAAATGTAGTTTATCGCGTTTTTGCGACGTTTGGAGTTTAATCTAATTGGAGTTGATCAATCAACCACCATATATCAATTCGGAATTCATTCTTTGGAACTTTTGTTGGCGAAGTACTGAAATCGTTCTTGAAAAACAAGTCAACTGACGTCACGTTCAGAATACTTATAGTAAACATGTTCCGTTGTAGAAACACTGCACCTATATTTACCTTGACAAACACTTTTATATTTTCGAACAGAAAAATGAATAGAATTGAAACTAATTGGCAAGTGACCAAAAAAGTTTTTCAAATATATGGAATAATGCAGGTTTTTTACATGCATATTGAGGAACGTATTAACCGAATGAATATAAAAACGAAAATATTAATACATTACTCTCTGAATTTCATTTCAATATTTTCCCTTTATTACGAAGCAAAGAAAAGGGTTCCCTCTGCAGAATGAAATTTTTAATTAACTTCAATAAGCAAAAAGTTTTTCAATGTATATATTCCCCATTGTCTCTTTTCAAATGCACATACCATGCGGCGATTCACATATGCACTCATGAATATTTATGACTATTTAAACCTCAATTCTAAGAGATCGGTAGCTTTCTCCCTATCTCATTATCGTTCCCTATACAAAAGATTGCTTTTTTAAATTATTCTAGTACAGTTTTTGAAAAACTCTAGAGATTTAATCAGGAAATAAGCTATGCGTATGAGCTTTTTTTTGTAATTAACATTTAAATTTACTTCCTTCTCAATGGATAGGCTGTTTCCTGTCGAATAAAATTTGGAAAAAAAAACTCAATCAGATGTAAAATAAAAAAATATGCCGTTTTCTCGACATAGTTCACTCTTTAGGATGGAAATGATAATATTTATTCTTTCAGATTTTTCAAATGCATACTTTAAAGCGACTGAAGTTTCCATGAATTAAAAATATTTTTCAAATATGTTAGTTCTTTCAATTCATCATTGTATGTATTGGGATTAATTATTCTTCGGTTGTTTAGAAACATTTCGAAAAACGCATTGGAGTATTTCTTACCGTAATTTTAATTTGGATATATGTCTTTTCTTTTGTACAAACTACTCATTAAATGATAAAGTTTAGCGCATTTCGGGAGTAGTTCAATTATTACATTAAAGTTAACAACTTTGTACAAACGAGATCACAACTTTGATTTTACATGATTTTTTTCACAGCACAACTGCACACATAATCAATCACTTCTATTAATAAAAAAGGATTTAAATATTCAAAAGAACGTTAACAATTTTTGAAAGCTACACTTCTTTGTCCAAAAGAAATAAAATGTAATACAATTTACATTCTAAGCGCTTGATGTATTTGAATTTTTAAAATATATTGCAAAGGAAAGGTTCATCTCAACACTAGTCGAACAAACGCCATTTCATAAAATAATAAAAATTTAACTCCACACTATGGAACACTTAATAGAAGACTTGTTGGGATACAAGACAAATCAAGACATTTCTGTAGATGGAGGGAACCTATTATCTAAAAATTAAAGAATGTTATTTACAAGATTTTAGAAAGAAACAAAAGACAAAATATATAAAAGAGCTTTGCTCTCGAGAAAATAAAGAATGTAATGCACACAAATGAAAAGGCAGGAAGTCGCCATTTTATATTTTGATAATTTTATCTATTTCAACACTTCCTAGGAAGTCACTAGGTGGTGATTATTTGCTGTTATGACAAATATGAAATTGTGTTCTATTGTAATAAGTAATGGAATGCACATTGCTAGAAAATTCGATTTAAAAATATCTTTTAGTTTTGTTAAATTTACCTTGAAATTTAGTTTTCGTTTTCATAAGAAAATAGTGATAATTTGAAGTATAATATGTATCTTTTTTGTGGTTGATAAAAAGATTTTGAACTGTACAAATTTTTCATTCAACGAAAGCAATCTTTACAAGATTTTTCAAGAGTATACCTCCTCAGTAGAAAAGAACTATGATTTTCATGCATTAGCAAAAGTAGTAGTTAGCTTTTAAAATTCGTAACGGATTTTTTTAATGCTCAAAAATTCAATTATTTGTTACACCCTTTCCAGGTTGATAAGTAGCGACTGTCTTGAATTCTGCAGTGTCCTTTAAATTGACCTCAGCAAACAGATTGTAAACAACATATAGGCGATAAAGGTTGGTGTTGTGTTGAAGCAGTAGGCGGACTTCGACATATCTTAGATGGGACTAATCAAATGACCGTCTGCGGATTACCCTCTCCGATATATGCGCCTTGTGGACTGCGCAGCACTCTCTTGACTCTATTACTGCTTACTTTTATAAGAAAAATGATCATATGTCAGTTAATTTATAATAAGCGATGTTAAGAATCCCAAATATTGTAAAGGGCGTTGTGTTTGATGCGAAGAGGCGTGGAAATTAAGAAGAAAAAGGCAGAGAGATAAAGAGCTTCCTTAACTAGCAGGCGGTCCTTCTGTTCCCTTCATGTTACATTTCTTGTCGTTATTAAAGTATTTTGTTAAAGAGAATTACTTCATTTAGATACAGTCCTACAACCTATCTATCCTGCTATAAATGAGACAGATACAACCATGTACAGATTTAGATAATCTAAGAGAGAATGAAGCTAATTTGGGTGGGATAATTTTGCCTAGAAATGGAAGATTAAGAATGACACGCAAAAATGTATAGGTACATCATGAGTACTCGTTCTACAGATACTTTAAATGTTGTGGGGAAGATAATTTAGTTCTGTGCTTTTTTTGTTTTTGTAATATTTCATACACCAAACTTTGAAATTAACATCACTTGATGTTTTTAAATGACATTTAAAAGAGCAATGACATATACTAGCTATGCTGTGGATTGCTGAGCCAATTTCACCACAAACCAAATTAGGGCTTGGTTTAATGTTAAAACTGTAAGATAAGATGGGAAAAGGTCATGGTTGGTGTAGAATGGAAGTCGTTTTTATTAACTCCCGAGGAGTTCCATGCAATCCGTTCTGCAACCTGAAGTTTTCTCTGCATGACTTCTAACCAGTTTTGACCTTGAACAAATAGAATCTTTCCAAGGATTCTTTCAACCAATAAATAAGGTTATTTAATCATTATGTGTTGTGGTGAAAGCAATACTATGCAACTCGGAAATCTCCTGACTCTCAGAGTATTAAAACCAGTAAAGTAATGTCAAATTTCAAAGTAAATTAACCAATCACGCAAGTGCACAAATAAACAAAAATGGCAGTCATCTATCCCACATTTAGAATAACAATATTTTGGAGGTTGGGGAGACTGGATTATGTATATGCACACTGACACTTGCGCACAGTCTGTTCGAAGAACAAATATAAACCAAGTTCCTACTTGAAGGTGCAAACAAGAAATTAAAATAACAGCTGTTCCAAGGTATCGCCAACAGATGCACTGACGTCAGGAATGATTAGGGTAGGAATGCGCACATACCTTTTATTGAAATCGTAATTTAAAATGTAATATTTAATGAAAAAAGAGCAAATTCTCTCCTTGAAGAGGTCCCTCAAAACTAATATCCATCAACGGCTGCCATGAGAGGTGAATAAACTCAACTAAAGTTCGGAGAACTTTCGGATAGGTAAGTAATGGAATTCAGGTCACACTGGAGCAACACAGAATTTAGAATAGAACTCTCCAATTCTTTCCCATGGTGAAGCTTTTCATCTCCACACCAGAGCACTACTACACGGGCCACGAACTATTGAAATATTTATTTCGGATGAGTATCCCTATCAGCTAACTCTGAATCTGTGTCATGGAAGCGGGACCGGGACCAATATATTACCACCTGTCCCATTACAACTCAACTCCACATCGGGGAACCATCACCATGGCGTATGGAGTAAACAGTTCACCCCTTACTGCAACTTAAAATCATACAAATAGTCCAACTTGTGACTGCCAGGGAGTTTGAACTGAAACAACCGGTTTAAATTCAGGCATATTTGAGGGGTCACCGTGGATCAATGGGTTTGCCCGCAGCGCTAGCAACCTGCGAGTTGTAGGGGCGCATGTTCGATTCCTCTCTGGGTGTATTTCTATCTTCTATGTCTGTAAAACGTTCACTGCGTGTGTATTCCCATTTACTTGACTTGGTCTGGAGCAGATTGGCTAACTATGGCCCTTGCACCATAAAAAAGCCAACCAGATATCTTAAACGAGCTAAATTTCGTTTAAGTAATTCTTCTCGCCTAAAAATTCATTCCCTTGCCACCAAAATCCTCAGAGTAAATTATTTGAAGAGCAACATCTGGGTGTGATATTAATAGCTCGAAATACTAATTATAACTTTTTTAATTATTCCTTGCCCACCTCTAGTCATTTTATATTTTAAGAGAATTTGTTACCGCAATCACTTAGTAGGATCGGTATCCCATAATGGAGTTGAGTTTAGTACTGCATTATTTTCAAGTTAAATGCATAAATTTTATTATAAATCACCCAATTGAAGATAATTCAAATACAATGGATGAGAAGAATTTCTAGTGTAAACAAACAAACCTGATATAATGCTAAGATTTTACTTCTCCTATCCAAATATTCTCAAATGAGACATATCGAGGTTACCTCAAAATTTCGTTTACCACCGCCTTGGCGTTTAATCTAATTGACGTTGAGCATTCAACTATCATATATGATTTAGGAATTTATTCTTTGAAATTTTTATTGGCGGAGTGCCGAAATCGGATACAAAAACAAGCCAAGTGACATCGTGTTCAGAATACGTACGGGAAACACGTATCGCCGCAGAAACACTACTGCCACCTATATTTTGATTGACAGAAAATGCCTCTCATATCTAGCCACAAATTCTGTTGAAATGCTTGAAACTGAAAATGCTAGTTTGGACAAATATTTCACCTTGTATTTTATCATCATAGACCTTTGTCGTATCTACTTCCCTGCTTAGATGCGAATCCCTTCGATGTTCAACTTCGTCGAAGACAAAACACATCCAGAACAAGCAGGAAAATTCTTGTTGATACGACATATTCTTTTTTTAATGTTGAAAAGAGAAAATAAATTGTTTGGAGAAGAAATGTGCATGGGTTTGAAACTCAATATAACAAAGAGTCTAAAATAAAACATTTTCCAAATTCATCGTGCATGGAGCACAAATTTGGAGTCAGATCAAGTATCATTGGTGTAATAAAACATAGCCTGACCCTCTCACTGAAGATTGGATTTCATGCAGTTTCTAGTTTAAATTAGTGACAGAAGTTAAGGGTTTAGTTTTATTTGTGATCGTCTCAAGGCGTATAAAAATACATTAAATTAGAGGCAAGTATCTTAGAACAGACGACTTCTAAGAGTAATGTGAATCCTAAATGAATCAAAAGTTTTAGTTTTCAGATTTTAAAAGATTGGCTTGGGTAATGTAGTTCAAAGTGACTGTTTTATTTTTCTTACATCACTAGTTGATGTTGATCCTTAAAAGAAGTTGGAAAATAGATGTACTTTCAAATCTTAGAGAAAAGTAATCTCCCTTTATTTATATAAAATTAGTTGAAAAATATTAAGTATTCAAGAATAAATCGAATATTTAAATGTTTGAGAAACAGTTGAAAATCTGTTCCGAATTTATTGATTCGTGAATAAAGTGAAATCCATTATTCAATTCCAGGAAAAACATTTCCCGCCATTAACGTTCACTGCATTGTGCGGATATTACGATGTGGTTTGTATCATCACCGTAGAGCATAAGGTTTGAGAGTTATTTTTATCTTATGTCTCAGCACTCTAATAGTTATGGAATATTCATATTGTTTGTACTCGGATTGATCAAATACGTTTATTTAAATTATCTAAAATAGGAGTTCCTATTATTCTAAAAGGCTATTGAATTAATCAAAGTATAACAGAAAATTGTAATTTAATCTTCTCATACATATTGTACTATTTCCATTGATGATTACACCACTGTTAATTTGTGGTATGTTTTTATTATCAAGTTCAAGTTAGGGTTAACAAGTTTGCGACCGCTAATTAGATAGTATCAAAACTATTTTTGTGTCGCAGACATTTACTTCCACATTATTTTCATAATTTCATGGTAATTGCCAATGTAAATTGAGATTCTGCATGGCAATACACTCACATTCTTTTCCTTGAAAGGCTTGTGAAAGTTTAATCAACATAAATTTAACTTTATTCTATTGTTCATAATTGATAAGAAAAGTTTTTAGAAAAATTGTACTCTTTCCATCCCAAAGTAGGTGTCACATTTGCACATTTGTTTTCGAATATTAATAGTTTTTCTTCAGTTTTAAAGTGAACTATGCCAACGTGGAAAGCATTTGTTAACAGTATAAAGCAACCTAAGAATGTCACTCGATCATTGTAAACAAAGGCTGGTAAAAAAAATCGAAGAAACGAACTTTTTTTAAAGTGCACCCGCTTGAAAAATGTTAGGAAAATATTTCCTTACTATCCCACGCATATATGGAATGTTTGATGATGTCATCTGGAAGCACACATCGACCTTAAAATGAAATAGACGGAGCATGTGCCCGCAACTTCATGTTATTTCCTCCAGTTGCTCGTTTTGAAGTTCTGTCACACTTGGTTGTGGTATATATATATATATACACTGCTGGCCACCGTAAATGCAACACCCTGAAGGAAGCATGCAAATAATATGAAATTTACAACATGCATTAGCGGAGGTGAGATATGCAAATGATTAGAATTTCAGCGCAGACGCACATCACGCACGCCTGTGGCGCCACTTCAAAGCGCTATTTAAGGCTTGGAGATTTCGCCGATTTCAAGTACGGCAATTGTGTTTTTCTTGTGGTTTTTTCAAAAAAACGATCAATTATGCCTCGTAGAAAACAGCGATCATCTTTTGATCAAGTATCCGAGTTCGACAGAGGAAGGATAGTGGCCTACCGAGATTGTGGATTATCTTTCAGGGAAATCGGTAGTCGTGTTGGACGAAACCAAACAACTGTAATGCGGATATGTGATCGTTGGATGCAGGAGGGTACGACGGACCGACGTGTTCGATCGCATCCACCTCAGTGCACCACTTCACGTGATGACAGGCATATTGTGCGTATGGCAGTGACGGATCGCTCAGCCACATCACGAACCATAGCACAGCACATTCAGTCTGTACCGCATCATCCAGTGTCTGCGCGTACCATTCGACGCCGTTTACAGCAGAGTGGTCTGTCCGCAAGACGTCCATTGCTTCGTCTACCCTTGACGCAGAACCACAGACGTTTCCGCCGCCAATGGTGCGATGAAAGAAGGATGTGGACGGCAGAATGGAATGAAATTGTCTTTACTGACGAGTCACGCTTCTGTCTGCAACACCACGATGGTCGGATTCGAGTCTGGAGACACCGTGGAGACAGGATGCTGAACAGCTGCGTTATGCACCGCCACACTGGTCCTGCACCGGGTATTATGGTATGGGGCGGTATTGGATATCACTCTCGCACTCCTCTAGTACGCATTGCCGGTACTTTAAACAGCCAGCGCTACATCTCCGAGGTGTTGGAGCCAGTTGTCCTTCCTTACCTTCAGGGCTTGCCCACAGCCATATTTCAACAGGATAATGCGCGACCACACGTGGCACGCATTGTCCAAGGGTTCTTCGTCAATCGCCAGATTGAATTGCTTCCCTGGCCAGCTCGCTCTCCGGATCTTTCGCCGATAGAAAACATGTGGTCCATGGTTGCTCAACGATTGACCCAGAATACATCCCCAGCTGCCACACCAGATCAACTTTGGCAACGTGTGGAAGCTGCTTGGTCTGCTGTACCCCAAGAACACATCCAGTCTCTTTGAATCAATGCCGAGGCGTGTGGCAGCGGTGATCTCCAACAATGGCGGCTACTCTGGCTACTGATTTTGGCAGGAACCACACTTCACAGAAGTCTATAAATTTAATCATTTGATACTTGGTCAACATGTTATCTACAAAATAAATTTTGTTGTGATATCTCTTGTCTTTCTTGGTGTTGCAATTTGGGTGGCCAGCAGTGTATATATATATATATAAGCATGAATCCTAAATTATTGATTGGTTAAAGTGATTATTCACCGTGATCAAAAACACTAGTCTGCGCTTTCCATAGCTAATCGGCTAAGTCGATTTGTGATTTACCCTTCAGAGATCTTACGACAGCGACTCCGCCCACATGATTCGTCTATTTCAGTAGAAGGTCGATAGAAGCACACTGAAGTGCCAGAAAAATTGGCACACCAGTCAAATTCTTCGTAAGCCTCAACGTGAGAGTACAGTTGTAGAAATACGACGGGGAAGGACTCAACGAACTTTCGGAAGTGTTCTGTAAGCATTAAACACAATACTTCCTGCAGAATGGTCCACATTCTGTTATATTCCAAGGTGTAGGATTTCTGTTCCACAGCGGTTGCGTGGCATCTCAGTTGTGTTCGATAACTTTGAGATCTGGAAACTTAGGTGGGAATGGCAAGACCTCAAACTGAGATGAGTGTTCCTCTAACCACAGTTTGGCGTATCTAGTGTTTGTCCCGTTGGAAGAGGTCAAACTCATCAAAATGAACGCTGGACATGAACGGGTGTCACTCGTCAGAAAGGATGTACACATAGCGCTCACTTGTCAGGGAAGTTTGTAGACTTACCAGACGCAACCAATGTTAAGCATAGGTGGTGTTGCTATGTATTTTGCATAGGATCTTCTGTACCAGTTTTTATGACACTTCAGTGTTTTGCTTACAAAATTGTACACATTAAGAACAATTGAGACGCGAAATTAGCCTTTCCAAAAGAATTGAACCTTGATTATCCGAACTCCGATTAACCGAGTGTCCGTGTTATCCGAGCTGAATTTGATATGGAGGTTTTTAGCTTTTTCAGCCGACAGAATGCTACCTGTCCAACGTGAGAATACCTCATTGTAAAATTATTACGATTTTATTACGAGATTATTCTTAATCCATGCTTTATGAATAATTCAGTAGCAGAAGCAACGTTGTAGTATTGTAATATTTTTTCTGTACTTCGTATACGCTATTTTGTGTAAGTGCATCCGTACTATCCAAGTTTCTGGTAATCCGAGGGCCTCGGTTCACATTACTTCGGATAATCAAGGTTTTACTGTAATATTAATTGTAATCCTGAAGCAAAAATAAAGCCAAATACTGACTTAGTATGAAAAATTTAACCATGTTAGAAAAGTAAACCTTTTAATTTACGATTAAATCTTTTCTTTTCAATCTTCTTTAAAACGAATGCGATAACTATTTCGAAACAATATTCAAATGTTGAATATGACATTTACTTTGGTACACAGGGTGTAACAATTTAAAAAGTTTGGTACAATAAGCTAAAAGAATGCAATTCTGATCTTTATAGGAAAATGGAAGAATACCTTTCCTATGCTATTTTTGAGAATGCTGAAGAGATTGGCATCTTTTTTGGTGGTGGACGGAGTGGGTAGTTCTTTCCTGCAAAATACAAAAAATAAATTCTGTTATACAAAAAAGCCACTTACATTTTTAATCATTCATTAGAAAGCACGAGGAATCTTTCCAAACTTCTGAGGCTCTTAGGGACACATCTCCTATAGATGTGTACGGGTTTCTCGAATCCGAGGTACCTGAGTGGTATTTTCTTTTCCTATGGGGTGTACTGTCTTTACTAAACTCGGGGGTCACACTCCCGGGATACATCCAAGCGATCTTTCTCTGCTTTCATCCCACTACTCTGTTCCCGATCCCTTTTTTCCTTTCACATTTTTTACTTGACGTTGTCTTGTGTTTGGCGCAACCTGGCTAAATACGACCCTTGCGCCATAAAACCCCCAAAACAACCAACCAACCTTCTGGTAAATTGAGTTATAAATTTTTATTACATTAATTTTTGGCTATGAGAGGGATTTTCAGTGTTTTGAAACAAACCAGAGGAAAAGAGAATATTTTACTTCCGATATACAAATGTTCTCTCATGAGCCATATCGAGGTTGCCTCAAAATGTAGTATATCGCCATTATTTTTTGGCGATGATTACTATTTAATCTAATTGGAGTTGATCAATCAATTATCATACATCAGTTCTGAATTCCTTGTTTGGAATTTTTATTGACGAAGTGCTGAAATCGTATCCGAAGAACAAGCCAAGTGATGCCACGTTAGGTATGCGTACTTTAAATACCTCGTTGAAACCACTTGAAGTGTTAATAGAAAGAAAGCAATTGCACTTAGAGAATTTCAGAATCTTCCATAGACGGAAAACGGCTAAATCATACTAATCGGTATTGGCTAATATCGTTGGGAAACTCTGTTAGGCTTGTCTGTACCTGAAGGCATTGGTCATTAGCCCTGCATCATTCAGTCGGATCGCAATTCTCAGAATTTTGGAAACATCACTCGTGCAATTAAAAACTTTCGCTTTTCTCAATTTTCAATACTTAAAATTAAGAAGTATTAAAAAAATCACAGCAAATTCTATATTTCTAGATGCATCCTTAAAAATTAATGCTAAAAATAGCATAAATATTGAATGTAATCATTTACGGTTCTTAATTTTATAAAATACAAGCGTTATATAAATTTTTCAAAAGCATTTTAAAATTGGTGTGTTTTTATTATGTACTTACGAAAAATATGAATTACCAGGTTCTTATATGGATACATTTGCTATTTTTTTCCACAAAAAATTTCGATGAGACATGAATATATTTATTCAATTTCAATGAAGTATTTACTTTGAAACTTTTATCACACGTGCTAAATATTTTATTTGATACCGCCATTTATACAAACGAAATGAATTTATATAATGATTTTGCAGTGTTTTGAAATAATCCATTTTTCAAAAAGAAATTTCATCCTTTACATTTATAAACATGTTTATTGCTTAAGAAGTGTTCAATAAATATCGTCTAGGGAGTTAAATTAAATTGATTTCTCTCTGTAAGAATCCCCCTCCATGCTTTTGTTGGGTTAATTCTTTCAACGCGCAGATGTTGAAATATAAAGTTGCTAAAGAGCATTTAGTTTCATTAAAGCATTTTTTTATTGAAATTGTTGAAATATTTGCTCATCTTTAAAATTGATTTCTTGGGAAGAATAGACCAAGAAATTACAAGGTACCATCGCTCCAAGAATCGCTCCACGGTACCATCGCTCTTTGGTGTCAAAAATTTTCGCCAAGAGAAGGGTACAATGTACTTTCTTCATTGTAAAACTTTAACACAAAGTACATGATACACAAACGGCAAGTTCCAATTTCGGTAAAACTCAAGAGAACACGGTACCGGTCTCTCGCCAAATTGGCGATAAAAATTTTCATCGCCAAACGGCTATTTGGATAGGCCACCATATTGGATGCCTTCCATTTGCACGAAAGTGGAAGTATATGCAGTAAACCTATGACAGATTATCATAATCCAAAATTATCAAATCCTTAATTGATGATGGTAATTATTACCAATTGGCCGTGTTCTTGAATATAACCTCGATATCTTCTCCAGGAGCCTATTTAGATAGAAAGAGGACGTAATGTTAACAAAAGAACCAATTAAAACCATTTTCGATTAATTGTCTAACATCATAAATGTAAAACTAACTTTTTGAAACTTCTATTAGTAAATAATTTTATATTGGATACTTATCAATAAATTAATACGGTGGAGATCTCTAGCGATTTATCACCAAACATGGTAACCTTGGTGTTTTGATCCAACTTCATGGCAACCCTATGCAAAAGGTTTTTCACGAAGGAAAGTCCGCGTTTTTTTAACGAAATAGCGATGGCGTCCAAAGCCATACTGGCTTTGGACGCCATCTTGATTTGGCGACAAAATTGCTTGGCAACAAACATGCCCCGGATTCGACATCTTTACCAAAAACACAAAACACATATTTTATATTGTTACCGAAAATCTAAATTGAAACCTGCAAAGTATCCCTGTTTAAGTAATAATTTAATAGCACAAAGCAAATATTCTCGCTGTTTTATTATTTTACGTTCACGTTGCTTTTTTCTTACTTCTTGTAGTTATGAAATTGTATCTATTCAGATATTAGTTTTACGATTATTTTTCCTGTTTCGAAAACTGGTTCATGTTTAATCAGTCATAGAATCAAACCGAAAGAATTTAACCAACTTAATATTTATATTACCTAGCTGATCTAAATTTTCTCCGGTTCTGCATTATTATCCGGTTTATCCTATTATACGATTATCCATTTCACTGAAAAACCATTTCATCGAAGAGTTTTTGTTTTAATGTAGGGGAATATGGGTTTTAGTTTTTCCAGTATATTGGGGCTATATCAGTGTTGAAACATTTTTTGCCTCCATTTCTTTGCATTTGTAAACATATTGGTAATTGAACACATAAAATGTTGTTAACAATCAAACACCGAAAACTAGGATTCTGGTCTTACAGTTCTTTACAAATAACGAAAGATTATTTGGTCCGGATGTTATAGTATCCATAGAAGGAAAGAGTTTTTAACTTCCGTAACAGAATGTAACCTTCGTAACAGAGTTTGTAACATCACGACGGTAATATTTTTCTCCTATGATGAGCCCTTAAAGATGTTTTTACTTTAAAATAACCAGAGGTAACTTCGGATGTGAATGACGTAACTTCCTTAACAAGGTTTGCAACATTGATTTCAGTCCACCCTGGCGAGTAGAAATGTACTTTTCCATCACACAATCAAATTAAAATGAACGAACAAGTCTGCCAAAAATCAATGTTGGACGCTAGAGAACATAGCAGCATACGGACACAAACATTGGACTTTTCTTGTTTTGATGCCAAAACATCGGAACTAATGGTTTACTCGTTATATTTTAAAAACTGCTGGACTGGATCATTAGTTTTCGTTGCTGCTGTTTGAGGGTTACAATACAAAGGAAATAAAAACAAGCTTACCAACAACAAACATGGCATCATATACTTAAATTTTTTATATTGCATTTTCAAATCTATATTATTTCTTACTTTGCCCCATATTTTTACGTAAGAGTTTTGAAATAATCGCTCTTAATTCAAATTCTATCATTATCAGGTTTCCGACTTCGAACCAGCACATTAAAAACCCCATTTAGAAAGAAAAAGATTATTTTCAACTCAAAATACTCCGAAAAGTAACTCAATTAATATAGTCTCGCATAATAAAAATACGTTTTAGTCCGTGGCCTACTACTAATAATCTCACAAAACTCAGTGATGCAACTCAATTTTACAGCACAAAAACTACATGTCTTTAATATAATTCTAATTGAAACTAAAAATAATGCTGGAGGTGCCAGATATAATTGTAAAATTACGCATTTATCATTAATTCAATATTATCGTTTGCCCCTTTTTCACTACGTTTAAATACAAATACCGCTTGTGCTTTTTTACTGTTTTAACATGAATATAATTGCTTGCATAAATCATTTCCTTACAATTATAAATATCGAAAAAGGGTGATCCAAGTTGTAGATGGTTTTTAATGATCTAATTAAAGGGCAGATTTCCAAGACTAGCTAACTCTTCCAAATAACTTCTAAAAAAATGCTTTTTTACTGTTTTAACATGAATATAATTGCTTGCATAAATCATTTCCTTACAATTATAAATATCGAAAAAGGGTGATCCAAGTTGTAGATGGTTTTTAATGATCTAATTAAAGGGCAGATTTCCAAAACTAGCTAACTCTTCCAAATAACTTCTAAAAAATGAAACACTCAACATTGACCGTAAAATGTGAAGTTATAACAAGAATATTTTTCTACAAACGCAATTTGGGAAAAATTTGTTTGCACATATATGTAATGAGGTTTCGGTTCCCTTTACCACTACCATTACTTAATTATGCTGAAAATGGATACAAGTTCTAAAAATTAATTCTTTTATAAGGTCGTTCACTAGTCCTGCATTAAGAAATTGGCACCGGTCATTTAAACTAGTAATACACATTTCTGAAGTGAATGTTATGTACTGTATAAGAGGCATTTTTTGTCAAGCTAAAAAAAGATGGCTGTAGTGTTTTTGCGACGATACGTGTTTCCTGAACGTGGCGTCACTTGTCTTGTTTTACGAATACGATTTCAGCACTTCAATGAAAACGCCAGAGAATAAATTCCGAATTGATTTATGACAGTTGATTGGTGAGCACCAATGAGATTAAACGCCAAACTTGCCAAAACTGTGATACTTTTCATTTTGAGTTAACCTCAATTTTTATCATGCTAGAGCATTTGAACCATATAAGTAAAATGTTTGCAGACCATGTGGTTTGTTTAAACTGAAAATCCATCTCATAAATAACAAATAACTTATTTTAAACGAGAATTTTATTTCGGAAGAATAAATCGAATATTAAATTGGGTATAAAATAAATTTTAACCGAGAAATGCGTTTACTTTTCATTTTTATTAATATACTAGCAAAATTACCCGACCTCACTCGGGTTGAATTGGTTTACTATGTATATATTGAAAGTGACTAGAAAATCACTTTCCTCTTTCGTAGAAAAATGCCAAATCATTTAAGTGTGAGTAAAATAATTTTAAACACCTTTTCGACATTTTTATAATTTCTACAACCTACTTTGGACACAAATCATATACATGCATATCCATCCATGTAATACATTTCACGTATATCACCCCTGCTACAGATACAAATTGGCCAAAGGTGAGACACTAAGGTAACTACTACAAAAGAGGATTTGAGGGGATTCCCTTTCTTAAGTTCTATTCCTGTAAACTTGCTCATCTCAATTCGTAAAAATGACGAATCTACGGCAGATACTCTCATATAATTTACCTGCCAATATTTTTTTATTTGTGGCACTCTTTTCGAATTTCGCTACCATTAAGGGAAATATGACTAATTTGATAAGATATTTATCACTAAGTTTGTTTTAAAAGCAAATGCGTTTTTCTTGAAAATTCAGTTTTGTGGCACGTGCAAAAAAGAACTTGTTTTAAAATTTAATATCTTCAGTAGTGATAAAGCAAAAGTAACCTATTACCATTTTTTAAAATTGTAAATTAATTTGACAGCTTTTCTTCTAAAGAAAATCATTGTTTTAAACAAACTTTCCCTATATAAGTTGCTTAAATATAGCTTCAATTCGTAAAATAAGTTACATTGGCCATCTGTCGCTATGACAAAGAATTTGTAATATTTCAAAAGTCTTAGTTCGGATATTTTTAACATTAACATTCTTTCAATAATGGCAAAAATCCACTTAAAATTTGCTTTATTCTAACTTGCATGAAATTTTGAACAGAATACTTCGCGGTGGTGTTACGTATGATGAAAAGGAATTATAATTTATTAAAATTATAAATATTTAAAACAGAAAATTAAAACAAAAGTTGACTGGAAAAAGTTCTAAAGATATAAATTCACGATTCGTTTTTATCCCTTGATCTCGCACAGTCGCCACAACTTACAGCTAAAATTAGATAGAATTTTAAAATACGAAATTAATTCGGAGCGAAAAAAATATCACTGCACGTGGCAAACGAGCACGAGTTTCCGTTTTGTTGCAAAATATCGTCTGTTCCAAATGCTCGGAAATAGTTTATATTTTGCAAAGAAAATAAATAAGGCGAAAAATAAAAAAAGTATTTGAATTTAAATTCTGCAAAAATAGTTTTTTAAAAAATAATTGATTTTTCAGTCTGGTAAAACAATTTAAGTAATTGCAATGCTCAATATGCATTCCAGCTTCTCCAAAACTACCAAATTATGTTTATTTAAGTAGAGTTAAGTAGAGTCAGATGTTTTAACATGAAACTTGCTTAAATACGTAAGCAAAGGAATTTAAAATAATGCATTCACTATACTAAAATATGATTTATCAAATTCAGGACATTGCATTAAAATATTTTGAATAAATCTTATGTGATACTTGTACAAACACAGACACAAAATTGAACATAGAACCGGAAGACGGACAAACTTACGCAACCAAGTTCAGTCACTAAATGAATGTAAGTACTCACAGTTAGAAAAGTTTCATGAAAATATGTTCAACCATTTGGACGTAGCACGGGCACACACATACGGATAGACGATAAACGCGCAAGAGACGGATTTTGCATCAGAAGGGTCCAAAACCGATAGATAACTTGAAATGGGTCGAAAATACTCAATGTACAAACACTCCATTCTTATTTATAGATTTTTAAATAAAAAAGAAATACTCGTTTGGACATTTCAAAGAAAGTTCACATTTATCGCTATTCTAATATTTAACTGCCCTCAACTTATATATAACAATGACGAATTTCCATTCTATTTCTATCATACATTAATTTTTCATATAGCGTAGAAAATACTTTTTAACTATAACTATTCAAATGAAAATACTTTTTTACTATAGACTTGATGCACTCTAAACTTAAAATTTCATTTAGAGTAGGGTATCAAAAAAGTATTAGCATGTAACCTATTTTTTCACATAAATATAAGTCAGAAGTTTCTATACATAATTGTGGCACTCACTCCACATATCCCAAAAATATAAAACAGAATTCTGCATATTTGTGTTTCGTTTCAAATTGAAAAACATTTCCAAGCTCTTCACTAATCTTCGAAATTAATTTTTTTAGCTTAGTGTTCGTATTAATTTTGAGAACAAGAGTTAGAAATACACCTTTGAGACCATCAACAAAATTTCAAAGATCTAACATTCTACTTTGGTCCAAAACAAATAATTTTTTGTCGGTGTATTTAATTCTCAATGTTGTTAAATAATAAATCAGCATATGTAATAAATTTAATAAGTAAGAAACGTACTATACTTTGATTGTGCTCATAAATGATCCTGTAATACGTTAATAAAAATCTAATCACATTTGTAACGAAAAACATAAATGAAATTGACACCATGAAACATCAAAAGAACTTAATATAATAATTTAAGGGAAAATAGTAAGAGAGAATAAAGCTAAGGATAATTCAAATTTTTCGAGCCAATGGAAAGTGCCGGACCAGAACAACAATTCTGAATTGTTGGAGTCAATAGCAAGGCCAGTAAGGAAAGCCCGTGAATTTCTGCTACAAAAAATTATGTAATCAGAACAGCTGAGCTTTTTCTGAATTCAGAATTTATAATGCAACTTGTGCCGAAACTAGGAAACAAATTTAATTTTCTTGTTATAATCTCCATTTTAGTTAATTAGTTGTTGAATAAATTTGCATTTTAAAAATTGTAACTAAAGTTCTCTTGTGTGAGTCGCATTCTCACAATATTCTTATTCTAAGAAGTTTTGAAAATCTCGTACGCAGCACAAGAAACAATTACTCTCAATATCGCCTTGGATATTAAAAAAAATATTAATTTATGTTATAAGAATCTGCGAAGCAAAATTGTGAATGTTACAGGTATGTTTGCACGAAAGTTTGATCTCGCCTTTAAAAGTAAAAAAATTTTGAAAACGAAATGCTATTGAAGTACTGCACAATTGAAAAGTCATAAAACTAATCTAAGGAATAATCCTCAAGTGAATTATGTCAGCTATTTTCAGTAAGATACGCTAGATATAATCTTCTCTTGCAAGTTGAAATGTTGATATCTTTCGGGAATCAAAATTATCTCGAGGGAAAAAAAATGTCACTACCAAAACATGTAAGCTTTATTTCTAAAACCAAGTTGCAGTGTTTCCTATTATATGAAAGTACAAAAATGTTCCCGACAGTTTTACTTAATCAGTAACTTGAGTCGTAATAAACAGAATCTAAATTAATTTAATATATTTATTTTTATATTTAATAAAAGTTTTATTTTCGAAATAGCTTTGCCGTTGAATTTAACCTTATTTTAAGGAGATGGAAGTAACATGAATTTAGTTGAACTTTATGAAATCACAAATAAGGTTAAATCCATGCTTTGTCTTGAAAAAGTCTGTGATTAAAATGAAAAACTTAATAAGGTTTTTATCAAAATAGGACAAAATTAAAAAATTGGGATGGTGAAAGGAACTACGATTACAAATTCTCCTTTGGCTTCAATAGGTATTTTTTTTTCAAACAGAAAAATGAGGTTAAAGCTGAACTTTTATTTGTTAGTTGTTGATCAATGTCCTCATGTCCAAATAAAGTATCTAAAAATAAAAAGTAGATGTAAAGAGCACAACTTCAGGGATTACAAGCTTATAGCTAAGCTCTTGTCGATTCGAAAAATTTTGTTCTAGATTTTGATTATATCCATAAATGCGTAAATAATGTGCTTAAATTGTATACAGCGAAAACATTTTCATCATAAAATGAAATACTTATTTTCAGCTCCCGATCTCCACTCAAGGTTCCAGTACCAGTTTAGATGACGGGCCCCTCATAAAATATTGTAAGGATCCCACGCGCGCGTATAATCCGGCTCCCTTGAGAAGGCAGTCGAATCACGTGGTTTTGAATGAGCTTATTCTTTAAATTAGGTGATAGGTTGGAACGTAAACGAGAGCTTGCACAATTGGCGTCTTTAAAGCGGATTCTGGATCTAAATTTATCATTCGGTGCTGAAAGCAATAGCAGTGGTAACTAGTTGGTGCAAGGAAACCAACCACGCTGATTGCCATTGATGCTTTTGGGGCATGACAGCCGTTCTCTCAACAATCTTTCACACCTATTCAAAAATCGACTGACCCAAAGTCGACTGCCTTCTCCCGGGAGCCGCACTATACTTAACTTACACTGCATAAATTTCCATCTTCCGTTACATAATTATTGTACGTCTTTATTATTATAAACACATGAAAATAATTGTGGGTTCTTGCGTGCATGTATTCAGGCAATAGAAAACAGCAAAGCGTGATACAAGATAATTTTTTAAACAGTATTAATATCCCATTAACAAATTCCTTTTAGGATCGTACAGACATTTTTTATAGAATATCTATTGATTTATTTGTTTTTATCTCCGTTTTGTTGCCACAGCAAAAGAATATCAATAAAGATAAATACATATACTTAATTCTGAAACTAAGGAAATTAAAACATTAATAAAAAATCGCTTGTAATGCATAATTCAAATTTGTTCTTTTAAATGAATAATTATCGTTTGACAAAATGTAAATCACACACACAGAAAGTTAAATTTCTATTAATATCGTTCAGTAAAATTTTTCCTGTTTCATTCATAACAGATTTGATAACTTTTTGAATCTAGAAAACAGACTGCACATTACAGTAAACACGTTTCACATTTCCAAGACTCTCTTAGACCTCAGGTCCCGGTAGCATTTAACCCTCGATCCCTCCATCTGGAGGCCCTTATTTCATCCAGTTGCTAGCAAAATGACCAAAACTTATCTGTTGCCTATAATTATTTTTCGCCAAAATTTAGTCCTCAATTTGTGTATAAGGTTTCGATTTCCAAACGCCATGTTTAGCATAAAGTTCTCAATGATTTTATTCAGAAAATCAGATTTTTAATGACCCTGGAACAATTATCTAATTTACGCCATATATTTAATATATTTTAGTACATTTCGCTGAAATTTAACCTGTCACTGAAATTATATCAACCTTAATTAAACTTAAACAAACAAGTTAATTTACTTTTCTCTTACGATGGAATTAAAGTAAAAATAAAATTTTACAAGGTATTTAAAATAACTATAAAACTCTAAAGTCAAAGTTAATAGCATTGAAAGTTCGTAGTTTTTATTTAAAAACGGGATAATGAAGAATCGAGAAAAACCTTTACATTCAGTAACTTTTCCAACACTTTACCTCCCAATATAATAAAGTATTTAAAGACTAATAAAAAAATAACTGAAAAAAGGAAAAGGTTGTTTTTTCGGTTCTAGGAATAAAAATAACTATAAAATACTTCAAACTTCGCATTGGAAATTAGAAAAACAAAACCCCCTTGAAACATAACGTTTGAAATTTCCTTCTTTTACTCTCGAATATCGAGATAAAAACTGCTAACAAGAGCTGGAACAATACTTGATCATCCTCGATTCAAGAGCACTTCACGGTAGCCATGGAAACTAGTGTAAGATAAAGCGGTTACTATGGGGGACTAAAGAAATCCGTCACTTCAAGTTCACAAAAGATATTAGATTTATTTCTCATTTAAAGGTACTTTTAAGGTACCTTTCTTTTAAGAGATTTGCATGAGCAAAACTGATTTTTCAATGATCCAGTAAACGTCTCAAGAATAACTAGAAAATTTCCCATATAATTTTATGTCCGCATAGTTTTCATGAACTACAAACCTGATGACATTATGAAATCATTTATTTGAGTGACAATAAAAGGGAACATTCAGTCGTCTCTCTGATATCTTTACTGTCATGTCGTTTCGCCACAAATCACATACTTTGTTTCGTTTTACAGCTGTGTGGACAAGTCGCGGCATTTTCACATCACCATAAAAGCATCCCATAAGAATACAACACCGCTGTTTGAGTGGTACTACAATCTCACCCTTAAATTTCTTAAACCGTAGTGGACATTATAGAAAAAAAATTCATCCCTTGAGTTCTATTTTCAGTATACTAAGAATATCTAGCCTTATGTAAATTTTAGCCAGTAACGCCAACTCGAGGAAATTATTAGAAGGGGAGGCTTCCCCAAGTTCGTCCCCTGGTTGCTTCTTATATACATGTCACTGTTTTCGATAGATAGGTAGTTAATTAACGTCGCATCGAAGCAACACAAAGGGCTATTGACGACGGTCCGGGATCCATCCCGAAGTACTGTTTTTGGAGCTATATTTGTTTTCCATTTCACTACCCATACAATTGTAATATAGTAGAAATTTGTGCTCCCTATTAACCGAGTGAACGTATTATCCGAGTCGAATTTGATACCGAGAGTTTTTTAACCCTCCAAGTGGTTTCTACGAGATTTCTCGTACATCAAGATCTGACTAAATTTACTAACGACGAGATATCTAGTCAATCAAGATCTGACTAATTTTACAAACGACGATATATCTCGCCATCAAGATATTGCCGATTTTTCGACGATGATGAGATAAAGATACGGTCAGTGTTTTCCAATGACGAGATATCTCGTCCATCAAGATCTGGGCAATTTTTTCTAATGACGAGGTACCTCGTCGAGACAACCACCAGGAGGGTTAAGGAATTTTTCAAGAGAGTTTGAAAGGTAAGTAATTCACGTCGAGATTTATTGGAAAATTATCACAATACACACTGTGACACAGATCTGAGTATAGATTATTCTTAATCCCAGCTTTATGAATCTTTCATAGCAGTAGTAGTAACATGAATCTCTCGTAGCAGTAGTAGTAACATGTAATATAGTAAATATTTTCTGTACGGTAAATGTATTCAACCAATTTCATATTTTCCGAGTCTCTGGTTATCGAAAGTGGCATCTGTTTACATTACCTCGGATAATATCAAGGATCTATATACCGTTTATCTATCTCCCTCATGTTTAGGGAGCGTATCCCAATCACAAAAAAGGGAAAGGGGCAAGGAGTTCAATATCATAATCCCCTGCATTGTGCTTACAGTCCATTAAGAGTAGAAAAGCAGGAAAAGAAACTTTCTCTATGGGGAGGGAACAAGCCTTGGTCATTAAAAAAATGGGGGTTTAAGGATCCCTGATAAAAAGTTCCTGATTTCAGATTTTCTTAAAAGTGAAAATTTTCTTTTTTGCTAATGCTCGTCAAATTGAACTTAATCATTATGGCACTGCCTTCAGGGGCACATCTCCTTTAGGTGTGTACGGGCTTCACAGATACGAGGTACTCTAGTGATCTTTTCTTTTCCGACAGGGTTTATTGTCTTTAGTAAGCACGGTGGTCGCGCTCCCGGTATAATCAAGCGATCTTTTTCAGCTTTCAACTCAATACTCTGTTCCCTGATGCCTCTATTTTTCCCTTTCACAACATTCTTTCCTTGAAGTTGTCTCATGTTTGGCGCAGCTTGTCTAAATATGGTCCTTGCGCCATAAAACGCCAAACCAACCAACCATTATTGCACTACAAGGGCGGAATTGTGAGCCACTTTGCTTGACCTTGAATCACCACTAGGGGTGGGAGTTACGTACACCTCACATACATCAGGTGATTTTAAGCACAACCTATTCAGAGAGATGTCATACATTCATTCTAGACGGACAAATATTTTGCCTTAACCCCGGATACGAACCAGGAACCTTTCGATCCAGAAACCAGCACCCTGAGCACTAGGTTTATTGGTCGACTAAAAGTGGACCGTAGTCGGATTCAAAAGTGAAATGGAATTCATCAAAAATTTGTTTTTAATTAATACAGAAATCATGAGTATGAAAGATGATTTTAAAAAGCACTTTGAAGCAAACTTATGCTTAGCTTTGGATTACCTTATAAGTCAACTAGATTCGCCTTTGTTTTTATTCTTCGAAAACAATAAAATACAAATTATTTTTATCCCCTAAGTTAAGAAAGGAACCCAAAAGGCGCAAATTGAGCCCAATCCAGGCAACTCTGTATGGATGATCAGTCTTATAGCTTGAGGCAGTCTTTTAGAAAGGCGAGAAAATGAAAGAGAACAGGGGAGAAGGATAAACTATGCTCTTAAGGACCAACTGAGCGTATTATCTGGTTTGTTGGATTTGTATTGTAACGGCAGCTAGGGAAACGATCACCACGACAACGTGGGAAAATGGAAAATCTTGTTGACTCAGATGTCGAGAGGAAAAGCCCACACTCCATAACGACCACCCGAAAACATCTTAATGATTTCTTAACGACAGCCAGCCAGCAGGGGTCGGAAATCGCTGTGGTTTCAAAACAAAGGGCAGGCGCCTTTCTGTCGCTCTCTTCGACATTTCGAGACTAAGAAGATTGATATAAATGATGATGAGTTTCCGACAGGGTTTGATGGACCCTTTCAAGTCCGCCGAAGTCTGTCGTAAAAGTTGAGGGGAAAGACCAACGTGAGACAGCCAATCAAGAACGTGAGAAATCTTCAACACCCAATCCAGCACCGACTAAAAGGCGGATCAGAAACGGAAAGGAGGAGTCGATAAGCACCCAACATATAGAGTTTTTGGAGATAATCATCAGAGAGAAGAGAGAGAAGAGAGAGATCACGAGAGGAAAGACGAGAGGAGAGACGGAGACAGAGGATCAGAGAGCTTGGAGAGAAGCGGTCAGCAGAGACCGTTTTTGGAGCTTGAAGTGAACTTGTTGTTTGTTCATTGTTGTGCAATTTATCCCACCTTGGGATCCTATACTCGCCGGAGTATTTTAGTGAGAAAGGCTCGACCGTAGCCGTAAAGGAGAACCCTCCTAGAGATCCGTGTAACTGCTCATCCTAGTAGTGATCCTGTCCGGAAAGACTGAGATTTCCTGCCTTGGAACTCTGTACTCTTTCGAGTAATTTTGTGTTGAGAATAGGCTCACCCGTAGCCGTGCGTTAGACTTCCCCGAGCGAAATTGTGAGGCTCGCCAGCAGCCCTAAGCGCCTCGATAGAACTTTGGACCTTCCAAGGAACTAATATTAATGAACTTTACATTCATTTTCCGACTTTTTGTACAAATTGTAAAATAAATCAATTTAGTCCAGAATCGGATATTTTCAATGGTAACTAGTCTAGCTACCCGTGAATCAAGACGTTACAGACTAGTTAACTTTCTGGTGGCAGCGGAAGAGATCGACACCCAGTCGTGAAGAAGTAGCGGAAGCGATCGACACCCAGTCGTAAAGCAGTAGCGGAAGAGATCGACACCCAGTCGTGAAGAAGTAACAGAAGAGATCGACACCCAGTCGTAAAGCAGTAGCGGAAGCGATCGACTCCCAGTCCTGAAGTAGCGGAATCGATTGACTTCGTTCGACATCCAGTTCTGAAGGAGTATCGAACCGACCGACGCCCAGTCCTGAAGTAGCGGAACCGATTGACTTCGTTCGACATCCAGTTCTGAAGGAGCATCGAACCGACCGACATCCAGTCCCGGAGAAGTAGCGACTTCGTTCGACATCCAGTTCTGAAGGAGTATCGAACCGACCGACATCCAGTCCCGGAGAAGTAGCGACTTCGTTCGACATCCAGTCCCGGAGAAAAGGACGCCTGGTCCGAAATACAGTTACGGAAGACGCCGAGTCCCGAAAAAGAAATAGAAGACCAAGTTTTGTGTGGAAAGTGACCGACCAATAACCCTGATCTGAAGTAGATGAAAGTGACGAGATCCTGTGCAGCACGACAGCAGGTAAGGCTTGATTTTACTTTAGAGGCAAAAATTGTAGTAAATTAATGTGCTAGGAATTTAAAATTGTCTTAATGAAATTATATTGTATGTGTAATTGAGTGGTTGCAACATTTAGCAAAGTGCTGGATTTGAAAAATTTAGAAAACTATTGTGTTATCAATTCAGGAAGAACTTTCCGTTGAAATTAGAGTAAAAGTCATTTATTGAAATTAAGTACTGTTGTAATCTAAAAGTTATCGAAGTATTCTGTGTAGAGTTACGCTTAGTATATTTTGTGAAATTTGAGTTAAGATTGTTTTGAAATTTAAGGTACATTGTTTTATAGTGTTGCATTGTGTTTTAAGTATTGGTCACATATATTAGTATATTATTGTGTGTATAATTGTGTGTAAGGGACAGGAGAATTTTAAAATGGCATTTTTAGCAAGGCAACGTAAGGCAGATTTGCAGAAACTCGCTTATGAGTTAGGTATCGACCTAGGACCTAATGATAGGGTGTTAGATATAACCACAAAGATATCAGAGCATCCACAATACGACGAAGAATGGGTGAAGGCTCAGTTGCAGGTTATAGTAGAGGAACGGGAGATGAGACAGGCTAGAGAGGAACGGGAGATAGCCGAGAGAAATGCTAGGGAGGCGGAAGAGCGAGAAGAGCGAATTCGAATGTTCGAGTTAGAAAAACTCAGAATTACGCAAGCTGCTGAAACAAATAGCTTAGGTTCGTCACAAACGGATAATTCTAGACCAACGAAAAACTTGAAATCCGTAATGCAGAAATTTGACCCAGAAAAAGGAGACATGGCCCTATTTCTCACCTTGTTTGAAAGACAGGCAAAAAAGATTGGAATAGATGAGGTTGATTGGGTGACTCACCTTCTTTACCTACTCCCGATGGATATTGCAGAAATTATCATGAGAGAGCCCCCTGAAAAATCAGAAGATTACGATCATGTTAAGAGTACCCTCCTAAATAGATTTAAATTAAATCCGGAAACATTCCGAACCAAATTTACACAGCATCAGAGACGATCAGGAGCGCCCTGGAAAGATCTAATATTTGAATTAAGAAGTTACTTAGAGGGATGGCTAGATGGAGTCGGAGTGGAAAGTTTTGAGGACCTCAAAAACCTAATGCTAACGGATCAAATAAAAAGGAGAGTTTCTCCTGAGATTAAGGAGCATTTCATTGATCAGTAATCAACCAGTGAGGTCAAAACCCTATAGGACGTCACCCCGACAAACGGAAATTTTAAAAACTGAAATCAAGAGGATGTTGGACCTCCAACTGATAGAGATAGGAGAGTCAGATTATACTTCTCCAATGATATTAGTGGAAGCTCAAGGCAAAGATCCAAGGCCTTGTGTAGACTACC
Source organism: Meta bourneti (assembly GCA_933210815.1). Classification (NCBI taxonomy): domain Eukaryota; kingdom Metazoa; phylum Arthropoda; class Arachnida; order Araneae; family Tetragnathidae; genus Meta; species Meta bourneti. The sequence goes on along the minus strand of OW119926.1, from coordinate 25,958,285 downwards.
GCAAATTAAATTCTATAATTAGAACCGAATATTTTCCCTTACCGAATATCGACGAAAGAATAGAGAAGGTATCAGCAGCAAAATATATCACTGTCATTGATTTAACAAAAGGGTATTGGCAGATCCCGTTAAGCCCCAAGGCTCAGAGATTAGCCGCATTTGTGACTACTTTTGGAACTTACCGACCACTAGTCCTTCCTTTTGGTCTGGTAAATGCCCCTTTTTGTTTTTCCAAATTCATGTCACAACTCTTGCAAGGATGCGACGAGTTTAGTGTACCATATTTAGATGATGTAGCCATCTTTTCAAATACGTGGGAAGATCATCTAAAACACCTAGGCCTAGTTCTAAATAGAATCGCGGAGGCCAAATTAACGATCAAACCATCGAAATGTCGGTTCGCGCAAAGCAGCGTAAAATATTTGGGACACGAGGTAGGTGGAGGTCTCAGATCCCCTGCCGAAGCCAAAACAAAGGCAGTATTGGAATTTCCGGCCCCCAAAACGAAAACACAGATACGCCAATTTCTAGGCTTATGTGGATTTTATTCACGATATATTAAAAACTATGCTGTCATCGCGGAGCCTTTAACCCGCGCCTTAAAGGGAAAACATAGAAAGGAAGCGATAGAATGGACACCAGAGCATGAGCACGCATTCCAAACACTAAAAGGGAAACTCACCGAAAAACCCGTACTTTATGCCCCGGACTATAGTAGGGAATTTATCCTGCAAACCGATGCATCAGATAAAGGAATCGGGATCATTATGGCTCAACGAGGGCCACACAATAACGAACATCCGATCTTGTTCTTGAGTCGGAAATTTAGCGAGTGCGAGAAGAAGTTTAGTGCTACAGAAAAGGAATGTGCAGCTATCATTTATGCAATTAAGAAATTGCGACATTACCTAGATGGTCAAAAGTTTACAATCGAAACTGACCACAACCCTTTAGTTTGGTTGCGTACGAACGCAGGAAATAACCCTAGACTCATGAGATGGGCGTTGGCGTTGCAACCATTTGACTATACAATAGTCCACAGAGCAGGGAAAGACAATAAGCACGCTGATTGCTTAAGTCGCGTGGAATAAATAACATCTGACACTTCAAATGAAAATTTGATTGTAAATATTTAATAGTGTATAAATTGTGATCTATGTAAAATGTAAATACAAATGATGCTTGTGCTTGTAAATTATATAATTGAATAAGTTGTAAAATGTTGGAAGGTTAAAACCATTGGTTATAGCTGCCTCTGAAGTATTGTCAAGACCTCCTGTATGTCTAACCCCTTCCTTTTAGATTTTGCTCTCTAACACATCGCAAAATCTCTCTATGGGGGGAGGAATTCTGTAACGGCAGCTAGGGAAACGATCACCACGACAACGTGGGAAAATGGAAAATCTTGTTGACTCAGATGTCGTGAGGAAAAGCCCACACTCCATAACGACCACCCGAAAACATCTTAATGATTTCTTAACGACAGCCAGCCAGCAGGGGTCGGAAATCGCTGTGGTTTCAAAACAAAGGGCAGGCGCCTTTCTGTCGCTCTCTTCGACATTTCGAGACTAAGAAGATTGATATAAATGATGATGAGTTTCCGACAGGGTTTGATGGACCCTTTCAAGTCCGCCGAAGTCTGTCGTAAAAGTTGAGGGGAAAGACCAACGTGAGACAGCCAATCAAGAACGTGAGAAATCTTCAACACCCAATCCAGCACCGACTAAAAGGCGGATCAGAAACGGAAAGGAGGAGTCGATAAGCACCCAACATATAGAGTTTTTGGAGATAATCATCAGAGAGAAGAGAGAGAAGAGAGAGATCACGAGAGGAAAGACGAGAGGAGAGACGGAGACAGAGGATCAGAGAGCTTGGAGAGAAGCGGTCAGCAGAGACCGTTTTTGGAGCTTGAAGTGAACTTGTTGTTTGTTCATTGTTGTGCAATTTATCCCACCTTGGGATCCTATACTCGCCGGAGTATTTTAGTGAGAAAGGCTCGACCGTAGCCGTAAAGGAGAACCCTCCTAGAGATCCGTGTAACTGCTCATCCTAGAAGTGATCCTGTCCGGAAAGACTGAGATTTCCTGCCTTGGAACTCTGTACTCTTTCGAGTAATTTTGTGTTGAGAATAGGCTCACCCGTAGCCGTGCGTTAGACTTCCCCGAGCGAAATTGTGAGGCTCGCCAGCAGCCCTAAGCGCCTCGATAGAACTTTGGACCTTCCAAGGAACTAATATTAATGAACTTTACATTCATTTTCCGACTTTTTGTACAAATTGTAAAATAAATCAATTTAGTCCAGAATCGGATATTTTCAATGGTAACTAGTCTAGCTACCCGTGAATCAAGACGTTACAGTATGGTATGAGAGCCATATTTGGCCATGCTGCGACAAACACAAGACAGACAACGTCAAGTATTCTACATACACACACAAGGAAAGTTTTACCGACACAGAAGAGAGTAATACACCCGCGGTAAGGTACATGAATGGAACCTGCGTTGATTAGAACTCCCAAGTTGCTAGCGCAGTGGGCAAATCCACCGAGTCACTATAATATCTAGATTGCCACCGAATTTCAATTTTTTTGGGGGGAGGGTAGTTATACCAGGCCTCTGGGCTTCCATAGACGCAATACTATGGGAACTTCAAATCTTGATTTCAGAAATATATCTGAAATGGTTATTTAACTCACAAATCACTTGCATCTAAAGAATTTAAAAACAAATTTAACATAGATATTTTCCTCAGTCTTCAATCTTTGCCAATCCACGAATTTTACATATACCTATTCAGAGTCTCTCATTGTTCTGTTACCATCGAATTCGCAAATCAGACTAAATGTTGCGTTATACAATAGCTTCACGACTTCCTGTCCAATGCGCGTGCAATGAGAGCATGAGATTAAAGTACACCAGAGGCCGTAGTTAGGGGATCAGCAGTAACGGACCTCTATCTGTGATAGCCTTTTAAGAGGCAGTTGAACAAACACAAATGAATAGGAATTTTATCAAATGAATCATGGATGCGTGCATATCTGGAATATCAATCGTTTCCAGTGTAGTCTGTTTCGCGAAATAAGTTCTCCAGTTTTGCATATAATCGAACACGTAAAAGATGCAGTCAGGCACTGAAGAGCATTACTTTTTTGCCTCCTTTGACAGAAGGCAGCGACCGTTTAAACTGTGATGTAAGACCAGACTGAATCGTTTTTCTTTTTTTTTTTTAACTTTTAAGAAAATGCTTAATATTCAGAAAACGCTACTGATCGACTGACATCAAGTGAATCAAAGCTTGTGGTAAAACTTCTAAAGGTAGGAATGTTCTAATATGCATTCTACAATCAGTTTTAGGAGTGAATTTTATCCAGAAAATTTTTTGAAGGTCATTATCAACTGCGATGATAGATTTATTTTTAACTTGAAAAGTTTCTATTTTAAATTTATTGATTTAGCTAAGTTAATTATATAAAAGCTTTTAAGACTGAATAAGAATATTAGAAACAAAATAATCAACGGCCATTTCGGCAGATCCACACATAGATTATAGTCAGGACCAATTTCTTAGTATTTTAACATCGATATCGGAACCAAAATGTCCAAATATTTTAACATTTATCAAGATTAAAATTACTTATAATTTTAACATTTATCGAGAACAAAAGTCCTCATATTTTAACACTTGTCAAGATCGAAATTCCGCAAGATTTTAACATTTATCAGGACCAAAAAGTCTTTATCTTTTTACATTTATCAAGATCAAAATTCCGTAATACTTTAACACTTATCAGGACCAAAAATTTTAACGATGGTAGACGTGTAGATCCCCTGTGAAATAATTATTAACTACTTAAGTTTAATATTTTCATTCGTCGTTTTTGAAACAAAATACCATCATTGCTATGATCTTTAATAGTTTTCTAGTTTAGCCAAACTAGAAAAAAATTAAAGATCGTATTATAGTTACACAAAAGTCAAAAAGTTATTGACTTTCGTATAACTATAATGCGATATAACAATTATACTCTCACATAACATACGATATAACAATATACTCCACAAAAAATAATTTAAAGCATTTCACATTGAATACAAAATTAATTCATTTCAAACTTTTCAAAATTACATTATAGTCATTAAGAGATACCTTTCATATTTTATACTTTTTTGTACAGCGTCTACTCAAACAAATTTATCGAGCAAGTTATACTATTTTTGTGAATTATGATTACAGTGCAAACGTTAAAAAATTAAAATTAAAAATTAATTACGTGTTGTTTTAAATTTAAGGGTAAAACTATTGTTTATTTTTATCATATTTAAAAAGCTTTATTAAATTGTGGAAATATATTTATATTTCTATACGAGCAGATATTTCGAAATACATTACATTTATCATACTCTGGCTCTTGTTGGAAGACAATTATTCCTTGAGTACTTTCTTTTCTGTTTAAATGCTTCGATTTGAAAATTAATAAAAAAACATTAATTTTCACTCTATTTAATCGCGTAATCATTAAATGTAGTACATAAATTAGTAGGCAGTATGAAGTGCTTCTTCAACTAATTCATTGACCGTTTGTGAAATTTATATGCAATTTCTTAATTTGTTCATGCTAAATATACTATTTGGTCTCATAGTGTAATTATTACACCTTTAAACATATAGCGGACTGCGATACTTAGAGAGAAAATTGTGGATCTTGTAGCAAAGTCTGTCCAAGTCTGTCCTTGAACAATCGAATCAAAGAACAGGGATACCAATTCCTCGGGACCGGAGCCCCTTATCGCCCTTTCATTTTTATGACACGTCCTAAAGGGTCAGACACCTTTGAGCTCCAACATTTTTATGATTTACTCCAGTCTCCCCAAACATGATGGATAAGTACTACAAATATACAGCTAATATGGCTAACCAAATATGCAGGGTGATTCGACTCCATTCATTAGATGTAAATTTATTATTAGGTCATTAAGTATGAAATGTCCGATTTCGAACTGAGAGTTCGGTTTATTATATCTCAAGCAAGAAACAGTATAATTAATCAAAGTATGCGCCTAAACAATCAATACAGTTTTGCCATCTTAACGGTAGCTTTTTAATGCCGGCAGCCTGGAGAGCGAGTGGTGATAAAATCGCGAAAGACATTTTCTACAGCCTGTTGGAATTTAATATTTTTCCTTGCAAGTAGTCCAATGCCTGGAATCAGTTGGTGCAAGATCTGGCGGGAATACGGTGGGTGACAGAGTTTCCAAGTCCAGCTCCTGTAGTTTGAGCAACGTTATTTGTGCGACATGTGATCGAGCATTGTCCTGCAAGAGGATTGACCTATCTCTATTCACCAATCTCGGCTGCTTAATCCCAAGCTCCCTCATCATTTCGTCTAATTGGTAACAATAGACATCCGCCGTAATCGATTGACCAGCTCTCATAAAGCTGTAGTAGAAAACACATGTGCTGGACCACCAGACACCATTAGCTTTTTTTGGTGAATATTCGGTTTTGGAGTGTGTTTTGGCACATCTTTATCCAACCATTGAGCCGAATGCTTGCGATTGTCGAAAAGAATCCATTTTTCATCATACGTAACAATACGGTGCAAAAATGGTTCGCCTTTATGTCGCGACAGCAAGGGAAGGCAAGCTTCGAAACGATTTCTCTTCTGACGCTCGTTTAATTCATGCGGAATCCCTATCTATCCAGCTTCTTAACCTTACCAATTTGTTTCAAATGGTTTAATATTGTTGGAATAGTAAAGTCAAACCTTTCTGCTGATTCACACGTAGTTTGAGAAGTATCCGCTTCCATTGCAGCTTTCAACTCATCATTCTCCACCTTGCTCTCAGTTCGTCCACGTGGTTCATTTTGAAGATCAAAATCGCCGATCGAAACTTCTCAAACCATCTACGTACTATGCGTTCATTAGCCACATCCTTGCCAAACACTTTGTTGATATTTCAGATTTTCTGCGCTGCATTAGTTCCACGACGGAACTCGAAAATAACGCGAATTTTTGACTTATCCAAGGCGAATTTAATCTGAAAAAGGCAATTCGACAGATAATCACAAACCAAAGAGTGCGTCTGAAAGGCTGATGACGTACCTTCACAATAAAAAAACACAAAAATTTCAAAGTGAAATATCAGAGATATCGTGTATCAACCTTGGTACTTGAGGTAATAGGACATTTCATACTTAATGACCTAATACATTCCACAATTTCAGGAAAAAAGTCGCTAAGTTCCCTGCTACCGAAAGAGACCTCCGTATCCCAGTTGATAGAGTCAAGGATTAGCAACCGGTGAGTTGCTAGTTCGAGACTCGATCCAGCCAATGACTGTCATGTATGTGTGGTTGGTGCACATTAAATCTGTTGTGGGCTCACGTTAGCGTGGTGTGATAGTTTGGAGAGTGGGGTGCCAGCTTAGGTGTTAACCTCGTCACTTGACCGTAGTTCAGAATGACGAGGTGTTGTCTTCGAATCTTTCTCTTCGGGATTGATCCCGGACCGTCGCCAATAGCCCGTTGTATTGCTCCAGTGCAACGTTAATTCAACAACCCCCGCGAGTTGGAAGTTGTGTTACGTGGTTTTGACGAACTCATTAGTTAAATTTGGGGACTGGTGACAACGTATGCAAACAAATCGCTCCAACAATTTGCTTATTTAACTAGATTCTGGCTCTGAGTTTCTGCTGAAACCTATAGTAGTTATAACGCGCTGGCGGAAGGGGAACTATCCACGGCGATGCGACAATTCATGTTTTTGCGTATGGCAGCCTTCTCCTAACGAACTTTCACACTTATCCAAAAAACGACTGACCCAAAGTTTCCCTTCTCGTTGGAGTCGCTCTATACATCCCGGTATGCGTCTCATAACACCTACGTCTCAACCATAGATGATATATAAAAATAGATTGAGTAATGGTAACCTTTCATCTGCCCTAGATCATGCGACCAAAACCAGTAGTAACGAGACTCTTAGACTACTCTTGTCTGCCGAGAGGAAACAAACATTCGACATCTGATTGGTCCACGGGACGGGAGAAGACGCCCACTAATTGATTTAACATTTGATTGGACCACTGATTGATCATCTACTAGAAGCAAACTTTGGCGATTTCACCACTTTAGTCGTCACTTTATAGAAATGCGCATTCACACACCTTCCATGTCATAAGATGTTATATCGCCAAAAGAGCGATAATATACCAAATCGGCCAACCAAGTCAATTTATCACAGGGCAGTCACGTGATTACTAGTCGACACGTAGGTCACACTTTTTGAAGCTCCTCTCAATAGTAGTGCTGAATCTACTTATACCTCACGTCCACGGTCCCAAATCCGATAAGGCGATCAGAGGAGAAAAAAGGAGAAAGTCCAATCCCAAAATCGATGTTGACCGGCTCCTCTAATTGACATCCCCCGATCACGCCATGAGCCCGGGACGTGACCTACAGCTGAAGCGGTTCGATCCTCTGCTGGAAGTGATGACGGCATGAATCGCAGTGCGACGGCGGCTCGCTGTTAATTATCTCGGAAAATGACGGCGAGAGGCCTCGGAGACTCCAAGATTACTCACTGCTATCTTGGGCGATTGGAGACTCGGTCACGTCGTGATATTCTTCTGTTTCTTTTCTTTTACCGTTTGTACTGTTCTGGGAGGATAGAAGTTCCTGAAACTTTGCTGGTGTTTCATGTTTTGATGATTGCCGAGTGTGTCAAAGCATCGCCTTGTTGACTCGCGAATTGAATCGAATTTTTGGAAAAAATATTTCTGTGATTTTTTGAGTGATTAGGAACACTCTGAAGGCAGTGGTAGCCCGGTTGGAATAGTAACGGATTAGCAACCGGAGGGTTGCGAGTTCGAATCCAACTAAAGACCGTCGTGTACAAAGGGAGCTGGTGCACGTTAAATCTGTCGTGGCCTCAAATGTCCTCACGTTGGCATGGTGTGGAAGTTTGGGGAGTGAGATGCCAGCTCAGGTGTGACCTCGTCATCTGACAGTGATTCAAAATTACGTGGTGTTGTCCTCGGATCTTTCCCTTCGGGTTTGATCCCGGACCGTCTCTAATAGCCCGTTGTGTTGATCCAGCGTGACGTTAATTAAATACCCAACTTCCGTATTCGAAAAATAAGCTTACTAAAGTTAGGTTTGGAATACGTATAGGTAACACGGTCTTCCTCAGAAACACTACCGTTATCTACATCTACTTTGATAGAAAATGTCTAATTATTAATATAGTTTGCGCGTCTTAATAAATATAATATCAAGACATAATAACAAAGAAAATGCATTTCAAATACTCAATGTTTAATTTTTTCACGAATGTACAATTTTTTTCTTTTACTTTGCTCCCTTATTGTATGGCTTTATTTAAAAAATACTATAAAATATCAATCAATCAAAATTTGGCAATAATTAAAAACAGACTGCAAATTGCAGTATCAAATATTTTTCACCAGTTCCCAGTTCCCGTATCATGGCACCACCGAGTTATCAACGAGGACTCGCTGCAGTAAAGAAGTACTCATAGAAGTTGAACTAGAAAATTTTAGGAAAACAGACAGATTTATGGCCCTGAAAGTTCCCTAAAGTTGAATACTAATTTTTACATTTCACTACTTAACTTTTCTGATTTATAAGGGCCGCAGTAGCCCAATTGGTAGAGTTGTGGATTAGCATCAGGAGAGTTTCGATTTTAAAACTAGATCCAACCAAATAGGTCGTGTACGTGGGGGCTGGTGCACGTTAAATCTGTCGGGGCCTAAAATCTCCTCACGTTGGCGTAGTGGGGAAGTTTAGAGAGTGGGCTGCTAGATCAGGTGTTGACCCCGTTCTCAGATTAAAATTACGAGGTATTGTCCTCGGATCTTTCCGTTCGGAATTGATTCCGGATCGTCGTCAATTGCCTGTTGCTGCCCCCAGTGGAACGTAAATTCAATTACCTACCTACCTGAGTTGTAGGCAGTGCAGATTCTCTCTCTGTAACTCTGGGTGTATTTCTCTCTACTGTGTCCGTCAAACTCTCCTTTTGCGTATGACTACTTGACGTTGTCCGTCTTGTATTTGGAGCAGCCTGGCCAAATATGGTCCTTGCGCCATAAAACCCCCCAAAATCCCACCACTTAACTACTCTTAAACTTGCTGGTAGGTAGGCAGTTCATTAACGTCGCACTGGAGAAACACAACGGGTTTTTGGCAACGGTCCGGTATACATCCCGAAGGAACACCAGAGCTGTCATCCCACTGTCCAAACTTCCACACCACGCCATCGTGATGACATTTGAGGCCACGACAGATTTAACGTGCACCAGCCCACTTTTATACCACGGTCTTTGGTTGGACCTAGTTTCGAACTCGCAACTCTCCGGTTGCTAATTCGTTACTCTTTCAACTGAACTAGCGCCCCCTTTGATCTGAACCTAAAATTAAACGGGTATTAAATTACTATAAGAGCAGAATTAAGAAGCAAGGTTTGAGTAAACTAATTTGAATACACATCAAAAACACTACGAATCATTTCGATTCGCATAAGTTAATTGTTAATAAATTTTCTGTCTTGTAGACTCTGAAGACAAGTATTTTAACTTTGGATCGCTAGAAACCGTATCCAGAAATACTCAGAAACTAACTAAATGGACAAGGAACGACTAGGAAATGAATGGTTCCCGAAATTCCAATGACATAATGACCGCATCAAGACAATACAAATGTGCAGGAAATTCATTACCGTCCAAAACAAAAATTACTACGGAGCGAGAAATTAAATCACGCAATATGATTTCATTTCTGTCTCCCCCAAACGGAACAACCAAACCAATTTCATCGGAAAATTAATTAGGAACGCCATCTGTTATTCTTAATCAAGGAAAATGTCAGGACATGTTAGAGCAAGCGTGGGGAATATCGTTTGCGAAAGAAAAAGAAGCAATTTCATTGTTCCACTGGAGCGAGCAGATATCACGTGAAAATCACAACAGAGCCTTGAGATCAGCGCAAGGACGTTACTAGACAAGGCTATGTCTACAAGATTTTATTTGCATATTTCCCGTGCTCTGAATGGAAGCCTTTTTATTTTTATTTTTCCTGCTCAATGCTAGTTCAAACAGCCAGACGCCATTCACGGTCACGACTTCTCGTTTTTATTGCTTATTTACGGTTCGATTCGAGGTAAATTAACGCGTTTGGAATGAAGGTTTTGCCGATAGTTTTCATAAAAGGAAATTGATTGAAAATGCGTAAGGGTGTGAAATGAGATTGGAAAATGGATGAAATTTTTTTCTCCATAAAACGACAACAGGATATCAATCGGAAGGTCAATGGCAAATAAAAGGCGATAAAATGATTGAAAAAGAATAAAGACTATCGTAAACGTTGGATGGGATTCTGAGGTTGATTTCATTGAGTAAGTTCCGCGACAACATATTTTTGTTAGACATTCTTGTGCGGCTTGTAATAACAATGAATCTACATTTGCTCTTGATTGCGATAACTGAGATTCTCATTTCATTCCGTGACCGTATGGCCAACTGAACAAACATTTTGTCAAGCTTTTAAGATGTTTGGTTAAATGTTACGCTCTACTCTTTCTTTTAGCAATTCGATGTATTCAAGTACAGTAATGTAAACATCGTTACAAAAATTATAGGAACTCTAAATATTTATTTAGTAAAATTGTAAGGTAAAACAATCTGAAATAATTCCCGACACAGAAACATTGCTACGTTCTTCCTTGTAAAATTCATTTTAAAGCTATTACCACGATATCAAATTCTACAGGAAACTTACTAAACACATAAGCAGTGTGAAACGGACATATGAACAGATATTTTGTCGAATGTATACTTTATTGTGCATACTTTACATCTTAATTAAGTCATTTGTAATATGGCTGTGATGTAGTGTACTTCATTGTCTACTTAAATACTAACTACAGTAATGGTTGGCATGAGAAAGTGCGAGTGTTATCAGTCATAAAAACTCCATAAAGAATATAAAGTTGTTGCAGTTTGTCGCTCTTCAATATTTTTTTACAACATGAGGGCTAAATAGACTTACAAAGAGCTAACATGAGAGCAAAATATACTATCAAAGGTCTAATGCGAGGACTGAATAGACTAACAAAGGGCTAACACGAGGGTTAAATAGAGTTCCAGCATATTTTTCTAGATGAAAAGATGGAACTGAATATATACAGTAATGATTTTCCGTATTAATAAGTTTACAGTAAATATAATTACCGTACATTTCGCTTGAAAATAGAGGATTTACATCCTCCAAATTTCCATATCGACATTAAACACTTTGAAAATAATGTATACAAAAATCTATTTTCCCTAAAATTATTTTCCAATACTACTAAATAGCTTAAATGGTTCGTTATACAGAGTATTTCAGAACTTCTGGTACAAATTTAAAATGGGGTAGGGAAATTGATCCGTAATCAGGGATGTATGTCTACAAGAGCCCTCTGGATTTGCTAGAGGATATACGAAGGTACAGGAATGAAAGAGAACAAGTATGTGAACATATTTACTGTCTCTAATGTTACAGTTTGACAGAAGTTGTACACTCACAGTTTCTCAGTACGTGCTCAGAGTTCGACCACCAACAGTAGTGCACACCTGACAGCACCGAAGGCAATGATCAAAAGCTCGTGTTCTTGTACCTGGATTGTGTACAATCTAGCGTAGACCTCTTCTTCTAAGGAAGGAGTGAGAGTCGATCAGTATGTCCTTCCTGTTTCCGTGGATTGCTCCGATTTCACACAAAGTCCGGCGCAAACGCGCAAACGTTTGGTAATTTGACACGTTTGCGCGTTTGCCCCAGACTCTGTGTGCGTGTCTGCCTGGGTACCGTAAACGACACAATCTCACAGCGGCTCATCCGTTTCCATTAGCTGCCCCATTTGTCAGGTGCATGCCAGCCATCTCATCATTCATGAAATGATTCATATTACCTGCAAAAAGTCAGCGTCTAAATTGACGTTTTTGACGCAAACTGTTTAAATGCCGTCCTGCCGAACAACATCGCCCACGATGATGATGTGTTGAATGGTTATGGAGCACATGGCCACGAAGGAGCCTTAATCTCCGGTATTGGTAATTGGAGCTTGACAGATGGAATTTCATGAAGTTAAAAAGGTATTAAATTAAGACAGATCAGGGGTATTGTTTTTGTTCAAACAGGAGAGTTTAGTTACTATTTATGGTAAAAATATCAATGAGTGAAAGAATTTTTTTCTAACGGGGAATTAGCTTTGTTCAGTCTGTCCATGATAGAGGAGATAACTCCGACTGTCTTAAAAATATTTTGGCAACTTCCTTAAGTATCTGGAGGACTTCTGAGATGCCCTCCAATGAGCAGTTAGGGGAATCGGCATTTGAATATCTGTGAGTAGGGCAAGTTGGGCGTTGGATGTTTGGATTGCTATTGGGATTGTTGGTAGATTTATCAGCGGTGATATTAGCGTAGGTTATATTATTTTTTATTAAATTGCTGTGCAAGGGTTTTGGGGAGATCTTAGGTTTAGGGGAGTTTTACTAAGGAACATCTTGCATCCCATCCAGGATGCAATATGTCCTGTTTCTGAACAGTTAATACATGTCGGGGTTTCAGGTATGAGCATTTAAGGGTTTGGTGATCTTTACTGAATCTCAGGCACCTGGGTGTCATAAAGCAGTTATTGGAGCTGTGGCTGAAGCCCTTACAATTAAAGCATTGGATAGGTTGGGCTGTTCCTCTGTACTTTTAAACTGTAATTTTCATGTACAAACGTTCTTTCACATTATAGATCTGAGAGGCTGTTGCGTTATTTATGATTTCAATAAGAAATATCAGGTAAGATTGTTTATTTCTGAAGTTTTTTAGTTGGGAGATTTTATTAATGGTGATATCTTTTGCTTTAAGATCTTCAAGGATGTCAGAAATCTCGGTGTTTGTAGGTAGGCCTTTAATCATAACTTTTAGGGGTCAATCGTAATAAGGGGTGATTAAGTATCCTTCAATTTTGTTAGTTTTAATATAATCTGAAACTTTTTGGTGTTGATCAGGGGTATTCGTAAAATCTTTGTATGGTAATGACATCAATAGCCAACTTACCAATGTACGGATTTCTTTTAAAATTTAGGAGAAATCACTAGTTGACTTAATCATAATGGGTTCAATAGTCTTGGTATTTAGGCTGGGTCGTTAAGCGAGCTGAACTTATTTTGGGTAGCAATGCTATTGGAGGGAGAAGGCATAGCGTGTTTAGATCTAAGTTTCTTCTTAGGAGTTTGAAAAGGTAATTCGGCTGTATTCGGGGATGTCGGGAGTGGAGGAAATTCATCGTCAACAAATTCAGGATGGGGTGCCTTGTAATCTAGAGTAACGGCATGGGACAAGAGATTTGCGCTGTCCTTCTATCTTGACTAGCTCGAGGCTGTGAATATTCAATTGTTCCAGTAGAAGTGGAGCTTCTTCGTTAGAGACCGCATTGCGCGTTTTTTGCATAAAATCGTCGATTGCCTTGGTGAGATTTCGGCGGTCCTCATTTTGGACATCTTGTGAACTTCTTCCGCAAGGGTGAGTTGCTGACATCTTCCTTCATCATCTAGCTCACTGTAGCTCAGGGTTATCCATAACTTCCGGTATGGCCGGACTTGATTTGGCTGAAGCCATGATCAAGGAGGTTCTCAACTTGGTTGAAGTGAGTTAGTCTTGAGAAAGATTGTTTTTGCTCTTGTTTCAAGATACTTGTCACAGCGTAAAGGTCGCGATGCAGTGAAATGCCAGCTTTTGTTTGAATGTCGTCTATATGTGCAGGTCATCGTTTGGAAAAGGATTTATTCTTAAGGCCCGTTTAGCAGGAGCCACGATTACCAATACAGAACTCACTGGGTTCTCGAAAGCGGCGATTTCGGAAGGTGTTTGAAAGTTGGAAACAGAGCTCACAGTCCTTGTCCAAAAGAAGCAACTGGGTCTAAAACAGTTAATCAAGACCGTGATCGGCGTTGTCTCAGACGGATTGTACGGCAGAAAAGGGACTCCACAGTGCTGCAACTGACAGAAAACCTTTAACGAAGGCTTGTCACATTTCGCACACAGTGGTGGCGAGAGAGACGTAACTGGGCGTCTGAGGATTGGAAAAAAGTGATGTGGTCAGACGAATCACGCTACCCTTTGTTTTGAACCGACGGAAGGCGCAGTTTGGCGAAAACTCCATGAAGCCACCCATTTTGCCTTGTTCGCATAGTTGAATGATCTTGTGGGAATACCATGGATATGAGGCATGTTCTGCTGGTTTGGAACTGGTCCCCTGGTGTTTCTGGAAGGTCATGCAATACTTGAACACTCTGGTAGATCAAGTGCATCCTGCAATGTTACATTTTTACTCTGAAGGTGAAGGATCTTTCATGGACGATAATGCAACCATACATCGCGCGTGGAACGTTCGATTTTGGTTCATGGAACATCAAATCTGACTTCCAATAAAATATTTCCTGGCCGCCGCAAAGCCCGGATCTTAACCCTATAGAGAATGTTTGGTATATATTGGAAAGGCGCATCTCACAGCAATCTCCTCTGACATTAACCTTTAGAGGATCTTAAGGTCTGTGTATCCAATGCATGGTGTTCCCTGGACTTAAATGCACTTCAGAACCTTGAAGAACTTATTCCTAAACGCATACATACTGTTATCCGTGCAAAAGGAGGTCCAATAAAATATTGATCCCGGATTTCTAATTCATTGGCCAGTGTGTGTATCTCTGAACATCATATTTCCGAGTAGTGCTTTTCGCCCACAACACATATAATGACTGAATAATTGCATTTATTGGTTGAACGAATCCTAAGAAATATTCCATTGGTCATGGTTATGCATGCAATACTGCAGGTTGCTTAAAGGGGAATGTGTGTGTGAACCCCTCATGGGGTAAAGGTGCTTTTACCAATGCTCTTCAAAACAAGTGTCCTCTAAACCAAAGAAAACAAAATCAAACAAAATTGTCACACACACAACTTATTTGTCAGATCTGATCAAACGAAGAACTGAACTACACAAAGTTTTTAATTAGATCTGTATATCTCATGCCTCGAAAAAGGACTTCGAGTATCGAAAATGCACGGTAGACCTTTGAGAGAAAAGTTTCAGAAAGCATATTTAGTGGGCATACAGACAAATGGAATGTTGCAAAGGTTTAATTTCGAGTTATACCATATATACCAAGAATTAAACATAGTTAAATACATAAAAACCGAGAGAATGAAATGGGCTGGGCATATCATTCGAATGCCCGATGAAATGAGTACAAAATAAAATTTCTCGACATGCCAATTGAAATTAGGCTTAGTGGAAGACCAAAGCTTAGATGGATTGACCATGCAGACATGGGCTTTGGAATTTACAAAACAAACTGGAGAACTATTGCCAACAACAGGTCAAGAAAGAACAAAGCCATCGAGAGAGAAGGTTGACTCGAAGGTCGCACTGGACTTTCGAGTCAATGAAGAAGAATTTATTTTATTTATGAATTGAAAACAATAAACAGTTCAATCACGTCAATATGTTTGAACTGTTTATTGTTATGAAACAAACAAAATCATCATCCCCTAATTTATTAGATTTGTGAATTGAAAAGAACAAACAGTTCGAACATATTGAAATCAATGGATTCATACCACAATTATGTTTGAAAAATTATGCTCAACTTTTACTTTATTCATAATAGAAGTCCATAAATCATCAAACAAAAGAGACTGGAAGGAAACAACTGCAAAAGTACTTATCCCTCTCCAGTTGTTTAGATGTTATGTACCTCATTCATAGGCTCCAGTAAGTCTTTCCGTATGTGTATCGCCCACAAACACGCTATAAACATCCACCGTGACTTTCACATTTTACTCCCTAAACACTTATTAAGGGACTCCTAAAGAAAACCGACAACTGTACCTGTACGAAAACAGAGAACAAAGGCCAATGGCTATTATAAATCATTTTTCTACACTTTTCTGTTGATCACATTTTTGCTGCAACTGCTTCTTTTTGGCTTAATTTATGTTTCGTACCCTCTTTTGTCTGGATATTTTACTTGGGTTCTTTTCTGTGGACAAACGCTGTTCCCTTCATGAATAAAGTATGTAGCTGTAAAGGTACATGTCCCATGCAATGTAGTAGGTTCAAATAAGTGGACTGTATAATTAAAAAACTTATTTGCAAAATTCTATTTACCTTAACAGAGGTCGTGGCTCTAAAATAATGATTCCACGTGGAGCGCTTGTGTCCGTACAAAATTTGCGCTAAGGCATAAAGAACGACAAACAGCTTGTCGAAAAAGAATTCTTAACACGAATAGTTCTTACAATAATAACAGAACACAAATTCTATATATTTTTAAATGTTGCCACAACTTGCGTCTAAAGAATAAAAACAATTTAATTTCTTTTGAATCAAGTTGTAAGAGTATATTTGTAACTAAATAAGGTTAAGACCTCAAAAAAATCGGACTTACGAAGTTTAGATAGTAAATTTACGAATTGTCTTAAACCTCACTTTAGTTTTGAAATTTGACAATAGGTTCCAAGATGATAACGTAAGTTATAAAAAAATTATCAAAATGAACATTTTAGTTCTGTCACCACATTTATTTTATTATTACAATCTCAGAAATTTCTTGATAGCAAATTGAGTAACATCTCTTTGTGTTAATATAACTTTGCAAAATTTGTACCCCCCTTTCTAGAAATTCCTCAAATTTATTTTCCATTTTTCCATTCATTCCTGAAAAATTTGGATGTAATATGTTCGAGGACATTCGCACACACAAAGCTTTGAAATCATAAGATATCTCATTTGTTTATATGGTAAATGAAAAGGCCAGTCTCCATTTGTTGGGATACTTTCCCACAGTTGTTCTCGTCACCTGAGCGTGGTTCAAAATTATGTGTTGTCCTCGTATCTTTCAATTCGGGTTGGATCTAGGACCGTCGCCAATAGCTCGTGCTACGTTAATTAAAATACCTACCTACCCACAGTTGTTCAGGAGCAGCAATAAACATGAATGGGAAGTTTAAATACATAATAGACATTTCTAACTATTTTTCTATGTACTGTCTGATAAAAATTAAAAAGCGATGCTAATATTTAGGTTTAACAATTACTAATTTATCTGTATCTTTATTTATAACAATTTTGTTCTTTCAATTTCAATTTCAATGTTCATTATGCGTGGGTCTCATTGCGATGATTTATTGGTTGGTAGTTGAATTCACGTCGCAGTGGAGCAACATAACGAGCAATTGGTGACGGTCCGGAATCAATCCCGAAGGGAAAGAAACGAGGACAACACCTCGTTATTTTTAACCACGGTCAGATGACGAGGTCAACACCTGAGCTGGCATCCCACTCTCCAAACTTTCCACCACGACGTCAACGTGAGGCCTTTTGAGGTCACGACGGATTTAACGTGAACCAGCCTCCACTTACACGTCTGTCTTTGCTTGGATCGAGTTTATCACATTTGATTAAAAACGAATAATCTTGTGTTTTATCAAGAAGCGTGAAAGACAGTACAACTTCACCTTTCAACAAGTACTTCATGGTGGAAATAGATTCCGCTGCTATCATTATTACTGTATTGTAGGTTAATTTTGAAATGGTGACTAAGTTTACATAATACTCACCCCAACAGAATTTTAATTGTGGCTATATTCGATAGATGCAACCACTGGCTGACAAATTACCAATTACATGATGCCGTGAGAGTTGTATTAAGATCACTGGTGTTCTTCCGTATGTGTGGTGCACTGGGCGGTTGCAACTGTAGAGTGTCGTGTTTCCTTTAGAAGCAGGGTGTGAGGGGCAGTGTGAAGATTAGGCTGAGTGGTAACTAAGATGAAGCTTTGATAGGAATAAAAATAGGATGTATTGTATCCCCGCCATTAAATATTTGCTTTTTGGGGGGAGGGAGGCGCAATTTCCACTGTCTTTCGCACGTCTTGATAAATTGGTAACTGGTGGATGTGATTATAAAAATGCTCACTACCAAAAACGAGCCTGATACCAAATGCCTGATACAAAGCACAAATACCAAATGGTGCTCGAAACAATGGGCATACACTTTGATGGATGGTTTACGTTTGAAAAGTTAAACCCTATGTGAAGCTGTTATCACAGAGCTTCACATAGGGTTTACAACTTTTCAAACGTAAACCATCCATCAAAGTGTATGCCCATTGTTTCGAGCACCATTTGGTATTTGTGCTTTGTATCAGGCATTTGGTATCAGGCTCGTTTTTGGTAGTGAGCATTTTTATAATCACATCCACCAGTTACCAATTTATCAAGACGTGCGAAAGACAGTGGAAATTGCGCCTCCCTCCCCAAAAAAGCAAATATTTAATGGCGGGGATACAATACATTGCTATAACACTAGTCTTTAAAATCCATTTTTGTAGTGGTTGCTATGTTCATCACAATGTAGTATTGCAGAAACAACTCCAATATTAAAAAGCTTATCAAACATTATTCGAGCTTTTTAGAATTTCTGGATTTATTGTAGAATATGGAATAAAATCAATAAAATATCAATAATAAAATCAAACGTAAAAAATATTAACCGTAGTTGATTGACCAAATAATATATTCAGATTAAATGGTTTGTTCACTTGGCCGAGATTCAACCAAAGGCGAATGTGAATTCATTCTACTCCACTTCCCCAGTCTAATTGGTTGAGGGATGATTATTATGGCGTACCTCTATTCGAGAAATACAGTTTGAACAAATAGTTTTTAAATCTTCTTAAAAAGTGTGCACATCCCAATTGGAAATCTGGCTTTGAGCCATAAAAAACATCAACGAAACAAACCATTATAACACAACAAAAGAATGATAGTGTTTGTGGTTAAATAAAACCAGTGTGCTAAAAGAGTTGCACATTGTACATTAGATTATATCAATTTAGTTTTTTACACAATCTATCCTCTATCATATTTAACTCAAAATTACTATTAGAATTCGAGTTTATGAAACGATTTTGCGTAATTACCGAGATAGTTGAAAGAGCCCAAATCCCATCTATAATAAGAAATCTTTTTTACTAGATTTATTACTGCATTTAATAAGAATATGAAGTGAAAATGAAGAGTTATGAAAAATATGAAGAGTCAAATGTTGCACGAAGTGACCATGAACTGTCACCTTAGAACGTGACATTCGATGCGCAGTCAAAAAAGGGTTATTTAGCTGTTCATCTTTAATTTGTTTTTTAAAAGGTACTCGTGACATTGATTATATAATTATTTTCTTTTCGAAGCACGAATTAATGCAAAGAAAAACAAATTGAAGAGCTCAAATTTAAGAAAATACTACACATGAAGGCTGACTGAAATTATAGCGGAAATAAACACGATTCCGGTTTTATAAGAAAGAATTAAAAGTTCACAAGTATAACTTTTTCTTTTTCTACTCATTTTATAAGTTTCGGATTCTATTTACGACGCGTTCTTAATGGGTTGCAACACTCTTGGAAATCCACCTGCATTTTATTGTAGTACTGTTCCAATAGGTTGAGTAATGGTTATAAACCTTGAAAAAGGGGATTGTAAGAGATGGCAGGTTTTATGTGCTAAACACGAACTCGTGTCGCTTGTTATCAGTTGAAATTTTTTTAATGAAACGATTTCTAAATTGAATTAATATGTAAATTCTAAACGAAGTACATTGTTTCCCTTTTTTCTAATGTCATCGAACTTAAATATTAGTGACAGCAAAATGTGTGCGATAAACTCGTAATGGAATTCGTGTCTGGATTACGATTCGCAATAGAATTTAGGTTTTCCAAATACGCGAAAGAATATAAAAATTGTCTTACTTTACTTGAAACGGCAACTTAATTAACTAAGAGTTGTTGAATAGCTAAACTACGTTTCTAAATGGAATTTTATGTTTAAAGGATTGAACTTCCGTTACAATGATAGCCATTCTTTAAATTAGTTTCTACTGAGAAACCATAATTAAAAAAGAATCTAGTTTCGTATTTGTGCAATGTGAATATGATTTTCGAAAGTTACATGCACAATTAATGGAGCAAAGAATACAAAAATAATTTTAAATGTTATTATATTATCAAATAAGTCATGGTTAAAGATATTAAATACCCACAAGAGCATAGAAAAATTGAATGCATGGAAATTTTTCAAGGGTTTTAGTAAGTCGTTTGTTAAATGTTTATTGATTGATATTAAAGATAAAACGTTTGTGTGCAACAAAATGTTTTAATATGTGGTAACATATGTTCTTCATTTAAGTAATTTTATGAAACACAAAGTTTCATAAATTTACTTAAATGGTGAACAAAACACAATTCTGTTATTAATTAACTGACATTTAATTCGGTTGGGTCTTCTTACGTTACTGAATGTTAAATGTTAAAACCCAAATTTATAAACAAAAGGATTTGCAAGTATTTCAATAATTATAAATAAAATTATTTTCAATGGTTCTCGAGAGTTTTTTTCATCAGAGCAATTATAGAAAATATTGAACGGATTAATGTGTTTAATATTTAGTTTCAAATGCTAATAAAGAAATTATTTTTTGAAAGATGCTAAATAAATTAGAGTAAATCACAAATCATTTTTCAAAAGCAATGTCCAATTGAAAAATGTTCTTTTATATTAATCCTTTGAGTGGCTTTCCAATACAGGAGAATTATAAAGATGTTTCAGTCTTCATTTATATGAAAATCGGAACCTTCGCTTTCTACCACGAATATATTTTCACTAAGACTCTGAATGTTCAATGATCTTGAAACAACAAATTTTCATTTGCTTTCCAATACAAATACTTTTATTTTTAATTTTTAGTGTAGCATACAGTTTTTCATCTCAAAATAATCTCTAAAGGAATAAAAGGGAGGTGAACTAGCTTAACTTCTTAAACTCTTTTAAGTAAATCAATTTAAATACTTGTGTGAATTTGATTTTTTCTTTTCATTAATATCACTCTTCAAAAATGCAATATGTTCTCTGTTAATATTTCCGTTGAGGAAAATGATTAATTAATTAATTTCAGAATGCCTGTTCCTCCATTCTTTAGGATTTAACTAAATAATTTGAATCCGTGAATTTATTTCTTCTATGGCCTTTTTTGTATTTATAATTCTTAAATATATTTCTTTCGCGCGCATATATCCAAATAATACTCTGTGTTTTATTTATTTTAACAAATAAAGGAATTTCTTAAACAAACTCATATCTTTAAAATTTGATTTGTTTTAAATTTAAGGGGCAATCATACTTTAACATATCTTTATTTTATCAGTAATATTTAATTCAATATAATGTAACGTAATATCAGTCAAAAACTATCAAGGAAAACGCTATTAATTCAATGGGATACTTTACTACCCATCATTCCATTGAAAATATCCTTATTATTTTTGTCGTATGATGGGTATATTAATAGTCCTTCAAAAAATATTACTGACCTTTAAATTAATTTTGAAGTTATTTTGAGTAGTCTATCTAAGAATAATCAGTACAGATCAATAGAATCGAGAAGTTTAATTTTTTGGTCAACAATTTTCTTTTAGTCCACCAAAACAAATGTTTTTAAGCAAATAATTTTTAAATATGACTTCTTCATTGGAACTGATAGAATTTAAATCCAAGTCATTGAATTTGTATAAAAGAAACGTTTGCTGTCGAATAATTTCAAGAGCACAGCAATGCGTTCACAGTAGGTGTTTGAGATATTTTAAAAATTTTATTCATATTCCTTTCAGTTGAACAAAAGCACCAGATTCCATTGTCGAAGCTGTGATGATCAAGTACTATTCATTTATTTTTTCCGCTGCTGAGCTCGTGTAACGCGCTCGAGACAAACCTTGTTTGCACAGTTGCTGGAGCTTCTTTTGAAATAGCAGCAGTGTACAATATCCGAAACGCTGTTATGCAGTTAGCAACATATCGCTGCGACAGACAGACAAAAGCGTTTTTTTCCACTGGATGTCCATGCCTTTGCCTGACAGCATTCGTTTTTTTCAGGGCGAGAAGAAACACGCCATGCCCATGTTTAAATCGAAATCCTTGATCAGACTGCATGACGTCAGGTAAGTTTTTTTTGTTTTCATTGAAATTTATGTGCGCAAGTATAACGAAAAGACGGAAAGGTGTTGGAATTTTCGCTTTATTTTGTAACCCAGAGTAAATGCGTTGTGTCGGAACCCGAACAGCAGAAAGTATTTCCGTTCGGAAATGAAGCCGGACTGATATTCTGATGGCTCGAGATCATTCGGTTGAACTCATTATATAAGTATATGGAAATGATTTCTTTTATACCTGTTAGAAATTTCAGATCAGTAGAAGTTTTTCTCTTCGCGCTTTTCCATTTCATCCGCCTAAATAACTGTTTGCCCTTTTCATTGAGCAACTATTAACCCTTCCATCCACGGCATGTAGTATAAAATCAGATCAGGCTTCAGTTAGTGCTCAATCAGATTCTGTGAAGTAGCGAAAAATAATCTTGAGTTGCCCATTTGTGTTCTATCATATTGGTTATTTATACGCATGAGAATGAAATTCGTAGCTAGTTTATGTGTTCAACCAAGTCTCTTTTGCCACTTGTTGGCTTACCTAAAACCAGCCACCTTTATTTACAATCTTATCATAGACCATATGTTAAACCACTTGTTGCATTGGGTCTTCTTTTATCAGCTTAATTATATGAGCGCAATGGATTAATTTGTAATTTTTGTGCATTAAAAATACTTTTAAACCTCTGAGCGTCACAAGATTTCTGAATAATATACAATCACCTTTACCCCAATTCACAGATAATCATTAAACAACTACATCTATTGATTATTTAGTCACATCTGTGGTCAACCACATCTATTGAATGAAAGAATAATAGAAATAGTTCTATTGGTTGAGAAGTTTAAAACTGGTTAGAAGTCATGCAGTGGAAACTACAGACTGCATTGTGTAATAATACTTGCATGATCTACAGAAGGTAAAAATTAATATTTAAACTCTTTGGATATCATGAGGTTTCCAAGTAGTTTTGCGTTTACTTCACAACACACATAATGAATAAATAACCACGTCTAAAGGGTGAAAGAATCATAGGAAAGATTCTGTTGGTCAAGGAGGTCAAAACTGATTAGAAGTTCAGTAGGGAAAACTGAAGTTTGCAGAACGAATATATGCGCATACACCGTTCTAAGGGTTAAAAATATTTGTTTTTCCCTGTAAAAAATCTTAAATTTGTCTCTCACTTGACCCATTTAGAAATTCGAAAACATTTCCAATACGGTTCAAAGATAGCATCGTTATCACAGCTTCCGATACATGAATCTTAATTTTTGGCCATTTTCACCTAAATAAATTTTCTAGACTTATTAGATGTTTCATACTGCATCAAATACACGATCTCTGATTCATAATCAAAACAAAAATAAAATAAACATAAATTGACACCTATCTTTTCAATGTAAGAATTTTTTATTTAGAAGCAAAACTTTTTAAACGCGCTTTTCTGAAGCCTCCTCGACTCCCTTTAGAAATTCTAAATTCGCAAACATTTTTCAATATGTTTGAAAAGTTACATCAATTACACTATGCCGAAGACACGAATATATAATTTTGGCTGTTTTAACAGAAATGCATTTCCTAGATTTATTTGATGCTTTTTGTTGGCCAGGGATTCTTTGCTTCCTAACTAAAATAACATAAATCGATACCCATACTTTCAAAGCAACAAATTTTTTATATAGCAGTACGTATTATTCACGAAACAATGGTTTTTCATTCATGCCTTTGGCGTTGTGCCGACGTATGTGGTATTGATATATCGTTACTTGTTTCTAATGTGTTTTACTATGCTCTCTCTGTATGAAAGTAATTCCAGATAATTGATTATCTATAAAGTACTATTTTGTTGAGCAAAGATAAAATCAACAGAACGCCCGTCAAATACGGAATGGATAATAATATATGTACTCTTCGTTTTCATTAATGTTTATTTTCAAAACCCAGGCAATGTATCTCAATTTCTTATAAATGTATCTTCTTCAGTCAAAAGACTATCATTAGTTTAAAAAATAAATACTATTCTCTAACAAGAATGTCCCACGCCAAATTTATCAAATGTAGGAGGCCCATTTTCTCTGTCATAAAGACAATTATTTTTTAATTTATTCGAATCTGTCTAATCTTGGCAATTAGATTTTATGAACTGTAGATAAGTCTACGTGCACTCCATAATTTATAAATTTCAAATTTTTAAAAATGTGCTGCTGTCCTAAAGCTGAAGGAAGAAACACGATCTTGAATTCTGTTTGACAGTTATGGTGAGAGGGGTAAAAAATGTGAAAGGTTTTTGTGGTTGTAATGTACATTACGTTTTCATTCTTTTGAAAGTTACACATGTTTTCATAGTGTTTTATAAATAGTTGAACAGCTGGGAAAAAATTGAACCGCATCTCCTTTAATCGTGCGCCGTTCATATTAGAGCATATCTAAAGGTACTGTTTAATATAGAATAACATCTTCTATAAATTGATACGCATATATTTGTATGGAGCATCCGTATTCGTGTTCGCGATTTGAAGTTCCAATTTGCTTTCATGTTCGTATTTATCATATGCGCAACTTTCTCGCGCAAATTTGATTTCTAACTTCAACCGGAATGGATATTCTGATCTGAAAAACGATAAAGTTGTCAGTATAGAATCGTCAGTTCAACAGTTGGTGCCATGTAACGTGATTGTATGTTTTATCCTTAAATGCAGTTTTAATTCCAATGCACTTTTATTTATACATGCACAATTTAGCAATACAGTCCAATTACGAACTTTGAAAAGACACTTGGGTCCTTGAATAGTATAGACGGAAACAGGGGTTGTCTTCAAAACAAATTGTGCGTAAGACATTTTCCAATGAAAACATTCATTTAGATACTAAATACAGAATTTATATCAAAATTGAACTTCCGATATCAAGTTCGAAGTCATTTGGTCCATATATGTCTCGATTACGAGCCCGTAATGTTTGTAACACCTAATGTTAAATTATCTTCTCAGACTTTTATTCATAAATTCCTAAATCATATTCCTATCACACTGAATTTTTTTATTATGTTACTATTAAGGAACCCAAATAAAATCTGCGTATCGTTTCTTTTCTAAGTTACTTTTTAATGTGCCCTATGAATTATGAAATTAATATTCGAAATAATTATGATAATATTCGAAATAATTATAATAGCAATCTTCATGGAAATCGGTTCCGAATGACTTTTTATGACTGCGAAATTTTATCTTTCCTGACGGATGTTTTTTACTATAACAAATTTAATAATCGCTATTTTCATTCATTTTTGGCAAAAGAAATTGCTAAAGTCATCTAGAGAGCTGAAATTTCGTTTTGTAGTATAAGAAGTCTTTCTGAATCTATTGCCATGTTTGCCCATCTATAAGAATTTCTTTCATCTTGTAGACAAAACAAAGAAAAATATGGACAAGGTCTAAATGAAACAAATGCTTCAGATCTTGGAATAAAACTTGCCATAGTATGTTGGATACATTTACTCTCAATTTTGTTATCCTAAAAATATTCAATTTCATATCTTAGACCTTCCACTTCAAAACGGAACATTGCAACTAGAAATCCAGGCTCTATATCAAGAGTTTAATAGTAATTATAATTAAAAGATTGGGCTCTTATAGCCACAATTGCTGCAAAAATGCACGTACTTTTATAGAAAGTATTAATGTCAAGAATAGATAATCATTTATAAAATATATTCCTAACGTAAAAAGCATTTTCTCTACAAAAACATGTGCTCTACATAAAGCCAGAAAAGATCCTATTATGGAACAAAATTCGAACATCGTTGTTTCAGGCACTAAATCTGTGTTTGTTAAAACGAGCATTTCCACTAAATCTACTAAACTACTCCAAATCCACGAAGCTCTCCAAAAAGCAAGTTGAACAGCGGGAGATTTCTCTTGCATGGACTCAAGGGAATGTGGGTATTGAAAAGTAGATTGATTGGTTGACTGGTTTTGGGATTTTATGGCGCAAGGGCCATATTTGGCCACACACACACACAATTGAAAAGTAAAAACTAAAAGAAACTCGCTTCCTCTGAGTGTGTTTTTCTCTAACAATGTTCAAATTCGTAAAATTCAAAACACGTGTTAAAATGACACGATAAACCCAATTATAGCAATGTTTCAAGTACCGATACAAAAAGCTTTTAAAAATTGAGAAAGAAACACAGTATATATACAAGTATCAGAGTTAATGAGACTCTGCAATCGGTAACACTTTTAACTAGTATCTCGGCCAATGACATCTTTATGAATTCAAAGAACATCCACGCCAAGTCTAAATTACTTGAATAACAGCTTCAAGCATAAGGAACGGCTGAATCCTAGCGGGAAGAATAGGAAGTGGGATACATGGGAGCACATAAGTCATTTCATTGCGGTTTCGAAGATTGGAGTCGATGTTTCTTTTGGGAGTTCAGTTTCCTTGATGAGCACTATGTCAGAGCAACACGATAATGAGCTGGAAGATGCTGAGGATTCGAGGTGAGCATAATTCATTTGAGTGTGATTGCAAATTTTGATTATACGTGTTTGTAAACTTGTGAGTTACGTATTCAGGGCCCCCACATAAGAGGGAGATCATCGGGGCACAAGGCCTAAGAGAGACACCGAGAAATGCAAAATGTTTTTGTACTGTTGTGTGCAATCTGTTTTCTAGGTTCGAAATGGCTCAAATCTTATCTCTCCATAACAATAAAGGTGTTCAACAAATCGTTGAAAAAGTAGGCAGTTAATTGAAGTCGCACTGGAGCAACACAACGGGCTATTGGAGATGGTCCGGAATCAATCTCGAAGCGAAAGATCCAAGGACAACGCCTCGAAATTTTGAACCCCAATCAGATAACGAGAACACCTGAGCTATTATCGAAAAGAAAGAGACAAATATACATGTGCATAAGTTTAGCATTGAGTACTTGGGATCCATTTATTTCATTTATTTTTATCATCTAAACTGATATTGGGTTTTATCAGCCCCATCTGTATTCCGGGCCCCAGTATCAAGTTGAATGATGGGTGCCAGTTTAAATGAAGGGCCCCTTACCTAAAAATATGTGTTCCAAGTACTCAATGTTCAGCTTACACAAATGCATAAATTTTTCTCTTCTTTGATTGTTGTACATCTTTTTTGTAGTAAACACAATGAAAAGATTTGTGCCTTTTATAATTAAGAAAACACACTGCACATTACAATATAAAAACTAATTTTTTCCGGGGAATCTTAGACCTTACTTCCTGGTACCATGGTACTGGCGATACATCCCACCATATGGTGGTGTAGCATCTCCATGGTTTCCCCTACTTCGGGGGCCTGTTCCCCGAATTCCGAAATTCTTCCCTACCATGAACCTCCTGACCGGAAGTGTCTGGAGGGTTTCTGACCAGATGGAGTTAAAGGGTGGTCTCCAACTGTCCCCTTTTAGATAAGCTCCCTCTTCATTTAACGAGTAAAAGGAGCCGTGACCGAGATTTCTGACCCCTCTACATGGAGAACCTTTGAAGTTTTGAAAGTGAGCGGACGCAGAGATTATCTACTCCCATGGAATTACGGTACTGAAACCACTTTATCTTAATTTTCATTTGTGTCTCGAATTCTGCCATGAGTTGTTTAACCTATGTAAAATACTGTAAAATTAATTTTATTAAATGTGTTGTTCATTTCAAAGCTGTTTCTATGCCCTACATAATCTCGCCACAACTTAAATTCATTTCACGACGTTACAAGGGCCTTGGGTTTCAAGTTAGCTTACAAGTGGCAAAAGCGACCCGTCCCATCATGTGTTTCATCGTTAGTCATGGGTGCTAGATTATCTCACAAGCGGCAAAACTGCAAGTTCGGTTGCAAAGTCATTATAGGTACTCTAAATTGTTAATCGTAACCCCAATTAGGTTTACAATGAATACAAAATACATTGGGATAAGTACAAGCTGGAAATGACCCGCTCTGATGTAGGCGGGGAAACATTTGTTACCATACAACATATCCTTAACGGAATAGGTTATACGTAACACCTATATCATATAAGCTTAGAGCTCCCTTGTCAGCAGGTCATTAGGTTTATCGTTCTACGGTCATTTATTTGACTACAGGAGGGCTAATTAGACAGAGACCTACGGCTTATAGTGGATCTCTTGTTAGCAGGAGAGGAATAACTTGTCACTGGTCACAGAAAATTGATCTGACCTCTCAGTAATGTTTCTCTATATATAAAACGAGAATTCGATCAAATTTATCGAAAGTGACCCCAGAACAAAAAGTATAATTTTTTCACATGTGTGTTAAACTTTTTACTTTTTATATTTGGTACAGCTGTAGTCTCTGCCGCGCGCGGTGGCAACAACTCTTGGCGCGGCTTTTGGCGTAGTTATAAGTGACTCATGCCGGGTGATGGTAACCCATTTTTTTCTCGAATTTTCTCCTGGTTAGGGTTAACCTGTTTTTAGGCTAACTTACGGGACTGAGGGAGTAGTTAATCGTTTTTTTTTTTGTTACGAGTTGTGTCGCGATAAAGAGCTTTTTTTAACTTTTTTAAAGGAATCGGGATTAATTAAATCTAAAGTTTCTTGCGATAAATGTTAACGGGGATATGACTTTTTCAGTTAGGGTTACCCTCACCGGCATGAGTCGCTTATAACTACGCCAAAAGTCCAAATATTTAATCAATATTTGCAGTGTTTTTCTAGTCAAAATGTTGTTTAATTCAGATTTACATAATTCATCCGTACGTATGCAGTATATATTCAATGTTGGAAGATTTCCGTGGCGACATAAAAAAGTGCGCCAAACACGGCGCCAAAAAAAACGCGTTGCCACCGCGCGCGGCAGAGACTACAGCTGTACCTTATATTTTACTAATTTATCATGGCTGGTCTTTGAAAGGTTATTCTACATCGTTGAATGTGAGCATTATTTTGAATTTAACGTTTATTAAGGCTCGAGTATTTATTTTTGTACTTAATGAAGATGCCAATAGCCCAGAAGCATACATATTTTATTACTTTTCTAAGGTGATTTGTTTCGTTTTTGGAAACATTACTTATTTTGTACTGGCAACTACAGCAGGGATTCAAATACACTTGTGTTGATTTATGAACGCCACGTGACTTTTCGATGTTTTTCTAAAGAAACGAAGTAATTTACTCTCTCTCTCTCGACATTTTTATCTTCCGAATTAACTGTAATTTACTGAGAGGAATGAGTATGAGTGTTTTTTGTTGTTGAAAATTGCAATACATAGATTATCTAAACCGGTGATTTTTATTCGGGGGAAGAATTAGAATTTCGGAGCTAATAAAGGAGCTAAGGAGAAAAGGTTTCAATTGCTCCAGGGGATTTCATCTTCTCAGTTTCTGTGCATTAATTATTGGTGAAGGAATTATGATACTAAGATCAAAGTAACATACGTTTGGAAGATAAGAATCACATGAAATGGGAGATACTTGAAATTTCGGAAAGAAAATTACAATTGATAGAGAAATCGTCCCAACAACGTCTCCTAATTTTAAGTGTTAATAAATCAGCTTTTTACCTGTTTTTCAGTTTTATTGTGACATATATTAGGTATTTGTTTTCGGTTGTTGTGGTGGATTTTATGGCGCAAGAATCATACTTGGTCATACACACTCAATGAACGTTTACTGATACTTTACAGATAAATACACACAGGGTAAGGAACAGAAATCGAATATGCATCGCCTACAACACGCAGGTTGCTAGCACAGATGGTAAACCACTGAGCTATGTGTTTGATTTCGAAAAAAACATTGTTTATAGTTTCACTAACCCTAAAAGCTTTTTTACCCACGTGACGGCTTGCCATTAAAGGGCGTAAGGGCAGATAGGTAGTTGAATTTACGTCGCACTGGAGCAACACAACGGGCTATTGGCAACGGTCCGGGTTCAATCCTGAAGGGAAAGATCCGAGGGCAGCACCTCGTTATTTTGAACCTCGGTCAACACTTGGATTGGCACACCACTGTTCAAACCTCCACACCACGTGAACGTGAGGACATTTGAGGTCACGACAGATTTAACGAGCACCAGCCCCACGTACACGACGGTCCTTGGCTGCAACGAATCTCGAACTCGTAATCCTCCGATCGCTAATCCGCGACGCGACCAACTGGGTTACCGCTGGTCCAAAAGGGCTCCAGACCAGTCATGGCGTGGTCGGTGCCCTAACCATTTGTACATTCCTCTCTTATATTTCGAAGGAGGCAGGATCCCAACCTCAAAAACATTCTTTTGGAGGGGCGATCTGCGATCATTCGATCTCTGCACCAATGGTACGAAACAAGTTCCTCTTAGCACAAACACAATGAACTCAAATATAAATCATTCCCTTTAAAACCTAAGAAGCAAACGATTTCTGAATCCAATGTCCAATCCAGGAGACGGAAAGGAAAGAACACCAAAAGTCGTATGATATAAGCAAATTTATACCCATTCGAGAAACCGTACCGATTACTTCATTTCTCGTTTTTAGTTTTCCCCTTCCAAAATATTTTATGTTCGTATGATACAGCTGAATTTGAGTCAGCTGCGTATTGCGTGGATTTGGCTGTCGGCCAGCGCGTCTGTCATATGTAAACAACGTGTGCAGGAACTGTCAAGAATGCCGACGGGCATCTGCTTTAGAACTGCGGGTACAGATCGAAAAGAAATATCCGTGAACCACAACGAAGATATAAAAAGAAATTAAGATCTATTTGTGTGTGTGAATAATGGATGAGAGAAATTCGATACTGATTGGTGAGATTTCTACTGCTTTCGTAAATAACATCTATTGCGAGATGGATGAGTGATAAATTAATAGCTGCTCTTGTGAATTAAGCATTCGTGATATCTCTGATATAGTATATCCGTCGTCATATTATGACGACAGATTATTTTTATCTGAGTGATTTTGTGCCCCTAAAATGCGTTGTAACAGTGGCTTAGTCAAAGCTGGGACTTTGTTGTGGCCCAAACGTCCGGAAAGTGTTCATTTTTCATTTTTAAATCTCTGCGAATTTAATGCATGAATACTTTTAATAATTGAAAAAACATGAAGTTTTTAAAATTAATCATTCATTTTGAAACAGGAGAGTTCCACGATGTTTGTTCCTCAAATACGTTGTAGTGGCGCTGTCAGATCGCTATGTGGCCGAAGCGTCCCGAAACTTCCGTTTTTTATTTTTAAACATCTGGAAATTTAATGCATGGATACTTAATGTTATTAAAACAAATCATTGCGAAGTAAGAAAGTACCAAGGTTGTGAAATTGTTTTTCTTCACTGATATATAACCATCGCTCTCAAACATACATAAATCTATCAGCCTTTAAAATTGACAGAAAATAAGTGAATTCCGAGAAACGATATCTAGAGAAACTGAATGTTCTTCCAAAGAAATTATGATCTATTTGAATAATGAAAGAGAAATTACATACTAATTGGAGAGATTTCTACTTTCTAAATAACATCTGAGATGGATAAGTGATAAATTAATAGCCATTCTTGCGGATTAAACATTCGTAATAACTGATTATTTTATTTTTTATCCGAGATTATTTTTTATCCTTAGCAGGTTCCTAAAATACTTTGTAACAGTGGAGTTGTCAACGCATGTGGCCAAAGGATCCCGAAAGTGTTCCGTCTTTGTTTTTAA
This sequence comes from Meta bourneti, assembly GCA_933210815.1. Classification (NCBI taxonomy): domain Eukaryota; kingdom Metazoa; phylum Arthropoda; class Arachnida; order Araneae; family Tetragnathidae; genus Meta; species Meta bourneti. The sequence goes on along the minus strand of OW119926.1, from coordinate 25,926,535 downwards.
ATCTCTACAAATTTAATGCATGGGAACTTTATATTCTTAAAACAAATAATATGAAGTTTGTTAAATTAATCATTCATTGCGAAATAAGAAAGTACCACGAAGATTAATTTTCTTCATCAGACTTTAAAAAAGTGACAGAAGAATAAGTGAATTCTGAGAAACAAGATATCTAGTAAGAGGTTGCTGAAAGTTCTTCCAAAGAAATTAAGATAAATTTGTATAGTGGTGAGAAATTCGGTACTGATTGGAGAGATTTCTATTGCTTTCGAAATAACATCTATTAAGATGGATAAGTGATAAATTAATAGCCATTCTTGCGGATTACGTTGTAACAGTGGCTTAGACAAAGCCTGATTAGATTAGCAAAACTGAAATTTGTGGCTCATGGTGATAAGCAGTTGAAAAATTATGTCTTTTATTATGAAAACATATTTTGCTGTGCCTAATGGTACCAGAAAGTGTTATTTTTTTTAATTTATGGGTTAAGAATTTTTTATTCAGATATTAGAAAGTAAATTTGAGGCCATGCCACATTTAACTGGCACCTAAGAGTTAAGAATAGCTGTCAAAATATATGAAATCAATAAGTTAAAAACAATAAAACACTGCATCATTTTTAACAGAAACAGCTAAGCTGAGAGCCTTCTAATATCATCAGGTGACGACAAATATGTAAAATGTTCCTCAACTAATAAATGCAGCCCACTCAAATGCACCCCAAGTGTGCTATTCAATTTCCCAACAATTCATGTGGGAGGAACTGTCAATGTTGATCGGTAACTCAATATTTAACAAAGACGACAGGTTTAACAATGCAGAAGAGAATACGGACGATAATGCTCGTCCTTAAACGGCTTAGTTGGTGGATGACAGGGCCTTTGTTCCCTTATAAGTATTTCGCACAGTGAAGTAATCGTATGGCAATGCAATCAGGCTGAGTGCTAAATGAGCAACAAAATGATACTTAGGGGACATTTGTTTATATAGCTTAGTTTTTGAAAAGTATGTACTCGAAACATAATTTCAGTAAGCTTTCTCCAGTTTCGTTTTAGATAATTATTGAATTGTTTGGTGAATATATTTTCAGTAATACATTAATATATTACTAAAATATTCGTCAGTTTGGATTTTTCATTAGATGTATGAAAGCATACGAATAATCCAAGGTTTTTGCCCCCAGTTAACATTTACTTTATTTTAACTGGCTTATTTTCTTTTTTAATTAATTCTGTACTTTGGTAATAAAAGGGTCATACCCATTTTCCAAGTTTTAGATAACACCTGACTTAGTAATTGTTATTATTTTTTAATTTTTAATACAGCGTACAAAAAATACTTTCCAACATTTTGACTCTCACAATGTGTTGACAGGAGCACATTGGCACTTTTTCAAAAAAAACTTTCATTACCATGAAGTGATTTGTGAAAATTTCTCCAAATAATCGAATTTGGATATTGGCCCATTACAATAGAATTAATGAAGATACATTACAATAGTAGATACATTACAATAGAATTCTTTACCTCGCCAAATTCTATCTACCATTTTCCTCCTTTTAACATAATTGGGTGTGAAACTATTGTGGGAAAAACATAACTTTGCAACAATATATTTGTACTTGATCCCTATAGAATTAACGCAGCTCGTACGTTGTTGGACTTTTACGAGTAAAACCCCAACAACCTACAACTATAGAATATTTAAATTTTGCGAGGGTCCCCTTGGACACAATTATGCATATCTTTATTCAAAGAAACCCATCTTCCATGACTGCATTAATTCCTTTACCATAATATGGATTTCCAACATCCGTTAATATCAGTTCAATTATCTCTTTCTAGATCTTGCAACTCTTTCTTTTCGTTATTATTTCATTCGTATTTCACCTTTTTAATGAAATCTAACGATGAATCAAGCGTCAAGGTTATTCCGTTGGCATTTTACTACGATTACGGTGTTTCCAATCTGTTATTAGCTTAGGTATTGACGTACTCATTGAACCGTGGTTAAAAATTACGAGGCGCTGTCTTCGAATCTTTACCTTTTGGATTGATCGCGGACCGTCGCCAATAGCCTGTTGTGTTTGTTGTTCCAGTGCGATGTAAATTCAACTACCTACCCCATAAGATCAATGGTCAGGTTATGTGGGATCTTGAATTAATAATTGATGAATAAATCGAATCCGACAAGTACTCGTGCTACTTTAAAGTTTATAGAAGGAATTGGGTAGTTGTAAGTCCGTTGTTGTAAATCCCGGACACATTTTCATTTGTACGAGTTAAGCATTGAATACTTAGAATATATATCTATATATTTAAGTAAATTTTTTATTTCAGGAGGGTATCAACTAACTTGTTTATGTGGGGTTTTGAATTAATAATTGATGAATTGATTTAATAATAATTCAATAAATTAAATCCGACAAGTACTTGGACTACATTAAAGCTTATAGATGGAATTAGGTACTCTTGTTAGACCCTGACCCTAGTAGTTTTCCCAAATTGGCTACTGCACCTGGGGCAATCCACTGTCGCACACAGATTTTAGTCAAGAAAATGGCTATATGTATTTTGCTATTCTTTATTAATCGAAAAAACCTTTTGCAAGTTGAACCATCTTCACTTCACCTTCATTTCTTTCTTTCTCGCCTTCAACAAAGCATATCCCAAATTTTTTGGTTTATCAGTCATTTTTTTTCTATGAGAGGGATTTTCAATCTAAACAAACAAACCAAGATGGAAAATAAATTTTACTTCTGCTACCCAAATGCTCTGTCATAATACATAATGAGGTTACCTTAAAATGCTGTTTTTCGCCGTTTCGGAGACGGTTGGTGTATCATAATTGGCGTTGGCAGATCAACTACCATATATCGATTCGGAATTCATTCTTTGGAATTTTTATTGATGGAATTCTAAAATAGTATTCGAAAAACAAGCCAACTTACGTCACGTCCAGAATACGTATTGGAACACAATTGCCGCAGAAAATCCTGCAACCATTTACATTTAACTTGACATAAAATGCAAAAGAGCTAGTATGAAGCTGTCACGTATGAGATATTTCTCAATGTGATCAAAAATTCCCATACTTTACGGTTTCATATTAGCTCTTTTAATATAGGAAAAATGATTGATATACCCAAAACTTGTTGAACTTGACGTGAAGATAGTTTTAAGTTCAAAAAATTTTGGTAAATAAAGAAAGACAAATTATACAACCATTTTCACACATAACTAAGATCTGTGTGCGATTGTTCCACACGTGACGGTGGAACTACGATTCGCGCCAACTACGCCCAACTACGATTCGCGAGTTTTGTAATGCTCATTTGTTTCACTCTAATTCTAATTCATTCATTCAAGCTTTGAATAAGAAAATTAATTGTATATAAAAGTTATTGCTCAAGGGGAATTACGAAGAGATTACTTATTCTTATGGAACCTAATGAAATAGGATCAAATACCAGGAAGAGAAATGTTCTATCTCTGACACTCAGATGTAAAATTAGACTCAAGAAGTTAACAATAGTTGAAAACGAAACGGTTACAAGTGACAAAAACAGAGTACCGAAACACTCTGAAAACAAGATAGTAAGTTTACAGTCGAACATGAAAAACAAGCTCTTCAAGTGATCATCAAATTGAAGGTCATACCTTCCCACGTCTAATAAACAAAGTCTTCTCATGCGTGCTGTCTCTTAACAGGACACGGAATAGGACATCTGAGAAGAAACGAGTGACAGACATTTCTTACTGGGCCTTGTGATACTGGTGTAACGGCTGTTTTCTTTGTAAATAGAACAGTAAGTTGTGAAATCTTTGGGGTTCTTTTTTTTACTTGATACTATAGACCCACCAAAATTAAAAAATAAATGACCTCATGATGAATATTTCTAAACGAAAATTTGTGCAATTTTTGAGATTAAAAGTCACATTGGAATTTATGGAAATGAAGTTACTGGTGAAGAAGTCAAAGAATTATTAAAAAAAAGATTCATCAATAAAATTAACTTCCAGACTTAAAACATAAATAGAAAAAAATTGAACTTTTAATGGTAAAATCGCTGGAACAATATTGAGAAAGGAAGGTATATTTCTTCCGTGTCAGGGCAAAAGGAGTAGTCTGACTTTGATGGGTCCAAAGGTGCAAGTGCATCATTAACTTAAAAAAATATATAATATGTTTGAAATCGAAACTACCTGAGTCTACGAATCTAAATTACAATTATTTGTATCTTGGCATGCTCCTTTTTCTTCCTGAATATTTCTGAGAACGAAATATTCAACTTAAGATTCTGAAGTAGTCATTTTGACTTAACCCCTTATGCCTTGAAACGAAGATGTACGATCTCATCCCAAAAATCAAAGGAAAATGTTAACAGATTTCCACAAAAACCTAATAGCACCACATAGAGCTTTTGGAACTCATTCTAAATATTGTGGTGAACCAGAACATCGAATCTAGAATGCACACGCTCGAATACTTCTGCGCATATCTATTTTGTATTAATCGCGAGCTGATCTTGTTCCGAATCAGATCAGACATATAGATGTCAGATGTTGACAACTAGCGTTCGTCTAGCAATATGAAGTATGCATCGTTTATTAATTAACACAGCAGCCTCATACACTTATATCATTGCCAAAATATCACAACAAATTAGATCTCTGACCTTGGGAACTTGAAAACCACAGTTAACAACACAATTTATTCTTGCAACAATCGGTACCACAATCGGACAAGACTTCCAAACTCCAATAGGTACTACATCGACTTTGGAACTGACTCGACTTTGGAACTGACCAAGGATAAAAATAGAGAAAGTATCAAATCATTCTTGAGTTGTTACATATTGTATTAGAAAAGAATGGATAGATTTGTAAATGTATTTTTTTCATTTCTTTCAGTATTTCTATATAGATATCAGGACACGTTTTCCTTTTATCTGATACATGTCCATAAATTTTATATTAAACAATAATGAACGGGAAGATATTGTAGAATTACTATTATTCAAATCACGGTAATCAAAAATCGTCTTAATAGTAAATCCTTAAACTGACATTTTTTACTTGGAACTCTTTTTTACCATGGTTCGACATGTATTTTTCGATTTCTTAACAAAACTGGTTAATTTATAAACAATAATGTACATAGTAAAAATATTAGGGTGAGGTGGATCAAGTACAGTCGTGGGGAAAATGCGTCCTATGAATATTAAACGAATATGTGATTAACTCTTTGAGGATTAAAGCATTCCGCTCTGTAATCTGCAGTCTTCATTGCGGGACTTCTAACCAGTTTTTGACCTTAAAAAAGTAGAATCTTTACTAGGATTCTTTCATCCGACAGATGTGATTATTTAGACTTAATGTAGTTTATGAGGTAAAAACAACTACACACTAAACGGAAATCTGGTGACGCTCAGAGAGAGAGGAATAAAATAGGGACTGCTGCCTGCTGGAAGGAACTTATAGATTAGTTTCACAGTAGAGCTCTTTGAATTTCTACTTTGAAGTTGTTCAGACCAAACAAGATCATGAATTAAACTATACGCTCTTGCCCCCACTCCCATTGCAACCATTAAAACAGTCCATGGCATACATGACTTCCATGAAAAACCTTGGAGAGCATTTTTTAAAATTGTACCAGTGAGTGACATCAATTAAAACAAATAAGAATGTGAACATTTTGGTTATTATTATTGTTATTATTCGGAGATTAATATTGGTTCAATATGAACAGAAGATTTAGGTTCGCACATGCCACACCTCACACCTAATTAAGAAAATAAGTATGTTGTACAGGGATTTTAATTAAATATGTGAGAAAGTGGTTTAATCGTTACCAGGATTAAACCACTTTCCACAAATATAACTGTCTTAGCAACCAGCGAGTTGTAGGCGGAGCAGGATCGATTCCCCCTTGGTGAATTTCTCTCTTCTGCGTCAGTTAAACTTTCCTTGCGTGTGTTTATCCATTTACTTGACGTATAATGCAGCTTGATCAAATAGCCCAGCCAACCTGTGGAACCTCGGTTAAAGGAAAATGCTTCGTTTCCTCCGTTCGAATAATTGGAGTTCTACTGGATATTGCAGTCTATCAACGTTTTTGGTCATCGACTCACTTTGTCAAAAAGTAAATCTCGAAGGATCTTTTGTATAAAAAAACTGTATTTGAATAAATTGTACTCTAATAAATTAAATATTTTAATGTAATTAAATCGTATATGTAAATTAATCCCACTGTGATTAATTTATCAATTACTAAAAGTGTTAACGTTGCAAACAAATCGGGAAATAAAGTGCGATTTGAATATCTTTCTCGACGTTCACACGTGATTTAGTATTTACTTTGATGACTCCCATTTCTGTAAAAACTGCCTCACACAAGTAAGCTGTCACAAAAGGAATCAAAACTAAACAAATCTCCAGTTTTAAAGGCTGGAATCTCAACTGTTTTTATACACTTCAGGTTATCCTGACAGTGACCTCAAACAAGGACATTAGTTCCACAAATACGATTTTATATAATACTCTTAGCAGCCAAGATTGGTCTTTTTTCTTGATGAATATTATGGAATTAGGAATATCATCTCACGGAACTTGGAGATTACCAAAGCATTGTCAAATCTGCGGCTCTCCCTGTGGATGGCTGCTACTCTCAACGGAGCCTCGACCAATAATTGGGAAACCTCTGATATTGCTTTCGAGGGCAATAACTGTTTATTTTCGGAGGGAAAACTTTGATGAGTTACACCTTTTAACTTAATGGACAAAAGACTAAACTGTTTTGTCAGAAATATGGGAGAATTGATGAATAAAGAAATACTACTTAAATAATTACCACAAAAATACTACGTAAATAATTTCCATATTTTATTTATTTATTTTATTATCATATTATACCGAATTTGCTCTTTACTAGCTCTCTCTCCCTCCATTTACTTCGTCTTTTGCCCTGTGGTTGAAAATTACGAGGTGTTGTCCTCGAACTTTTCCCTTTGGGATTGATCACGGACCGTCGCCAATAGCCCGTTGTATTGCTTCGGTGCGACGTTAATTCAACTACCTACCCTTAAATTGACTAATAGACTCCTTCGAAACTGCCTTCTCGCGGGAGCTGCACTATATGTCATAGAGGGAAATTTCCTACATAAATGCATTTTCATAACAATATGACACAGACAACTTTAATTCAAAATTATAAATTTTTAATATGATAGAAAAATATACAACATAAATTCTTAGAATTCCAACTACAACTGCACGGATTTAATTTATTATTTTTAAAATTTCTTGAAGTCGTTTCACTTCCTTTTCTCAACAACTTTATGTAGTAAGCGTATATTTTGTAGCCCTACAAGTATATATAATAGGATTTGAGATCGGGATTGTAGTTTTATAAATATAGTCGCTTCAGTTAACAATGTTTTGATAAAACTACTGATGAAGCTTAATTTAAAACTTCCATCACACACACAGATTTTATGAAATCTGCTGCACTTGACAAACTTGCATGAAATCGTGCGTACTTAAGATTTAATTGCTTCAGGCAGGTAGTTGAATTAACGTCGCACTGGATCATTATAACGAGCTATTGGCGACGGTCACAGATCAATTCCAAAGGGAAAGATCGAGAACAACTCGTCGTTTTGAACCAGCAACCCAAACTTCCACACCACGCCAACATGAGGCCATTTGAGGCCACAACAGATTTAACGTGCACTAGCCCCCTTTGTACACGACGGTTTTTATTTGGATCGAGTTTCGAAATCTTAACCTTTCGGTTGCTAATCCGCTACTCTTCCAACTGTACTACCCTTAACTGCTTCAATTGCGTACTTTAGTTGAATTATCACAGGCTCATATTGCCTGCTGCGTACGATACAAATGAGTTCAAAGTTATTAATTTTTTTGTGTTGAATTGTTTCAAATACAAGTATAACGTTAGTCACACGTAAAACCAATTTGGTTCTATCAGATTGGAACTACAACCGATATTTTAATTTCATTCTTAAATTTGGGTTTTAAAACGAACGATTATAGGTGAAAATTAAATTCTATTTCAACATAAATTTCCCATTAAAAATATGGCATAAATTAAAATTAAAATTTTCCCAATATTTCTCTAGTATTTATTTAAAATCAAGTTGAATTATAATGAAATTTGATTTCTCAATGAAATAGAATTATAGATCAATCCATAAAAATTAAAATTATATAATTTTTAATTATTTTGAAATTAAATTTGGATTTTTCACAAAATATAAATTACCTGAAAAAAATTTTCCACAGCATAATATAAATAATCTACCCTAATGTAAAAAATCAATGCTCGATACAAAGATTTACTTTACGTTTCATTTACCATGGTTATCCATTTTGAAACGCAAATTTTTCATCACAAATTTGTAATTACGATTTTTAATGAGCTATATTTTTGAAACTTGCGCTGAAAACATACGTAGAACAATCTGTGAACACTATGTTAATTCTGACAAGCCTTTTTTGATTGCAACATTTAGAGTAAATTGAAAAGCAGACATCATCAACAATCTATAGACTATAATTCTGTAACAGTTTACGAACACTATGAGAGATTCTGATAAAAAAATTATGTTGCTTAGAAATATAATAATTCGCTTTTTTAAAACCATTTGCAATAAATTTCTGAGTAGATTCCACTAAATCAATACAAAACATTTCAAACACCTTTAACAAAAGTAAGTAAATTGAACTTACTAGTGTGATCGATAGAATATTCTATGTAAAAATTATTCTATTGCAAAAATATAGCACACTATCGCAATGTGTACATATTGAAACGTACGCTATTGTAATGTATACCTACGTCTAATGTGTACGTATACTATTGTAAAAATATAAAAATTTGCTTATTAAAAAATCTTCTTTCAATTGTGTGTGAGCAGATTCCACCAAATAATAAATAAATAATTGGACTTGACTAGTGCGATCAATACGATATTCTGTGTTTATAAAAAATAATTTAATTTTTTAAAGCCATTTGCAATAAATTGCTGAGTAGATTCCATCAAATCAATAAAAAGCATTTCAACCATTTTTAAAGTATAAACTGGAATATTGCTGTCTTATTTTTTCGTTGAAGCGTATGTTGTTTTAAAGTACGAAGAGTATAGCAGAAAAGTGTGAGTTTGGATTTTTCCCCGGACTTTTTAATTTTCTGGAATTCATTTCTCTTCATTCTGATTTCAAATCGTTTACTGATCTTTTTGAGCGCCATGATGTTTGTTAACTAACATAACTAATCACCAAACCCGAAAGCTTTTTTGCGGAAGTTTAGCAAAAGTTTTTTCGCTCAACTTTTTAAAAACCATTTAAGCGAAGCACCGTACTCACTTCGAACAAACACAAATTTCACATGCTTTACCTGTATTTGGAGGACCGTGTTGTCGATTCGCCAGCCATATTCTCAAGAGATGGTCCCACAGAAAATTCGATGCAACAGTCGTTCGATTAACGATCAATAGTTTTTCGAAATGGAATCTTCCGCCTTCGGACGCCTTATACTATACAAAACTTATTACAAAAATCTCGTTCATAAACTTTCCACTCGCTCATTCATTTCTCCTAGAATAGAACAACAGCAAACGATCGGAACACGAAAACATCTGTTGCCAAACTCATTAACTAAATTGTCTGCGAGTTTGATTACGCGGCAATTATTCGAAACTATCGTCTGGCACCACTTTTATTATTTATGGAAATTTGGGTACAAATAGTGGCGGTCTCGGTGCCGTTTTGTGTAAAACTCTTCGCAGAATGGAGTCGCGTGGAGCTCGAGTCTTGAAACGTTCTGCACAAGCGTTGAAAATAGTCAATAAGATGATTGTGACGTCACGCCTAGAAATCAATACTGGAGCTCGGCATTTTGGAGAAAGGTAAGCGCTCTTTAGATTGAAGCCGGCGCTCTTGTGACAACTTTTGGAATTATCTATCTCCCTGGTGGAATCGACATTCCGTTAAAAACTTTTTCACGTCCATCAACTTTCGAGGCGGTGTTTTCTAATGCAAACGGTTAAACGATTGAAATAGGTTTTTACAAATGAGGGAGAATTTAGATAATTGTGCACTGGAAGGGACATAAGCTTCAAAATTTTTTATTCGTTCTTGTTTTGAATAAATAGAATTTCCTTTTGTCTTTGAAGTGTTTAAGAGTTAAACCTCCTTCTGACTTTTAAATCAATTTGGTGGGTGTTATTGAAATTTCTGTGAAGTTAATTGTAAAGAAATTTCTGATTCTATATAGTATAGTAAACTATTGATAAACCCATTGCAGGGAATGTTATGGATAAACATTTATATTTTACGAAGTTTTATTGACTATTTAAAGATATTTGAGAGCCAGTGCTAAAAAAATCCAAAAAACTACAAATAATATTTAGAATTCATTTATTAACATTAAGTGAACATTATGCGACTCCAAACAATTTGTTTGAAAGGAAAAAATACGAATAATAAATGAGAATTTGGTCTGTTTTTTGCTCTACAATCATTTAAAACCCACCTAGTGATTTGAACGAGGTATCATGTCATGAGCAAATATGATCATATTTTTATGAACGAAATATCTTGCCATTAGAAGAAAACACACCAAATCTTGCTCTTATAAAAGAATCGGCATTATCTTGATGGTGAGGTATCTCGTCAAGTATTACCAAATTTGGTCAGATCTTGATGAACCAGATGTCTCGTCGAAACCATATGGAAGGTTAAAAATTGAAAGGAACAAATAATTTGATGCACATGAACGCTGAGTGAACAAATGTTTAGTGCTCTACCAAAATTATTTATTAATTATCAAGTATCAAAAACACCTTTCGATTTAAAGATGGAAACATAATAAAATTTTTAACGTTTTGCTTCATTCAAAGGTTTAAGTATAATTATATGTTTTACGCTTACAAAATTAACTTTTTGTATTTATTTTAAATTTCTATTGCTCAGTTTCAAGCAAGAAGATACAACATATCAATACATTCTGTTTTAGAAATACAGCCATTCTTTATGCAATTTCCTTATGCAATTATTAACGTGCACAACTCTTACTTTTCACTATATTTAACATTTCGTATATTCCCAGTCGAATATTTACAGTATACAAACTGTACTATTAATAATTTTCTTATTCAATTGAAAATTGATTCCTCATCTGAAAAACAAACACGGAATTGTAAATTAATTTAGGTATAACACCCAGCGTTCTTTAGAAGTCTTTTTATCATTCAGTTATAATTTATACGAGCTGTAATGCTATCAAATTTTGGAAGTAAACTGAAGTATAATTAAAAGCAGTAGTAAATTATGTTTTTTAAGTAGGACAACTTTTAATTAATTATTTTTTCAATAATTTGTTTCAAATTTCAGTATTTCATTAAACCAAATATATATTTCAAACTTTGTGCATTTACTAACTTGCTCCCCTGCCACAATTTGTTCAGCAGCAAAGCAAACATTAATCCACTGAAAATAATTTACTGGGCTTTTAAAAACCTTTCAGGAAAAATGCATCCTCTTCATTATGATTCACATACACCCATACTATTGGAAAAAGCATAACAGCGAACTATCTATTTTTAATATTTGTTTTTCCCTGTTTCAACCTTTAGTCTCTAACATTCCATTTAGTTGAGTGCTTTTAACAGATTCGGTTAACTATTATAAGAGATAGTAACTAAATTTAGCAAACGCTATTTTTTTGTCTCTTGACAAGAACTGTTTTTTTAACGTATGATATAATTTCGCGGAATGGCTGAGACTATATATACTTCTTCTAGTAGCAACGAAACGTCTTTATTGATTAATTGATTCTTCTTAAAAGATGGCTGAGAGAGGAAGAAAAGACTTTAACCTGCCTCTTAAGTTAATAATGAATTAGAATCGTGACAGCATCAGTATCAATTTATTTTGCCTTCACGATTCCTTTCTCTTGACAACATGATCTCTGTGCCCTTTTCACGCGGTCATCCTTCGTATTGACAGCAGATGTTGTCCATCACAACTCAACGAGTATTGCACATTATCACAACTTTGATCTATACATATCTGATTTTACTCATGCAGTGGAAGTTCTAGTTTTTGAAAGTGTCATAGAACTAAGAAATGCTGCATATACTACAAAAATGGACTTTCGAAATTTTTGGAAATCAGAGTTGCTAAAGGCATCGCAAAATTATTTTTGACGTTCCTCTACCACACCCTTGTCTATCTTCATTACAACATAACACTCGTTAGGTCTCCATCGTTAAGACTGTCAGGGGTCCCCATATCTGCATCCGGGCCCCAGTAACAAGATAGATGACGGGTCCCTCATGAAACAGAAAAAAATATTCTAAATTAGTTGAATTTACGTCGGGCCACTACCAACGGGCTATTGGCAACGGTCCCGGATCAATTCCAACTGGAAAGATCAGAGGATACCGCGTAATTTTGAACCTGTCAGATGACGAGGTCAACACCTGAGTTGGAACCCCACTCTCTCAACTTCCACGCCACGCCAACGTGATGACATTTGAGTCCCCACGTACGCTACGGTCTTTTGTTGGATCGAGTTTCGAACTTGCAGCCCTCCGGTTGCTAATCCATGACTTTACGAACTGGGCTACCGGGACCTCTGAATACTTACTAATCAAAATACACAATACAATCTAAATACTCAATATATTTGGTCCATTTAAACTTTGATATATATTTTAAATACTCGATGTTTAACTGTACAAAGTGTATGAAATTTTCCCTTTTGATTGGAACACATGTACTATTTTAATATAAGTTATAGACACGATGAGTCTCCTTCTTAGTACAGTATCCATAGCGTTTGTCTGCCGACAGCCAAATCCAATAAACACGCAGCTGACTCAAATTCAGCTGTATCATTGGAACGTAAAATATTTTATAAAGGAGAAAACTAAAAAGGAGAAATGAAGAAATCGGTTCTCGTATGGGTATAAATTTGTTTACACAATCGATTGAGAGAGGCTTCTTTCCTTTCTGTCTTCTGCATTTACATTGTATTTAGAAGTTTCTTTGCAGTTTTAAAGGAAATGATTTTTAGATTTGGATTCATAGTGTTTGTACTGAGAGGAACTTGTTCATAACATTGCTCGCTGCCATAAGATCTCAGAAAGGTAAATCACTTGGGTTTACGAATTAGGTTAGGCTGATTGGCATTGAAGACATTTGAGGCCATGACAGATATAACGTACACCAGTCCCCAAGTAAAGGACAGTCTTTGGTTGGATCGAGTTATGAACTCGCCCCCCCCCGGTTGCTAATCCGCGACGAAACCAACTGGGCTACCTCGGCCCCTTTTGAAATCGACCAGGCACATAAAAACTATATATATTTTCCGGAACCCCCATAGTTTTCAGATACCGATACCCTGGTCCGACCTGGTACCGCATACGCCCCCTTCCCCATTTGGAAGTCCAGACTCGGGCTTTAGGTTCAACCATGAACGTGAAATATAAGTATACTAAGCATTGGTATTGACAGGAGTTTAAAAAAATGTGACCATCATGTCGACTAGTAGTCACGTGACTGCTCTGTGAAAAATTTACTTAGTTAGCCGATTTGGCATCGTATCGCCTCGTTTGGCGATGTAACATTTTATGACAAGGTAGGTGGGTGCATGTGCATTTCTATAGAGTGGCGAAAAAAATGGTGAAATTGCCAAAGTCCACTACTTTATAACGCTGTCCAATCAGATGATGAATATGTGGATGCGCGTCTTCTCCCTTCCCATTAACCAATAAGATGATGAATATTCGCTTCCACCATACAGACGAAAGTAGTCTAAGGTTCACGTTAGTTTTGGTCGCATGGTCCTGGGCACATAAAAAGGTTACAATTGTTCACTCTAGTTTTATATTTCCTCTATGGATTGAACAGATTCTGGTTTCGAATCCCAGTTTTGGCTTGGATGTTCATAGTGGTTTGGACCCTACTTTAAGCTGTAGATCCCGGTATAAAGTGGGCCTTAGTGTACGAAAAAAACGATAAACCAGCACGAAACCATCAAATTAACTCATTACAAAACCCATCCCGACATCATATTTTTTTCATTCTCTTCTCGAGTCCAATATTTCTAATAGTTCTCTGTGGGAAATGTAGGCCCGTTCTTTAGAATTTCTGCGTTCATACCCTGACCCTAATTAGTCGTTCATACACTGAAGTGTCTTTTAAAAGTGCTTTTAGTTTTATTTAGAAAAAAGATGTTTAGAATTGGAAGAGGAAATAATCGCTGCATTCAAAACAAGTTATCTTCCGAGTCTACTCAATGTTTTAAATGAGCGTCCTTTTCTCAAGACAGTCCTTAAATCTTTTGGTTCAGCACGTTCTCTGAGCTATCATTGCGGGTAGCAAAGATCTCAAGACCCTCATCTATTTGCTGTCCCATTTGAATTGATTATCCTAAGGTTGGTTGTATGCTCCCTTATATCATCAAACATATATATCTCAGGAATTTCTTGCGATGCAAAATTGAAATTGAGAAAAATTGTGCATGGTGCATTTGTGTCAGATGATAAATAATTGCAACTGGACTTAGAAAACTGCTTGCGTTTATTAGATTGCGTCAATTTTTTCATATGGTTTTATTGCTACTTTTCTAATAAGCTGAATAATGTATTTGGAATTTATGTCACGATTTTAGGTTTTGTGACTGATTTTTAGGGATTTTAGAATGGTTCATGTATATATATATATATAGGGTTTTGGGAAAATATCTAGCCAAATCATGAACGATGGTAGAGGGGACCAAAATAAACAATTTTTGTTATAGCAGTATTCTCAAATAACATTTTAGTTATCGGAATGCTCCATCCACAGCTTAGAAAACATGGGCTTAAGCAAAACTTATAGATGTAGCTATTCTAGCAGAACCGCGCATATAGCATCTTTGCTAAACTTTCTTGATTTCTTATATCTATGAATGGCAAAGTGCAATTACATTTCATCTTATGTCAATCCATTTGTAATGAATGTACTATCCATATTCACATAAATAGATTTCACGCCTCTAAATTAAACTAAATTATGAAACAGCATTTCGTTTACATTTTCTGGTGTTAATTCGTATTTTCAATAGGGCCGCCTTAGCCCGGTTGGAATAGTAATGGATTACCAACTGGGGGGTTGCGTGTTCGAATCCAACCAAAGACCGTCGTGTACAAGGGGGCTGGTGCACGTTAAATATGTCGTGGCCTCAAATGTCCGGTGGCGTGGTGTGGAAGTTTTGGAGAGTGGTGTGCCAGCTCAGGTGTGACCTCGTCATCTGTGGTTCAAAATTACTTGGTGTTGTCCTCGGAATTTTTTCCTTTGGGATTGATCCCGGACCGTCGCCAATAGCCCGTTGTGTTGCTCCGTTAATTAAATGCGACAGTGCGACTTAATTAAATACTTACCTATCTACCTTATTTTAAATAAAAACACCTCAGTCATGTTACCACAATTAGAAACTGGACGTCTACTTCAATTTAATTCTATTCTCTAGTTGGATTGATCCCGGATCGTCACCAATAGCCCGTTGTGTTGCTCCAGTGTGACGTTAATTGAAATACCCCCCCCTCCCCCATTCTCTAGTTCAAAGGCGATTCGACATCTTTTGACGCAAAACCTATTTTCTTATCAGAGAGCTGATTTCTTTCTTCCATATTTCTCATTGGGGGCCCTCTGTCATCAGACAGCTGAAGAAATTCATTAAAGTGGCGAGCTCTACCGTGTAGTTTTAGCAACATTATGAGGCTCCATGTCTCAAATGAATCACATTTAAACTAAGCAGCAAAATAGACTAATGAATCCAGTAGCTTTCAAGGGGCCGTGGTACCCGGAACAATAGCGGATTAACAATAGGTTGGTTGGTTTGAGGGTTTTATGGCGAAAGGACAATATTTGGCCATGCTGCGCCAGACACAAGACATACAAATCAAGTAATAGACACACCCAATGAAAGTTTTACTGACACAGAAGAGAGAAATACCCCCAGGGAGGAATGCACTTGACAGGAATCAAACCTGCGCAGCCTAAAACTCGAAGGTTGCTAGCGCAGTGGACATACCCACTGAGCCACGACGGCCCCGATTAACAATAGGAGGGTTGCGAGTTCGAAACGCGATACAACTAAAGACAGCCGTATACATGGGGCTGGTGAATGTTAAATCTGTCGTGGCCTCAAATGACCTCACGTTCTGGAAATACGGAGAGTGGTGTGGAAGTTTAGAGAGTGAGGTGCCAACTCAGGTGTTGACCTCGTCACCTTATCTTGTTTCAAAACAACGAGGCGTTATGCTTGGATATTTCCCTTGTGGAATCTACAAAATTTCATAAATTATCCTTTGACGTTGTTTGGTGCCCCGTGCGAGTGGCGATTTCACGATACGAAAGTCCACCCTCACGGAGGCCGATCATGCGGCCCCGTTCTAACTCCGTTAGTTGCTCGTATACCACTCTGCGTTTTTGGCGAGGCATATTGACTTCTAATCAATCATTTACAGCAGTCAAACGACGATACACACATTTTAACGCACCTTTACAGTGCTTTTTATACACGGCTCACTTGGAAGTTTAGAGAGTGTTTTTCGGCCCACACATGTGTGATCGCTTTATAATTCTAATCATTTGCATATCCTAACCTGTTTTGCATTTCCAGCAAGTTTCGTTTAATTTGCATGATTCCTTCATGGTGTTGCAATTTTCACAAACAGTAGTGTATAAAACCAGCTAATTTAATCAAAACATTTAATTATTTTTAACGTAGAATACGTCTTATCTTTCGAAACCTTCATCCCGGAACTTCGTTAATAGTCCGTTGTGTTGCTCCAGTGCGACGTTAATTAACTACTTACCTCATAATGATCCATATTCATATAAATGGGGGGGGGTATTTCAATTAACGTCACACTGGAGCAACACAACGGGCTATTGGTGACGGTCCGGGATCAATCCCAAAGGGAAAGATCTGAGGACAACACCACGTAATTTTGAACCACGGTCAGATGACGAGGCAACACCTGAGCTGGCACCCCACTCTCCAAACTTCCATCATATAAATGGATTTCATACATCTAAATGAAATTAAATTATATACCAGTATTTTGTTTATTTCTGCTAGTGTTAATTATTACTTCCAATAAATTGCATGGCAGAAAGCACATCTCGGTATGTTACCACAATTGGAATCTGAACGCTACTTCGATTTCATCCTATTCTCTAGGTCAAAGGCGATTCAATATCTTCTGACTCTAAACCTAATTTCTTTTCAGCGCTGATATCTATCTTCCACGTTTCCCATTGTTTTCTATAATCAGTGTGCCTTAGAGTTTCATTAGAGTGGCTGGGTCGTGGTAACCCAGGTGGTAGAGCATCGGCTTAGATATAGGATTGTTGTGAGTTCGAAGCTCGGTCCAGCCAAAGAGTACACGAGGGCTGGTGCATATTAAAGCTGTCGGGCCCCAAATATCCTCACGTTCGCGTGGTGAGGAAGTTTGGAGAGGGGGGTGCCAGCTCAGGTGTTATCTCGTCATCTGACCGTGGTTCAAAATTGCATGGTGTTGTCCTTGGATCTTTCCCCTTGGGGATGGATCCCTGACCGTCACCAATAGCCCGTTGTGTTGCTCCAGTACGACGTTAATTAATTGCCTACCTACCAGTAGAGTGGCGAGCTCTTCTATGTAGTTTACAACATAATGCCAGCTCTATAGCTCAAATAAATCATATTTAAACTAAGCATCAAAATAGACGAATGAATCCCGGAACTGTAGATTTTGTATTGGCTATATCCGTTGTTGCCACTTCGGGTTTGATCCCGGACCGTCTCCAATAGCCTGTTGTGTTGCTCCACTGCGACGTTAATAAAAATACCTACTTACCTACCGTTGTTGCCATTCGACAAAAAACAAATAATGTCCATTTCTGTACCACATACGTTAGTAAAATAGATATAGATAATTTTTTCGTCGCTGCTTTCTTTAAAACTACCACAATGAGCCATCCTGTCGCAGTCCATATGATCGATATAAACTTCTATATCTGAATAGCCAAGCCACAATCCATATTCAAATGTTAAATTAATTGCGAGTCCTTTTCTTTCAGCCGTTAGTCCGGTCACGCTTGCCAAGAAGCTGGACTTAATTTCCTCTTTCCATATTAAGAAAGAGACGAAACTCAAAATAGCGAATGAAAAAGTTTTCCCTAAGCAAGGCTGCCAAAAGCATTAAAAATCAAGTACGTGCCGTCTGTGTATAGGATAAGTTTTGTTTGCCGGATTATCACAGTAGTGCACCTACTCGAACGTTTTGGATGGAAGCCAGTGCAAAGGACTTGAATTCACTTCAGTTGAATTAAATATTTTTAAATGAAAGAGACACCTACTTTACAGAATAGTTTTGCAACTCGCTGTAAGGTTTTTAAAAATCTGAGAAATGAAAGATAACTATCTCAAGCCTCCAAATTACATGCATTTTTCGTACTTCAATTTCGGGGCCGCAGTGGCTTAGTGGTTTGTTCACTGCGCTTGTGACTTGAGAGCATTCGGTGATTCCGAACATTGAATAATCTTAAGTGTACCATAAAGTAATTTCTTTCATTTCTAAATCAAGGTATACATTTATCATTGCATAGAATTTTTGGCATCTGACGAACAAAAATGTCGTCAGTTTATAAGTGAAACACCCTGAGTCATAATTTTTCGATTTGAGTTTCGTAGTTTTTCTTTGTCCACAAAACTTATAAGTTGCTATAGCAGTACATAATCATGATGAAAGTACTCTTCGCTGTATAATTGAGCAAAAACAAAGCGTAATAAATAGTTGTTAAAAAGATAAAAGAACAATTTTCTCATCACTTGAAAATTAGAATTTCCCCCTTCGTTTTCTTAGAACAATGTTTTCTAACTTAGTGTGTTTTACTTGTTAGCCGACGAAGTGTCTTTTTTGCTTTAATTATTGTGTTTAATTCTTTAAGATTCGAAAACTTTCATTAAAACCAAAAGAATCTCAAATGGGTTGTATAGAACATCTCAATATAGGGTTTGAAAATTACCAACATTCTTAATACCGGCTGCGGTTGTAGGCGACGCAGGTTCGACCCAAGGTGTGTTTCTCTCTTCTGTGTCATTAAAACTTTCCTTGTATGTGTATATTATTTGACGTTGTCTGTTTTGCGACGGTTCAGCCATCGAGTCGTAGAGGACCTTGTGGTTGTAAAACGTACTTCGTCGTCGTAAACATTTACGTCCTCCAGTTTTTTGTCTTCTTCAATTAGCCTCAAGTCCGTCACAAACTTTATCAGTTCTTTCATTTGATACCATTTGCACCTATACTGTAAATAACAATGGAAATTGTTCACGGAAGAAAGTTGGATCAGGAATCAGTTTTCTGTTTCAACCATCCATTCACATTCAATTATTATCATTCTAGGCAATTCTTTCTGATTTAATCCGTATCCCGAACCATAAGATCTTGACTGCAATCTCTTCTCCGTTTTGTTTGCTCTTTGTAAGGACACATCCAACATCTTAAGATTCCCATCTAGTTTCGTAAGTTATTCATTAAGAGTCATTCATCTACATTCATCGAATTACCATCACAATTTCGTTTCTTCTTAAATGATATTTATCTTGAGGTAAGAGACCCCTTTTCCATGTCCATTGACAGCTTGAAATGTTTCCAAAATATCATTGGCCTAGTTGGATTTAAATGAGTCCCTTTCACTCCATATTTGAATTCATTCAACTTTTCCCCTTTCTTCACCGAATAAGTACTTTTCTCGTTACATGATCTTTAGCATTACCACTCCAACGCATTGTCAAATTAGTTGAAATAATAGCAAAATCATATCTTAAGAGTTCGTGTGCTTCAATTTTACATATTTTATGATATTGTGAAACATACAACATTCTTAGAAACTTACAGATCCATACACGCAGCTTAAGAGCTGGGTATCGGGTATTTCAACAAGGGCTCGATTTCTCTGTTGAATGTGCGATTTCTCTATCTACTCCGCGGATAGATCTATGAATAAAAATCAGAAAAGGTTTGAGACAATAAGTAGTTTCTCCATCTCTCGAAATGTCTATTTAACATAAGCCTCGAGAATTTGGGGCATTGAGGAAATATAAATGTAGAGTGGGGCAATGGTAACCTTTTTATGGCGCGGAATCATGTGATCAAAACTAATAGCAACGTGACCCTTAGACTACTTTCGTCTGCTTGATGGAAACGAACATCATCTGATTGGACCACGAGACGGAAGACGCCCATCCATTGGTTCATCATCTGATTGATTCGAGCGACAGTAGTAGGCTTTGACGATTTCACCATATTTATCACCACTCTATAGAAATGCGCATTCAGGCATCTACCGTGTCAAAAAGCGATATATCGCCAAACGAGACGATAAAATGCCAAATCGTTCATCCAAGTCAATTTATCACAGAACAGTCAAGTGATTACTAGTCTTACATGTTGATCACACATTTTGAAACTATTCTCAATTGCAATGCTCAGTCTACTTATATTACACGTCTATGGTTTTTAATTTTTGTATTGTAATCTTCACTTGAAGTTAATTGCTGAATAAACTTCAAATTCAAAAATTGCAATCAGAGAATTAATAATTAATTCTTGAATAAACTTAATTTAAAAATTGAAACAATTAATCGTTATCTCTCGCATTCCCATAATCGTCCAAGGAAATATAATCATCTATCCGCCTCAGGGGTAGAAATGTTGAAAGGAAAATACGTAATTTTAAGTAGCGAGACCGATTTACGATTTCCAATATCATTGTTGTATATTCCTCTTTATAGACCGAGGCTTCTTACGCATCTTCACCACTTAATTCAGTAACTATACCAGTTACAATACAGAATTCTTGCCACTGTAGGTTATAATACGATACATTTTGTTATTCTTTTAACATTTGATTGTTTCCTGATTAGAGAAGCATTCTCATTGCTGCTCAAAATAAATTCTCCTGTCTAAAGTCGGGCCGCGGTAGACCAGTTGGAAGAGTAACGGATTAGCAACTGGAGGGTTGGGAGTTCGAAAATCGGTTCAACCAAAGACAGTCGTCACGCGAAGACTGGTACAGATTAAATCTGTCGTGGCCTCAAATGTCCTCACGTTGGCGTGGTGTGCAAGTTTGGAGAGTTGAGTACCAGCTCAGGTGTTGTTCTCGTCCTCTGACCATGGTTCAAAATTAGGAGGCGTTATCCTTGATCTTTCCCTTCGGGATTGATCCCGGACCGTCGCCAATAGCCTGTTGTGTTACTCCAGTGTGACGTTAATTAACTACCCACATACCCATCCAAAGTCACATTATTTGGGGTATATTTTTATTGATAAACCTACAGGCCCTCTTAGAAACAACAACCTCCCGGAAATTTTCCGATTTATTCGTGGGCCTGTTCGTTTCTGTTTCAATTTCATTACGTTTTTATTTTTTTAAAAGCAAGAAAACATTTCTACTTGAGATATGAGAGTGAGATTATTTTTAGAATAAGAGATCAACTATTGAAAGGCATTCATCATTTGATAATCTCCAAGAGCAAAATATCGACGCCGTAAATATTTTGATAACTTACAATGCGTCGTGATGTGCGAGTGGAAGATCGGAAATATAAAAATGAACTGGTGACAACTGCTTTTTTAGAGATAAGGAGCTCGTATTTGAGTCAACGACTCTTAAAAAAATATTCAGATCCCAGCGTATATGAATTTATCTAAAGAAATGTAATACATTGTGTCCATGGATGAGTTGAAATCAGATTCTGAATTTTTAACTTTTTTATGGTAAATAAAATTTGTCTAAAGTGCAAGCGACATAATGCGAAAAAAGATGCAAGATAATATATTTAAAATACCATGATTTTAATTAGACTTTAAAAATTAAATGTCGCAAATAGAGCTAACTTGGTTAAAACTTGGTGTCTAACGTTCGTGATAGCGTTATGAGCTGATGCACGTTAAATCTGTCGTGGCTTTAAATGTTCTCACGTTGGTGTGGTGTGGAAGTTTGGAGAGTGGGGTTCCAGCTCAGATGTTGACCTCGTCATCTGACCGTGGTTCAAAATTTCGGGGTGTTGTCCTCGGATCTTTCCCTTCGAGATTGATCAGAGACTTTTCGCCAGTAGCCGTTGTATTACTTCAGTGCTATGTTAATTCCAACCAACTTAACAAGGTTACACACCTTTTCTAAAATTGATTGATCCGAGGTCGACTGTCTTCTCGTTGGACCTATATTTCTTAACCGAAGCTTTCCTTCTCTGCGGTAGCTTGTTTATCTTTAAACTGAGAAACCCTCCTATTATAAATCTTAAAGTAATAGTGCTGGCATATATATCAATTCGACTTATTTAGTAAATCAATTCTAAATACATTACTTAAGAGTCCATAGCATTTAAAACAATATATAATTATGTCTTCTATCTAATTAGTTTAAACTCTGCCAATTTATTTTTGGAAGCTTGAAGCCTTTCATTTATTTTACTCTAAAAAAATGTAAGACACGAAACACTCGCAAACAAAATATTTTTAGGAGAAAATAATTTTTCTCTCGATCTTATCTACTATTGTTTGACGTCTAGACTGTGTGTTTTAAATTTTTATCAGCAATAACGACTTCGGGAAACGTACTGGACTACAACAGTCAGTAGACTTTGCGACGTCTCTAATGTGAAAATGCAGCAATGAAAGCATAAAATATCCGAGTAAAACAAAACATTTGGAGGATCATTTTTTATCTCATTATTCTGTCTGTTTTCATAGCTGTTTGATTATGTACGTTATTGCGAAACATCGGACTGAAATTGGAAATCTAAAATCATTTCTGCTACCGCCTTGCTCTTGCGGATTGGCAACCAGAGGGTTGCGAGTTCGAATCCAACCAAAGACCGTCATGTACAAAGAGGGCTGATGCACTCTAAATCTGTCATGCCTCAGATGTCCTCACGTTGGCGTGATGTGGATGTTTGGAGTGCCAGCTCAGGTGTTGCCTCGTCATCTGACCGTGGTTCAAAATTACGTGGTGTTGTCCTCGGATCTTTCCCTTCTGCTTTGATCCCGGACCGTCGCCAATAGCCCGTTGTGTTGCTCCAGTGTGCGGGGGGTATTTCAATTAACGTCACAATGGGCTATTGGTGACGGTCCGGGATCAATCCCGGACTCAATAACGGACTAGCAACCGAAGGGTTGCTAGTCCGTTATTGAGTCTCTTCCAACCGGGCCACCGCGGCCCGCTCCAGTGTGGCGTTAATTAAATACCTATCTAACGTCACACTGGAGCAACACAATGGGCTATTGGTGACGGTCCGGGATCAATCCCAAAGGGAAAGATCCGAGGACAACACCACGTAATTTTGAACCACGGTCAGATGACGATGCAACACCTGAGCTGGCACCCCACTCTCCAAACTTCCACACCACGCCAACGTGAGGACATTTGAGGCCACGACAGATTTAATGTGCACCAACCCCCTTTGTACACGACGGTGTTTGGCGGGATTCGAACTCGCAACCCTTCGGTTGCTAGTCCGTTACTCTTCCAACCGGGCCACCGCGGCCCGCTCCAGTGTGGCGTTAATTAAATACCTATCTACCTTGGCTCAGTGGGTTCGCCAACACAGCACTAACAACCTGCGAGTTGTGGTCTGCACAGGTTCAATTTCTGTCAGGTTCAATTCCTCCCTGGGTGTATTTTCCTCATCTGTGTTAGCTTTATTGACTGTTTTTCTGTGTCAGCCACTTGTGCCCGTTGTGTTGTTCCAGTGCGACCTAAATTCGATTACCTACTTATCTATGTGGAGAGTGTTCTGATTGGGGACTGAGTCACTTTTTTCACGATTGCAAAAAGAACCTAAAAGTGTAGGCGAATGAAGATTGAACACTAACACGGACACACTATATCGGAAAATTTATTGCTATGCATTTTTATTTAAATTTGGAGGCACACCACTTTCAGCTATCTCTATTTTTCCTGATTACATGCATCGGATCTTTCCATTTGGGGGTTGATCCCGGACCGTCGCCAATAACCCGTTGTCCACGTCCAGTGCCACGTTAATTAAAATACCTACCTACCTTCCTGACTACGTTCGAGTTCACGCACAGCCCACCACTAGGGAATGGCCCGGGTGATGATTTAATTACTAAAATTTCGTGGATGTATAAGTTAAAGGTTTAAATATTCAGCTAACGTGTTTTTCAATTATTTTTATACATTACATGGGCATGTTTATCTCTGTTAGTCGCACTGGTCCTGACAGGTCATGATGATTTTTTTCAATGTTTTCAATATTACGCAAGGAAAAAGAATAACTGTTTTAAATCAAGCATTTCTTTTGGTCATTTTTTTTTGTATTTAAATAAAATTATTATACTGAATTTATTTATTAATATTAAATATATTACATTCAAAGATAGTTTGAATACCTTAATAATAAACATAAACTAAAACAGGTAACCAAAAGCAATCCAGCCATGATCGGTTGTGTTGGGTTTTATGGCGCAATGCCACAAGTTTTGCCAAGCTACTCCAAACACAAGATAGAGAACGCCAAGTAATGAACACACACACTAGGAAAATTCTACTGCTATAGAAAAGAGAAATATAACCAGGGAGGAATCGAACCTGCGTCGCCCACATCTCGCACGTTGCTATGCAGTGGGTGAACCCACTGAGCCACGGTGGTCCCCCTGTGGTTTTTGCTTTGAAGTTAAAACATTAATCACAAACTTGCCAAACACGAGACAACGTCAAGAAGCGGGCATACATACACAAGGAAAGCTTCTCTGAAAAAAAGAGAGAAATATATCCAGGGAGGAATCGAACCAGCGCCGCCTACAACTCTCAGGCTGCCAATTCAGTGGAAAACCCATTGAGCCACGGCGACCCCAATCAATCCAGTTATGGATATCAATGGCGAGAGGTAGAAAACCACTATTTCAAAATCTTTCCTCTTTACAATGGACTATCATAATTTTTATTTCCCCTCTCTCTGCATAATCTTCAATATGCAATTACTCTGATGAAATCTCAATATTCATCAGTAGCTCTTCCAATTTGAGCGAGACGTATTTTTAATCTGACACCTTCAGGCCACGTCTATGTCTTGATTTCCCGGCCCTGGCTGAATACAGCAGCACACACACAAAAGTGACATTTTCCTTTTGCTCATTCAGAATCCTCAGAAACCGGCTTTACGTTGATTAGATAAATACTGAAGTGCATAAATTCTAGTTTTATGAATCATAAAGAACGTGAAGGCGTTGGCAAAACCAGTTGCTCCGCTTTTTTTGCCTGTCCTCTTGATAATGCATTCAGTTGTCATCTGGAAGATGTAAAAACTTTCCCCAGAAATTGATTAATGCTGTGGTTGATTTGCATCTTTTTTGTGTGACTGGAAGAGGTTTGTGAACGGATTTGACCTTCTCTCATTATGATCAATGGGTTATGCATCACATGTGTTGGTAAATCTCGAGTTAATGTATTTACCAGGCGAATCAAGATTACTTCGCCAGAATAAAGATAAAGAGGAGGAAAATGTATTTATTTGTAATATTTAAATTGGGGGATAAATTATTCATCATTTGAAGAGATTCTGTTTGTCAACGTGCGGCCTTCTTGCCGTGTGTGATTAAAGGAAAGGTGTTTTCAAATGTCTGCGCATTTCCTGCATATTTTATTCTTTTCATGCTTAATTTATAGATACGTGAAAGTAGAAGTTTTATGATGCAATTGAAATCGATTACAACAGGATGCATTGGTTATTGGAAGATGTTTGTCATAATCGCGTAATCGCAGTAATATTCGTCCTGAAAATTCAAAATTGATCAACAATTCATCCAATTTGAGCGGCTACGTCTTGTCTTGACCTTCCGGCCCATGATTGAATGCAGCAGCGCACACAAAAAGTATGTGCTACTGCTGCTACGAAAAAGTGAGTTAGAAATTCAGGTATTTCCATTGCGATTTTACAAACACACAATATCACGTATTATCGAAAAAGTATCGAAATTAATCCTCTGCGAGATCTAGTAGTGTTGTGTTGCTTTTACCTCACAACACACTTATTGACTAAATAATATCTTTCTAAAGAATTCATGACTTATTTCAGCCTTTAGAAAATTTCTTCTGACTTGTTTATACTCAAAACAAACCTTAGATGAAGCTTTCATTTCACTATTCATATGGTATTGACTGCTTTACTTATCCAGTAAACCTTTGCAAATTGTTTCATTCTTTTTTATTTGTTATAGAAAAACTAGGTTTGAAGTGGAAGTTAATTGTGGTTAAAATTATTGTACTGCATTTGGAAAGAAAGATTTTGACTTAAGTGCCTATTTTATGCATTGAATAGACGAGAGAGCAAGCTCATGTTTGTCTTCTTTTCTTAACATTTTATAGCATTCAGCTGCACTGAAATTACAAAAACGTCTGTTTGTATCCAAAATAAACCTGAAACTTTCATTCCACTATTGAAATTGCACATTGAGAGCTTTACTCGTTCAATGAACCCCTGAATATAGTTTCGTTCTTTTTTATTTATTATGGAAAACCTAGGTTTGAAGTAGAGGCAAATTTTAATAGCGGTTTAAATTATAAATACAGAATTAGCATAATGCAGTTGGAAAGAAATGTACGCAGACTTTGACTTAATGACTATTTTATGCACTGAATAGACAAGAGAGTAAGTTCATATTTGTCTTCTTAAATTTAGGCAAATATACAGGTGAGACCTGAAAATACCGTGGGAGATAGTTTTATGAGTCAGTATAACGCGTGAATATGTTTCGAATTTGTTCAATTTTCATTCAAAAAATAAATCTCAGAACAAATAACTGTTAGTTTCAGTTTTCCGTTTCTCCAATGTGGAGTTTTGAGTTAATATATGATAAAATTCAATTTCCGTTGTTGAATAATCAGTTCTTGTCCAACCGTGATTGTTCTCTTTGTGTAATAGATCTCATTTATAAATTTTGTATTGATAATTTTATTCTAAAATATTTCCCTGTCTGTAAGAGGCATTAAATGACTGTCATATGCATAAATTTATATAATATGGACAAAAGTTTTCTGTCATGCTAAATATAGTGGTGCTGTGTATCTGTGTCGGAACACGTATTCCATGTACGTATTCCGAACCTGACGTCACTTGGCATGTTTTTCGAATACGATTTCAACACTCCCTCAGTAAAAATTGCAAAGAATGAATTCCGCATTTAATATATGATAGTTGCTTAGTCAAAGTCAATTATATTAAACCCCAAATGTTGCCAAAAATGTGATATATTACATTTTAAGGTAACCCCGATGTGTACCATAGTAAAATCTTCGCATTCCGTCTCATTAGCTTAGCACTGAAAATCCCTCTAATTGGATGCCGTAGTTGAAAACATTGTATTGATGATATAAAATTCAAACAATTCAAAATTTAATTACTTGATATTTTCATGTAATTTTAATTAAATCATTGCTTATATATATGCAACAGCTGCCTATTACGGCGAGTTTCCCTTTATTTCTCTGAAAATGCATTCATTTAAGAATTTTTCCATAAGATTAAAATCTTTTAACTATTACTAGGGTTTGTAAATTTTAATTACGTCTGTGAATGAAAGTAATCATTTTCAGAATATTTCTTTCTTTCTATGATTGGTGTCTAATTTTATTCTCATAAATCCATAATTAGCTGAGAGATAATTAATTATTCTGAGCTGAGTGATAATTATTTATTAGCTGAGAAGAATAATTATTTCTTGAACTGAAGATGATGTTTCGAAAGAAACATCATCTCTTCAGTTCAAGTAAATCTTTGCTGTAGAATAAGAATTTTCTTTGATCGTTCTCAGACACTAAAAAGTCTTTCCAATTAGTTCAATATTTAGAAATTTCGAAACAATAATTGGCATTCCTTCTAGGAAAGTGATCTAATCGATTTCGCAATTTCTTTTCGAGGACATGTTTTGCGCAACAGAATAATTTTCCCAATTCTAATGTATTGATCGCACGAAATTAAATATTACTCAAAATATTTCTGGTCTATCTTATTGAATAAAATAATGTGTTGCTTTTTATTTATTACATCGAATAGTTTTTTTATTTCTCCGAAAATAATATTTTTATCTTTTTTAAAGATAAAAATATTATTTTAAAGAAAAGAAAAGTAATATTTTTATCTTTTAAAATATAAAATATCAAAAGAATTTTGGCAAAAAGAATTTCACTTTGGAATAGATATTGTATTTCTATCTAATTGACAAAAATTTCATTTTTAAGTTGAATTTATCGCTCAAATTTGATTTGTCTGTATTTTATCGTGCATATCGTACGATCATTTCACTATTTCAAAATTTTTAAACCCTTGTTTCATGCTTCAGTTCTATACTATCCGTTCTTTCCTGCTATTCTTAGGTATCAAAACAAATTCTAAGCACATTACGCAAATGTGTGTATCTAAGTTTCATTAGAAAGTTATCTTAGTACAGAATCAGATGTTGACAAAGCATTTCTGTTGCATTCACAATTCCGAAAGTGGTCCATCGTGTTTTTATTGTCTCTCATGAACTTTTGAGATAATTACGGTCAACCTTAATTAGCTCGAAATAGATATCACGCTAGGTGCAGAAAGGGTTTCCAAGGTCATTGCAGTCATCTACCGAGTAGTTTGGGAGCATTGCCTCTCGCTTAATGAGTGTTAATAAATGGTTGGCTGGTCAATAAAAAGTGATGTTTGCTCCATTCCTGCGGAGCTCATGCAAATTAAAAGAACTTTCATCCATAAATTACAGGTTGGATGAAACTGTATGTCATATAAGTAATAATATACGACTTGTGTGTGAAGTCGCTTTACTTTGCATGAAATCATTTGTTTTTTGGGTGAGAATGAGTGCAATATTCTGAAAGGAAAAAACGAATGTAGAACGAACATTTACAGAAAAACGAATGTGTCATTTCCGTCGGGTCCAAAGTGAATATTTGTCTTAGAATTTTAAATATATTATTAGCTTCGACTTACTTTAGGAATATTTTCATTAATAATCATAATTCAAAAATCGTACTAGCTCAAAGTTTTGGAAAGAATCATGAATGACCATATGTCCAGGATATTCGTGAAGAATCTCGGTTCGCACCTGCTACATTAACATCTCACCTAAGCGCATTCATCTCGGAATTTTTTTCTTCAAAAAACAATTACAATCGGTTGAGGAGCTCCTCGGCTGGCGTTCCTCATGTGAGTTGCGGCGGGTTGTTGTCGATTTGAGATTTGTCTATGTGGGCAAGTTTGTATTCTCTATAGTTTTGTGTGATTTTATGTTGTGCTTGTCTTTGTCCTTTAATGTTCCTTGTTGCCTGGACTTCACCTATTTGACCTTTTGCCAGTTTTGTTTTCTAGTTTTGCCTTTCTAATTATGGTGTTTGGAGAGATGTGTGGGCTACTCTTGGTGTACTGCCGGCCACACGTAGAAAACGCCATATTGTGTTGACTCTGTCAGGCTCCTCCCTGATCCACCAACACTTCATTTTTTCATTATTCTGAACGTGAAGTTTCCGTTTGGCTTGTTTTCCCAATACGATTTCAGAATTAAGAATACTTCGCCAACAAAAATTCCAAATAATGAATTCAGGATTGATATATGATAGTTGATAGGTTGATTGGTTTGTTTACATTGAAAATTTTATCATGAATGAAATATTTATTTATATGTTTTATCAAACGATATTTATTCAAAAGTAAAAATTCTGAGTTATATTTTGCTGCGGTAGCCCAAATTGGAAGAGCAACGGATTAACAACAGAAGGGTTGCGCGTTCTAAACTCGTTCCAGTCAAATACCATGGTGTACACGGGGGCTGGTGCACGTTAAATCTGTCGTGGCCTCAAATGTCCTCATTTTGGCCTGGTCTGGAAGTTTGGAGAGTGGGGTGCCAGCTCAGGGTTGTCTCGTCATCTGACCGTGGTTCATAATTACGAGGCGTTGTCCTTGGGTCTTTTCCTTTGGGATGGATCCCGGACCGTTGCCAATAGCCCGGTGTATTGCTCCATTGCGACGTTAATTAATTACCTACGTATCTGAGTTACATTTTAGCGGGCGATAATTATTTATTTAAAAGTACAAAGTTGATGCATGCTTTGCTGACGATTTTTATTAGTATTTTAATTTCCTTAGTTTTAAAATTAAATTTATGTATTTATCTTTACTGATATTTTGCTATGTGGCAACGAAAAGGTGATAAAAACAAAGAAGCAATAGATGTTCCACAAAAATAAATGAAACTTTTATCACACTTTCCTATTCTTCTATTGCCAAAGAGCTCCAGGTTCAAAAATGCCATCAGATGTTGATGGCAGACGATATTTTCTCTATTTTTTCCATTTAAATTCTAACATTTTATTTTGTATTTCTGGTGTTGGCATCGTAGAACTTTCTCTAGAAGCTTGTAATCAATACTAAAACATAAAGTGATGTTTACTATTTTATATAGCGTTGATTATTATTTATTTATAATGATTTTTCCACTTCTTTTATGCTTTGCTGTTTATCTTCTCTCCTTTAATCTTTAAATTTATTTATTTCGAATTTTTGATTACATCTACGCGACAATATCAATTATGCTACCCTAACAATGTCTTATATTTCTTTTTACATCTATTTGTATGATAAGATCTACCTTATTCGTCAAATAACACCCGATTTATTGTGTCAAAATGTTCTACTCCAGAGGTGTCCTAATTTACTGGAATCGATTGCTTTTAAAAAAGAAGTATGGATTGATGACCTAACTGGAAGCAAGGATTAACCCACATCGTAGGCGAAAATGTAATTTTGGTCGAAATGAAAGAGAACCTCTATTGATCCCAATCGTAAGATTACCCTCAGTGATACAGACTGGCTTATGAGATCAGTCCATTTACCGACATCAGAGGGAGACTGAAATGTTAAAAGAAAAATGCGGAATACTAAGATTAATCATCTAACCTAGTCTAACAGATTATAAATTGTGCTGACTAATCTCTTGTTTTAAACATCAATGAAATAGAGCTTTTGAAAATTAAAAAGCATGATCAATAATTTTCTTCCTGTATCTAATACTTTACATAGATCAAAATATATTCCTGTATTATTTGGTAACAATGTTTTTTATTTTAAGGTGGTATTTAATTCAACTATCCCCTTTCTTCGGGTACTTTTTGGATTTAATCATCTTTAAATCCAAAAAAAGTACGCGAAGAAAGAGGATAGTTGAATTATTGTCGCACTGGAGCAACACTACGGGCAAATGGCGACGATCGGGGATCAATCCCGAAGGGAAAGATCGAAGACAACGTCTCGTAATTTTGAACCACGATCAGATGACGAGAACAACACTTGAGCTGGCGATGGTCCGGGATCAATCCCGAAAAGAAAGATCCGAGGACAACGCCTTGTTAATTTGAACTACGGTCAGAAGACACGGTCAACACCTGAGCTGGCACCCCACTCTCCAAGCTTTCACACCACGCCAACGTGAGGACATTTGAGGCCACAACAGATTTAACGTGCACTAGCCCCCGTGTGCACGGCGGTCTTTGGCTGGACCTAGTTTCGAACCCTCCAGTTGCTAATCCGTTACTCTACCAATAGGGCTGCAGAAGCCCTACGCGAAGAAGGTTAAAGTGGATAAAGAAATCTTAACTGCAAACATTTTGCAATAGGTTGTAAAACGAGGTTAAAGATGTCTTGTTCACCATTGTTTCTTCATCAAGCTGAGTATGCAAATACCCGAACGCGTCGAGCAAGCGTTCATCTTCATCTTAAAAAATGTCAAGAAATGCCTGCAAAGAGCACCTTTCAAATTCCAGTCACGTTTTTCATTTGAATAACACTTATCTCTCTCCATCGCACAAACTGATTTCTTAACCTCTGTCGATTTTATTTCTCTGCTTCTTTTACACCTTTCGTTATGTCTATTTTCGCCTTCCGACGTTACCTTCAGGGAGTGACATATCATCCTCCATCTTGGCTGTTATCAGCTGTAAGAATTCTTCTAATATTGCCCCCGTTGTTATGAGACTCGCGTCTTGCCTTCATTAGACGAAAGAGACAGGGGGGTAGCAGAAGAAACTTCCCTTCTTAACAGGTGTGCCTGAAATGTAATCATTGGCGTCGGATATATTGCCACCATAACAAGCATCCAGGTATCCCTTGGATACCTGAACTTTGGAATTAAGATTTCGTAGCGAGTTGTCGGTTTTCGTTCGTCCATTTTGAAGAAACGTTCCATCGTACGGATAAATATATTACCGGAGCGCGTCATGTCGAAGATTCATTTCTCGGGACATTTGATAGAGCATGGGCAGTAAGTCTTGTTTTTGTTCCATACATTCTAAATATCTTTGATTCGAACAGTCAAGCAAACTGGCTATCAAAGTAATGAGTTGTTCCACGTTTTGTGGACTTTATTTTTTTGCGAATTGATTTCAAATGTGCATATCGTAAGTTTAGAGCAGAAACTCATTAAGTGACGATTTTTTAACATTTGTGAAAAGTAGCTATGAAATTAATATTCCACATTCTTTGGAATTTTTCACGAGAAATGATATCGTATTCTTAGAGCAGAAACTCATTAACTGACAATTTTTTTTAATTTACAACTTTTGAAGACTAAATATTGGTTTTTAGATTCAAAAAATAAAAATTATCTAAACATTCTAAGCATCGTTTTGTTTTGGTTCCATATATTCTAAATGTCTTTGATCCGAACATATGTGAAAACTAGTTTACAAATTAATATGTTGTTCCACCTTCTTTGAAATTTTCGCGAAATGATATCGTCGGCTTAGAGCAGTAACTCATAACTGACAATTTTATTTTACTTTGCAGCTGTTTCAAGTATTATTTTTTAGGTAAAAGAAATAAATGTTATAAGTATTTTGATAGTGATATGTATCTGTTAAACAGGTTACAACATTGCAATGTGTGTCTCATGATCATAAAACTAGGTATTTAGTGTCTGAAAAACTATCAGTTGATGAGTTTCTGCTCTAAGTCTACAATATGTATCATATAATATGCAAGTATATATGTCTTAGAGAATTTATGATAAAAATGTGCTGTTGATGACAAAATCGAAATGTGAGGGGTTTTGTAATAAAATTTAAATAATATATATATATACATATATATATATATATATATATAATTGTTCTTACTTTTACGCTTTATTTATTCATGAAATCATCTCAAAAGTGCAGATGCACAAAAGATTGTGCATTTTTAAAGAAATGATACCTAAAAATGCTGTCTAATTGAATTTATGATCAAAGAGTGTACTATTAATAATACAATTAGTATGGTTATTAAGTGGGTCTTGTAGTAATAAAATTAAAAGATAGTTGTTTAAATGGGTTAAAAATAAAAAAAAACAGTTAGGTCACTTTTTAAGCTTTCTTTGAAAAATTTCTAAATGTGTATGTGTATTAAGTTATAAAGAAATAGCATTTAACGTTTATAATAATGTTGAGGGTCAGTAATAATGGAATTAAATAGTAGAGCTATTAAGTAGAGTATTTTCGCAAAATTGAAAGATAACTGTTCTGTTTTTAGGCTTTGTTTATTCAGGGAATGATTAAGAAATATGGAAATGTATGTACATATGCATTGCATATGAAGGAAGAGCAAAAAAACACCGGGTTATTGAATTTTTAATTAAATGGGCAATGGTACTTTGTGATGCGTTGTATTTTTCCAGGCGTTGTTCTTTGTAAAGAATGAAAGAGAACTTGAACTTTTACATAAAAATATATATTTCGACGGAAAACAGCGATACACACAAGTACAAAAACATGGTCATCCTCTACTCCCAAGTCAAGAATCAGAATCTTTATTCTTATTCTGCTTTTGTATTTTTATATTCTACTGTTCGCTCTCTCTCTCTCTCATTGGGGATACTCTAGTGAACATGAATATCAAGGAGCTCTTTGTAACACACGAGTAAACTTATTTTAACTTAATAACATGATTATGCCGTGGCTCAGTTGTAGGTAGGAATTAATTAACGTTGTACCGGAACACAACGGGCTATTGGCAACGGTCCGGGATCAATCCAGAAGAGAAAGGTCAGAGAACAACACCACGTAATTTGGAACCACGGTCAGATGACGAGGTCAACACCTGAGCTGGCAGCCCACTTTTCAAACTTCCATACCGCTCCAACGTGAGGATATTTGCGGTCACGACAGATTTAACGTGCACCAGCCCCGTGCACACGACGGTCTTTGACTGGAACCCTTTCGAACTTGCAACCCTCCAATTGCAAAATCGTTGCTCTTCCAATTAGGCTACCGCAGCCCCTGTGACTCAGTGAATTTACCCACTGCTCTACCAACCTGCGAGTTTTAAGCGTCGCAGGTTTGATTCTTCCGTGGGTTTATTTCTCTCTTCTAAGTCAGCAAAACTTTCCTCGTATGTATATCGATTACTTGTCGCTGTCTTATGTTTGGCGCAGCTGTTGGCCGAGCTGTGCCTAGCACGAGATAGTGTCAAGCAATCTCCAGGATAATATAGACAAATAAAGTATGAACATTTGAGGAAGGTTTTTACTGACACAGATGAGAGAAATGCACACAGGGTATTATAATTGGTAGATTGTTTTTTTATGGCGCAAGGGCCATATTTGACCAAGCTGGTACCTGCACAAGACAGATAATATCAAATACTCTCCAGGGTAATATAGACTAATGAAGTATGAAGACTAAAAAACATCAGAAAATGTATAACTGGGGTTTTTGTTAAACATCGGAGAACACAGTAGACGTCAAGTTATGGACATACACCCACAAGGAAAATTTTTGCTGACACAGAAGAGAGAAATACACACAAGGTGCTCGGTTGGCCGGTTATTGTATGATACAAGGGCCGCATTTAGCCCAGCACCAGACTGTCAAGTAATTTCCAGGATAATATAGATAAATAAAGTCTGAAAATTAAAAAACCTCAGAAAATGTATAACTGAGGGGGGGTGTGTGTTAAAATTGGAGAACACAGAAGACTTCATGTAATGGACACACAAGGAAAGTTTTTAATGACACAGATGAGAGAAATATACACTCCCAAGTCAAGCATCAGCCCCATGTAAGGCTAATATAGTTGGTTGGTTGGGTTTTATGGCGCAAGGTCCACTTTGACCCAGCTGAGTCTAGCATAAGACAATGTCAAGTAATCTCCAGGGTAATATACACAAATAATGCTTTTTTGGCGCAAGGGCCACATTTGGTCAAGCTGCGCAAGCACAAGACAATGTCAAATATTCCCCAGGGTAATATACACAAATAATGCTTTTTTGGCGCAAGGGCCACATTTGGTCAAGCTGCGCAAGCACAAGACAATGTCAAATATTCCCCAGGGTAATATACACAAATAATGCTTTTTTGGCGCAAGGGCCACATTTGGTCAAGCTGCGCAAGCACAAGACAATGTCAAATATTCCCCAGGGTAATATACACAAATAATGCTTTTTTGGCGCAAGGGCCACATTTGGTCAAGCTGCGCAAGCACAAGACAATGTCAAATATTCCCCAGGGTAATATACACAAATAATGCTTTTTTGGCGCAAGGGCCACATTTGGTCAAGCTGCGCAAGCACAAGACAATGTCAAATATTCCCCAGGGTAATATAGACAAATAAAGTATGAAAAAAATTAAAAATACCAGTAAATATATAACTGGCTGGGGTTGTTAAAAATTGGAGGTACACGTGGTAGCATTTTTGCCACCCCTACCTTTTTCTGATGACGTACAAGTGTACGGCCACTACACCATTTAGGAACGGCCCTGTATTCGGAGCTAGATTTTTCGAATATTGGAATGGTCCGATACTTTAAAATGTATAAAAGAAGGGGTTGAGGTAAAGTTTCACAACCACTGCTTCAGACATTACGCAAGAAAACGAAATTTATTCACACGTGCATCACGTAAGAGACGTAATTCCCTAGGTTATTAACATTCACAACGACAACCGAAGTATTTCGATCCAGTTTTTTTACAGATGCAGCAGACACTAGCAAGCCACTCAACCACGTGCCCAAATTCTTCTACCGTACTTTTTATCCTGCCAAAAGTGAGCCTCCAGGCACATCAGCATATTTCCCCTTTTCCCAAATAGGTATTATAACCTTTTGGGTTGAATGTCATCCTGACAGGGAGGACAATTTCGTTCCAGAAAGTACTCTCCCTCTTGGATGAACACAATAATTTCCCCGCATCTAATGCCTTCCCGACGATGTCATTCCACCGCTAACAGCTATCTGCAAACTCTTCCATTTCCTGCCCGGAATAGATTCTTTTTTAAGAGACCGCAGCTGACCGTGAGTCACAAGTGGTACATAGGGGTGGCCGTGTCCTGTAATGGCCATAGTTTTCCTCTTTGGGATGTAGATAACGCTTTTTATGAGTGCATCTCAGGAAGACTCCTTAATAAGTGTGTCGTGGATATAGTTATCTGGTTTGAACTTTGTATATTTATGTGACGCATCTGTCCAGTGGTTCCCAAAATTGAGATTAGCAAGTGTGACTGTATAATGTGATGACCTTTTACTTCATGTCTGCATTTGAAAATTCAAAATAAAAGTGAAGAATTAAATGCGGAAAAATATCGAGACAAATTTTAATGTACATAAAAAATTATTTTTAAAAATAACTTTTACATACACTGGCTTGAGTTTAACCCTCCAAGTGGTTTCGACGAGACATGTTCATCAAGATCTGATCAATTTTGCTAATGAGGAGATACCTCATCATCAAGATATTGCCGATTTTTTTTTATAATGGCGAGATCAAGATCTAGTAATTTTTACTAATGACGACATATCTTGTCCATCACGATATGTCCAAGATGCCGAGATACCTCGTCGAGAAAACCACCAAGAGGGTTTAGGAACTTAATACTTAAGGAAAGCTATTATTTTATGAGGTTACAACCTCAAAATTAAACGAAACAGCCTGTGACGATTTATGTAACTGAGGATATTGAGTGGAAAGCTGGTGCATGTTAAAATTTGGAATCGCGAAGTCAGGAGCTCTGTTATAGGTTTTTGACTACCACAGAAATTCATCCGCAACCTCATTCTCCGTATGCAAACGCTGCAAAGTGTACATCAGTGGTCGAGGTTGGCATTCTGCTTACATAGGACCACATCCTCTCTTTATTTAAGTTTTCACAGTTACCCTTCTGCATCATGGCACTCAGTGCAGTGTCACCACTTCAATTGGAATACTTTTTTCATCGATTTGGTAATTCTCGACGTACCTTTAGTATCATATCCAAGTCACTTCAGTCGCTTTAAGTAGCAGCTCAAAACCTTACTGTTCCTTAAATTTTGCACACCAGTGAAGTATAGATAAGGATCAAAAGTCGATAATCAGTCTAGTGATCAGGGTGCTGGCTTCTGGATCGAAAAGTTCCTGGCTCAAACCTTACTGTTCCTTAAATTTTGCACACCAGTGTAGTATAGATAAGGATCAAAAGCCGATAATCAGTCTAGTGATCAGGGTGCTGGCTTCTGGATCGAAAAGTTCCTGGCTCAAACCTTACTGTTCCTTAAATTTTGCACACCAGTGTAGTATAGATAAGGATCAAAAGCCGATAATCAGTCTAGTGATCAGGGTGCTGGCTTCTGGATCGAAAAGTTCCTGGCTCAAACCTTACTGTTCCTTAAATTTTGCACACCAGTGTAGTATAGATAAGGATCAAAAGCCGATAATCAGTCTAGTGATCAGGGTGCTGGCTTCTGGATCGAAAAGTTCCTGGCTCAAACCTTACTGTTCCTTAAATTTTGCACACCAGTGTAGTATAGATAAGGATCAAAAGCCGATAATCAGTCTAGTGATCAGGGTGCTGGCTTCTGGATCGAAAAGTTCCTGGCTCAAACCTTACTGTTCCTTAAATTTTGCACACCAGTGTAGTATAGATAAGGATCAAAAGCCGATAATCAGTCTAGTGATCAGGGCGCTGGCTTCTGGATCGAAAAGTTCCTGGTTCGAATTCGGGGTAAGACATGAATGTTTGTCCGTCTGGAACGAATATGTGGTTGTTTTTAGGTTTTATGGCGCAAGGGCCATAGTTGGTCAAGCTGAGCCAAATACAAAGTCAAGTTAAAATTGTCGTGAAAGGGAGAAAAAAGAGGAATATGTGAATAGAGTAGTGCGAAGAAAGAAGATAAAAGATTGTTTGAGTGTACCGGGAGCGCGATCTTGTGTTTACTAAAGACTTCCACACCACGACAATGTTAGGACATATGAAGCAATGAGAAAATTAACTTGCACAAGCTCCCACGTATGCGACGGTCTTTGGTTGGGTCCAGTTTCGAACTGTTAACCAGAGGGTTGCACGAATCTACCAACTGGGCTACCGTTACTCTAAGACGAGGAAAAAACAAATTATACTAAGTTAAAGCTATATACCAGCACACAACGACCGCAAAATAAACAATAAAAACAAGGCAAACGTACATAGAGAAAGAAGATAAAAAAAACAATCAAATTTGAGTGTTTACTCGTGTTGCCTGCTGTTCAAATAGTAAAACCGGCAAAACAATGTTTAATTTTTATTATTTGTTTTGAAAATATTTGATTTTTTTTCTCTTCTCGATCTCGAACATTCCCTTTCAACTGTTGTTATTTACCGGATAAAAGAAATAGCGATGCCTACACTAACTGTTTGAGGCTTCATCTTCATAGTACTCTCCACACCACGCCAATATGAGGAAATTTGAGGCCTCGACAGTTTTAACGTACACCAGCCCTCACGTACATGACTGTTTTTAGTTGGATCGAGTTTCGAACTCGTAACCCTCTGGTTGTTATTCTGCGACTCTATCAACCACCTGTTCCTATCAGTTCATCGTCAATTTTATTGGTCATGTGATTGGGTAATCCCTGGGATCCCTGCTATTGACCTTCTGGTATATGTTGGGAATGTGTGCGGTTAATCTGTGGGCCGATAAGTAGTTCTCCCTAGGAATACGTGATGAGAATGTGATGAATGTGGATAGGAAGAAGAGGTGTGAGTCCACATCGCTGCCCCTTTAAGAATCCATTAAACTTGTATCCAATAACTAGTGTTTCGGTGCACAAAGTGCACTGGTTAAAAGTAAAATGGATTATCACAAAGGTTCTGTGAACATCACTTTGGAAATACCTCAAAATAGTGAAAAAATTATAAGTTAAAGTTGTAATTCAACTTCTGAGAAGTTTTTTATTGCAGTTAAAACAGAGAAACTGGAAACTTCTAATAATTAATTTTAATACTAGTGGTTGTCTCGACGAGAAAAGTACTGATCAGATCTTGATTTATTATAAAACTGACCAAGACATGATCAAATCATCAAAACAAGGACATCATCAAAAAATCGTCACTCGATTGATGACGAGATATCTCGTCATTAACACAATTGGTCAGATCTCGTGATGGACGATACATCTCGTCGAAACCACTTGAAGGGTTAAGAGGATTTATAAGAACAAAAATTTGTAAATAATTCTTGAAACAACAAAGATGTTACAGAGCAAATTTTACGTAAGTATTTGAATTCAAAAATTATATTAAAATTAATTATTAAATTAAACACTGTATCGTTCTTCTACGACATTCCAATATAATCCTATATATTTTATACGTTACACAAATATGAAAGTAAACATAAAATACCTGTTCCACTATCTCTATTTTAATAAATGCTAAAAGTTTAAAATATTCCCTTTTCCTTTCGATTTATTTATTGAAAACCAAGATTCCCTACCAATTTTTAATTATATTTAGAACTCTTCGGAAATGTAAAATAATATCGAGAACATAACTGGGAATGAAAAGAATTTTGAGAGAACTGTATCCGGGTGAACACTGAACACGGGTGAAATAGTTGTCAAAGTAAATTGAATCACATAGTCATTTTAATAGTTTCCATGTGCTGCCTATGAAAGAGGCTGAAATCCAATGCTACTAGCAGAATGAAATCCTGACAAGACCGAAAAGTTGAGGATTTTATTTTCTTATCAAATGAATTCGAAATGAGGAAGCGTTGGGAATCAGAACTTCGTAGAATAATTAGGTTGAAGAAAGCCAATGCGTATCAGTAATTATGTAAAAATATAGAACCATGAATATTTTATGCATTTGAATATTCTTTTTCTCTCGAGTTTTTATTCTGAAATAAGTAAAAAGATAATAGTTCTTATAATGACTAGGTCGTTATAGTTGAAAAAATGTAATTTAATGACTTTTCTGATCATTATGAGGTACAGATCTTCATTTTTACTTTTATAATGTCTTCATTTTCTTCATTTTTATTATATTATTTTTATAAAAAGGGACACTTTAATTTCAAGCTAAATTAAAATAGGTCTAGAATGGTTGTAATTCTATTCCTCTTATTTTAAAATTATGATTTCGTTATTATTACAAGGAATACTCGAATATAGTGATTGTTGATTTAATTGAATGTATAACGAGCTTTTCTTCTATTTTGGATATGATTTTAGTAGTTATTTCTTGACAAGTTGAAATATTTAACAAAATAAAGTTCTATTCAATGCATAACTTTTTACCCTTTCCTATATATATGACATTTACGTTGGTAAAAGAATTTCTTCTCGTTTCGTGTTTACAATTCAATAGATATTTCCAATTTAAAACAATTTATCCAAAAATTAAAATTTGGCTTATTTAAACAAATATGCTTTCTTGTTAATGGGTTTGTCTTCATTTTTTTCGATCACGTAACAAGTTATAGGTGTGTCTCTCAAATTTAAAATTCAGTAGAAAATTTGAAACTCCCATTTCACATCCTAAACTTTTCTCTTGTATTTCCCCTTCACACTTTATTCCCTTTCATGTTGAAAAATGATTCCTTTCTTGTTATTTAATTTTAATAATTCTTCCATTCCTTTCTTTTCTAAGCTTCTGAAAAAGTTAAAATTTATTATGCTCCTCCAAAACTGTCACTTTTCATTTCATATTAATGTGTGGGTGTGGGTGTGTGTGTGTATTTTATTACTTACTCTTAACATAATCTGTTTTTCTGCCCCTTTCTTTCAATACAAAAACTCTTACAATCAATTTTTCTCAAGCAATTTCGTTTTTTTCATTCGTTCTTTAGCACGACACTGTTCATTAGTGGAATTATTCAGCTTTTCTTTTGATGTTTCTACGTTTCTCAACCGAGAACAAACATTCATTTTTCTGTTCTCTGAACTATTATTATTCACCGCTTTTCCTACTTTAGTTTCATTGACAATTCCTTCATTCTTATAAATTAAACTTTTTGAGTTCCATTTCGTTGTAATTTTTTGCTTTGCGCTATAGAGCTCGAAAGCTCATTAGGAATCGATCAGGTTTGGAGTACACACATATCGTCGCTTAGAGTAGAAACTCATTTCTGACATTTTTTCGAAGACACTAA
The DNA here is from genome assembly GCA_933210815.1 of Meta bourneti. Classification (NCBI taxonomy): domain Eukaryota; kingdom Metazoa; phylum Arthropoda; class Arachnida; order Araneae; family Tetragnathidae; genus Meta; species Meta bourneti. Next base: position 25,885,057 of record OW119926.1, on the reverse strand, counting down.
ATGCTTATTTTCATACGGATGACAAGTACATAATCATACTGTCGATTTTTAACAATCTCAAAATGCTTATAATTTTTACTTCCTTGTCACACTAGAACGTTTTTTTTTTTAATTTTCACTTTAAAAATCCAGTTTTTTACAATCGGTTATTGGTTTGCGCTTAAACTCATTTTAGTATGAAAAATTCTGATTAAGCTACTCATTAATTATATAATTTAGATATAATTAGCTATTTAGCATGTTCTTTGAAGAGTGAGTGATATCTCAAATTCTAATATGTTCAGAAAGACAATTCCTGTTGGAAATTATTCCTAATATTATTCTTCAGGTTGCTAGAGGGAATAAGTTCTTTTTTACAATTTTTTCACGAAGGAAGTCTAAAATATCAAGATTTTTTCAGGAATTTCAACATTTAAAAATCAACTAAAAATTCATTTCTTAAACCAATAACTTCGACTGAGAGTCAAAACATCCACTGTATTGTATAGATTATAATGACACAATAGTAATTATAATAGATCAATTCATTGTTAAGTTATCACTGTTCGAAAGAAGCATCCTATTGCAAAAACAATTCTTCGAAATCGAGTTTAAAGTTTTGGGAACGTGTTTGTCTGATGACAGTACCTAACCCAAACCCTTGTAACTTGAAAACTATTTCGAATATTTACAAGATCTTGGTATCGTTTGAAAGCTAAGGGGTTGGACAATATTTCGAATTATTAAAAAATAGATCGATATTTTGGTCAATTTTCGTGATTTCTAGTGTATGCATACACCTTAAAAACTAATAGCTTTTAAACAGCCGTAAAGTAAAACATTTTGTGTCAGTTGGGCTGTTGTAGCCCAGTTGGAAGAGCAACAGATTAGCAAGCGGAGGGTTGCGAGTTCGAAACTTGGTCCAGCCAAAGATGGTCGTGTACACGGGGGCTGGTGTAGGTTAAATCTATTGTGGCCTCAAATGTCATCACGTTGGCGTGGTGTGGAAATTTGGAGAGTGGGGTGCCAGTTAAGGTGTTATTCTCGTCATTTGACCATGGTTCAAAGTCGTTGTCCTTGGATCTTTCCCTTCGGGATTAATCCCGGAGAGTCGTCAATACCCGTTGTGTTGCTCCAGTGCGACATTAATTAACTACCTACCTCTGTGTCAGTTAATGAGTTTCTGCTCTAAGCTGACGATATCATTTGTACCATTAATATTTTATTCCTTAAACAAATTACAACCGCGAAAATTTATTTGATTTTTGTTATTATAAAAAAATGACAATTATTGTCATGTACTGTTCAAAAAAGCAAAGAATTTTCTTAAACAATTTATAGCAAAAATGATCCTCGTTTCACCGAAATCATTTTCTTTGAAATAATGCATTCCATTCAAACAAACAACAATACAAAACACTGAAAATAATCACCTGTGCTAAAAAGCTCAAGTTTGGAATACAATGACTCCTAACGCATTTTCATAAAAATTACGTTTTATGAAGGAAGCTTTTGATTGATAAGGAACATAATCTTCAATCGTTCTGTTTTTATTTCACATAAAACTCTGTAGATTAAAGCGTACTGCTTATTTAAATGAAACGCAATATTCCAGCAGTAATAAATCGCTTTATTTATTGCTCTTTCTTTTTACGATAATATACGGTAAAGTTTCAATATCTCTCCTGTGGATCAAAATCAAATATTAATGAGTAATCATAAAGCTTTCGTTATCTACATTCTTGAACCACATAATGAAAATTGTGGTGAATGTTTGCTAATAAATCTACCACAGATTCTACGAATTTGATGCTGATTGGTGGTTTGAATATGATGACCAAGGTTCAAGACTGCTCCAATTCCGAGAATAAGTTACAGGTTGTTCGAAGCATTGTTATACAAAATCGATTCATAATCATATTTGCTTGGTTTGATAAAATGCCATTTTTTGGACAAGACAGTTATTAATGTTTTTGACAATTCCGTTTTCTTAATTTGTTGAATTTCGCATATAAAGTCTGTAGTATGTATTGATTTTTACTGTTTATTTAGTAGTCTTGAACTCTCTGAATTCTAAAAAATCCTTTATCTCCTTTATTTTGATAAGCAGTTAAATTTATTTCTACGTACAGGAACTTTTGAGATTATTTTTGTCCTTGAAAGATGCACATTAAAAAGATCGAACTGTCCATTGTTGTTATATTTTAATGATTTTTGTTTTAGAATCGTTTCTTGAATTTATATTCTTGTTTCTCAACCAACTCTTATCATTGCCTATGATTGCTTGGCTCATCTGAACAGCCTTATTATTCAAAAATAGATGTCTTCAGAAAATTCAGTTGCAGTTAAATAATGTATAAAATAGACAACTGACGAAGGGAAGCGATAATCTAACCCAAGAAAGGAATAACATTTTCAAAAAAAAAGAAAACCAATCGTTCATCTTTTCGAACTGTGTTTTGTGGCGAAATAGATAATATTCATGAGTTCTTTGTTCTTTTTTACCCAATAACCACCAAAACATTTTATTCAATTGAATTAAGAAACAACTGATAAGGGGCTTAAATAATTTTTTATTGATAAAAATTATTTGTAAAGAAAATAGCCACTAATGATTGTGTGCTGAGAGCAAACAGTTCAATTTTTCAATGTTTTGCAACTTATGTAATATGGTGTATGTTTTGGGTTACCAGACGTTCAGAAAAGTTCGGAATTTGAGTGCTTTACCCGGATTCCGCCGTGAATTATAAGTTTCACGTAATTTTCAAAGAAATCATCAATTCAATCCAAATTTTGCATCTTGAATCGCTTTGTGTACAAAAAATGCTATTCGTTAACGGCAATTTGTGGATGTAGGTAGGTAGTTAATTAATGTCGCACTGGAGCAACACAACGGGCTATTGGCGACGGTCCGGGACCAATTCCGAAGGGAAAGAAGAACAACGCTTGGTAATTTCGAACCTCGGTCAGATGACTCGAATAATACCTGAGCTGGCACACCACTCTCCAAACTCCCACACCACGCCAACGTGAGGCCACGACATATTTAACAACCCCGTGCAACAGCCCCCGTGTACATGACGGTCTTTGGTAGGACCGAGTTTCGAACTTGCAACCCTGCGGTTGCTAATCTGTTGCTCCTCCAACTAGTCTACCGCGGCCCGGCATTTTGTGGAATTTTTTGTGTCAAGTCAGATTTTGTTTTTAAATTTGAAAGGTACTTTTATTTGTAATAATTATTTCTTGTTGGTAACAATATTTATTTGACCGTTTTCATATGTTTTTAATAATAATATTATTGACTTTTATTTGTCCGGACTTTACCTGAATAGTCGGGAATAAAAATTGGGTTTGTCAGGAACTTCCATTTTTAGATTTCTTAACCCCTTTCGTAACCCTCGCATGCAGTGTCGTAAATAAACAAAAATCTTAGTAAATACATTGATTAATTGTAACTTATTAATACATTGATGATAAGAATGGTTTATAAATATATTGTAAATGGTATAATAAAGAGAAGTTTTCAAATTTTGTGGTTTTTTAGAAAGCCGAAAAGGACAAAAAATCTTCGAATTTATTAATTTGGTTTATAATATTTATTTACCTAATTGTATTATAATTATTTCCATTTTTCAATGCTTGCTACAAGTGAGTAATTTCGTGTCTACCTGTTGTTTCATTTCTTTCGAAATATTCATAAATGCACATCAAAAATATTTGAAAATTATTGTTATTACTTTTTATTTCTTGTCATAACTGCTCTCTTATAGTTGAATAAAAGTTGGGATAATACACATTTCTGATTTTTTTTGAACCGTTAAAAGTGTTTTTCTTTAGATTGGTTGTTTTGATGTTTTATGGCGCAAGGGCCATATTTGGCCAAGCTGAATATATTGAATATATTACCATCTTAAATCTTCCCCTGAATATATTGCTAATTAAAATCGAATAGCCCTGTATTTTCTAAGTCTAGATTCCCTTCTAAATAGAAGATTCAATGTGCAGAAACTTACATATCAAACATGTTAATCTGCTTAATGCTACCGATAAGTTGAAGACAAAAAGATGCCAAATGATAGACACCAAATAACATTTTTTCAAAACATCTCTATCAAAAGTATGACCTACAATAAAACAAGTTTTGAACATCCTGACATGTACTCTGTCTTGATCTTAAACATTTCGAACAAAATTTTCCTCAAACCAGTCAGGTATTTTAAAAAAAACTGAAATTCATCTCTAATCTCTGGAATATTTAAATAACGGATTGCTAAAAAACTACGCAATCGTTAGCAAGCAAACTACTTGGAAATTGAAAATTATTTTTCCCATCCTTTCGATCGGATCTTTCCCTTTGGGATTGATCCCGGACCGTCACCAATAGCCCATTGTGTTGCTCCAGCGTGACGTTAATTGAAATACCCCCCCCCCCATCCTTTCGATAACTTCGAAAAACCGCATACTTTAATTTTATTGAACTTTTCCTCATACCATAATATGGCAGGGAATATTTCTACCGGTGCAGTTTCTTCTTTCGTAGAGCAGTGTCATTCTGACTCGTGCGGTATTGCTTAACATACTTTGAAAACTTAATGCTATTGTGGTTAGCCACATAAAATTAGTCTACCTTGATTTGCATGTAAATTCTTGTATCGGATATAGATTTCTATTAGTAGATTAAAGTTAGATCTTTTTTTATGTGGTGATACATTGCTTTTCATTGTTCTATCTTATCTATTTATTGCTAAACAAATCCTATACGCTATCCTTTACGATATGATCCAAGCTAAAAATCCGATATACGATAAACTAGATGCTGGAAAATCGTTAGTAATTAAAAATTGAAATTTTAATTAAGGTTTGGTATGTACCATACATAGTCAAGTGTCTGTTGCTTAATGTTCTCTGAAATTTTAGAAAGTGAAAATGAACTCAAATAAATTAGGAATGTGTTTAAGTTTCGATATTATTAAAATATTTTAATAAGAAATCGTTTAAGAATCGCAATTTCTAATTCAAATAAAAAGGAATAAACTTATACCGTTCGATTTTTACCAGTTTTTATCTTTGTTTGCTCACGTTTAACGCTAGCTCTTATGTGTTTACGTTTGATTTCATGAAAATAAATTATTGAAAGGAGTAAGCGAATTGAACAAGACTAATGTATATGATAACGGACAAGACGAACGATACATCGTTCTCTTCGTCCCGTGCATTAATCTTATCATTGGTTCATCCTTTTCAGTTTTTTACTCTTTTGCTCAACTGATAATTTTATTCGTTCGTCTCTTTTCTTACTTTTTCAGTTGTCAATTTTGCTCCAGTGATAATTTTATTCGTTTGTCCCGTTTACAATATTAAGTTGATTCTTTTTCAATTTCACTCTTTTTTTAAATACGTTCCGCGTCACAACTGTATGTTTTACGTCACATACAATTGTGTGTGATCGTCGTCCATAAAAAGAGTGTTTGACCTTTCACTTTGAATGATGACAGAGACAATGTGATTATATCTTAGAGTATTTTAATTTGATGAAAGTTCAGTTTTTTTTGTGTTTAGATCGGGATAAGAAAATTGATTTGTCTTCTTAGCATTTGAGTAAAATGGGTAAGGGAAGACTTTGATGTCAGCTATTGATTTTCTTGTAAGGCAGACATTTTCTTAAAAAGTATCCAGAAGAAGAGAGAAACATAGACATTTTCCCAAAAGATTTCCAGTGGTTCAAAATTACGTGGTGTTGTCCTCGGATCTTTCCCTTTGGGATTGATCCCGGACCGTCACCAATAGCCCATTGTGTTGCTCCAGTGTGACGTTAATTGAAATTCCCCCCCAAAAGATTCCCGACTAAGTTTTTGACTTTTGAACTTAGTTATTAAATTACAGATCGCGATAAGTCAATTAATCCCTTTTATCAAACATGAAGAATAATTCAGTGGAAATGTATGTGTCTAACTCGGTATTGCGGTGTGGTGTTTTTCTCGTTATTTCTGTATTAAATTAAATTAACTCAAAAACTTTGTGTGATTTATGTACCAGAATAACAAAACATCAGAAAAAAACAACAAAAATCAGAAAGTTCTACAAAAATAATTCAAGAAGTAAATACACACGCACATATGAATTGAGCTGTCTTGTTTTCGCAATCGTTTGCAACTGTCAACATATTCGCGTAGCGCTTGTGTGACGTCATTATCGGGTTCAAGTTCTCATAATTGAGCTTTTCTATTTCCTATCCGATTTCTCATTGAGTTCTGTGTTTGCAGTGAAAACTCCGTCCGAGCTGCGGAAAGGGCAGGAGTCTTCTTTCCTGGCTCACCTGGCACCTATCGCAAAATCAGCGCCACCGCTCAGCTGCAGAGCCAGCAAACCGCAAAACATAGACGGATTACGGCTGGCAACGTGCTTGCAAACAAAATGGCAGAAGTCGCTGAGGTTACGTCTTCTACCTGGTCAAATGACAAGGATTCTTACGAACTTGGAGAGGTTATAGGTAAGTTGATTTGATCTGTTTGCACTATTAAATGTCTCCCGTAGTTGAGCGAAGTCGAATTTCTGTGGTGTATTGTTTATAGTTTGAGGTCTGTGTTACCGGCATTCAACTTGGTAACCCATGTTGGGTATTGTGATCAAGCTGTTTTGACAGCTGCATTCCAGTTTTGTTTTCTTATCTGAATCTTCCGCACACTTTTCTGTTCCAAAGAGGCATAAATTTCAACACCTATAGGATTCGTTTCATATTTTTTTGTGAGGTAATGCAGATGCAAATGTCGTAATTTATTGCTATCTTCCTCGTGATTTGACAGCTTACTGCGAATAGAATTTTGATCTTTCAAACCCCATTTTTACCCTTTTGTTATATAAAGAAACGATCTTTCTTTGGCTGTTGTATTTCTAGATTGACAAGTAATCGCCATTCAACTGACAGTCGTTAAAATGTAGGATGCCCTTATCAGTTTCTTGTACGAACTATTTAATTCGGCAAATTATCGTCTTTTAAACTGCAAGAACATTTCGAATTTTTGTTTCCATATACTGATAATTCATATCTGTCACTTGATCATTCACACAAATCAACTGACGAAATAGGAAGTTGGTAAACAAACCCACTGCTAAAATTCAAATTTCCTGAATTTGATCTATCTGTCACAATCTTATTACCTATAAATCAGGAAATCATCATGTGGACTCATCCTACAATTGTGTACTCTGTATTCTGAATGTTTATCCCATTAGATCTAACATATATAAGTATTCATCTATTTTTTCTGCTCATTCTAACTGTTAATGTTTGAGCAATGATGATAAGAGAATCCGATAAGTTATATATTTTGCAAGTGTGTTTGGTATGTTAAAAAGAGCTACCAATTTGTCATTCGTAGCTCTTAAAGGTAGTTAAAGTAAAAATTAAGTTGCTTTTAATTTACTGCTTTAAATTATGTCGAAGTGCCACTTGTGCCAGTTTGGTTTATATTTCCAAAAAATTTAGAATGCATGAAGTTAACTATATAAATTACAAAAATTTGTTATGGAAAACCTCTCGATCTAAGACACTAAAGGTGACAGCTCTAGTTATTGCTTTTAACATGTCACAGCTTGTAATAAAAACTACATGTTATGGAAAATGTATAAATATGCAAATCTTTTTTTAACCTTGTATGTTGATGTTTCGGTTTTGTATTTAGCACTCTCTCTAAAACTCTTTTGTGCAATTTTGCTTGTTCATTTTCATATTGATGTCAATAAAAATGACTTAGAGAGTTCATTTCTTGACTCAATATGACAATGCTTTGGAATCAGTCAATTCCACATCAATGAGTCATTGAATAACTGATGATACCTTCTTCCGAAAGCAAACTGATAACCTTCTTCCAAAAGCAAAACAAAATATACTACATCATACACATAACACCACATTAGTGAAATTGGTTATTGAAGTTACTGATAATGTTAACACAAATGGTACATTGTGATATTCATGATCTAGGATTTAATCGAAATGTATTAAGCTCTGAATTGGAAATAAATGTTTTGCCTTGGAAGAAACATGCAAATGACTGATTGTTTTAAGATTTAAACACACAAAATATTTGAGGCAAATATATGATATGATTGAGGTAACAAAATATTTGGTAAAGATGTAGAATCCGAGACATGTTTGTCACCAAGCAATTTTTGTTGCCAAATCAAGATGGCGTCCTAAGCCAGTATGTTCGTTAAAAAAACGTTGACTTTCCTACGCGAAACACCTTTTGCATAGGGTTGCAATTAAGATGGATCAAAACAACAAGGTTACCATGTTTTAGCGATAAATCGCCACGGTCTCGGATTCGACATCCCACCCAAATATTTGAGACCTGAATAGTATAATTTAAACACTATGTTATGCAGGAATTTTTTTAAAATTTACTATTCCCTTGATATTTGTATTACTTATCTACTTTTATGTTAATTTGAGATTTTATTAGGATTATTTAATAGTATGAAGAATGGTATAAAGGGTGAAAGGAAAAATTATTCTCCTGTGGTAATTCTTTGGCATCTCTATCATAAGTTGGCTACTGACGAACTATCTCATCGTAGAATGCTCGAATGTTATCTTCGTCTGGGATATAGTTCATTACTTTGATTGTGTGCCATTTTTTTCTAGAGGGATTTTTTCCTTGAGATGGGGATTTTCCCACCAGGGTATGCTGGTTCATTTGGGAGGGATGGAGGATAGACTCAATGGAAAGCCTTATCTTTTTTGTTTGGGCCACCATGTTTTCAAATCAATAATACTTCTTTTCTTCTGCTGTTATCACCTCCAATTGACAATTCTTAAAAGACAATAAAAGTTGCACATTCTTCAACAATGAAGATGCAATCAGTTTTTTCTATCTTTCTATTTGAAACTGCAAAATCGCAATAGCACGGTAGAAATGAATACCTCTAGATTGGGGAGTATTCAACAGTTTCATATTTTCTCGGAAAATAATACAGAGCATGGGTATGGGTTACAAAATTAAAATCATGCACTTGTAAGGGCATGGTTTTAATTTTGTAACCCACACCCATTTGAGAAAATGAAGTACTTGATGAATTCCATTTCTGTTTCAGTATATTGCATAAGAAATAAACATACTTTGTTTGCCTTTTGTTCTGGTCCCTTGGTATAGGAAAAATGTGGTGCACTCATCCGTAAGATTATGAATGTAAAAATCACTCACAGTTTGCTCTGGAAGATAAAATACTTCATGCACTGGAATTTGAGGAAGGTGTATGAAGTCAATGGTGATAGCACTAACTGGATAGTCTATTTTTACACTCGAAAATTTCTTTCATAAGGAATGAAAATTATTTAGAGTGATGCAAATGAGCCATTTTTTCAGCTGTAGCAACTCATTTGGCATTATATCATTTAAAAAAATTTTGATTTTGAGAGAGTTCTTTGCACAAGCAGCAGGTGTCCACTTGCTGTCAGCCGAAAGACCCAGTGAAATTTTTCTGAAAACATTTCAAATATAGAATTGTTTACTTTGAGATCAGAATACTTTTATTCTGAACAATTTGTGCATAATAGTTTCCAGTTTTCACATATCCAGTTTTTCACTTGAATAATGTACCTCCCTAGATGTGTAATATGTCATTTTTGCCAGAAATGATGAAATATATTCTTGTAAGGCATTCATTATATAGCCTTGAAGAACATTTCCAGGAGTTGTCTTACCTCTGTTATTGATGGATGACTTTAATACAACTAAGAGTGCAGTCTTATTACCCTGATGGTTATGAGCGTTTTTTTAATTCATTCTTTCATTTTCGAGAATCATTGTCACTTATTTCAGAACCAGAATCCATTCTCAAATGACAAAGAACAGCATAAAATGAAGAGCAACAAGCACCGCATACAACAAGGTACACAACTCGCTAATATTCATTCAGAGCTTGTGTTTACTCACAAGCATAGTAAAAATGAACTTCAGACGCTTTCGGCACCAACTGCACAGACGTATAATAGAGAAACCCCATGAGTCAGTGACTTATGGAGTTTCTCAAATAAACAAAAACTTCAATGCAAACCAACACCATATAGGTGACCTGATTTATGGTGTTCCTTTTCTAAGCTATGCATCTATCAAAATAATCAATTACTAAAAACTCGATTTCGATAAAAATGTGATTTATGAGGTTTTTAAATGACCGACTCAGTTGTTTTAACTAAAATTATTTTTCTCAGGTGTTGGTGCCACTGCCATTGTACACAGTGCATATTGCAAGCCAAGGAAAGAAAAATGCGCTATAAAGCGAATCAATTTGGAAAAATGGAATACGAATATGGATGAACTTTTGGTAATTATAATTTTTTTATTAAACCGAATGTCACACCTTACCTTTTTTACTAAATTGATTTTGTATTGATTGTTGTATTGTTTTTGGTTGTAACAAAAAAAAATAGTTTTTTACTTACCTCTTTCTGTATAATAATTTTTTCCCTTCCTTTTATAGAACTGCCAATCTGAATTACTTTTGAATGTTGCATTAAAAGTTTCTTTTTGAATTCTTTGCTCAAACTTTTTCATTTCACATGCACTTACTTTTTATTAGTTTTACAATTTTTCTTTTTATATGTAGGCACGTGTGTTTTTGTGGCATTAGTGCTAAGTGAAAGTTTGTTAGAATTGAATAACATGAATGGTTAGTATTATTGTCACGTTTACATCGTCTTCACTACTGCAAGTTTTACTGTCTGACTACCCGAACTGCTCAATTCATAAATTCTAGGTACTGGTGGTCACTATAGAAACAGGTCTCCTACATTTTTAGTAAGGATCAGTCGAGTGAAAACTTGGCAGTGGGTGGTATGGTTTACTGTGAGTGATATCTTATTTCACAAACTCCTGGAAAACCCATTGACAAAAAGTATGCCAATGTGACAAACTCAAATGCTTCAAAAATACCCTATATAAAATGGGCTGTCTCATGTCTACAGCAACAGACAGCACATCATTAGCTTATAGCTTAACCAATAGTACCAAAATTAAAAACACTTAACATCATATTCTAACAATCTAATAATTATGAATATATAATCAGGAAACTTTAAAGTTTTGGTAGTATTATATTCTATTATGACACTTTATTAGAATTCTACACACATAATTTTGTAAAACTAGCCAATGCTTGGAAAATATTATTTCTACAAATACAGAAATAATTGTGATAAGATGGCTTTACGAATGGCTTTCTTATCTAATGCAAATATTAAAATCAATCAGTCTAATTCCCCCAAAGGAGACATCTGGGATACAAAGAAAACCCCTAAAAATTATCTACTTTCATGTAAAATTTCATAATTACAGGCATGATAGATGAATATTTTCCTTTTGTGAATATTAAGCAGTTCTTTCTATATTTAAACTCAGTTGATTTTCTTTAAGGGATTTAATAAATATGTTAAGAAGTGAGGGGCACCCAGTACTTGTTTATAACGTACTGCAAACAAATGTTAAAGAGTACTGATTCCTCTATCAGAAATAGCAAATTCCCTCTTGAAAGGATATGAGTTCAACGGACGTGCCTGGTGAAGGTGTGGTTTTAAACATATTTGGAAATATTTTTCTTATTCATTTAGGGCACCCTAGACGTTTGAACCCAGAGGAGTCGGCATCCATGTTGGTATAATCCAATAACTGATGAATAAATCTCTTTTTGTTTCAGCCATACACAAACTATTGTTCAAAGTGTTTATGGCTAATTTTGACATAATCTTCCCATGGAAAGGTTGGATAGACTTGAACACAGTGAACAGATATCCATTAAAGAATGCATTTATAATTTCTGATAAATAGTTTTTGTTTTCAGTGTTACAAACAAGCACTGTGTGCTCCTCATTTTTTAGTTTATTTTTAATAAACCCCCTGAATAAAAATGAACTGATCTTAATTTGGAAGAACCTCTTAATATTTGCAGAAGCAAAATATTCCTCTTTGTGAAAACATATCTTTGAAATGGGGAAACATTTGTTTTTAATGTTTGTGTATAGTAGTAGACAAAGTAGTTCAATAAGCCAACTGAGGTAATGAAAGGGCAGGGAAAATAATGTGCTATTGAATTCCAATTGTTGAACTGTACTGTGTATTTCAAATTGTTTTAATTGTGATCACTTACATTGTGTTTCTTTTTCTACAGAAAGAAATACAAGCTATGAGTGCCTGTAATCATGAAAATGTGGTTAGCTATTTTACATCATTTGTTGTAAAAGAAGAATTATGGCTTGTTATCAAACTGCTCTCTGGAGGTATGGCTATGTGGGCTAGAACTCATTTTAATTATGTTTTTATTGATGGCTGAACTGAAAAAATTGCATTGACTTCATCCTTATGTACAATAGTTTCCTTGCTGTTTTTTAAAATTGTTATTAGCATTTGTGTTTGGAATAGCAGATGCTGTAAATTATTTTCCTATGTCTATTTGTCTACTATATGCAATAACAAAAAATTAAGATCTACAATTTTGTTCTGGGATAGTTTTTAAAGTTACATGTAAATACTCATAAGCTGCAATAGTGGCGCAACTCAAAATTTTATATTTGAGGTATATATCTCAATGTGGAAAACTACGTTCTTTCCATCAGAAAAATAGATTATCTCCAAATTCAATACTGGACTATAAGGTGATAGAAGTGTTTTATTACATGCTACATGTATTCATAATAATGGAAACTTGCCTCTTAAATGTAAGATGTTTTCATTATGAGTTTTGCCACTGTTGCAGTTCATGAGCGATATGTGTAGAATATACCAATGTGTATATTCTTTTTACAAAAGGGCAGGAGAAACAGTTCTTTGTGATTAGCTTTTTCTGACTAAATAAAACTGTTCTAAGTGAGCATATACTATGAATATTACTAGTTAATGATAGATTGATTATATATTCTAAACTAGTCATGGAATAAAATTATACCAAATATAGAATGATCATTTCTACTATTTTTATTTAACAATGAATTATCTTCAAAGTAAGAAATTAGATACATGATTCAATATTTTGCAGGGTCTTTGTTAGATATTATCAAACACAAAATGAAGATGGAAGATTGTAAGCATGGTGTCTTTGATGAAGCAACAGTTGCTACAGTTTTAAAGGAGGTTCTCAAAGGCTTAGAATACTTTCATAATAATGGCCAGATTCACAGGTAAATTGCTGACTGATTGTCTGAATTTTTAAAAACCCTGTCAATTGTAATATTAGCATTATGTTTCTGTTAATTCTTCACTTGATGTGACTTAAATTGGATGTAGAATTTCCTTTATAAATGCAAAAACGTTATAAAGTGGATATTCAATGCCGGAAAATATATTCAATCTTAGGTTGCATAAGTCAGGTTTTGGTGTATTTTTAAATAACAAATTTTATTCCCATAGGGATATAAAAGCTGGGAATATCTTGCTTGGTGATGATGGCACAGTGCAAATTGCAGGTGATATTTTCACAGCTTAAATCTATCTCTTAATTTCTAAAACTTTCAAATATTTTTATTCAAATGTTAGTTTTGCATTCTGAAGAAAGCTATATTTGAATTCCATATTTCTTTCTCTTCAACAAATAATTTTATTTAAGTAAATAAGTTTTTAATTTGTAATCTTTGATTAGAAGTTTAAATCTCGAAATACAATAGCTTCTATGAATCAAATTCCATCATTATTTTTATTTGCTTTTTTTTTTCAGAATAAAATGTTCTTAATTTATGCATTTTTCAGCTGTTGTATAAAAGTGGATAATTTCATCTGCAATCTTGGATAGGAAGTTTAACTCCTCAAATTCAATAGCTTTTATGAGTTGTATTCTATCATTTTAACTAATTTGCTTTGTCATAATTTAATCTTTCTTAATTTTTATGCATTTTTAGGCTAATGTATAAAATTATGTAAATGAATGCTTTTATTTTAGATTTTGGTGTAAGTTCATGGTTAGCAACCGGTGGAGATCTCTCGCGTCAGAAATCGCGACACACGTTTGTCGGTACTCCTTGCTGGATGGCACCCGAAGTCATGGAACAAGTAACTGGATATGATTTCAAAGCAGACATTTGGAGTTTTGGTATAACTGCTATTGAGTTAGTCACAGGAACTGCCCCATATCACAAGTATCCCCCTATGAAGGTGCTAATTCCTAATAATTTTTGTTCATTTTATTTTGAAAGTTATTCAGTTTGATTTGTGCTGTAATGTATGCTCATTATTGATATTTTGTTTTTAAATATGTGAATATCTGTTAAAGCTGCTACCACTTTTAGTTACGTTTCAAGTCGAACTGTTGTTATAGTGCAAAATACTTTGTGTACAAAACAAAAGTAATACAATTCACTTTTGTTAAATATAGACGGTTTCATGTTCTGAAAGTGATATTCAATGTATTTTTATTTGCATTTATAATGTATCTAATTCAGACACATGTATTTAACATTATATATTGAATTTAGTGAGAGCATTACCTTTTTTATAAAGTCAGCCTGATAGATTTTAAACTCATTATTGGAGTAATAAACTAATTAAATTTTTTTTCAGAATATCGCTAGAAAGAAATGCTTAAAATATGATCTGACCTTTATGATTTATTTAGCATCATAATTTCAATTTCATTGTAGTATTAGAAAAGTCTATTCTGATGTTTGGATTTTTAAATGGTGTTATTTAGGGACTGGCATTTTACAAAGCTGTTCCTGTTTAGGTTTTGATGCTGACTCTTCAGAATGATCCTCCCACAATAGATACAGTTGCTGAAGACAAAGATCAATATAAGAACTATGGTAAAACCATTAGAAAGATGATTTCAGATTGTCTGCAGAAAGACCCGACTAAGAGGTAAGATTATTTTCTCATGATGCAATTTTAGCCATTATTTACTTCAACTAGACAATTAATAATTGTTATTGGTACACTATAACTTCAATTGGTTGAAGGCAAGACCACATTATGTTGGTGTTAATGGTCCCAAATGTTTTCATTAGTTGATTCTCAGGGTATATATTTGGAGCTCATATGCTATCTAATTAGCTTTTAAAATTCAACGAAAGTGAACTTTACTGTTTAGATTCTATAAGATTTGTTGGAAAATGAATGACATAATTACCTTTGTAATTATATTTAAATTTAGGTTTGTGGGTTGAGTGATCTAAGCGAAGTTGATAAAATGTTTGAAATAATATTTGTACATTACCCTGCACAGAAAAGGCTTGCATCTTGTGACAATAAAAGATCTAATATTTGTCATTCATTTCAGGCCCTCTGCTTCTGAATTGCTAAAGCACCCCTTTTTCAAAAAAGCTAAGGTAAGTAAGAAGAAAAACCTTTTATTCATGTGATTAGTAACGATTAGCTAGAAGTCTATTTGTTACTCAAAATTGCATTGCCATAATTTCACACAACTATGGCCTAAACACCTGCATTCACGAAAACACTGATATTTGAATCATAAGTGACATCTAGTGAACATTTAAGTACTAAATAACAGAGCATGGGTTGAATGTTATTTTTGTGGTATTGGAATGAACTTTGTCCATCATGTTTTTTCATTTCACTCAGCTAATTGCCTTTGTAAAACATTTTTTCAACTATGATCCTTTATCAATTTATTAAAGAAAATATTCAATAGACTAAAGTTACATATTACACAACCATATGGTTACATAACGCAACTATGGTCTAAAGTTTGTCTTATAAATATATAAACTACATATAGAATAACAAAAGTGTTTAATATCAAATTTCCGATCTTTCTACTTGAAAAATCATTAAAATAAATTTCAAAAGGTTTATTTTAGTAGCTATAATAAACAATGAAAAATGAGGTGAAAATGGGCCATAGTTGTATGAATTGGTGACCTTATTCAGTTTTATATTACTTTTCTAATGTGAAAATTCAGTCTTATAAGTGAAACATTTGAAGAAATTTAATGTTTATCATTGTCATGTTTACATAATCAAATATTCTAAGATAGAATAATTTGGTATTATGTATTACTTTGAATTAATACAACTTCTAGTGAAAATTTTATGAATTACTTATTTGCAAAAGATCAAAATGAAATTGAACTCATGATTTGTATTTTGAAAGTACTATCTTTAAAATAAAATAACCAGTCAAAATGCATGAGCTTAAAAATGTAATCACATTTCATTAAAAGTGTTGGTACTTACATATTATCCATGCCAGGTTGGCGACAAAAAAATATTATGACGATATTTTGATTTCCGGGGGTACAGTATTGTACAATTTCATTGCATGTGAATTGGAACACACATGCAAAATACCATATTCTTGGAAATAACAGATTGCATTTTCTTCAGTTCTCGGCAAATCTAACAAACTCATAATTCGGCAAATCTAACAGATGTAGAAAGAAAAAGTTGAACTTGCCACACATTTTGACGAGACACTTCTAACTACGCAGTTATTACGGTTTTTCCACAGGAAAAGGGGTTGCTATAATTCACGTTATCACTGGTACTATTACTAGCAGTTTATCTCCCTGGCATGGATAACACGTAAGTACCAAAGTTACATTTTAAATTTAAAGAACAAATTCTGTTCTACTATAAGGTATAATTGGTCTTAATGTAGCACTTTAAATGCAATGTTCATTTTAAATCTAAATTTTATTTTTCTATTTAAACAGGAATCGTATCCATTTTAAAAAAATAAAGCAGTGGTCAGTTTAATTTTCATAACTGGTGACTTTTTCTGTTATGAAAACAGTTACTCTATTTTTAATTCAAATATTGGGAATTTTATTAAAACAAAATTATAGTAAGCTAAATATTTTTGGTTTCTCACACTAATGCTTGCACCAAACATTTAAATTAAAATACAACTATTGTCACTTTTTCATTGCCATGGCAATACATTCTATATTGATGGTCATTCCCATAATTGGTATTGTATTTTGTAGAGCCGTGGAAAATATATCTTATTTTCACAATTTAGTGATCTTTTGTAAATGAATGGTTTAATAGGTTTATACATTAAAATAAAATCTATCAAAATTGCATTTGTGATAATCAAGATTATAAGAGCTGAAATGTGTGTACATAATAACAAATGTATGTTCATAATAAAAACAGTCTTATCTAACATATTTTACTTTGCCATCAAGTGAATGCAATATGTTTTGTAACCTCTTTGTTTAACAATTTCTTATTCCTGGTTTCTAATTTCTTTTATTCTCTATACTATAGGACCGTAAATATCTTGTTCAAATTTTAGTATCCTGTGCACCTAGTCTAGAGACAAGAGCTCAGAAAGTGAGTTATTCGATTTTTTCTTAAACTATTCAAATTGTGTAATCTTTTTAGGAACTTTATTCTCCTAGTTTTTTTTATATTCAAAATATAAATTAAATATTCCTCTAATTATTTGTATGTAAATCGATTGTCAAACTCGTAGAATACAAATAGAGCAACAAAATTTAGGAAACAAGAATGTTATTTTTCTTGACAACGCAATATTTATGCTGGTTTTACTGCATAAAACTTGCAATTTTTATTTTACTGCATAAAACTTAAAATTTTTAATATCACATTTCCTGCACATCAGATAAGTTTTTCACTGATTTTGGCTTATAATTTTGTTGTTTTTACCCCTTGACTCTTGAACTCTACTGACTCATTGGCATTTTGCTTTACAAAATAAGCAGGACCATACTTTCACATTAAATATTTCTAACTGAAATGCAATAATTCACCCATTATATATTTCCTATTCTATGCCATTCCAAGTGATATGAATACAAATTACTCAAGGTATTATCAGCAGCATCTGTCACTTTCTTCAAGTTCTGATTTGTTTTTGCATAATCTGGTTGCTTTATCCGAATCTAAATTGAAACAGAAGAGCTCTGAACCATCAGATTCGTTTTTGAATAGTTCTTGCAACAGATTTGCAATTTCTTCAGACCCATTTATGTGAGTTATGGTTTTTGTGTATGCTAAGTGAAAAAAAATCACCCGTGAGCAACATTGTAAATGGAATAATTGCTAAACATGCACAAACTTAAGAGTAAAAATGCGATTGAGACTGACTCATTTCTGCCATTGAAAGGGATGATAATATATTCAAGGTCAAATAAACAAATTAAAATGCACTATCAAATTAATAATCGTTAGAAATCTGCTTGGTTTGCTATTATATGGTTATTTTTTCACTGAACTAAAGCTATTAAGACCAGGAAATGTGCTTGGTGTTGAAGACACTAACGGATGTTTTATGTAAATTTAGCTGTGGAATTCTAAATTGAGTCAAAAATTTGTTTGCTGTGTGCTTATCAAGTAAAATGATTAAAAGTCAGAAGAAATTGTCAGAATGTGAAATGGAGAAAGTAACAAGTGCACTCCTGTGTCAAAATTACACCAATGACCATTCTTGTATTAAAATATGGATAACTCCAGCACTTTTGGGTTTTGTTGTTGGAACCATGTTTTTATAAACTTAGAAATCATACAGTTTAGCTTATATTGAAAACAATGGAAATTGACTACAAAATCATAAAATCAGACATAGTTCTGAAAGATTTTGCATGTTTAGTAATAGTCAATTCAAAATACTTCTGATCACTTGTGTATTCACAACAATTCATTATTTTACTTTGCAGTTAAAAAACACAAAAAGAGTTCCTGGCACAAGTGGCCGCCTTCATCGTACTGAAGCTGGCGACTGGGTTTGGTCATCTGATGATGAATCCGAGGACAAAAATACCGAAACCTCAGTATGTGTTCAGTAAGAACTTGTAAATTGTTTGATTGCACTTTTTTGTTTTGTTTCATACCAAACTTCTAGTATGTATATCTAATTGTGCAATTGTAGTTTTGTCTTCAAATTTTTAAACATTATTTAATGTTTGTAATTTAAAGTTCAAATGAATTTAATGAGAACAGGAGTAATTCCCAAACTTTTTTTTGGCTCTATACCCTCTTTTCAAAGACAATTTTCTTCAGTGTTACCCCTGCAGGAAAACTATCTCAACTAATAACAAATTCCATGTGTAACTGCCTGTCATTTTTGAATTTCACTAAAATATTTTTCTAGCTGTATGTAATTTTGGAATTTCAAAAACTAGTTCAGAAGTAAAGGAACTTGAAACTGAAATTAACCCTGTTAATTAAAATGAAATAACAAAATAAAATTGCACACAAGCACACTAAATTGCTCAAAATAATCCTTTTTAATATTAATCGAATAACTAAAATTAAAAATAATCACTAATGAGAAGGATGAGCCTGGTGTGCTACCAAATTGTTTATATTAAGCTCTATTTTTGTCAGCAGCATCCTTAAATCTACAGTCAACTATTATTGTTCCTCTTTTACTTGAAAGAAGCAATGGAAATCCATCACTGAAGTGAGTGTGAAATTGAAGTGGATAAGTGTTTGCTTAAAACATTTTTAGGTAACAAATTTGTTTGGCATCTTATTGCCCATTCTTTGTCTCCCTATTTCCACTGAGTCCAGTATTGGCCCCAAGATTCCTTCTGTGTCTAAAGGGGGAGTAGACCCCACTTTCAGAAACAGCTAGAAATTAATGAGAATTTTCTTTTCTAATTAAATTATTGCCAGGTAAAAGTCTAGGATAGTTTATTTTTGATCTTCAAGAAGTTTTCCACTACCTTTTAATAAAGTTGTTTGCTTAATAGATTGAAATCTTTTATGGATTCTCCAATTGGAAATTTACTTGGGTTGAAAAACTTTGTGGAAGTTAGTTTCATTTTGAAGTGAAGTAAGAACTATTGAACCTATTGAAAAGTGGATTGAGTAATGCATCAAACGATGTAGTGTGAAAGAAAAGCCTACCTGCAATTTTAAAGCTTTTCTTGGGAATTACTATACTGGAGAAATTTATAACATTTGGAACTGTCAACCCTGGGAAATTATGAAAGTAACTATAGATCTCACTCTAGTTTCATATTTTCCCAGTTATAAAAATTTTTGTGTACGTTGCTCTATATTCTAGATATTGATGGAGATTTCACAAAATCTTACTAAGGTTTTTAAACTTGGTTTTTTAAAAATCAATAACACATTAGATTTTATTTAAATTTATGGGGTTAGTTTGCTAATACTTGCTTTAGACATCTATTTTCGTGCCCGAATTATTAACCTTCTTTCTACCCTCTAAGTATTTGCTGGGTTCAAATTTATAAAATATTTATTTAGTTCTTAGCATACCCAAGTGTTTAATTCAAAATTTGATGTTTAAAAATCTGGCTGAATCCAAATAGAATAAAAACTTTTTCTATTGAAATCTAAGTAATACTTTAATGTTTTTTTAGGATGTTCCTTCCAACAAAGTTTCCGATTCCAATCCTAGTATCGTAGACACCCAGCAAGCAGATCAACCTCGAGCTAATTGTCTTCCAACTGATGTTACTCCTGTAGATCCTACGTCTCAAGACCAAGCTTCCGTTCCTTTGCAACCCGTTGCATCTAATGAAAATATGGGTGCACTAGTAAGAAGATAATGTTTTCTTAATTTGATCTGTTATATTTTTTAAATAATTCACTTTTATCTATTTGTAGGGGAACAATATTTTAGTACTCTTGGGTCCTAGAAAAATAGTCCTCAAATTTTTTATTGGCTGTTTAAAGTACTTAGAGACAAAAAATTATTTTTAAAAAATTTATAGGGTAAGGTAGGTTATCTATTGAAAATATGGGTGCACTAATAAGAAGATATTACGTTTTATAAATTTTATCTGTTAATATTTTAAAAAATTGATACTTATGTCTATTTGTAGGGGGATAATATTTTAGTGCTCTCTGAATCCCAGAAAAACCCTCCTCAAATTTTTTGTCTGTTTAAAGTACTAAGAGACTCGAATGATTTTTTAAAAGGATAAGGTAGGGCATGTACGAACCCAAACTTTCAAAGTTCATGTTGAACCAAATACTACTCTGTTCTAGTAATTTTAATATTTTTATCACACACTCCCTAACCATTTGCTAATTTGTTTACATTTATTTTTAAAATTTACCATTAATTCAAATTTAAAAAGTATTTTCCAATGTTATTTCATGGGATCGCAGTTGCCCTATATGATGGGGCAGAAGCAAACATGAACTGTTCGCAATGTAATGGTGATGTGAATTGGGCAGGGAATATCATTTTATTCATGTCCTTTGGCCTGTGCAACTTCCCTGCCGAAATTTAAAGTTCTCGCTGTGAAATCAACTTTTAGACTCCTTCAAGCAGTCCCTACTTTAATGACAAGGCACATTTTATGTTCGATGGACTCGCTTACCCGACTTCACTCTAGTTATAAATCATATCCCAATGGGTTTATTACCCCATGGGTAGATGTATATTAGGATGTAGCTGAATGGGGATTGCAGGAATTGAAGAATGTACTTTAGAATTTTTTTAACCAGCTATTCTATATAATATATGAAGAAAATTGAAAAAGTTATTCTTTTAATGTACCCAAATGACTTCTCTAAGAAACAATTAAGAATTAGGCACTCTTTCTTTTTAGTTATATAATTCTCATTATTTTAGATAAAAAATTCAGATGGTAGAATCTCTTGGTTTGGTCCCCATGAAATGCATTTCATTAACCAGCTTATTTTTTATCCAAATTTTGTGATTAAAATCAAGAAAAACAGATATCTAGATTAAAATATTTTCTAACTACTTAATTTGGGATAGTTAAAAACAATTTCAAAATTTTCTCTTGCCTGTAAATACGTGTAGGAATATTTCCTTTGAATTGAATTATCGGTTTGAATATACATATTTAAAGCTGTGTTTATAAATTTCATGTTGTATTTATTATAATAAACTTAAAATTGATTAAAAAAATTTTGAAGATTTAATTTTAAATAACGAGTAATTAAACATAAATTAAAATCCATGTATCTTTGAAGTACCTCAAAAGCATGGTACCTTTGTTACAAATGTGTAATTAAAATTGCACAGATTTGAACTAAAAAGCTGGCACTTATTTCTGTTTTGTTAAATTTTGAGGCTTGTAAAACCATATTCAATTTTCATGTGTTTCCTTTTCGTTTTAGACAAATGAATCAAGTAATTCTCAGCTCATCAATCTAGTATTGAGGATACGGTATGTTTTTACTTAATTATTATTTTTATTGTATATATAAAACTTTTTAGTAGAGTAAAGTTTAATTTCTAGAAATCCTGATGTCTGACTTTGAAGAAAAGTCTTAAGTATATACTGTGAAAAGTCATTTGAAATTTCTTACCAATAACTGAGAAATGAGTTTTGAGCCTTCAAATTTCATACTTTTCTCTACTGCTTGTGTAGAGATTATTTAGCTTCTCATCAGTAAAATGTAAACTTTAAATTCTTTAACATTTGTATATTTGAAGAATCGATACTACAATGTGGTTTTGTTTTAGAAATCAAAAAAGAGAACTAAACGACATTAGGTTTGAATTCGTTCCAGATCGAGGTAAGTTCGTTTTAGCAGTATAATATTTATGAAATACTGGTAGAACCAAATACGTTTAAGCCTTTACAGTGTCTTGATTTATGACTTATATTCTTAGATAGTGCAGATGGAATTTCAGCTGAATTAGTAGGTGCTGGTCTTGTTGACGGAAAAGACATTATAGTTGGTATGTATACCTCTAAATACATTTTATATCTGATCATCAATAGCAATTGTCTATCCATAAATCTATTTATTTCTATCTTTGATAAGACTGAAACAGGTGAAGATTTTCAAAATCTTTGAATGAGGAGAAATTGATATCTATACATATAAAGCAGAGATGGCATCTGTCTGTTCTCTATACAAATCTACACCATTTGACCAATCTATACCAAATTTGGTACACTTATTCTTTGAAACCTTGCTAGTAACATAGGCTACATATTAATCCCCGTTCTATTTGTCTTGGGTGTGCAGAGGGGTGTAACTTCCCGTCATCCTGGACAGAGCACTTGCTAGGGGCGCTCTCTCCCGATCTGGCTGTGCAAATGACGTCAGAGTTAACATCTACAGGAGGCAATCGCAGATGGCTGTGGTTGCACTGAAAATCGCTCAGTATCATATCGTTTATGTATCCCATCTGTAAATTCTTAAACTGTATCGTTATTATTGGAAAGTAAATTTTTATGATAATATAAGATTATTTTTAAGTGGTCTTTTTTTATCGTTGATATGGTACAGGGGGCTAAAGACAATTCGAAATCCTCATAGGAATAACATTGCATATTTATACGATCAATGTCAGACCAATTCACACTAAATTTGATACATTCGTCCTGTAGAATTTTGTGGGACACATAAGCTATATTTTAACACCGTTCGATTTGTCCTGGGTCTGCAGGGGGCTAAAAACAATTAGACTAATATTGAGTAATATTATGATGAATTATAAACAATTCAACCTAAGCAATGCCGAGTAATTCGGCTAGTTGAGTATAAAACATTTTTTTAATTAGAAAGGTTTTTAATTTAATTAATGAGTGATACAAAAAGCATGAACTATTATCAAGAAAAGTACTGAATAACTTATAAAAAGGAACCCATAACAAAATTTATAATTAACTAGTTATAAAGCCAGTATTTAAAGAATTAAATACTTTGTTTTTCATATTTTTTTATAAAAGCATGGAATTCAAGATCGTTGGATATACAAATGCATCAAATCTTGAAAATTAGATTTTCCAAGAACCATTTTTTGCTTGAAAACTACAAGTTTTTAGGGAAGTAAAAATTGGTTCTTTTCTGTAGAGCACCTTATTTGTTTTGTTCAAAGCAAGCTTTATGTTTTTCATGTGAAACTCTTTGAATATGATTATTTTTATAAATTCTGTGAAAATGCAGATTTTTGATTTGACAGAAAGATTTGCTTTTTTTAGTTTTCAGAATCCAATCTAAGAATTTGTCCCACTGCTTAAAATATTAATAAAAATGGAAATTCATAAAAATTTCAGTTTGTCCACTGACAATGAACCTGCCACATTCTTTAATTTTCATAATGCATTTATAAAATCTTCCTCTTTTATTGGTAGAATTCAATTAAGGTTTATTTATGCTGTAGTGATATTTATAGAATTAGAAGCCATTATTTATAGAATTGGAAGCCGGGAACATGTTGAATAGTAACAGAATTTTCTGCTTTGAAATGAATGTTCTTTTTAAAGTGGAATTGCCTCTGTAATAACCAGTTCAACTGTTGTAAGCTGCCATGATGCTTATGCTTATCCTCGTTTAGTACTGAAACTAAAAAGTGCAT
This sequence comes from Meta bourneti, assembly GCA_933210815.1. Lineage (NCBI taxonomy): Eukaryota > Metazoa > Arthropoda > Arachnida > Araneae > Tetragnathidae > Meta > Meta bourneti. The sequence goes on along the minus strand of OW119926.1, from coordinate 25,860,841 downwards.
ATTCATCCAACTAAAACTGAGATTTCGCAAGAAAATTGTTGAGGGCAATTGAGCTTAACATTGAAACTAGCTTTGTCAAATTTTGCGTAAGTGCCAAATCAGGCTTAAAGTAACAAATGTTTATAAAATGGTTATTCTAACAAGTTACATTTAGGAAATTGTAATTTAAAACGCAAGCTTTTTATATTCATTGAAATTGTTTGAATCTTATCCTATTTTTTCAGTTGCAGCCAATTTACAAAAGCTGGTAGACAACTTAACGTTAAAATCTACAGTATTTGCCTTGGTAAGTGTTTTTATGTTCCAACATTTACATCTAACTTCATCTTTTACATCTAAGTGGTGTACTAAAATGTTTGCTTCAAGAATAGTGTTCACTTATGTAAAAAAGATTTTCATTCTTCCTTCAATTGTCATTTGTTTCTTAGTCTCAAACAATTGTATTTTCCTGTAATGGAAATGACTATTCTCTAATTAATTCTGATAAGAATTGTATTTAACTTAAATAATATGCAAAATATTTAGTAGTCAGAATTAAATTTTTATTTATTTTAATATCAATGTCCATGAATAGAATATATTTAAGTCACACCTCATAAAAATGTTCTATAGAAGGCAGTTGACCTTGGGCTAGTCAATTTTTGAAAAACTGGGATGTAACTTAAGACCATTAGCAAAAGCATGAAGGGCGATTGGCAGTGGATGGTTTTCCCCTTCCAACTCTTTACCTCTGCTATCTCTTTCCACATTTAACAATAAACTTAACCTAAATCTACTGTAAAGGTAGAAAGCTTGTCGGAAATAATCTTCCACGAGCAAAACCATAAATGGCTATTGCCATAGATGATTATTTGTTTCACTCACAATCACTTTTGACAGAGAACAATAAACTCAGTACTAGAATCCATGCTAAAGATTGCAAAACCTGTCTCCCAATCCAACGAGTAGACTCCATCAAAATCACGTGACTCAGATGTCAACATATTAGAGCCAGGCAATCTTTAGATTGGTCACAACTATTCACATAGAGACTGGTGTATTCTTTGTGGCCTTGAACACTAAATAATTTGGATAATCGTGCAGTGCACTTAAGAACTGGAAGTATAAAATTCAGAGTTATATATTTTCAGTACTAGAAGGTTAATGTCACATGCCTGGCATTTAAAATCATGTTTCTAACTATTATAGTGTTATACATACATTTCAGTTTTACTTCCTTTTCCTGTATCATTTGGGGGCCGTTGTGGTTCAGTGGGTATGTCCACTGCACTAGCAACCTTTGAGTTGTTGGCAGCGCAGGTTCGATTCCTGTCGGGTGCATTCCTCCCTGGGTTCTCTCTTCTGTGTCAGTAAAACTATCATTGTGTGTATGTCCATTACTTGATGTTGTATGTCTTGTGTCTGACACAGTATGGCCAAATATGGCCCTTGCGTCAAAACCCTCAAACCAACCTGTATCATTTGCATTTCTTGTGCCACCTATTACTGCAGATAATCAGGAGTGACTATTAGTGAAACTTTTTGTAAAATTTTACGTTACTTTTTATATAAATACAAATTTTGTTATAAATTAAAATATAATTCTTTGTATTTTCAGAATCCAGGATCTAATCCTAGTGAGGTGCCTGATGAAAAAGCCCTAATAGGCTTTGCACAGCTGTCCATAACAAATGAATAAAACTTAATGGGACCAAAGCTAATTAATTTTACATTTATTAATTAGGATTACCTAAAAACAAACTAGTCCAGCCTTCAGGCACAGACATCAGCTTTGCCAGCCAATAATTGGTGGTCTTCACTTGCCTCGTCTGGAAAACTTTCTTACCACTTTTTGTGAAAGATTTAAGCTATAGAGTTCATTATTTATGATAAGAAAATGCCAAGTTAATATATATTTTGGACTTGTGTGCCTTTTGCATTGCATAGGTGTTTCTTTATTGTGAGTGTTTCAAAACTTTGATTTTCCACCCTCTTTATCATTTCTCTTTGGTGCCACACCAGTGTATAGTTGCATATCTAAACCTCGGAAAAGCTTTTTGCACAAAGGGGCCTTACCTATCTATATTTCTACCTTTGGATATTGAATTTTCACTATTGGAGTACTGAGGATGTTCAGAGACGACCTCACGAATGATGCTCTGCGGGTGTGTCGTGCTGAATCTTTGTTTGCAGTTCTGAATCACAGTATTTTTTAAGGGAAATAAAACCATGGTAGGCACTCTAGAATCGGGAATAAAAGCATGCAGCGTTCTTCTGCAAATTGTGATATGTTTCTTTCCTTCTGAGAACGAAATGCATGTGGCACGTTTGTTTTGTAGCATCTATAAATTTTTAGTGTTATTGTTTATGCAGGATTTTTTAAATTCGTTTTGCTCTGTGTAGTCATGTTTATTTTGAAATAGTATGAGAACAAAAATTAAGTAGGATGTAAAACTAATTTATCAAGTTCCTTTTAAGATATTAAATTGTATTTAAATATATTGTCCCTCCAATGAGACAAATTGTTTTGAGATTTTGTAAAAGTACCTCACATTATCAAATTGTGTTCTAAAATATGATTGTGATTTTAATAACAAATAAGTTACTTAAATATATTAAGCTATTTTTATTTTTGCTAAATCTTATAGTGCTTAATCTCAAGTTTAAAAAGATGTTTTTACAATTGAAATTTAACTCTAAAATTTGTAATGCTAAGACAGACCTGCCAACTTCCAATGCCCTCTTTTCAATTGCTTTGGTCTTACATCACTGTAATCATAATATGCAGATCAATCTTTATTCTCACTTGGTTGTTCATAGCTAGTTACTTTCATCTTGAGAAAGAAGGGTTAGTTTCACTTGCTTATTATAGAATACTCAAACTACAATTACTTGAATTTTCAAGTAATTTTAAATTCAAATATTATACCTCAAAATATTAAATTTGTCAGATGATAGTTTCATGTTGGCAGGTTTGTTATTAGTTCATTATCTTCTAATATTGTCAAATTTGAATTGTGGCAGGAAATTAGATTGTTTCCTCCTATTTTTGAAACTAATGATTAACTCGGAATTGTCTGTATGTGTATGAAATGAGAGAATCCTTATCAAGCTTTTATTTATTACAATAATTTATTTCCATCCCTTATAATTTGAGCTTGCATGAGAATACAATTTGAAATAAAGTAATTGTGCTATGTGGTTCTCCTATTTTAAAAATGAATGAAACACAAAAGATGTTAATTTAGAGTTGAGTTTGTATACAGATCCATTTTGAGAAAAGTTGTTTCCACTTGCGTGGAATTTTTATTTTGAGGTGCTTTTAAATTTTAAAACTTGCTGATAAAATTTAGTGCTCATTTTATATTTCAATTGTTCACCCTGTTGCCACGAGCCTGGTTTAGTTTTAACATTAGAATGGCTGTTGGTGTCATTTTAAAACCGAGGCATATTTGACGCTTGATGAAAAATAGCTAGGATGCCATTTAGATGTCACTCTATTTTACGCAATTTATATACTGGTTAACAGACATTACGATATAAATAGAGATGGACATTTGAGGGCAACAGGTCGTTCTGTTGAAGCTGGGTTATTTGTTGCAAGTTTTTGGTTCCTGAAAAGTTAAAACGGGATGCCGATTCCAAAAGTGGTATCAGTGGTAGTTATTTGGAGGTATGATATAATGTCTTTACACATACTTATTCAACTGGTAGTCTCAAACCTTTGGATTATTACTGACCTGCTATTTTTCACATTTTGGAAAATAGTGATGCCATTAATACACTGCTTTCCAAAAGATAAGCACAGGACAGTAAATTTAACTGAAAAAGTTATGCATTGATTGAGTCATAATTTCACATAAAGGTAGGCAATTTGGTTATATTCATGACTAAGAAATTATAGCAAACACACACACAATATATTTTGAATGACGTATATGTACAACACATTTTGTACATTCAAAAAATTGTGAGCTGTGGAAATGAAGCGTATCTTATAATGGAATGTGACCACTCTTGACATACAAGCTCCGCAGCAACATTCCATACCTTCAATTAGGCAGCCAAGTGCACCAGAGGGCTATAACTGCCATTCCACTAATAGGGCAGCTCTTTGAGAGTAATTGGAGGGGGTACACGGGCAGAGACAGCATTTCCAAGGACATCCCAAAGATTTTCAATGGGGTTGAGGTGAGGTGAATATGGCCACTCCATGCAAGCAATACCTTCTCTCTCAAGATACTCATCCACCAGATTTGCCCTGTGGACGTGCATTATCGTCCATAAGAAATGCCGAACCAACTGCTGCAGTGTAGTCTTACAATGGGGTCATGGACTTGGATCTCGATATCTTTCAGCCATCACAGTACCTCCTGTGATGACTCAAAGAAAACCCTGTCCACACCATTACATTAGCAGCACAGGCATGGTGTTCAATACTACTGGGCTTGTTCTGTTTTCTCTTGATACTCGTATGTCTATTATCAGAAACCAGGGTAAATCTTGACTTATCTTTGAACACTTATACCATTCCTCTGCTTTCCAATTCACATGCTCATGATCCCACTTCAAATGTGCTCTATGCTTAAAGGGACCAACTGGAGGTACAGTGGCATACAGTCCTTTCACATGAAGCCTTCGCTGCACAGTAGTGGCAGATATTGACCTTTCAATTGTAGTAAACATTGCTCTTACAGTTGACATGGTCAATTGTGAGGTGTGGTAACCCTATGGCAACCGGCATGAGGTCTCTGGACAACTGACCCACTCATTTGAAATTGTTTCCAAAGAAAATAGCGACGTCTAATACACTGTCCTGCTCCACAGCACACCAGCGTAGAAAATCTTCCAGTCGTGTTTGAGCCATAATTGACCTTCTCTAATCCATAAAATAACCAGAATGGTCTTTCAAAAGTTTTCTAACATTTAAACTCATCTATGAAAAGCTTCAGTTTGGCAGCTTCAAGCAATGCCTAAATTCTGATTTGGCCTATCATGATATTTGCGTATTCTCTTCTACAACCAGTTTCACTCTATAAAATTGAAGAACACACTTTGCTTAAATTTTGGAAAGCAGTATATTATGTACTATTGAAAAAAATGGCATGTACTAATTAATTAGCATGTACTGGTAATTTACTTCAACCTAAGAGTAAAATTATTAGTCATTGAACAGACGAGGGAGCTTCTTTTACAGGACTAGTGATATTTATAAGGACTTAAAATTTCATCAGAAATCTATTTTCTACATATACATACTACTTCCACCTTCCCTGGTATTTATGTTGCAACAGATTGCTTTCTAGATATAAGTAAATTGTATGTGGAGAACAAGATTAACAGATGTAACTACTAAGGAAGAGGGAAACTGGTCAGATTGCTGGAACTTTCAGCTTGACAGACATCACTATCAGTCCACTTCAACTCTTAAGGAGCTTTTTAAAAGTGGTTTAACAGTACAAATGTTAATGTCATCTAAACTAACCTAATTTTGAGGTTTTTACAATAACCTATTTTTTCAAAGGGTCTTAATTTTCAGGCATCAAAATATCTCAATAATATTCACTCAATTATTGCTCTTAAGCAGCTCCAACTGCCATGAAATTATGGTCAACTCACTGGATCTATGAAAATTGATAATGCTGGGTTGGGTATATAGAAAATAATTTATAAACTTCAAATTCCTCACTGACGGAAAAATTAAGCAAAAAAACTCATTGTTTTCTTAAACTTTATTAAAATACAAATAAAAGTTTAAAAATTTTTACTTCACAATCATCACTGGCTAGTAAAAAATGGAATGACATAAGATCTAAACACATAAATTTGCTGCATAAAATAAATAAAAATATATATGGCAAATAAACAAAAACCAGAAATAACGTTCAACCTAAAACACAACCACATTCATAACAAAAACTTGATTAAATAAAAAGGTAACATCCTAACATTGTGCTCAGATTTAAAATACTAGATTAAACTTTTTATCACCATCACCTTTAAATACATTGGAAAGTAAAGTGTAACAGACATGATCAAATAGACTAGGACTTCCAATACAAATATTTTTATCATTTGGAAGTGAAAAATACTGTAAGGTAGGGGTAGATAAAAGGGTTTGACTTTTTGTCGTGTTGAACTGATATTAGTTATCTTCTGCATAAGATATTTGTCAAACTCAGTGTTTCAATCCACACATGCAGATAGATACAGGGCAGCCAAAGCACTTATGAAATAGTTGCATAAGGAGAATATTTTTTTTAAAAATCGTAGTAATAAAGTTTTAAACCGTATTTTAGTGTACCAATTTTAATTGCTCAGATACAAAGATCTTACCAAGTAATTAAAAAATATTTTAAGGTTTTCATTTGCAACTGCAACCAGATTATGATGTTTTTCTAACATGGCTTGGCGCCAAAACTTCGAAATTGGTATCCTTTGGAACATTTTCTCTAAGGAAAAATACTTTTTCTGTCCACTGGAAGTTAGTCACCAAAATTTGAAAATGGTAACTTTTTCGGTGACTTTGCTTTAAAAGTTCCCTAGTCGCAAGGTTGAAAACTAGTAGTAAAATTGACCTGGGGCAGCCCTGAGAATAGCCAAATTCATAGAATGGCGCATAATTTTCCACTTAAACATGTTTGCTCTTTCAATCACCCAATATCTTGAAGCACTGGCTAAAATTTCTATACAATTAACTGTTGAATGAATTTTACACTATTGATCAACAGATAGCGGTATTATAGAGCATCTGTCACGAGCTTACCCAGAAAACCTCTATACACTTACTCTAGAAATTTGTGATTTCGTGGTGAAACCACTTCACTTGAAAAAAAATTGACCCTTGGAAGCCATATTTTTATTGGAATCTGCAAACCAAGAATCAGTTTTCAGAGGAAAATCTGGGTATACTTTGATAATGTCCAGGAGACCAGAGAAAGTGCCTGCATTAGCATTACATGGTAAATGCATCCAAATCCAATCCATGATTTGTAGTTATATTTAACACAACTTCTTGGTTTGGGTACAGGTTTTATGGTGCAAGAGCCAGATTGGCTATACTGCACCAAAACTAGGTAATGGAAAGAGTGCATCTCCTTAAATTAAGTTGGAAAAAACAATGACTAAAAGAAATAAAAAATAAATTTTCCTGGGCATCGTGTTCAAGAGGTTTGAGGTTAAAATCATCGGTGAACTCTTAAAATATTATTGCAAATTGGTATATGCAACCTCTTGACCAAACATAGCACGGGTTAAATATAACTCATGGCATTCAATGTGTTAAAATAAAGTACATTTTTTCATGAAATTAAATGTCCTCAATTATCCTACAATACAAAGATGAGACAGTATATTTTTTTACATTTAAAATTACTTGTGGATGACAGCAAAATTTGTGTGAACTAGAAGAAAAACAATATTTTAAATAACTAAATTACACAGGAACTAGTTTGAAATGGAAATTTCTTTTTCAGGAATTAGAGTGGAAAAATAAGCATGATACAAAATGCATTCACAGCTAGATTTTTGATTGGTATAGGAACTTATTAAATAACTGAAACAATATATTTTTCTGTGCATTACATTTTTTCCACCTTAAGAATATAAGTTTAAAATAATAAAACAAGTACTTGGGTTCTTTACATTTCCAATGCAGTTTTAACAGTGAGAAGTGATTATTTTATGTGAAGAAACATTCTGAATCCTAATGTATCCAAAACATTAATGGTTGTTAAAATGATCATTTGTTGAATTAAATTGTATACCTGAAAATAGATGCAATGTAAAAAATTTTCTAGAATTGGTTCACTCACTGCATCAGATTTAGGAAGTCCCACCTTCATTATAAAAAATTTCCTCAACAATTAAAACACATAAAATGAGCAAAAGATTAAAACAAAGACAATCAGCAAGACCTAAAACTTCTTTATGCTTTTAAAAACCTTCAAGAGAAGTTACCCATGAAGCTGTTGAGTCCCATAAGCAAAATACAAAAACATTCCAAACTATATAACAAATGGGCTCTTTAACGATACATAAACTGAGTGCTCAGTTGTAAAAAGGGATTTCAGTCATTTTTAATATTTTGGAATTTCCACTTTTGATAACAGTAGTATATGAAAATATTTACCACCTCATGACCAATACTGCATAAAACCAATCTGCAATACATTGGTAATAACAATTTTGTCATTATTCTTTAATGCACACACACTTATTTTACAACCTTCCAGCATGAATTAGGTACTTATCCATTCATAGAAATCAAATGTAATATCTACATAATGCAATAGGACTTGCAAATGTAATTTAAAAATAAGTGACATTTTGTAAAGGGGTGAAGAGGCATTTTTTATGCCAAAACAAAAACTTTCAAAATTGATAATTTTAAGAATGTGTTTTGGACCTTATTTGATACTTCAGTAAGGCAATGAAAACAGAATATATACCTGAATCCAGATCTTCACTTCAAACCTTTTACTCATATAATGCACCCCTTCGTCAAAAGATAAGTTTTTTAAAAACAGATCACGTCACAAGACTTTATACTAGGCATTTGTATGTCTAACATAACAGTCAATAGTTTATATACATGTAATATAAATATAATACTGAAAGTTTGCTTAATATATTTCTTTACTATAAATTCAACACACATTTACATTGAGTTCATGAGTTGATTTTAAGGCACAGGGCCATATTTGGCCAAACACATGACAATGTCGAGTAAAAAATGTGAAAGGGGAAAAAGAGGGATTGGAGAATAAAGTAGAGCAAAGGGATTGCTTGGGTATTCTGGGAGTGTGACTTCCATGTTTACTAGACAGTTAACCCCATTGAGTTCATGAAGACTTAACTGAAATATAATTGTGCATGGCAAACAAATCTGAAAAATACATTTATTTTCAGAGCTCCTAGGATGGTTGGTTTTTATGACGCAAGGGCCAGATCTGGCCAAACACTGTTTATATTTTATTATCTATAATTTTAAGCTTCTAGGATGAAAGAAAAAATGATGGTCTAGAATCTGTAATTGAAATTATTCACTGGATAGAGGCAATTTTACTTTAATGAAAGTGCACCCATGTTAAATATGAAATTTGCCAAAGTAATAAACGCCAAATTCAGCGTGTTCTAGGCTTCCAATTCCAGACATTCCTGCAAATGATGGATAGTAGATATATATTTAGAAACAATCAAATGTCAACCATTTAGTCTAGTGAGCAGTGCTGTCTTTTAGATGAAAAAGTTCCTGGTCCGAATCCAGGTAATCAATAAAAGGGTCAGTCGGAAATAAATATGTGGTGTCTCTTAACGGGTAGTCTAGAATGTATGTGAGCCCATCCCTTGTTGGTGCACCAGTGTGAAGGCAAGTGGTTAACAATACTGCTTTTGTATTGTATTAATAGCTGGGTATTGGAAAAAATACCAATCAAATGTCAAGGTATCATGAAAAATATGCAACTCAAAATTAACAAAGGCTGCAGCAGATTGTCTACGATTGTACTCCAGTCAGCAGAATGGTTGGTTTGAGTTTTTATGGTGCAAGGGCCATATTTGGACAAGCTGCGCCCAACACAAGACAAAGTCAAGTAAAAAATGTCGAAAAAGGAAAAGAGGGGTTGGGGAACAGGGTAGCAAGATGAAAGTACAAAAAGATCGCTTGTGTATCACAAGAGTGCGACGCTACATGTTCAGTAAAGATACAGTAACTGAATGAATATTATATATGAAAGTAGTGAATGTGGCATAGTAGATTTGTAGTACTGGAATCACAAAAGGAAAAATTCATCCTTAATATGCACTAACAAATCTGCCGTTTTGACAAAATCTAAATCTAATATTAGGAAATGTAAATACATTTAGGAATTTTAATTGAAAATTGATAAATAGTGCTGGATTTGAACAAAAGTTCTGACATAAGCAGTTTTTGGGCATGCCTCTAAATTTGTTAATTTCACATACACACCCACCGATATAATTGGTATAATACTAAAAAAATGTGAGACAAAAATGATAAATAAACAAGATGAATGATATTGCATCACCATTGAGGAGTGATGTAAAACTGTGAATATGTAGATGAATAGAAATTATAAAGTGTTCTTTGCTGTCTTCATTAGGAATACAATTTGCAGTATCTATGCAAAAAAGGGTTCAATATAAATCTCAAGAATTTCAATGAACTTCTAGATAATGTCACATGACATATTTAAAAATGAATAAGCACTTTATAAAGAATGACTGCTTATTTTCATTAATTTGAATTGCTTCTTTTGAAATAATAAAAACACTCACAAGGAGTTCAATATGAAACTTTAGAATATTTCCTAAGCATTATGAAATATTCAACAAAAGATGACAAAACAATTCCTAATTTTTGTACAATTCTACAAATTTCATGACTGGATAACTTTTCCATTGATACTTTCAATGGAAATCAATTCTCCTGAGGTTCCTATTTTTCCAGCCTTCTGAAAAGCCATTCAACTTTATCATTACATGTTTTGCTAATAAACAATTGAAAATGCAAAATCAAGAGCAACAGATCATGAGATAATATAATTGATTTTAGATTCTATTTTACATGTTCAGTCAAAATTTTGAAAAAGAATTACAATTTTATGAAATACGTTGGTGCTTTGTACAACTGAAAACAAAATCTTTTTCAACCTTTTAAACTCCAAGATGAAAATTGTAGTTCAACTGAAACCTAAGCATTTTATAAATGGAATATTGAAATCAAATTTAATTTGTGAAATTGAGAATAAATTACCGATATTCAGTAAATAAGAAAAAAACATTTTTCAACTAAACCCTCCAATTTAAAATACTTTTAAGTGATAGTTGTCAGTTGTTTCATATTAACAGGAGCAATAGAATGTTTAAAAAGACATTTGTTATCAATGATTTTATGGTAATGGTAATTAATTAACATCGCACTAGGGCAACACAACAGGCTATTGACGACAGTCCGGGATCAATCCCGAAGAGAAAGGCCCAAGGACAACACCAAGTAATTTTGAATCAGTTAGATGACGACGAGGCAACACCTGAGCCAGTGATTTTATAAAATTGATTAATTAGTAAGAAAGTAAAATACCTGAACCACTGATACAGCTTTTATACAAACAAGTCTTATAATTCATCTTATAATAACATTCAGAAACTAAGTACATTTATATGAAACATGGATTCTTTCATTTGATTATGGACCTGTTCAACCTGTTAGATGAACACAGCACAAATGGAATTAAAGAAATTAGTTTCCAATATGATGTACAACTAACTCTGCCAATCAGATTGAAGGATAACTGTCACTTTAAATAAAAATAAATCTTAAATGTACAAAACTGTTTTACCAACATTAGCTGGTCAATTGTGAGTAACTAATCTGGCAGTATGCCAAGTGCACATCCGAAATAAATATCGGGCACATTTTGTTGCATTATATGTAATATTTTTCATGCACCTGTCATGTTCAAATAAAGAGTCCTCATAGCTTCATGCATCTAAAATTTTATAATTAATGAATACTTCTGTTGAACTTTGCACTTCTTTTATCTAATGTGAAATAAGAATTTTTATTGGATAAATTTTCGTTTTTGAATTTTCTATCACCAATTATTATTTGACTGCAGCCCAAGAATCCCAAACACTTACTTTTGAAGTTTATCTTCTATTTTATCCTTATGTTTTAAAGTTTTATTCAAACATTCAAGTTTTCAGTCTTCAAACGCATCTAAAATTTTTTTATACTTATTGAATACTTTTTTGAACCTTGAACTTGGGTATTTAACAGAAACAAGAATTTTATTGGATAAATTTTTGTCTTTTGAATCTTCAATCACTAATAAACACTTGACAGCTGTCCAATAATCCTAAACAATGCTTATTCAACCTTTATCCTTCTGTGTGCAAATTATCTATTCAGATTGTAAGGATTACTATAGAAAGTACTTAATAGCCAGGGTACAATAAATAAATGATTATTGGTGAAACTGTTACCCATCACTCCCTTTACTATCCTCTCCATTGTATCCACCCAATTCTCAGAAGATGCTTGAGACCATAGAAACAGAAGTGAACTAATTTTAAGAGTATAACTAAATTTAAATAATTACAAAAGTTTGTTTAAGCACCTTCTAAAAAAATTTCTAACTTTCTCCCGCAAATTTTTTAAAGAATGTTTTCGTGAAAAATCTGGGATTGGATGTGTGAAGACTACCAATAACACAATATTGTATGGTACTCATAATTGGAATGTCTAGTATTTGCCAAACAAAAGAAAAATAATTGTAATTTTCTATCACATTTAACAAAGTTGGTAAATAAAATACAATAACCTCAACCTTTTTCAAAATAAAATATTTCTTTAACATAAAAGCTAGTTTTAATATGGAATGAGAAAAGAGACTTAAGATAAGAATTCCACATAAACAAACATCAGCTAAATCGAAATAAAAAATTATATAAAAAAACAAACTACAATAAACATGTCACAATGGGAACAAGTCACAAAACTTTCAAACACACAATAGTAAAATTGATCATTAAATATAAGAAACACCTCAACACATTTAAATAACTCACATAACCCTTACTTGTCTTTGGTTGATAATATAACACAATGTGGACTTACTTCCTAACTATTAGCCTTAAAACAAGTCTATCATACACGAAATATTTGTTCTGGAAAAGTTAGTTCATAAGGTCAACATCTTTTTTAATACAAATTCTTAAGAGTACTTAAGCTAAATGGATGGAAACTGGGAATGATGGGATAAATATATATACACAATAAAAACTTAGTACAAAAAAATTCAATTGTTTACTCATAGTTCAATAATACTAGCAGAGGAATCAATTGAAAGTCTACATGTTCCTTGTTCACTGAAAGTCCTTAGAAGAGGATAAGGTGCTCTCAGGAAAACATCTGGACTAGATTCATCTTCTGTGCTTGGATTTTCGCAGTCTGCTTGACTGCTGAAATTGTGGATTGCACTGACCAGTTCCTCGGGCAGTTTATTCCGAATTCCCATGTGCAGGGACATTTCATCCAACCACTCCTTTAAAATGCTGAACACAGGTCTGAAAAAATGTTTATAAATTATGGTATATGAAAGCATACCTGAACATTTCATACTTACAGTTGAACATTTTCAGGGCTGCCACAGCCAAAGCACTTGTGAAATAGTAGCAAATAAAGTCTCCTCTTAAACCCTATTTTAGTAGCAAATTTAGTTGGTCAAATACAAAATGAATCGGCTAAAGCACTTAAATGTTCTAATTAAGTATGAGATGTAGAAAATCTCACCAAGAAATTTAAATTTTAAAATTAAAAATCTCTAAATATTTTCTTAATAAGGTTTTCAAGACAATCTAGCAACCACAGATCTCAATGTTTTTCTTTTACGACTGCCACATTTTGGTGCCAAAACTTCGAAATCAGTTCCATTGCAAAATTTTTTCACCAAAGAAAAATCTGAAAAAATATTTTTTTTACCTGTTAATTAAAAAAAGGGACTAAATTTTCATTGACCTTTGATGATGAATTTAAAAAAGTCACCAAAATTTTGAAATAGTAGGTTTAGATATGTTTTTGCTGAAGATACCGCTAGTCGCCAAGGTTAAAAAATAGCAAAAAGTTACCTTTTAGGGGTCGTTGAATATTCATTATTATAGAAAAATTATGAAAGCAGGGAAGGACAACACACAAATCCCCTGCTTATCTTCGTTTAAAAATGAAAAATGCTGACCCATTGTTCCAGAGTGCTGGCTTCTGGATCGAAAGGTTCCTGGTTCGGATCTGGGATAAGACATGGATATTTGTCCGTCCTGAACAAATGAGTGGCCTCTCTATTAACGGAATATGCTTAGAATGCATGGTAAGAATGTGAGAAGTAATGTGAACCCACTTCAGCGGTACACCAAGATAACAGAAAGTGGTTCACAAATCCATCCTTGTAGTATTGTGATAAAAATATTCAATTAATTGGCTGGACATACGAGAAAAAAAAAATCAAAAAATAATTTCATGTCCACCCTCTCTAATCAAATAAGAGACAAACTATGGAGGGCGCAGCTCAACGATGTGCCATATTGTCCTATTGAAAAGCTATTGCTGCTTTTCGTCTGTCAAGCAGTCACGATTGTCTTGCAGCCAACTTGCAACACATTTCTAGCCTCTCCTGTCAACTAGGCAGAGATGTCAATTTCATGGAGGCTTCTCACCTGGCATTGAATGTCTTCCTTTATTTGATAGTGCTCTTTCCCCAGTAATGGGTTGTTTCGGCTTTTTATAGCACAAGGGCCATATTTGATCAAGCTGCACCAAATACAAATCAGATGGCGTCTAATGGACAAACACATACAATGAAAGTTTTACTGACACCGAATGCACCCAGGGAGGAATCGAACCTGCACCACCTACAACTCGCAGCTAGCTGTGCATTGGACAAACCCACTGAGTCATGATGGCCTTTTTCGACGAGAATACTCAAAATAATTTATTATAAATATTAAATATTCATTCAAATGGAAATAAACATTCCATACATAATACTAACATTATTTAACTCACAGAATACAACATTTAGTTCACACATAACAGAATGCACTACCAATAGGTATAAAATAACACTTGCTGAAATTTGCCCAGAAAAAATCAGAAATATCAAGGTTTGAATACAGTACCTTTTCTCGGGAAATATATCACAGCATCGGAAAGCTATTTCAGAGAAGGGTTCAGGACACCCATCACAGAATTTTTCTTTGAATGCAGGAACATTCAGTCCAAAGTCAGAACTGCGGGGAAGATAGTCGGGATCTGCAGGAACCCTGCCAATAATCTATAAAATAGGGCTTCATAAGTTATTTTACTTTTGTCAATAAAATCTCATAAAGTTTCATGAAAGAATGTTTAAGTATAAATTAAGGTATTTTTTCCAACTGTTTTTATACTGACATTAAGCAGCAAACAACTTCATTTCTGTGCATTTTAAGAGCTGTAGAAAAGAGATACCACAAAAACTATTAAGAGTACGCCATACAGATTAAATACTGTAGACAGGATTTCCCCTCTTCAATCATAAGAACAATTAAGGCCTTTCTAAGGCATCTTCATTTTTAAGATCACACAACATTAATAGACGTGGATTAAAGGCTGTGAGATGAAATACCCTTCCAACAAAGGTTAGGGAACAAAATGCTTCTGTATAGAGCATTGTGTAAAATAATCATAATGAAAAACAATTTACAGGAAATATATCAATGAAAAAACCAATTAAATGGGATACCTTATTTGTATAACAAATAGGTACTGTGGTCTCATGGTCCCTTGGCTTCGGGGGTCAGAAATTCCTCTAGAAATCTTCCCGAGCAGATGCATCTGGTGGGTTTCTGAGTAGATAGGTTAACCTCTGAACATCATGAGACTTCCGAATAGTGTAATATTACTTTTATTCCACAACACGTGACTAAACAACCTCATATATAGTGTAGTTGCCGTGAAAAGGCAGTCGATTTAGTTTCAGTTGATTTCTGAATAAATGTGAAAGCATGTTAGAAGTCTGCTTTAAGCAAACCCATGAATGGTAAATGCTGTGGATGTTTCCACCCTTCTAACTCATTATCAATGCTGTCACTTTCTGCACCAAACGATAAACTTAGAACCAGCATCTGCGCTAAAGATGCACACAGTGAGAGATTTGCCTACATTACCGCCAGTCCCCTAATTTAACTAATAGATTCAACTACCTTCTCGTGGGAGCCATATATTGGTTAGACATAGGTATTTTAATTAAAGTTGCACTGGAGCAATGCAACGAGCTATTGGCGACAGTAGGATCAATCCCAAAGGGAAAGATTCTAGGACAACACTACATAATTTTCAACCATGATCAGATGACAAGGCAACACCTGAGCTGGAACCCCACTCACCAAACTTCCACACCATGCCAACGTGAGGAGATTTGAGGCCACGACAGACTTAACATGCACCACCCCTTTTGTACATGATGGTTTTTAGTTGGATTCGAACTCGCAACCCTTCGGTTGCTAGTCAGTTACTCTTCCAACCTGGCTGCCGTTGCCCCTATATCGGTTGGAAGAATTCTGTGAGAGATTCTATTGGTCAAGTAGGTCAAAACTGGTCCGAAGTTATATAAAGGTGAAATTATGCCTCAGAGGGTTAAGAGGTGTCCGGTGGTCCCTTTGAGGTAAGTCCCTCTTCGTTAGCGAGTAAAGGGAGAAGTGGTGACCTGGAATCCTGTCCCTTCAGCAGACCCACTGAAGTTGTCAGAACCAGTCTTAGTTAAGCCTGACTCATAACTCGGAAAATAATATTTTGAGCTATCGATGTGAAAGCTTCATTTATATATTATTTACTTTCTTAAATAATTGAATTAAACTATCTGAAATTTAGATTTGATCTTAGAAAGCAAACTTGAGAGCTTACAACAGTTAAGAAATATGTGTAAAAGTTATGACAAGAGTACACACAATGAAAGTAACACATAATATAACATCATTACAAGAAATTTTTCATAGGGAAATACCCAATTTTCTTTTAATTCATAAAAATACATTTCAAAAATAAGGTTGATATATATGTTAAAGCTTACCTTTGAACTAATCCAGAGTAAACAATATACAACTTATGAGAGCATGAAAATACATACATCTTAGTCAATTATAAAATAAACAAAGCAACTATGAATAAAAATAATGCATTTAATTCATTCAAGAAACCTCAATAATATACGAGTGATCAAAGCTTTAAAGTTATACAGAGCATTTTTGGGCAACATAAATGAATATAATGAAAGAGGATAGTAAATTGATTTCGAAGTTTTCATCACAAGTTTTACAAGTAACATAGTATTGCTTTTCCCCTATAATACACATAATCACATCTAATGGTTGAAAGAATCTTAAGATTATAGTCAAGAAAGTCAAAACTGGTGAGAAGTCATGCAGGGAAGACTGCAGGTTGCAAGGTGGAATTATGCAAGCGAACCCTTCAAAGGGAAGGAGAAACTAATGTTGATTTTAAAAAATAATGTAAACTTTAAACATATGCTTGTAAACAAATGATTGCTAAGAAACATAGCATGCAGACAAATGATTGCTACAAAACAGCATGTAGACAAACCATCAAAGAATATTAATTTTCATTACTCATTCTGCAGCAACCAGTCATAATTTTCACTGCAACACTTTCTCCCATTCATTGTATTGCTGAACATGTACTAATATCATTGGATGATAGAAACAAAATGGGTATTGATTATGCTGCAAAAAAAGGCAGTCATCCTTTTTACACCATTAATAAACAAAATGCAAGATTCCAAAATATCAACAATCCGAAACACAAACTTTTACAATCAGTAGTACCAATAAAGTGTTCTGTAACAAAAATCAGAAACCACCAAAGATGCATGCATTCTGTAGTAGTTGGCAGTATTAATAACATGTTCTACAGATAGTTCAGTCATTAACTGTAATTGTGGCAGTATGTAAATTATCACTTCTGGAATATGTAAAAAGTGGTTCATAAAGTAAAAGAGAAATGTTCAAAGTAAGCTCATATTTGTCAAAGATCTTGGTCTTACTAGTTAATTTAAATTTGGTTAAAATTAAGTATTGAGACAAGGAAAAAGTTTGTTGAAACAATGTCACAATAGATTGTGCAAAGCTAAAAGCTATAAAAGAAAATATTGCAGAGGCACCTTTGGCCGAGATGGTATAGGAACTGACTAAGATCGTTTACAAAGTATAAAAATGTAGCTAATGCGATGAAAAGAATAAGAGACGGTCGACTCACAATGAATTTTTCAATATATTTGAAGTAATTTCATAAATTCTGTGAAATCAAATTTATTCACTGGATTGAAATGGAATTTTGTAAATGAGACTTTTCACTATACTAAAACAGATATTGAACAGCTAAGGAAATCTCAATGTATTTCTTTAAAACTGAGAGGTCAAGAAAACACCATCTATACTGAACGATCTTAGGATCATCCTCACTGCTTGATCACGAAAAATTGGAATAAAATGTAATAAGAAATAATAGTTACAAAATAATAAAATTAAAGTAAAAATGAAAATTTTATTATGGAAAAACTTGAGCCTTTGGGGTACTTCCAAAAACAAAAATATATATTAAAGAATCAAAGTTGTCTTGCAGATTCTTTTTAAAATTTTCCAGGCAAGATTTAATTTTTTCCAGACATTTTTAGAATAATTCATTTTTGTTTTAGAATTATAAACCATTCTATTCCAACTACAAAGTACACATTGCATATGGATAGGTCTCCAATGTTATCAAAACAATGCAATTCAGTAATCATAAAATGAAAAGAAAGCCCAATTACCTCACACAAAATGATTCCGAATGAAAATATATCAACCCGTTCATCATATTTTTTATGGGTCATCATTTCTGGTGCCATCCAATAGGGATTTCCCACAACTGTGTAGCGCTTCTTTCTTTCTGGACGACGGGTGCTTCCCCCATTTTGCTTCCTGCTGCTTAACTGCTTATCCAACATGACTCTCGCTAATCCAAAATCGGCAACAACGACACTTTTATCCTAAAAAATTACACACCAATGAGTTGATACATTTTTCTCATCAACTGAATATTTATTTTTATTAGATGCCTAAGTACAAATTCAAACTAAAATCTAGATGTATAATCTAAGAAAGATAAAGTCAAATTGATTGCAAACTGAAAATTGATACAAATTCTATTGTATTTCATAAACAAATACAATTCACTTTTTAAAACAAAGTTCACAACAATGAAGATTCAAACAATAGTGATGGTATTAAGAATTAGTAAGTAGTAAACATGATCTTACTGTTACAAATGGTTGGTTGATTTGGATTTTATGGCGCAAGGTCCAGTATTGGACAAGCTGCAGCAAACAAGATATTGTTACAAATGAATTCCGAAGAATTAACAAAGTAAAATAAATTACAAATATTTCTGTAAAAACATGGAATAATTAAATGCAATTTAAAAAGTAATAATTTCTGAACTAACTGAATGCTTTGCTTAAAAATAAGAGCTTACTTAAAACCGAATAAAAAAAAATCTTGAATCTCATGTGCATTGTAGGTTTACAAGTGGAAACAAAATCAAAAACATAGTTGTGAGAAAACGATTGGGGACAGAATTCTATAAGTGGACTTTACCAGTCTAAAAAAGATCACCACATTCTGATTTAGAAAAGTAAAAAAAACTAACATCTTTGTTGGTTGGATTGTGTTTTATGGCACAAAGGCCATATTTTGCCATACTGCACCAAACACAAGACAGACAACATCAGGTAGTACACACACACAAGGAAAGTTTTACTGATACATAAGAGAAAAACACCCAGGAAGAAATTGAAACAAACAGGAATTGCACCTATGCCGTCTACAACTCGCAGGTTGCTAGCAGAGTGTGAAAAACCCAGTGAGCCCCAACTCACATCTTGAAAATTCGGACTTAAGAGTTTCACTTGTAAGCTGACCATATATTGCACATGCACTGGAACCTATAATTTGTGTAGTCACTTGTTCACCCTTTAACTAATGCCAAAAAATTTCTAATATACAAAGCAAAAGGGAAGTTAGTCTTGAGGGCCATCGAATGCAATTTATGACGCTCAAAAGATTAGTATTTCAAAGATAACCAGTCAAAAGCCAATATTAACACACATCAGCTATATTTCATAAAAGGCTTTGAAATTTTAATACCAAACATGCTCAGACAGATGTATAGTTTTAAAAAAATATAATTACCAGTTTCAAAACAGAAAAATATAAAGCTAGCTTGAGTAACACGTATTGGTTAGCTTTAAGTTGGTTTGGGGGTTTATGGCATAAGGGCTATATTTGGCCAAGCTGCGTCAAACACAAGACAACAATGAAGGAGGAAAAAAGCAAAAGGAAGAAGGGTAGGCGAGGGTAAAACAGAAGAGAGGTCAGATCACTCGGATACCATGGGTTTGTGATGCCCATACACACATAAAGATGTGCTCCTGAGGGCAGTTAGCTTTAAGAAGTAAGATGTCTACCATATACCCCATTGCTAGATAGTAATGATGAAACTTACCTTTCTAACTAAGCAGTTGTTTGAATTTAAATCTCTATGAATAATGTCCTTGGAATGCAAGTAAGCCTAAAACAGAAAGAGATTTAAAAACTTTTGTTAAAAATTCAAATAAGTTTTAAAAAGTTAAGGCATGCCCATTAACATGTAATTTTTTTCCAACCCATAAAAGAAAAATCTTGCTAAATCATACAAAATATAAGAACAAAATCATTATAAATGATACAAAATGGATATACTCACCATACCAGCAGCAATATCTTTGGAGAAATTGATACGTTGTAACCAAGATATGTCAATGGATAAATCATGGATAAAATCCTGCAGAGTACCACCTGATATGTATTCTGTTAGGAGGTGCAATTTCTTATCTTTATACAAAACCCCAACAAAGCGCAAGACATTCCTGTGCTGTAAAGATCGAAGGACAGCTATTTCCTTCACAAAATTTTGCTGGGCTTCTTCATCTAATCGATAAATCTCTTTCATCACCATTTCTTGGCCAGTGTGTCGATGAGTCACCTTTAATTAAAAAAAAAGGTAATAGGTAAAATATCTACTTCAGTATTAAAAATAGTACTCCATTCTCTAAATCTTTTGACACATGCAGGTAGTCCAGCTCCTGTGAAAAGGCAGTCAAGTCATGTGGTTTGGGATGAGTCTATTCTTTAAATAAGGTATAAGGTTGGAATGAATAACAAAGCACTTCCACAACTACCATAATTTGAGTGGATTCTGGTTCTAGGTTTATAGAAGTTTACTGCAGTAAGGGTGGATGAGTTGGCAGGGGAATTACCTACGGCGATTGCCATTTGCTTTGGCATATGACAGCCCTTCTGACAACCTTTGAGGTACTCTAGTGATCTTTTCTTTTCCCATGGGGTTTACTAACTTTAATAAACACAGGGGTCAAGCTCCTGTGTTAGCAATCCCAAGCAATCTTTTCTGCTTTCATGTTCTCCCCTCTGTTCCCTTTCTCCTTTCATGACACTTTTTACTTGACGTCTTGTGTTTGGCACAGTTATACCCAATGTGGTCCTTGCGCCATAAAAGACCAACAAAACCAACCAACTTGACGAACTTTTACACCTATTAAAAAATCGGTTGACCCAAAGTTGACTGCCTTCTTATCGGAGCTATACTACACTCCTCACTTAATTGGCCACCTGTTTGATGACCACTTTGACTTATGACTACCTCTCCAGAGAATACCCTTTCTTATTCTTAGACCGCTTTTACACACTCTGGCAAAATAGAAGCGGGTGCCAATACTAACAAAAGATACAATGCAATCAAATGGAGGATTTCACATGTAACCTGCCAACACCAGCAAATGCAGCTAACATTGATCTTGACAAATCAGATGTGGGAATGTTTTCATTCCATGTTGTGTTGCCTTGCTTATCCTGCACCTGACATTTCCTGTTATGATTACTCAGCAGTGCCCAAGTACTTGATAGTCCCTAAAATAAACTAGTTATCTAAGCTGTCAATGGTTCAACCTTTTATTATTCAGAATTAAAAACAATTAAACTCTTTGCATATCGACCAGTTAGCTTAACGGCCTAGTCACAGTAATAAAACTCAGTTTTAAGTAATGAGTGCCTGTATTCAAGTGTAAAAAGATCTGCATTATTAATTTGATTACAAGTACTTACAAGGAATGCTTGACCGAAAAATCCCCTTCCAAGTAACTTTCCCAAAACTAAGTCAGAGGGACGAAATATTTGCTGATTCTTTGGTTGTACACGAAAAGAACGTGTTCTTGTGAAGTCAAGTTGTTGCCCTTTTGAGGACTTGAAATTCCTAGAAGTAGACATAAAAGGAATTTTCAGTGTAAACAAACCACCAGAAGAGGATTTTCCTTCCAGTTACTCAATTGTCTGACATTGGTAGATGCATGATATAAAATTATTTTCAAAATAAAAGCTAGATGTTATTGCACAACAGATTAAACAATAGTACAACACAAACATAACCTAAATAATATAATACCTGATAAAAGAACGTGGAAGTGAGGATGACCTGCGCAGTCTTTGTTCAGCAGGTCTGTGTGATAAAGAGCACTTGGGTAACACGTATTGGTTAGTAGATAGGAACTGAGATGTATCCAGATGAGAGGAAAAGTTCATGGATCGAGAACGAATGAGCACTGCAGGCTCATGCTCAACAGTTAATTGAACCGGTTTATCACGAGTCTGGATTAACTTTTTGATCTGAAAAAGCAAACAAATTGGTACTATCGCAAATGGCTACAAAAAATTGAAAGAGAATTGTAATTGTAGTCTACCCAAATATAAAGAGAATTCCATAAAAATAAAGAAAACAGAAAACAACATTTTTAGCTGTAGAATGATGGAGAATGCAAGTTTGAGCTCGTGATTGAAGTTTACATTTATTTTCATTTTAATATTTATTGTGCATGTAATTTTCACATGCATACCAAAAATGATTAATTCTATGTAAGGAACCAAGTGTCTTACAAATTTCTAAAGTGGACTGTATTGTGAAGTAGTGCATTTAGAAGCTACACTGGAATTCAAAGCTACAAAACCAAAAAAGATATTTATTAAAACTGCATATTTACATGATGTCGACCGTCCTGAAACTGACAAACTATGTTCCTAAAACTTACTTTATTGCTCTTCCAAATCAGAATTCCAATTCCAGTTAAAGATAAAAATCAAAAGTGTATGCACACTAAATATTAAAATGAACATAAATTGAAACATCAATTGCAAACTCAAACTCGCGCACACTCCAACAAATGGTTGCAGGGTTAGAAATTAGGAACAGAAAGTCGAGTATCAATGGTGACCATTGATACTCGATTAAATAGACACAGAACCTACAAAAAGATTAATTGGAAAAAATTAATTGTACAGCTTTATAAAATTATGTGTGCAAATTTCCATAGAAGAGCTACATTATTTAGCAAGTTAAGTTTTTCTCAAGAAACCATCAAGCGTCAGGAGTGAAACCGACAAACTTTTAAACTATTAAGTCCTTTTTATCACCTTTCTGTTTTTCATGACTATAATTTGTTAAAATACATCAGCTTTTTTGCAATAGAGATTTGAAAATTTTTGTGATTGTTTTTTATTTTTGGTACATTTGTATGGAATAAAGATTTAGAGGTTTATTTTTATAATTAATAAAATCAATTGAGACTGGTTTTTTACTGTTTTATTGCATCTGTTATAAAAATATTTGTAAAAAAATAATTAAAAGTAGAAGATGCAAGCCCATGTACAAAACTGAGGGAAACACTTTGGGAAAAACAAAGAAAAAATTTTAATTTGCAGAATTAGTAATATTTCATTAATGTGGCACAGAAATGAACATTATTTGCATACTGGAGAATGACAACAAAAGGATAAAAACAATTTAAATCCAACCCCTGCAGGACCCCTCCTCAAAACAAAACATTAGAGGATTATTTTTTCACATTTGTTCAGATTTATTAATAGGTGCTCCTCTGCGAAGAAACAATTGTTTGGAGATCAGGATACACTTCCTTGAATTTTAAGCAATACTAGCTTGAAGCAGGAAGACACTGTCCCTATAGTGTGGCTCCTATGAGAAGGCAGTCAACCTTGGGTCAGTTGATTTTTGTATAGGTGTGAAAGGTCGTTAGCAGGAGGGCTGCCATACACAAAAGCATAAATAGCGATCACTGTGGGTGGTTTTGTCCCCGCTAACCCATTTTCACTGCTACTGCTTACGGCACCAAAATGAAAAATTTAGAGTCCTGATCAGTACTAAAGACGCCAGTTGTGGAAACGCTTTGTTTACGTACCAACCTATCACATATCAAGAACAAACTTTTCCAAATCACGACTCAACTGCCTAACTATAAGTACGCCAATGTGGCAAACTCAAATGCTTCAAGAATCCCCTATACAAGATGAGCTGTATCATTTCTATGGCAACAGGCAGACTGTGCCTGGAGCAGTTCTTCTGGCCAACAGACAGCACAGAACCCACCAAGTATATTTTTCAAAAATGGTTGCGATACTGTAGTAAGTATGATAAATCAAGCAATTAAACACAAAGTGTCTGAGAAGGTAAAAAAACACAACTCACCTCTTCTAAGGAATGATTTTGCAGCGGAGTGCCATTCACCTCCAAAATGCGATCACCAATATGTAAAGACATCAGATCTTTATTCAGAACAACACTAAAATTATACGAACAACGATGTGTGAGATATGAACAATGATGTGAGAGCATCTCAACTTTCAAATAATTTCAATACATAAAGGAAAAAATGAGTGGCAAGAGTGAAAATTAGAGTATTCTTATCACAAGGGTAAAAATTTAAAATTAGTTTTACATTTTAAAATCATAGGTTTGCCAAAAAAAACACTAATACATAATGTGTAAATTTTAAACAAACTTTACTTGTAATATTTACTTTTATTGCTCTTATGGAATGATCTCCCAGATGAGATTGTTGGATGTGATTCTCAAAATTTGGTACATCTTGATTGAGCAAAAGAACTCGTTTCAATCAAATTCATTGTTCAATAAATATTTCTTAAAAACGGACTTATTTTGTTCAAAATAAATTTCAACCATACTTATTGAGTATCTAGACATATAGTAAAGTAAAGTTTTCGATATTTTTCTTTTTTGTATGCACAATATTAAGTATTTAAATGAGAACTATTAAAATTGTTGTCCAGCATCAAAGTCTAAGTCAAGAGTCATTCCCTATGAGGCCAATACATTCTATTAAATTCATAAAGTTATAAAATCAGTCATGTCATTTGAAATTTTTTCAGTGTGTACAATGTAAAAGCTAAATATAAAAGAGAGCATTATATGGTTGGTTGGATTTTATGGCGCAAGTGCCATATTTCGCCATGCTGCACCAAACACAAGACAAATATTAAGTAATGGAAATACAAAGCAAGTTTTTACTGATACAGAAGAGAGAACAAACTTTGTTACCATCTGCCAACATCCATCTTGGTTATTTGGGCAAAGAAAGAATTTTACATATTTTTACTCTATCTTGGCACATGGGAAAATTGTTGAAAAAATTGGAAATAACTCCTTCCCATGTTTTAGATTATATCAGTGTTTCTATGGAAACTCCTAGATAAACAGGAGTTGGTTACTGGATTGTAAAACATGGTCTAGGTTATACCAGAGATTAACATATTATAGAAAACTAAAAACAATATTGTCTTCATAAAGTTATAAATTCAAAGTCATCTGAAATTCTTTCAGTGTGTACAATGTAAAAGTTACATATAAAAGAGAGCGTTATATCGTTGGTCGATTGGGTTTTAAGGTGCAAGTGCCATATTTGGCCATGCTACGCCAAGCACAAAACAAACATCAAGTAATGGAAATACAAAGCAAGCTTTTACTGATACAGAAGAGAGAAATACACCAGGGAGGAAGCAAACCCAACAGGAATTGA
Source organism: Meta bourneti (assembly GCA_933210815.1). NCBI lineage: Eukaryota > Metazoa > Arthropoda > Arachnida > Araneae > Tetragnathidae > Meta > Meta bourneti. The sequence continues at coordinate 25,835,318 of OW119926.1, read as the reverse complement.
ACCTGTGCTGCCTACAACTTGCAGGTTGCTAGTGCAGTGAGCAAACACTGAGCCAGGGTGGCCCCAGCAGCATTACATGGTAATATATCTCAATTACTTATGAACAAAAGAAAGCACGGGAAAAGGTAAATCTAATTCAAAGTCTTACTAACTCTGATATGTGAAGTTCGTGAAACCCATGTTGCACCTTTTGGTTCTGACAGCAACCAACAGATATTTTGACTTTCTTATTGGACGCCTCAGAATGAGCAGGGATCTCTACAAGTTTAATACTGTGAGGTTCATTAGCAAATGGCAATCTTTGGGATAGTGGAGCCATTTGCTGTTTATAACAGGCTGCACTGAAAAATATTAATGTCACCATCACAAAGACATAACACCTAAAACATAATTGAATACTTGTATGATATGGTTTATATTTTAAATTAACGCAACCATTTTCACTTACCAGTATAATCGGGACCTCTCAACCAATGCAAAAGATTTCCCATCTTCAATGTAATTCTTACAGTTATCACATTTAAAACATTCGGGATGAAATTTGTGATCACCAGCTACCTAAAAGACAATATGCACAACATAAACATTGAACTATCGAATATTGAACATAAATATAAAACAAGTCTTGGAAGGATAAAATTCTTGACATCTCCAAGTGGCCAAGGCATAAGAGGTTGCTGAATTTCACTTTGCCATTGGTTCCGACTGCCTATCAAAATATTTACATCGCATTAATATCACCTGACACTTTCTGCAGGCTCTGTGATCTTAGGGATGAAATGTCTGGTCTGGGGTTTTTTGGCGAAAGTGCCATATTTGGCAAAGCTGCGCCAAACACAAGACAATGTTAATCCTCCTAGCGACATGCCCGAGTAGTTTGGTGAGATTTCATCATAGTGGGCAGCATACCTAAAATATTTCGAGGAACGAGATGTCTGGGGATCCGTACAATATGTCCGAATATTTCAGGTCTGCCCCTTTGCAGTGTGGGAATTTTTTGGGGTTGCATTCCAACTGAATTTTCCAAGCGTATTCGGGTGTGCCGCTTGGAGGGTTAAGTAATTGTGAAAAGGCAGGATGGAGAAGAAAGGTCGCTTGGGCTTCCTGGGATTACGACCCCCATGTTTATCAGAGGAGTAAACCCCATGGGTAAAGAATAGATCACTAGGGTACCTCAAGTTAATGAAGCCCTTTCACACCTAAATGTCTGATGGGGAGGAAATGGATAGCAACCACTTCTTTGTTGTTTAGTGCTCAGTAAGAACTCTCTTTTACAACACTACTGGGAAGCTAGGGAGCACTTGGGTTTGTACTGCTTCTGTAACTGCTCATCTTATTCTTTGTATCGCTTTATTTTTATTGAATTTTTGGCCCTAGTAGTCTTTGTAATCCTGCCATTGGAATTTAAAAGATATAACTATTTTTAGTCCATATCTCCATCTGAATGCAAGAATTAGGTAACTTTACAAATGGTGCTTTTCGGGTTATATTTAAATTAGTAAAGCTGAGATCATACAGAATTCAATGCAAGAAATAGATAACTTTTTATCAAACTTAAGCTCTATCAGTTAATGAAAAATGTAGGTACATATGAAACACTGAGATATGTGAAACAGTTTTTAACTTTTTCTCAAAAATCAGTTATCCAGTTCTTGCATTCAGGTGGCAGTATATACTAAGTTAATAAAGGCTTAATTTGGAACATTTTCAAAACAGATAGAAAGAATTCACTTATTTTTCCGACAAATAGTGATCAAACATTTTCTACCTCAATAGTTACATATTTTAAGCAAATGAACAAAACTTGAAAAAGTAAAAGAAACAAGATCAATCTAATTTGATATACATAGAACCAACATGTATAAGTATTCACAAGATTTGGACCTCCGAAACATATTTGATACATTATAAATAAATAAAATTAATAATCAACTAAATATTTAGCTTTATTAACTCACACATTAAAACAAATGTGTAAGTTAATGAAACTTTATCACTGCTTTAAATAACCTAATAAAATAGGAAAAAATTACTCAGAAAAACTAAGCTTAAAATTTCGATATTTAGTGACTAAACAAAATTTATTTGCAAGAAACTTTGCTTAGAAGCATATCAGGGCTACCACAAAGCTTTGTCTGGCAGCCCAGTGAAAGACCTTTGTGGCACTTGTGAAATAATTGTATGAGTAGATAATTTTTTTAAATAGTAGCAAAAAGACTCCTCTTAAACCTTATTTTAGAAGCAATTTAAGTAGCTCAGATACAAAATGAATCAGCTAAAACACGAAATATGCTAATTAAAGTATCAAAAGGACATTGAAGATCTTGCCAAGAAACTTAAATTTTAAAGTTAAAAACAATATTTCCTTGATAACATTTTCATGACAATCTAGCAACCAGATTACAATGGGTATTTTTTAATGGTTGCCAAAACTTTTAAATTGGATTCCCTTGAAAAATTTTCTTCCTAAAAAAAATCCGTTAAATATCTTTTTCTTCAGGAAAAGTTTCAAAAAGGGACTTAATTTTTGTTGACCTTTTGTGAATTTTCAAAAAAGGTTGCCAAACTTTTGAATTTAGTAGCTTTTCAGACAACTCTGCTAAAAAAAATATTTCTAGTTGCCAAGGTTGAAAAATAGTAGCAAAAAGTTGCCTTTTTGTCACTTGTGGCAGCCCAGTCATACTTAAAAATTATAGTGCAAGGTGCTTATTAGCGTCAATTACCAGAAATCTGTCTTGTGATACTAAGATATTTATTCATTGTAATGACAAAAATGGATAAAACTTCACTCAGAAGTTATCTTAATCATTTGACACCATCTGCACTTACCATAACAGGTCCTGAAATAAACTGCTTGCAGTCATGACACTTTTCTCCAAATTCATTCCAATAGTCTTTTTGGCAATATACTAGACCGTCTTTCTCAAAAAAAGTTCCAACAACTTGATTTAAACACACTGAGCACCTGGAAGGTAGGAAATATGCAAGGATTATGAATGAAATATGTCCTGAAAAATATAGGGAAGTACTGAAAAAATACCGTACTTGCCAACCTCAAAGAAAAAAATCTGAAAAACTTATGACACTAAAACCAAAACACAACTCAGAAATGAAAAAATGTCTAAAACAATTAAAGAAGCCAAATTAGGCAGCACTTGTGCTAAATTGGGCTTTTAGAAGCAATTAAAAAAGTAAAAGTAACCCTGTTCTTTACTATGTGCTTGGCAGCAATTTGAACTCGATGAAATTGATTTGGATATATTTTACACAAAATGGCACTAATTATAGACAAAATAAACAACTAAACTTTTTCTTGGTGTATTAGAAGCATATTTGAAAATGAGTGCAAAAAGGTTTTTATGACAATCGAGCAACCACTGATTCTGATGTTTTCCATCTAGGTTGCCACAGCTTAGCATCAAAACTTCGAAATTGGCGTCCCTTGGAAAGGAAGACTTCCTGACAGGATGGCAGGTATGCAATACCATTCTTTCATGGATTGTCACAACCTGGTGCCTAATGACAAATGTGGAATAATTTGAAAATTTCTCCAATTGAAAAGAAAAACCCAGGAAGATATTTTTCTGTTTCAAAGACAGGAAACCAAAGGTTTTTCTGGGAGACTTCCAGAAAATATGAAAGATTTGGTAGGCATGAAATACCATTTTTGAAAAATGAGGTTTATTCCTTAAACCGGATTCCCTATCTTTGAGTAACAAGAATAAAAGGCTACTTTTTAAGGATATATTTGACATTGATTAACTTGTGGTAACACAGGTGAAGAAACTTTCACAAGTGCTAGACGCAGACCCAGTTTCAAAAACATCAATTTTTTACTAACCTATAAATATTATGCCATTGACTTTTGGTGACACTTGACATTGGACAAGTATCATTGACCTTGGTTTTTGAAGAAAAAGAAACTCACAATACTTGGACAGACTTAGAGAGTGTGTGAATAGCAATTTTACAATTCTAACTGTATATTATTATTTTTCAATTTTTTGTCTAATTTCTAATAATTTTGAATTTATTAAGAATCAATCAAAACAGTTCATTGTTTTACACTGTTCAAAATTTCATGGAATACTCAGTTTAATTAATTTGCCTTTGGTGCGGCACTAATGTTCTGTTTAAGTAATTATTATAAATTATGATGAAAAATAAGTAATAAGTAAATGGGTTCTTTAAAACCAATGTTTAAAATTTCAAAGATAAGTAAACAGCATATTAATAGAAATTATTATATTTGTTCTATAATGTTAAAAAAATGACTTACCCTTGCTTTTAAAAATATTTGTCTCTAAAATATTAATTTTTAAATACTATGGACTTTAATAAAAACTATACATGAATACTGAGAATGAATGATAATTTTGCATCCAATAGAAAAACTCACTTGAAGCATGTACTGTGCCAGTCTTTATTGCATGCTTGAATGCATTCTTCATCATCGATTTTTTCGTAACATCCAGCGCAAACAGGCATGTCGATATCTTAAATGAGAATAGGAGAAAAATGAAACATTATTTCCATCACTAAAATCAACAGTGTGATAAATACCAAGTGACAACAATTTTTGTAGCTTGAAAAATTTGAATAAATTTACCTAAAGGTTTAACTAATTAATATCAGACAAAATGGATAATTCCATATTCTGCCATAATAAAATAAAGCAAACAAAAATCAGGCAGGATGGTGACATAATTGGTCAACAAGAAAATCAGTTATTAAGCTTAAGTGTCAAAACCAAAAAATGCAAAAATCTCAACTAATAGAATAGTGAAATCAATTCAGAATCTGCAGTTTATTGTTCTGAACAAGATGAAAAGAAATTACCAAAAATAAAGTACTGCTAATCTTTTTTTAATTTCTAATGCTAGACAATCGACCTCTTTGGCATGACAAGAGGCCAACTGATGACTATTTGTAAGGGAGCACTCAGTGAGTAAGCCTGTCATAACTTCCAACAGAAAGTAATATTAATTCCTCGATAAGAGAAAGTCCAGGATCAAGATTATTATAATGAAAATAAGTCCACAAGTGTTGAACATTGCAATTTCTTTCCCCCTAACCAAAGCAAAATATTTGGTAAATTGGCAAAAATCATAAACAAATCAATTTGAGATTGAAATATTTAAACTTTAAACAAAGCTCATAGAAATGGTTTAATATCAGTGCCATTTCAATTAGAAAAAAAATTGTTGAATCACGTCCTGATTACTTTAAATTAAACTCTTTCAAATCAACTAGTGGAGAGGAATTGTCTATAATTATAGGGAAAAATTAAAAGAAATTCCGGGGAATCAAACAACAAAATCAATGTAACAAACTTTAAAAAAGCTTTAACTTTTTCTTTCTAAGCACATAAATTATTTTGCGTGCTTTTTAAAAATTTCTAATGCCCAACAACCCACCTCGTTGGTACGAAGAGAGGCAAACTGATGGCTATTTGTGAGGGAGCACTCAGTGAGTAAACTGCCATAACTCTTAGAGACAAACATCCCTGCACTTACAAACAGGGATTCAAATCCAGGTTCTACTGGGCAGCAGACAAGCACTATGACCATTGTATGAGGAAGGTGGTGAATGCTTATGTAAAAAATAGGAATTAATTAACGTCGTACTTGAGCAACAAAACTACTGGTGACAGTCTAGGATCAATCCCCAAGGGAAAGAGCTGAGAGCACCACGTAATTTTGATCCAGTCAAATGACGAGGTCAACACCTGAGCTGGCATCCCACTCTCCAAACTTCCACACCAAGCCAGCATGAGGACATTTGAGGCCACAACAGATTTAACATGCACCAGCCCAGTGTACACAACGGTCTTTGGTTGGACCCCTAGTTTGAACTCACCTTTCAGTTGCAAATCTGTTACTCTTCCAACCAGACTACTGCTGCCCCCCATTTCAATTAGGGAACCTTCTTTCAATCCTCTGAGTGTCACGAGATTTTCAAGAAGTGTAGCATAGCTTTTCAACTGCAGCACACATAATGAGTAAATAACCACATCTATTGGTTGAAAGAATCCTACGAAATATTCTATCAATTAAGATGGTCAAAACTGGTTACAAGTCATGCAGGTTGGTTGGGTTTTTAGGTGCAAGGACCAAGCTGTGCCAAACACAAGACTGACATCAAGTAATTGTAAAAAGAAAAGTGAAGGGAGGAAGAGGAGAAAGTACAGAAAGATTGCATAGGGACCCTGAAGTCGCAACCCCACGTTGACCAGCAGTAAAACCCATGGGTTGGTTGTTTATAGCACAAGGGCCATATTTGGCACTGAAGTGGCCAGGAGCAAGACAGGCAATATCAAGCAATGGACATACACACAAGGAAAGTTTTACTGACACAGAAGAGAAAAGTACATCCAGCGAGGAATCAAACCTGAATCACCTACAACTCAAAGTGGGCATACCCAATGAGCCACAAAAGCCCCATGGAAAAAGAATAAATCACTAGGGTAACTCGGGTTCATGTAGCCAGTACACACCTAAAGAACAAGTCATGCAGGGAAGACTGCAGGTTGTAGAATAGATATATGCATGTGATCCTTTCACACCAGTACTTCCTAAAGTTTCCAGTTCAAGGATTCCCTTGAAAATTAAATTTTTGTGGACCCCTCAAGGTTACAAAATTAAATACAATGGTCCCTCTATAATCCGGCCCCTCCAGTAGTCCGGCGTTTTGAGGAGAGCGGAGTGGGAAACAAGTCACAGCATATCGGTGTCAGTGATCTTAGCACAACGTAAACACTAGGCTCCGTCTAGTGATCTGTACGCGTCATTGCACACGCAACCCCACGTACACAGTTTTTTGTCTGTTAATTATTGCTGTGAATGAAAATATAAAACTTTATCTCTAGTATCGAATTTTAAATCGGCTTGAAAAAGGTGAAAAGTTAGTGAACCTTGCTAATGAATTTGGAGTAGGCCGTGCTACAATACACGACATAAGAAAGAACAGTGAAGAGATTAAATCTTTCTTCAAAAACAATGAAAATGTGGAAAGTTCAAGCAAAACATTAAAACTGGTGAGTTTCCTGAAGGTGAAGATACCCTGTATCTTTGGTTTTTACAAGAGCATAATAGGCATATTCCTATTCCTGCCATGGATTCATTCACTATGTCCATTATGTGGGCGGAATAAAATGGTGTCTCTGCGACTGATATCTTGGTGTAACAAAGGCTTCAAGAAAGTGTCATTTCAAGCAAAAAACAAAAGAAAATTGACACTTTTTAGACCTCTGATAACGTAAACCTAACGCAGGCCTAGTTATTATGTAAACTACAGGAAAATGCAATATCTTGTTTCGTAATTTTTTTACAACACTAATGTTCATATTAATATATGTATTTTGTAATATTTTGTGCAATAAACATAAGTTTTGCCATTAAAATGTGTTTTGTTTTAATGAACCTACACTAATCCAGCGTTTTCGTTAATCCGGCAGTCCTTTGGTCTGATATCTGCCGGATTACTGTAGGTCACATGAGGACCTGCTTAAGGCCATAGTGATCCTTATTTTTCACCTTAATATTGGGTTGTTTTTGCGGTTTTATGGCGCAAAGGCCATATTTGGCCAAGCTGTGCAACCTTAATATTGGGAGTAAAACATTTAGATCCATGTTAAATCTATATATATAAAATAGGATGTGTGTGTATCTTTTCTATACAAATCTACACCGTTTGACCAATCCACACCAAATTTGGTACACTTATACTTTAGAACACTGCGGTCAGCATAGGCTAACTCTTAACCCCCGTTCTATTGGCCATAGGGGGCTAAAAACTATTCGAAATCGCCATAGAAATAACATTGAGCATAGATTGATTGCTTTAGGCAGCTATGGTTGCTCTACCCCAGTGTTGATCAAAAAACAATTTTTTCCGAAACAAATTAAATTACAATATTTATCTTTGAACTGACTTTTTAGTTCTTCCCATGATGTGAATAAATTATTGATATTTTATTAATGAAGAAAGAATATTTTAAAATATTCATTTTTGCAAGGAAATTCAAGGAAAGGTTTACAGGAGTTCAAGGATGATTTTCAAGGAAAGTTGTATATTTCGACCAACTTTCCACAAATAATTTATTGAATATGTAATAATTTGTAGAATTCTGTTTCATAAGCTTTTTAGGTAAAGTGTAACTTATTTTAAAATGTCCGGAATAGATACATGTGAATCCTCCGTTGAAAGCAGTGATTTTTCTTTCTTGAAAATTCTGTAAAATCGACCTTCTGCATTTTGAAATTTTTTTATCTATTCAGTTTAATTTGTCTACATCGATTACATTTATTCTAACCCAAGCACCGTTATTCCGAAAAGCACATAAGAAAAACTCATTGATCATAAAAGCGTAATTTTGCTACTCGGTATTTGGCAGCACCAGAATTAATGTTTACTTTTTTATAAAACTTTGTAGAGCTTTCTAGAAAGTTGGGAAATGGAAACTTCCTTGGACTCATGATGGAGAACATTCCAGCACCCACTCGATTCTTAGCTGGTCGTATTTAAAGGAAGCTAACTCAGTAAGTCTTCCAGTTTATCATCTTTCAGTGAATCTGACAATTTTATTTCTCTTTTAGTTGATTGTGTTTCCTACTTTATTTGACAGTGATAGTGTACATTTTGGATTTATATTTCTAAATGGATGTAAGTACTCCATAATTTTAAATTTGTTTTTTTTTGTTGTTAATTTTAGCTTTTTGTTGTATTCTATAATAGATGTCATTGCTCAGTGAGAGTGTGCCTTTTGCTTAATTTATGAAATAGCTTTTTTGTATTCTTGTACAGATTTCTTTGCGGTAGCAATGCCTCCAAGGAAGCGGAAGACGATCAGCCAAGTGCAGTTAACGGCTAAGATGATGAAAGATAAACGTAGTGAAGAAACTTCCGAGGACAGGAATAGAAGACTTGCGATTGCGACTACATTTAGAGCAACAGAGACGGCACAGCAGCGTGAGGCCCGACTTCAGGATAAGAGGGATAGAGCTATTACATTTAGAGCAACAGAGACAGCACAGCAGTGTCAGGCCCGACTACAGGATAAGAGAGATAGAGCCAAACGATCACGAACTACACACCATTTTAGCTTAGCATTGGAAGGATTCCACTAAGATTCACATAAAGACTACTTCCTGCATGCAAGCGTTACCATTGGGAAAATGGAAATGGTTTGTAGTTACTGTCAAGCCAAAAAGTTTAAATCAGTCTACTGGTATTTGCTGCAAAAATGGAAAAATTAAACTCTGCCAACTGGAACCACCATAAGAACTTTTGACTTGCACATAAGGAGATACGTCAGAGCCGAAGCATTTTCTTAGTAACATCAGAAAATACAACTCATGTTTCAAAATGACATCATTCGGCACCACATCAGTTGTTGGACAGCCCAGATTTCCGTTGACATTCAAGGTGCAAGGGCAGATTTACCATAGAGCGGGATCATTGCTTCCGCTGCCAGATCAACCACCAAAATTTCTACAATTATGTTTTATTCAAAACGAACAAATGAAAACTGATCAGAGGTGCGCCTACATGTCGGGAACAAGATGTCAGATTGTGTTAAACTTACAGAGGATATTTCATGAGCACAATAATCTTATTAAAACATTTGAAACAGCACTGGAACGTATGCCCAGAGATGAATATAAAGTAGTCATAAGAGCAGACCGTAGACCAGCAGGCGAACACGAGCGGCACTTTAACTCTCCTCAAGCAGATGAAGCCGCGGTGGTTATAACAGGCGATGAGTTTCATCAACGAGATATCGTTATTCAACGACAAGGTGAATCATTGCAGCACATTTCGGAAACACATCGATCTTATGATGCTCTCCAGTACCCAGTGGTATTCCCCCATGGTGAAGATGGATATCATTTTAATCTGAGGCAGATCAACCCAAGAACAGGTGAAACAACCAGCAAGAAAGTTTCAGCAATGGATTTCTATGCGTACAGATTAATGGTTCGAGATACTGAGCAGTACCACGTATTGAACTGCAGGCAATTGTTTCATCAGTTCATCGTCGATATGTACGCAAAAGTCGAGAGTGAGCGTCTCCTTTACATTCGTCTAAATCAACGTAAACTGAGAGTTGACGAATATATTCACCTGAGAGATGCTGTGGCAAATGACGGGAACGTTGAAAACCTCGGTGCCTTAGTCATACTACCAGCTACATTTACAGGCAGTCCCAGACACATGCACGAATACACGCAAGATGCTATGACGTACGTGAGGACGTACGGGAGACCAGACTTATTTATCACCTTCACCTGCAATCCCACTTGGACGGAGATCAAGGAGGTTCTTACCAATGGTCAATTACCCAGTGAGCGCCACGACTTGATTGCAAGAGTATTTAAACAGCAGTTGAAACTGATTGACGTTATAACAAAGGGCCATGTACGGTTTTGCTTATTTAATTGCTACAGTACAAAGATAATGAAATCCACAACTTTGCAGCAAGAGGTAATATAAAATTTCGCATACATCTTCACTAAAAAGATATACTATTGCTGGCAAACTATTGAGATCAAGCTGACATTACTTGGTGAGCAAAAATTTCAATAAACATCAGCAATTAATAGTTGCAGTAAAGAAAGCAGATATCAGAACAGTTGAAATGCTTTTCTCAAATTCCTTCACAGAAAACTAATGATCGGCAAGAGCAACAGTTTCGAATCAAAATTAGTCGTACTTTACATTAAATACTTGTGTAAGTTCAAGGTTCAGAGAAAATTTTGTTTTATTAAAAATTTTCCTTAAATAGTTCACCTTATGGAAACTAAACTAGTGTAAATTGTCGATTAATTGTGCTAAAATACAGAATTTTTTTCAAAAATGGCCATCAAATTATTTCTAAAAGGAGGTTTCAAATTAAAATATTTATTTTGATGAAGAATTATATATACACACTTCTCTATAGCTTTTAAGATCCTATTTCTTTTATAGAAATTTTACAACAAAAAATGAGGATATCATAAGTTTAAATATTGTACACTTATAAAAAGGTTTCTTAAAGATGGGAAAGACACTACCTCATTTCTGAGATCCCATTAAGTTTTATCCTTCACCTAAGCTAGCTTAATTAGAATAAATTATGTTGCCATTGTCTCTTTATACATGAGCAAAAGTTAAAACAATCAGCGATTCTGTTGTTTTTGTGAACTGAAAGCTCGTTTGCAAAAGTACTCTATTCTTTAATTCAACACATAAAGGACACAGATCACCCTAAAACATCCAAGTTTACAATCAAGTGGAAACTCAATTTATATCATGCCAATCATTGAACACTGTTTTGATTGGACAGATTCACATTGTTCTTCCATAATTACAGTTAAAGAATCACATGACATTAAATTCGAATCAAGTTCGATAGCCCTGGAATCAAGCTCAACTTTCGACAGACCCGGAATCGAATTTCACAACAGAATCCCTCAGTGTAAGATTTAGCATTAATTCACAATCTGCAAGCATATTCCAAGGGAGTTTCAATTTCGAAATGAGGTGTTTTGCAAATCTTAAAATAGCAAAACTGATAATTGCAAGGAAGCCTATGAATTGTTCATTTGAAATTTAACTTGACTAGAATTGAATGTGTAAAACTTAAGATGTTTCCACATTCTTTTGCTAAAAACGCTTTTGCAACATTTCAGTACAATTCCTTTTGCTCTTAAGGGGAAATTTAATCAGGAACTCCTCCATACATCTCAAAATTTGTAACTCATCAATTGATAGCTTATGAAGTGCTGCTGTTGGTTTTGGGGATTTATGGTGCAACAATCCATATTTGGGCTATGGGTACCAGACACAAGACATACAATATCAAGTAATAGACATACACACAATGACAGTTTTACTGACACAGAAGAGAGAAATACACCCAAGGAGGAATGTACCTGACAGGAATCGAACCTGCACTGCCTACAACTCAAAGATTTGCTAGCGCAGTGGATATACCCACTGAGTCACAATGGTCCCGCTTATGGAGTGAAACCAATACAATCAAATTCTAAATAGGGATGGTTAGTTAGATTTTTATGGCACAAGGGCCATATTTGGCCATGCTACACCAAACATAAGACATAATATCAAGTAATTTCAAGCCACAAGGAAAGTTTTACTGACAGGAAAGGATATACCGAGGGAAGAATAGAATCAAACCTACGCTGCCTACAACTCCCAGGTTGATAGCGCAGTGCACGCACACACACACTACTGTGGGCATACCCACATTCACTGACAGCCCCTCTAAATAGAGGAGTAAAGAAAGTTATAAACGTTTCTTATATACTTTCTCGCAAATCATTACTCTTTTTTAATACTTGGTTGTTTTGTGGTTTTATGGTGCAGCTGCATCAAACGTAAGATGGACAACTTCAAGCAAAAACGTCATGAAAGAGGAAAAAAGAGGGATTGGCAATATAGTAAGATGAAAGCAGAAAATCGCTTGGGTATCCGAGGAGCGCTACACCCATGTTTACTACAGATAGTAAACCTCATGGTAAAAGAAAAGATCACTTTAGTACCTTGGGTTCGTGAAGTCCGTACAGATGTGGCTCTGAGAGTTTATCATAAGTGGATGACAGTTATATTAATGACTTGATAAGCGAAATGCTAGGATCAAGATTATTACAATGAAAATAAGCCTACAAGTGTTGAACAATTCGATTTCTTTTACCCCCTAATACGAAACAAGATATTTAGTCAATTGTCAAAAAACATACACGAATCACCTTGATATTAAAACATTTTAACTTTTAACAAAAATAACTCTTACAAATGGTTTAATATCAGTAACCAAGTGCATTTTAATCAGATACAAAATTTGTTTAATTACGGCCTGATTACTTTAAACGCTTCAAATTAAACAGTGGCGGAATTGTCAATAAGAAAAGGGAAAGATTTAAAATTCTGGGCAAATCAAACAATAAAATCAATGTAACAAACTTGAGAACTTCTCTAACTTTTTTGTTTAGGTACATAAATTATTTTTGCAGGCGAACATATAAATACGAAGAGGAAGACAAAATAAATTGCAACTCTACCTAGAGCCTAAAGCATCGCACATTAATTATTGAGGATTGGAAATAAATGCAGTAGGAAATTCAATGCTTGATAAAATGTAGTAATTGTATTTTTTTAAAATAAAGACAATTAAACTTAAAAATGTCGCCATGTTAACAACAAAGAATGCTGTTGCCAAATTGAAATGATGGAATAAAAGTACCTGTTTTTCCGGTTGAAATCAATAGCCCGTGTATTGCTCGAGAGCGACGTTAATTACAATACCTACCACACACACACACACACACACACACACACACAGTTGAAATCAGGAGGTAGGCGATATGAATATGCATGCTACTAAATATTTATTGAATTTGTGTAATTTTTTAATGTTTTTAGCAATTTGAGCTGTTATATAATTAGCATAAGTTCACATTGGGATCAAAGCACGAAAACAACAAAAATCCGTACACATAAACCAAAATATATTCGAACAAAAAACTAAAATTATAATCTAATACCTAAAATGCATAATATTTTCTTTGAAATTCCTATGCGTAGGGTATTAATTCTTTAATATCTTAACCACTAATTTATTAAAAAAATATTACCTTACACATAATTTTTTTAATAAAAATTATTTTGTATACATGAAAAAAATGTATTCGAACAAAAAACTAAATTATAATCTAATACCGAGTTTAAAAGATTTACGGAACCTTTTAAAAATAATTTAATATGTCTCACAAAGTTTAAAACTTTTATGCATGGGTAAAAATAATTTTAAGGCTAAAGTTTCTATTATTTTGAATTTGTCACCAAAAATGTTAAATTATTTTTGTAATGTGAGACTTGGTTTACAAATATAATTTAACATTTTTGGTGACAAATTCAAAACGATGCAAACTTTTATAATATTAATATTAAAAAAATATGTTTTTTTAAAACTTTTAATGTATAACACTTTAAATTTCAGTTTTTAAATCTAATACTTGTATTGTCGGTTCTATTTCATTACAGTTGGCGTCTTGATTACATACGGTAACTGATAGAGGTAGTGGAGTATCATCTACTACTATTAAATCGCTATAATCCCATAAAACTTTAGTATTGGATACCATTACCTATCATTCCATTAAATAATTCAATATTTCCAATTTTCATTCCTGCTTGTCTTGATCGTCCTTTAACTGGTTGTCCGATCCCTTTATCTTTAATGCATTTTATTTACAATATATATGTTCACTGCTCAAATATAACGGAACAGATGTAGTATAGACCCCCAATTCATTTGGCGACTTTTTTTCGTCGCCAACCCTGACGTTACTTGGCGACATTATTTTAACCTCAAAAATATCAATATAACATCAGAAATGAGATTTTTTCAAAAAACTGTACAAAAGTTGAATAAATTTATTCGAATCTTGAAACAGATTTCACTGTAAATGAGGGTTTCCTGTTTAAACGGGGATGCCAGTCGTGAACTGAACCCTCAGTCCACCCCATTGATTTTTTTGCAAAATGGAAAACGAAATTTCAAAGCAAACCATTGTAGAAATCCTAATCGCGTCCTACTGCAATAGCTACTGGTGAACGAAATGAAAATGGTTATAGTACGCGGTCAAAAAATTCATAGTGTAGGGACGCTGTATGGTTGCTAGAACGGAGTGGAAAAAAGTGGGGTTACCAAAAACCACATAAATCGAAATTGAGGCTTGGCGACGAAATAAAGTCGCCAAATGGATTGGGGGGGTCCTACTACATTTGTTCCAATATAACATTAAAAGGTAATTAACTGGACCTATAAATACTGAACCGGGTATTCGTTTTCCATCACTATTGTACTCTACATCATAGTCTTTTCCCTCATTGTTTATTGATTCAACTATTTATCCAACTATTTGACGACTTATTAAACAATATGGATTTACTAAAATATCCGGATACATTCCTTCTGCATGAGGTAATTGTTTATGTTTTTGTAAAACACCTTTTTGGCCATGTAAAGTGCAAAGCTTATCTCCTGTGCTGCATTTGTGAAAAGATTGTATATTAATAAATAAATAACTTGGTGATATTTTATGTTTAACAATTTCAAAATTTGGTTTTGTAAATGTAAAGGTGGAACGATTTCCGTGATTTTCTAAAAATAAAAGGATTGTTATGTGAAACAATTTCAATTTCTTCTGTTTCACACGATACCTTTCCTAAAAAGGAATTTGTCTTTGAAGGATTAGCTGGACCTTCAGCAGAATGAAAGTATTTTTGTGCATTTGTACCACATTTGATTTTAACTGTACTATATAAACGGAAACAATTAAATACTTCAAGATCTTCTCTTAATACAATACAATCTTCTTGAGTACATCCTTTAAAGCTAGCATACATGACATTTAATTTCGGTAAATATAATGTGAAAGGTTTTGAAAATTCATTTAAAGGTTCCAGTATTGGTTGATGTATGGAGGTTTTCTCAACATATGCAGGTACGGCTTCACAAAAAAATAAACTATATTCTGGAGTAATTGAAGCACTGAATTTTTTAAAGCATTTAATGCTAAACGATTTTTTGGTATTGCATTATGCTTATAATAGTATTTTATAATATCAGTACTATAACTTGTAATGAAAGAATCTTCTCATGCATTTAAAAGTTGTGTCACTTCTGTATATCCATATAATATATTTATCCAATACAAAATATCTCGGTCAGTAACCCATACATTATCTGTTATATTTTTGTAAAGTAAATCGCTTTTGTAATTAATAATGATAAAACTATCATGCTGCAAACATTCTATATATATTAATTGATGTTTAATTTTGTATAAATCAATAGAGTCAAAACACTGCTTCGTTACCGGTATACAAGCAGAATTTATAACAATATAACGATCATTTCCAGGCTCAATTTTTAATAAGTCATAAACTATATTTAAATTATCTTTTGTTGAAACAAATGTGTTTCTTGTTAGCATCATGACTCTGCCTACATTTTTTTGCTTCAGAAGTTCCAAGAGGACATAGAAATCCTACATAACTATTATTAAATGTTAATACTTTAACAGTTTTAACTTTGTTCGAAATTTGTAGATTTGTAAAATGAGAAATGTAAGGCAAATAAGGATAATATTGACAATTTGCATCACGATAAGGTGTAGATTTCTTTAGAGCATATACTTCATCATTCATACCTATTTCTCTGTGTTGTGCGCCACCCTGAATATTAACCATTTTATTTTTACGTTAGTCTCTTTAAAAAATAACGTTTTCTTTGAAATAATGTGTAGTAAATCACCATTTAATATAAATTTATAAACTACAATGTTGTTTTTTTATGTTAACATAATCCCTATTCTTCAAAGGTATATACAAATTTCGAGTAAATAGTTTCAAAAATAAATGGTCAGTCTAACAACAATTATATTTTCTAAATTATCAATTTTAAATCCATTGATATACACTGACGAGCCAAAACATTATGACCATCTCCACATTTTTCAATGAACTCGTCTGGATGACGTGGAGGGCACGTGATTAAGTGAGAATGGTATTTAACTGCTGCTGGAGAAGGTTGAAGGCGACGAGTGATGAGAAATACTGTTCTTTTCGGCGAACAGTTCTTTGATATTCCGTTCTTTTTAAAAGAACTGTTCTTTAACCTGTTCTTCTGTTCCCAAATGTCTCTACTCGAAATGTGCAAGCCCTGTTCCTCCTTGTAGACTATGTGGCGCCAGCAGTTTTCGCGATAGACAGGGACCAAATTTTGTTGACGTCATCTTTGTTAGTATAGGCGTGCATATCTAAAAAAATACAAATGACTCGGAGTCTAAAGTTAAACAATGTTATAGACACCACTTAAACCTGACTCCTGTTGGGAGGTAAGTGGTCACCTGCGGTGCCCATGCCCATGACTCGGAGTCTTCGTATTGTTATCGGTTGATTGATTTTTTTTATGGCGAAAGGGGCAAGTCTATTCAAGCTGCGCCAAACTATCAGTAATTGAGAAAAGAAAATCAGAATTTTTCCGTAAATTGGAAAACGTTCTTGCAAATCGAAACGTTTAAATTCTCTCCCCAGTGGCAACTAATAATGTCCCACATCTGAACCATCTCAAGTAGTTTCCCAAACAGATATGAGGTGCTAGGACAAAACAAATACGCAAGCGAAACTTTTTTTAGACTTTAATGTCATTTTTAAGTCAACAAAATGGTTATTTAAGTCAATAAAACGACGGTCCGTGATCCATCCCAAAGAGAAAGATCCGAGGACAACACCAGGTAATTTTGAATCACGTTATGCAATAGGGAGTTGCCCTTTATAAAAGATTATAAACACAAAAAACGCATACCGGGATTACCACTTGGAAAGTAAAATTGGTTTGAAAAACAGGTTAATATTATATGATCTATCTAAACACGTTTAAAACATAAAAAATACAAGTCAAAAAATCACTTTAGCTTTTCAACACATTAGTTTAATGGTGGGATTCTTATTTCCGAGATGTCTTTAAAATCGTAATACCTGACTTAATGAGATCCCTTTTCAACTTATAGAGAGCATGACACCCGATCCGAATTTCCTTTTCACAGTGAAATATGTCCACATATTTGAAATTTTGCTTTCCATTTTGTAAAATTTGGTTTTAAAATAAAGTTAAACGCATTGCAAATCCTAACGAGTAGAGGCGACACCACCAGAGAGAAAGCTGGACAACAAAATCTTGATCAGCAATATTTAAAAAAAATTTAATTTGTTTAAAACTAAAAATTCATTATATCATTGCCTAACAATTATAAAATTTCACAATTATTACCTAATCTCCTCGCAAATTCATCAGACGTCGGGGCTTGGTTCAGTCGAGAACAGTTCCTGGAGCACTCATCGAGATCAGCTCCACGAACCGTTCATCGAGAACAGAGAACTGCTCTGAGAACGGAGAACTGCTCTGAGAACGGAGAACAGCTCCGAGAACGGAGAACAGGGTCGGAACAATTTGAGAGCAGGAATCATTTTCCGAACAGGAAGTAAAACAGCTCCGAGAACTGAGAACAGGGTCGGATCAGTTTGAGAGCAGGAATCGATTCCTTTGGTAAATTTGATTCCTGCTCTCAAACAGGAAGGAGTCTCAGAGCAGGGAGTAGGTTTATGGAGAGAGAACGGATGAATGAATCAACAGGAAACAGTGAGTCACGAACTGTAGGATCAACAGCTGTGTTTCGGACTTACCATAATTTAGAATATACGAAGATTTTTGCGAACTTAGAAAATTCGAGAAAAGAGAACTTTGCAAAATTCCCACCTGTTTAAAATCGAAGTATAAAAAGATTGCAATGTTTCTTTTTACAAAAAGAACCGAGAACAGGTTTTTGTGAAAAGTGGGAACAGGCTGTTCCCGTTCTTTTTGAAAAACAGGTGAAAAAGAACAGTTCGCTCTTTTTTCCCCATCCCTAAAGGTAAGTAATCATTCTTGCACTTACTTTTGCGAGTGATGGGAAAGGCTGCTGATCTAAGCGAATTTGACAGAGGGCAGATCGTAATGGCCCGAAGACTCGGAACGAGTATCACCGAAACTGCACGACTGGTAGAGTGTTCACGATCTGCCGTTGTTAGTATTCATGCAAAGTGGATAAATGACAGTGACACCAGCAGTAGACGCCAAGGTGTTTGTCGTCCACGCGTCATCAAAGAAAAAGGACGTCGTCATCCGCTTGGTAAAGCAAAATCGGCGCGAGACAGTGGCTCAGCTGACAGCCCAATACAATGCAGGTCCAAGCGCAAGTGTTTCGGAACACACAGTTCAGCGGACACCGATGGATATGGGACTGTGCAGCAGACGTCCCACTCGTGTGCCTCTGTTGACCAAGCGTCATCGTCAACTACGCCTACAATGGGCCCGGGAACATCGAGACTGGACCATGGATGAGTAGAAGAGTGTTGCCTGGTCAGATGATTTCTCATTCATCACGTCGATGGTCGTGTCAGGGTACGCCGTCTGCCAGGCGAACAGTTGCTCCCCTCTTGTACAGCAGGTCATATACAGGCTGGTGGTGGCGGTATTATGCTATGGGGGACGTTCTCATTGGCGACTCTGGGACCCGTAGTTGTGGTAGAACAGACCATGAATGCTGCGAACTATCTGAACATCATTGCGGATCAGTTGCACCCTTACATGGCGTCTGTCTTCCCAACTGGAAATGGAATCTTCCAGCAGGACAACGCCCCATGTCGCAAGGCTCGGATTATGTTGGAGTGGTTCGAGGAGCATACTGATGAATTCCACTTAATGTCCTGACCACCTAACTCGCCGGATATTAATCCGATAGAGCACATTTGGGATGTCATGGAGCGGCAGCTCAGCTCAAACACCACCATGTCCGAATATCTCGACTTTGCGTGACCGCTGCTTAGACATTTGTGGTACAACCTGTCTCCAGTCATGTACCAAGAACTTGTGGCATCTGTCCAGGCGAGTTGCAGCTGTTTTGCAGGCCAAAGGAGGCGCAACGCGTTATCGAGTAGGTGGTCATAATGTTTTGGCTCTTCAGTGTATATTTGTTTAAAATATGTTTGTGTATCCACTGGATAGGGACAATCAAAAAAATTTTCAAAATTATGTGAATTTGTATCATTTAACCGAACCACTAAAAAAAAAAATTCACCTCTTTTAAAATCTTTAATACTATCTAAATACAAACTTAATTCTGCCCTTTTTCATTAGAATCGTATCGATACAAACGAATAATACTATTTTTAACAATATGTGGATTAGTTGCATCAGTAATAAAAAATGGAATTTGTTTAAGACTTCCATTGATTAAAAAACATGTTATGGCTATATTGGCTGATTCAGTAATACTATCAAATTCTAAAATATTTGGAATTGTGTCCAACAAGTGAAATTTTTTCATATTAAATTTTCGAATAGCTATATCAAATTTAGAACTATCATTATTGGTAAAACAGAATGTAAAATTGTAACTCTATTTTTTTCATAAATTGAATTGAACAAGCATAAATTGTACTATTATATATACAATTTTTTAATCCATTATCCAGGTAAACTAATTCACAATCTATTTCATTAAGTAATTGAATATAATTTGAAACATTTTAATCAAAATTACGAATTATATTACTTGCCACTTCTTTAACGTTCATATTTTAATTTTAATTGTTTCACTCTTTCAATAAAAGAATTTTCACAATCTTGCTTATAATAATGCAGTGAATATGCACATGCACTTAGAATAAGTGATGACAAAAATACAATATAAATTAATACTATTTATAATAGGTATATATGTTTTGTATTTTGGACCAAAAACAGAAAGTAAAAACGAATCATAAAACATTGTGAACTTTATTAACGAAAAAATTTTTTTGTTTGTTATATCTTTATATCATACTAGCTGAATTACCCGGCGTTGCTCGAGTTGAAATGGTTAAACGTTGCTTGAAAAGTGAATTAGAATAATCACTTTTCTTTCACAGTTGTACGGAAAATACGATTTAATTTTTTCATAGCTTCTACAATATACTCCGGACGCAAATATATACATTTAATTCCTGAATATATTGCAATATGTAAAAGATTAAGATATAAAGACAAACAGAAACGAAATTCCAACGAAAAAATGCAGAATTCTAAAAAACGAGAGATGCGAAAAGTGCATTCAACTGTTTCTGTTTAAATACTCTAGCAATCAAGTCGTGGCGCTCACTGGGTAATTGACCATTGGTAAGAACCTCCTTGTCTCCGTCCAAGTCGGATTGCAGGTGAATGTGATAAATAAGTCTGGTCTCCCGTACGTCCTCACGTACGTCATAACATCTTGCTTGTATTCGTGCATGTGTCTGGGACTCCTGTATATGTAGCTGGTAGTATGACTAAAGCATCCGAGGTTTTCAACGTTCCCGTCATTTGCTACAGCATCTCTCAGGTGAATATATTCGTCAACTCTCAGTTTACGTTGATTTAGACGAATGTAAAGGAGGCGCTCACTCTCGACTTTTGCGCACATATCGACGATGAACTGATGAAACAATTGCCTGCAGTTCAATACGTGGTTCTGCTCAGTATCTCATTAATCTGTACTCATAGAAATCCATCGCTGAAACTTTCTTGCTGGTTGTTTCACCTGTTCTTGGGTTGATCTGCCTCAGATTAAAATGATATCCATCTTCACCATGGGGGAATATCACTGGGTACTGCAGAGCATCATAAGATCGATGTGTTTCCGAAATACGCTGCAATGATTCACCTCGTCGTTGAATAACGATATCCCGTTGATGGAACTCGTCTCCTGATATAACCACCGCGACTTCATCTGCTTGAGGAGAGTTAAAGCGCCGCTCGTGTTCGCCTGCTGGTCTTCGGTCTGCTCTTATGACTACTTTATATTCATCTGTTGGCATACGTTCCAATGCTGTTTCAAACGTTTTAATAAGATTATTGTGCTCATGAAACATCCTCTGTAAGTTTAACACAATCTGACGTCTTGTTCCCGGGATGTAGGCGCACCTCTGATCAGTTTCCATTTGTTCGTTTTGAATAAAAAATAGTTGTAGAAATTTTGGTGGTTGATCTGGCAGCGGAAG
Source organism: Meta bourneti (assembly GCA_933210815.1). NCBI lineage: Eukaryota > Metazoa > Arthropoda > Arachnida > Araneae > Tetragnathidae > Meta > Meta bourneti. The sequence continues at coordinate 25,813,691 of OW119926.1, read as the reverse complement.
CAACGATCCCGCTCTATGGTAAATCTGCCCTTGCACCTTGAATGTCGACGGAAATCCGGGCTGACCAACAACTGATGTGGCGCCGAATGATGTTATTTGGAAACATGAGTTGTATTTTCTGATGTTACTTAGAAAATGCTTTGACTCTGACGTATCTCCTGATGTGTAAGTCAAAAGTTCTTATGGTGTTTCCAGTTGGCAGAGTTTAATTTTTCCATTTTTGCAGCAAATACCAGTAGACTCTGATTTAAACTTTTTGGCTTGACAGTAACTACAAACCATTTCAATTTTCCCGATGGTAACACTTGCATGCAGCGAGTAGTCTTTATGTGAATCGTAGTGGAATTCTTCCAATGCTAAGCTAAAATGGTGCGCAGTCCGTAATCGTTTGGCTCTATATCTCTTATCCTGTAGTCGGGCCTCACGCTGCTGTGCCGTCTCTGTTGCTCTAGATGTAGTAACTCTCTTTCATACCCTGGAGTCGGCCCTCACGCTGCTGTGCCGTCTCTGTTGCTCTAGATGTTGTAGCTCTCTCGCAATCGCAAGTCTTCTATTCCTCACCTCGGAAGTTTCTTGAGTACGCTTATCTTTCATCATCTTACCGTTGACTGCACTTGGCCGATCACCTTCCGCTTCCTTGGAGGCATTGCTACAGCAAAGAAATCTGTAAAAGAATACAAAAAAGCTATTTCATAAATTAAGCAAAAGGCACACTCTCACTGAACAGTGAAATCTATTATAGAATACAATAAAAAGCCAAAAATTAACGAAAAAACAAATTCAACATTATGAAGTACTTACATCAGTTTAGAAATATAAATCCAAAATGTACACTATCACTGTCACAAAAAAAATAAAGTAGGAAACACTTATATACAATCAACTAAAAGAGCGAAATAAAACTATCAGATTCACTGAAAGATGATAAACTGGAAGACTTACCGAGTTAGCATCCTTTAAATACGACCGTTAAGAATCGATTGGGTGCTGGAATGTTCTCATTCATGAATCCAAGAAAGTTTCCCTTTCCCCAACTTTCTAGAAAGTTCTACATAGTTTTATAAAAAAAAGTAAAGGTGGAGTTGTCGAATCCGGGGCACTAGCGATTAATCGCCAATCATGGTAACCTTGGTGTTTTGATCCAACTTTATGGCAACCCTATGCAAAAGGTTTTTCACGAAGGAAAGTCAGCGGTTTTTTTTAATGAAATTGCGATGGCGTCCAAGTCCTTTGGACGCCATCTTGATTTGGCGACAAAAATTGCTTGGCTACAAACATGCCCCGGATTCGACATCTTTACCAAAGTGAACATTAATTCTGGTGCTGCCAGATACCGAGTAGCAAAATTACGCTTTTATGATCAATGAGTTTTTCGTTTGTGCTTTTCGGAATAATGGTGCTTGGGTTAGAAATAAATGTAATCGGTGTAGGCAAATTAAACTGAATAGATAAAATTTTTTAAAAAGCAGAAGGTCGATTTTGCAGAATTTTCAAGAAAGAAAATAACTCCTTTCAACGGAGGATTCACATGTATCTATTCGGGACATTTTAAAATAAGTTACACGCCTTACCTAAAAAGCCTTGTGAAACAGAATTCTACAAATAATTACGTAGTCAATAAATTATTTAAGGCAAGTTGGTCGCAATATGCACCAACTTTCCTTGAACTCCTGAAAACCTTTCCTTGAATTTCCTTGCAAACATAAATATTTAAAAATATTCTTTCTTCATCAATAAAATATCTATAATTTATTTACATCATGGGAAGAACTAAAAAGTCAGTTCAAACATAAATACTGTAATTTAATTTTTTCGGAAAAAATTGTTTTACGATCAACACTGGTAAAGCAACCATCGCTTCCTAAAGCAATCAATCTATGCTCAATGTTATTTCTATTGCGATTTCGAATAGTTTTTAACCCCCCAGGGCCAATAGAACGGGGGTTAAGAGTTAGCCTATGCTGACCGCAGTGTTCTAAAGTATAAGTATACCAAATTTGGTGTGAATTGGTCAAACGGTGTGGATTTGTATAGAAAATATACATATTGTAACGATTCTCTTGGTAGCGTGGTAGATTCAAATCTACAGAGAACAGCCTAGCTTAAATAATAAACATTAATTTTATTCACAACAATTTCTTGATTAGATGAGGGTTTATATACAAGGCACTTTCACGAATTCGATGCCTCTGCCAAGGGGATGCGACGGGTTGTCGTAATCTTGGGTACGCGCGAAAGTCTCTGAGTGGGAGAAAGGTATCTCAACAGTCTCTAGATGAAACTCTACTCGTCGGGTGACGATTACACAAGATCAGCACCGGATCCTCACGGGACGACGGGTCAATTCAGGTTCACTGCCGGAAGAGAAGTCGGCACCGGACTCTTCGCAGGTCGTCGGTTCGGCACAATCAGGGATCGGCTCCACTGGGGTCGTCGGGTCAGCACAAGACAGGCACGCTATCTTTCCGGAACTCCAGTCCGTTCCTTCGTTTCTCAGGTTGAGAAAACAACTCCAAGCTATTTGCAGGCTAAGGAGTTAGACCACTCGCAAGGTCGCTGGTTCGAATCTCGCGAACGAGAATAAAGCAGGAACTCGAAATAGGCAGCCTACGCCAGGCTACAAGAACGCGTACTCTCAGGGTGAGAGAACCGTCTTCCAAATTAATAAGAGCTCCTTAATGGGGTTAACCGCTCAAAGGGTCGCTGAACCAAGCCGCTCGCTCGGGAACACAAGCAAGACTCGAGATGGGCGCCTACGCAGGCTACAAGAACGCGTACTCTCGGGGTGAGAGAACCGTCTCTTAACAATGCTTTTCTCCCTAGGGAGTGACCGCTCAAAGGGTCGCTGAGTCAAGCCGCTCGCACGAGCACACAGGCAAGAACTGTGATTCGACTCCCTGCTTTTCCTTTTGAAACCTCGCAGCTTTTGTTCGCTGGTGGTTCGTTTGATTGGTTCGTTCTTGATTGGTTCTTACTTTTAATTGGTTCGTTTTCACTTTGTTCGTTTTTGAGGTTGCTGATTCGGTAGAGACTGTCTGACGTAAAATGGGATCAGCTACTTAGCGCAGGTGGGCTTGATTACCTAGCAGGTGGACTTAATCACCTGGCAGGTGCACTCCTAAACACCTGGGCGTTTTTCGGAACGAATCTCTTTTGTTAGTCTCTGATCCAAGTCCCGACCGTCTGGCGCCAGAGAGATGAAACGTATTGTCCGGTTCTTTTACGACTCTGTCTGCGAGTTCGCCTTAGGAGGGTTAATTGAGGGGTCCATCAATGAATCCTCACAATATATACATACATACACACACACATCCTATTTTATATATAGATTACTTAATCACTTTTTACCAATATATCTTTATATCATGTTACTTAATCACATTTTACCTATACATCTTTATATTATATTATATAATAACTTTTTAACAAAACATTCTTATATCATATTGTATAACTTTTTAACAAGACATCTTTATATCATTACTTAATAACTTTTTAACAAAACATTCTTATATCATATTACTTAATAACGTTTTAATAAGATATTTTTTACATCATATTACTTAATAATTTTAAAACAAGACAACTTACTCGTGCAAGATAACAAGGAAGCTTCTTGCTAATTTTTTTCCAAGAAAGGTAAGCTAGTTGAACAGCACAATTCAGACTGTTGCATTTGTTACATTCATGATCAAGTTTATCTTTACGATTCATATACATGTTTTTAAAAACATCTTGCCTTGATTGAAACTAATCACGGGCCACATATCCCACTACCATCAATTCTTCAATATTTAACTTTTTCAATTCTTGAATAACATCTACTTTCCAATTATCCACGTCGTTGACGTTAGCACAAAAGTAAGCGCCATCTGTGACAACTGCACATTTTATCACCTTTGAAGTATTCTTTTCAATTGCACAACTGCTGTGGATGCAGTACTGGCAAGCATTTTTATAGTAGCTAGCTCTCGGCACGTAATCAATTTCATCACTACAGGTAAAGCAAAAAAACCTTTTTTAAAGGATTTAAATCCGTATATTTTGAAAAGATGCGTTTTCTTTTTCTGGAAAAAGTTCTCTGCCTTTTCTTTAAAGCATATAGGTAACCATGATAAGTTTTTTTGAAATATGATTGATTTAAATCTTGTTGAAAAGATATAGAAAGTAAATATTCAAAGATATATGTTGGCCTTTATGTATAGGGTATCCATTAAACAATTTTTGATTTGAAATAACACTTTCTACATCCAATTTGGTAAGGTTTAAAATATCTTAAAACTTCACATATCAGTTTCCAGTAAAAATAAAATTATAATAGATATTTCTTCTTATTGATAATTACATTTACATATTTCTTTAAGAACAGTTATCTCTATACTTGTGAACTTTGTTCCTTTTAAAGTATTTTGTTTCAATTGTATTGGAATGTTTTGAAGTCTTGATATAGCACTTATACTATTCTTAATATACGAAGGTGATTTTTTATTTAGAATTAAGAATCGTCTATAATCTTCTAAACTCGTTTCTTTACTAAAGTTATTATTTTCACACCATTTGGTATAACTGTTTAAATAGTAACGATACGTTTTTAAACTTTTATTAGAAACCATTCTTATTTTTAACATAATGTTTAAACAATGGAGTATTGTTAAGAAATTTAATAAACAAAATATTGAAAATGTTAAAAATATAAAATATATTTTACTTATTCCAACATCTAAACGTTTTATGCTAGAAGATTTACAAATACTTTTAAAGAAAAAATATAAAAATTTTCAATTTAAACAAATGCTTAGAAAATTAAAATGTTATTTATTTTATTTTACTATATTTACCAAGCAAGAAAGGAGAATTATGGGACCGATTACCGATGAACCATCTATAAAAATATGTGCTATTCTTTTACAAAAGCAATTGTTAAATATGAATCCTAATGTACAAGTAGTAGGACCAAATTATTTACGACACAAATTTAATATAATTAGTTATGATCAATTTCGTTTTTCTTAAAATTATTGAAATAAATATCTAAATAAAAGTTTATTTTTTCATTGGTTGACTGATTTTATTTTCTATATAATAGTTTGAGAAAATTCTTTATTGTTGTATCCCCATTAATATACTCCTCTTTTTTCATTTGATAAAGTGATAAGTTGACTTTCTATATATCTTAATATATATAATTTTGTTTCTGAGTAACCATTTTTTAAATCTAGTTTACTTACAATATCTTTAACCATTTTTAGCTCTTCATTAATGTCTAAAAAAGCATTGTCCTTAGAAATAAAAATACTATACATCTCAAAATAATGTATGTAAAACTCCATAAATAATATCTTTAAAATGTTATTATTTAATATGCTTTCAATATTTTGTTTTGAATGGAATAATAAATCCTCATCAACTCTTTTTATTTTTAAATCTTTTTCTAGTTTTTTATGTGATTCTTCTGATAAATCCCCAACTGATAAAGCTCTTTTTAATTGCCCCTTTGAACTATTGTTAATTGCTATATTCTCTTGAACTCTTTATATTTTTATGTGATTCTTCTAATAAATCCCTAACTGATAAAACTCTTTTTACTTGCCCCTTTGAACTATTGTTAATTTCTATTTCGTTTACATTATTTTTTAAATCAAAATTTTCATCTAAAACTCCTTCAATAGCAGATAAATCTTCTTTTGATTGGTTCTTTTCATTACCTGACATTATAAATTGTTTATTCAATTCAATGTTGACTTCTGAATATTTTGAGGCTTCCTCCTCCAATTTATTATCTGCCTTTTGCAAAACATCTTTTAATATTTTATTTTCATCTTCTAATATTTAGTTTTTCCTTTAACTCTATTTTATTTGCTATATATAACTCTATATTATTTGCCTTTTGCAAAACATCTTTTTCATCTTTTAATACAGGTAACCCCCGTATAACACGGCACTTCTATAGCACGGATTCACTTTAACACGGTTCGAGAATTGGGAACATCCCCGTATAACACGGTGCTTTTATGGAATGATTGGAACAACGATGCGAAAAGGACGGCATTATGAAAGTTTAATTTAAACGGTGTAGCATGGGAATATCCTAAGAACTACACTCGCGGATATTATCTCGAGATAAATTAAATGAAAAGTAACTTAGCTTAGAAGAAACATGGCGTCTCTCGGGGATCCCCGCTCGTCATCAAAAAGAAAAAAATGGCAAGAACGCTTAACGCGTTTCTTTCTCACAAAACTGCAAGGTCGTTGGACTGAGGCGAAAAAAAAAGAGCGTATTCTTCCTCTCCACGCTTTTTATCATTTTTCAGGGGGTCGCAAATCAGGGATCTCCCCTGATTTGGTCTTGTCAATCAAGGGAGCTTGACTTCCTGATTCGATGTTTTAAAACTAGCTCATCTGTAATTTGTTAGACGGACACACATGGCATGGCATGACGTAACTTTATGGAAGATTCTTAGCATAGTTAATGAGCGTCACTGGAGCGAGGGAGAAAACAGAATTGAGAAATAAAGGACTTAAAAAAAATAAATGGCATCACTGATCTCGTGGCTGTCACTCAGAGTATGAGGATATCTTACCAAAAAGAAAACATCCTCGGTTAATAGTGCTTAGTGATGACGAAGAAAACATTGTTTAATCCATATTAACATGTATTACTTCTTAAGAAAATTTTAATAAAGATATTTATCATAATTATGAAAATATAATAGCATGTTTTTTAATTTTTGGAACCTAACCCCCCTTTTAGTTCTTTGTTTCGTATAACACGGATTCGCATAACACAGCAATTTTTTGGAACATAACTCCCGTGTTATAAGGGGGTTACCTGTATTTGCATCTTTTTCTAATGTTTTAATTTTTTCCTCTAGCTCTATTTTTAACTTTTCATTTTTTTCCAATTCTTTTTTTAATTGATCTTTTCCATATACTTTAGTTAATTGATCAATTCTATTATTCAATTCATTTTTCTCATCTTTAAACTCTTAAACCAGTTTTTCTTTTTCACAAGTAGTTTGCATATTTTCTATTAACTTATTAAGGTCATCCTTAAATGTATAATTTTTCTTATAGTGCTCTATATATATATATATATATATTTGCTGTTAAATCCTTAATTATTGCTTTGTAATTTTCTTCATTATTTTTAAAGTTTTCTTGATCACTAATCATTACTATTCTGTCTGATTCATCATGCCCAGTTGGAACGCGATTTTCACCATTTAGAGGAACAGTTTCTAAATCAAATGCTGCTATTAATATATTTGGTTCTTGTAGTAAAGTTGTATTAATTTGAAATGAATTTACTAACCAATTTTTGGAAGCATCCACATTATACCATTTATAATAAAATTCACTCATTGTAAATAGCGAACACAAATCTATGTATATACGAACAAGCCAATCTTCTAAATCATAGTATGCTATTTTAAACGTTTTGAAAAAAGAACCAACATCAGCTATTGAGTTAGAAACATACTTTATAAAAAGGTTTTTTAGAACTATGTAATTTATTATTTTTAAACGATCTAGAAAGTATGGCAAAACTTTTTTATAGCAAGAATTGTTTATCTTTTCGTATTGTACTTCACATGTAGGTAAATACTTTTTAATATTTTTAACAATTTTTTCAATATTATTCGTACAAACCCCAATCCATTCTTCATAGCTCTTTTCAATAATTATTGTGTCACTGTTAATGTCTATCCCAGTTATTTTAACTCTAATTACGTTTAGTTTAAAATTGTGAAAAGATCGAGGAAGCTTTTCCCAGCAAAGTGGAAAAATGGTAAGCATAATGAAAAAGAAATACTTTCTTAACTATAAACCACTTGTACCAAAACTTATACATAGTTGTATTAATTTTTTTTATATACTACTATGTATAAGTTTTGGTACAAGTGGTTTATAGTTAAGAAAGTATTTTATCTATCAAACGTTTTGGTTTATAACAAAAGTAAAGATGAATGAATTCGTTCCATTTGGTTATGGTTATGGTTATGTATTTAGAACATTAAATAACATTAATCCTAGGTATGTTTCTGAAGAACATTTTTGGTTCCAGTATGATCAAAACTGATTCTGATGTTTTAGGATTTGATGATAAAAATGAAGCGCTTGAAGAATTTACAGACTCGCACAACAATGGATTTTTAAAGTTGTGAAAAGATCGAGGAAGCTTTTCCCAGCGAAGTGGAAAAATGGTAAGCATAATGAAACTATTGATAAATTACCTGAGAAAAAAATAAACAAAGTTGATAATATTTGTGCAATATGCCATGAGGATTTTAAAGTGGAAAAAAAGCAACTTTTTACCTTGCAAACAATATTTTCATAAATGGTGTATTTCTCAATGGTTTCAAACTCACAATACATGTCCGACATGTAGAGAAGAGTTTGTTGATACAGAAGATAATTATAGAATAAGATAGAATATAAGATATTATAGAAGGTATACACTGAAGTGCCAAAAGTCATGGGATAGCAATATGCAAATGTACAGATGGCAGTAGCATCGCGTAAGAAATGTATAAATGGGCAGTGCATTGTCAGAGCTTTCATTTGTACTCAAGTGATTCATGTGAAAAGTTTTCTGACGTGATTATGGCCGCACGGGGGAATTAACAGAATTTGAACGCGGAATGCTAGTTGGAGCTAGACGCATGGGGCATTCCATCTTGGAAATTGTTAGGGAATTCAACATTCCTCGATCCTCAGTGTCGAGTGTGCCGAAAAAATATAATTTCAGGCATTACGTCCCACCATGGACAACGCAGTGACCGACCGCGTCTACTTAATGACCGAAACCAGTGACGTGTGGTAAAGTAGTCAGTGTTAACAGACACAAGCAACACTGCGCCAAATAACAGCAACAAACAATGTGGGACGTACGACAGACGTATCCGTCAGGACAGTGCAGCGAAATTTGGCGTTGATGGGATATGACAGCAGAAGACCGACTCGAGTGCCCTTACTAACAACACGCCATCGGCTGCAGCGCCTCTGCTGGGCTCATGAACTCTATCCTCTGGTTTGGACCCTAGATGACTGGAAAAACGTTGGTCAGATGAGTCACGAGTCCAGTTGTTCAGAGCTGATGGGAGGGTTCGAGTGTGGAGCAGACCTCACGAGGCCATGGACACAAGTTGTCAACAAGGCACTGTGCAAGCTGGTGGTGGTTCCATAATGGTGTGGGCTGTTTTTACATGGCATGGACTGGGTCCTCTGGTCAAACTGAACCAATCATTGACTTGAAATGGTTATGTTCAGCTACTTGGAGACCATTTGCAGCCATTCATGGACTTCATGGTACCCAAACAACGATGGAATTTTCCAGGATGATAATGCGCCATATCACCGGGCCAAAATCGTTCGCGATTGGTTTGAGGAACATTCTGGACAATTCCAACGAATGATTTGGTCATCTAGATCGCCAGACATGAATCTCATTGAACATATATGGGACATGATCGAAAGGTCAGTTCGTGCACAAATTCATGCACCGGCAACACTTTCGCAATTATGGATGGCTGTAGAGGCAGCATGGCTGAATATTTCTTCAGGAGACTTTCGACGACTTGTTGAGTCAATGCCACGTCGAGTTGCTACACTTCGCCGGGCAAAAGGAGGTCCCACACGATATTAGGAGGTATCCCATGACTTTGGCACTTCAGTGTATAAGAAGATAAGATATTAAAGAAGATAAGATAGAATTTTACAAACGCTATGATTGTAATAATACTGAAGAGGAAGAACCTGTATCGACAAGATTAATAAATGCAAGTATATAATTGTGTTACTAGACATATGTTTCTACAAGTGTAGCATTTAATTGTTTAAGAACATTTTCATAAGTTGCTATTAATTTTACATAATCCTGTCGACAACATGGGCAAGTAGTTTCTGTATATTGTTTAAAACATTTTTGATGAAATTCATGACCACACGGTAAATGATAAAGATGATTTTTTATAGATTGAATGTATAATTTGATCTATCAGTTTTACAAATATAATTCCATTCAATGTTTAATAAGTGTTTAAGGTAATTATTTATACCTTGACATTTAATATACGAGTTTGCGGGAGAATTTTCACCACGAATCTTTTGTTTTAAAACTTCAATTTCTTTAATACTAGTTTTTGTAGCACTAAGAATAATTATTTCTAAATAATGACAAGTTGAAGGATCCATTATACGTATTGCTTGCTTTGTTAAGAAAAAAACCCCAATAAACTAATAATTTGTAAATTGTATGTTTTAAAAATATAATAAATTATGTTAATGTTAGATTGGCATATGCATCATTTAATAAACTTTTATGTGCTTGAATAAAACATTTTGTATTACACCAATTACATTGATGATTTCTATATTCTAAATATTCTATAAATTCTGTACGATTATCGTAGAAAGGTGAAACATCAGAGTTATCATATAGTGTCAGTACTTTTCATATAAAATGGTTTATTTAAAAAGAAATGTTGGTCTTTTGCAAGAGAAAAAGAATCTAATGTATTGCATTGTTCAATAATATAAAATATATATCTTTCAAATAAAAATTTTTTTGTTAATACATTTAATGGGTTATGGTGTTTTTTAATTTTTCTATTTGATGTTTGATAATATTTCACTACTTGGTTAGGATTTATATCTTTAAATTTTCTATTAAAAATAACAAATAAACATTTATCAGCAGTATTTGTAAACTGTAAACAACCTCTCTTAAAATTTAAAAAATACATAAATTCTGTAATAAAAGAAATTGCTAACATTAAATAGAAGGGAGATGATTTTTTGCATGGCTTCAAACGAGGTATTATATATTATGCTAAATCTATCTCAGCTGAATATTTTTCAAATACACTGCTGGCCACCCAAATTGCAACACCAAGAAAGACAAGAGATATCACAACAAAATTTATTTTGTAGATAACATGTTGACCAAGTATCAAATGATTAAATTTATAGACTTCTGTGAAGTGTGGTTCCTGCCAAAATCAGTAGCCAGAGTAGCCGCCATTGTTGGAGATCACCGCTGCCACACGCCTCGGCATTGATTCAAAGAGACTTTGGATGTGTTCTTGGGGTACAGCAGACCAAGCAGCTTCCACACGTTGCCAAAGTTGATCTGGTGTGGCAGCTGGGGATGTATTCTGGGTCAATCGTTGAGCAACCATGGACCACATGTTTTCTATCGGCGAAAGATCCGGAGAGCGAGCTGGCCAGGGAAGCAATTCAATCTGGCGATTGACGAAGAACCCTTGGACAATGCGTGCCACGTGTGGTCGCGCATTATCCTGTTGAAATATGGCTGTGGGCAAGCCCTGAAGGTAAGGAAGGACAACTGGCTCCAACACCTCGGAGATGTAGCGCTGGCTGTTTAAAGTACCGGCAATGCGTACTAGAGGAGTGCGAGAGTGATATCCAATACCGCCCCATACCATAATACCCGGTGCAGGACCAGTGTGGCGATGCATAACGCAGCTGTTCAGCATCCTCTCTCCACGGTGTCTTCAGACTCGAATCCGACCATCGTGGTGTTGCAGACAGAAGCGTGACTCGTCAGTAAAGACAATTTCATTCCATTCTGCCGTCCACATCCTTCTTTCATCGCACCATTGGCGGCGGAAACGTCTGTGGTTCTGCGTCAAGGGTAGACGAAGCAATGGACGTCTTGCGGACAGACCACTCTGCTGTAAACGGCGTCGAATGGTACGCGCAGACACTGGATGATGCGGTACAGACTGAATGTGCTGTGCTATGGTTCGTGATGTGGCTGAGCGATCCGTCACTGCCATACGCACAATATGCCTGTCATCACGTGAAGTGGTGCACTGAGGTGGATGCGATCGAACACGTCGGTCCGTCGTACCCTCCTGCATCCAACGATCACATATCCACATTACAGTTGTTTGGTTTCGTCCAACACGACTACCGATTTCCCTGAAAGATAATCCACAATCTCGGTAGGCCACTATCCTTCCTCTGTCGAACTCGGATACTTGATCAAAAGATGATCGCTGTTTTCTACGAGGCATAATTGATCGTTTTTTTGAAAAAACCACAAGAAAAACACAATTGCCGTACTTGAAATCGTCGAAATCTCCAAGCCTTAAATAGCGCTTTGAAGTGGCGCCACAGGCGCGCGTGATGTGCGTCTGCGCTGAAATTCTAATCATTTGCATATCTCACCTCCGCTAATGCATGTTGTAAATTTCATATTATTTGCATGCTTCCTTCAGGGTGTTGCATTTACGGTGGCCAGCAGTGTATTTTATAAAAGTGACTAGCAAAGATATATGAAAAGTAATGAAGTGTTGCATGGATTGATTTAAAAGTTTTAGGTCTTTTTAATGCTTTTATATCATTGCGCAGCTTAGTTAGAATGTTACACAATTGTAATTGTTTCAACCACAAATAATGCAAAAGTTTATCAATTGAAAATAACATTTAAGAAACTTTATTAAAGTAAAGTTTCTTAAAATCTGTTCAAAATTTTTTTTTCATACCTTGTTTCTTAAGACATTGCATAAACCGTTTAACAAAGTCGTATAAAGGAAATTAAAATTTTACATTTCGATTACATTCCGCTAAATTTCCTACTGACGTAGTCACACCATTTGATTCGATTTTAATTGATGCACAAAATTTATTATATACTACCTGACATTGAAAATGCAACACCAAGAAGGAGTTGGCAGAAAGTGATGAAATTTGGCAAACAGAGAGAGACAGCAACGAGCAATAAGTGATCTTTATTGCAACATTATACACCTTGCCACTGAGCAGCAAGAACGTCTGATCAGTAGGTTGTAGGACCACCGCGAGCGGCGATACAGGCAGCAACACGTCTAGGTACAGACGCAATGAGCGTGTGGATGGTGTCCTAAGGGATGGCTGCCCATTCCCTGTCAACCATTTGCCAGAGTTCGTCTTCTGAACGTGCCGGTGGCAACGCATGCAAGCGACGTCCAATGACGTCCCATAAATGTTCGATAGGTGAGAGATCAGGGGAGACAGCTGGCCAGGGAAGCACCTGGGTACATTGCAGGGCATGTTGGCTGATGCGTGCCGTGTGCGGCCGGGCGTAATCCTGCTGGAAAATGGCATTGGGCACCCCCTGAAGGAAAGATAGTGTCACCGGCTGCAGCACGTCATCCACGTATCGTTGGGCTGTCATAGTGCCCTGAATTCGGACCAGAAGTGACCTGCTATCGTAGACGATGGCGCCCCATGGAAAAAACTGACTGATGATACAGGCATCAAGTTGCGAATCGTTATGCCGTATACGCCAGAGCAAAACGGTTTGGTTGAAAGAGAGAATCGTACAACAATGGATGCAGTTCGCACTATGCTCAAGGATACAGGCCTACCACAGTACCTATGGGTAGAAGCAGCATCTACAGCTGTTTACATTCTGAATCGAACTGGGCCAAGTAAGACCACAGGAAAATCTCCATTTGAGGAATGGTTTGGACGCAAGCCGGCAATCAGCAGAATTCGAGTTTTTGGATCAACTACATTTGTACATGTACCAGATGTCAACAGTAGTAAACTGGACGACAAGGCTATAAAGGGCTATTTGGTTGGCCATTGTGATTACGATGGGTATCGTGTTTTCATACCATCAAAGAATGACACGATAAAGAGTGCCAACGTAGTGTTCAATGAACAGCAAATTGGTCCTATTTCCCAGCCTTTAGAAGGGACATCTAATACCGGTCCATCAAGCGGTACGGGGTTTGAAATTTTGGATATTCCCGACGATGCAGACACAAAGGAGGCTGGAGATCTTTGCACTGATGAAGACGAACCAACACAGATGACGGCGCATGCATTGCGAGACCGTTCAACTATCCAACGCCCTGTCAGATTTAACGACTACGATGTGTACAGCAGCATTCTGAAGTTGAAAGAGCCCAAAACATATGACGAAGCAACGAAGTCTCCTGAATATGTCGACTGGAAACGAGCCATGGACGAAGAGATGGCTTCGCATGCCAAGCACGGAACGTGGCAGCTTGTTGAGCAACCTGAAGGACGAAAAATCCTCGACAATCGCTGGGTTTACAGGGTGAAGACAAATCCGGATGGCTCAATCGAGAGATTCAAGGCTCGTTTAGTAGCAAAGGGGTATACGCAGACGGCGGATATCGACTACAGAGAAACATTTAGCCCTGTAGGCCGCTACGACACTGTTCGAGCTGTAATTGCAACGGCAGCCAAGGAGAATCTAAAGTTATTTCAAATTGACGTGGAGACGGCATTCCTTTATGGCGACCCGACTGAGGAGATCTACATGCATCAACCCGAAGGATATGATGACGGAAGTGGGCGTATATGCAAGATGCTTCGACCTTTATACGGCTTGAAACAAGCTGGACGATGTTGGAATGCCAAGTTTACTTACGTGCTAAAGAAACATGGCATGATCCAAAGTAAATCCGACCACTGCCTGTTCATACGCAATGATTACGGACACAAGATGTTGATGGCGATTTATGTTGATGATGGCATTGTCGCTGTTCAGGACGAAGCGGCATTCTTCACATTTATGGACGAGCTCATGCAACATTTCAACATTAAAGTGACGACGTTGAATTGTTTTCTTGGTCTGCAAGTTGACCAGTTGAAAGACGGCTCTCTCTTCTTGCACCAAGAAGCATTTACAAGAAAGATGTTAGAGCGATTTGGAGATGGCAAGACATTACGCATCCCAGTAAAGAAGTAGAGTCTCAAGATCGACTATGGTCAGCCAAATGACGATGGCATGATCAAGATCAAGGAGGCAAGGCCTCTCAGCAGTGAAATTCCATACCGATCAGCTGTTGGCAGTTTGCTTTATTTGGCGATGGGAACTCGACCAGATATTGCTTACGCAGTAAGTTTGGTGTCTCGTAAGTTGGACAACCTCACAGAGACTGATTGGGAAATCGTGCAGACAACATTAAGATACCTTTGCAATACCATTGGACACGGCATTGTGTACAATAATGAAGATGACAGAAGCCTGGTGTTGTTTAGTGATGCAGATAACAACGGCTGTGCAGAAACACGCAGGTCTCACACAGGTGTAGTTTCTTTCTATGGTGGAGGTGTAATTACGTGGCGAAGCAAGCTACAGGAGGCCATATCCAATTCAACGACAGAGGCAGAAATCATGGCAGCAGCTGATGCCACAAAAGACCTGATATGGTTGAAGCGCTTGTTTAACGAGATACCCAACAATGTCTCATTACCAATCCTGCAGATTGATAATCAGAGCGCTATCAAATACATCAAAAATCCGATGTTCCACGCACGCACAAAGCATATCGACCAAAGATACAAGTTTGTCCAAGATGAGTTCTCAAAGGGACACTTTGAATTAGGCTATGTCAGAAATGATGATCAGCGAGCAGACATTCTGACGAAGGCGCTTCCAGCACCTCAGTTTCATTCTCAAAAGAAGTTGCTCGGTATGAGGGCAGTCAATATGTATAAGTGACAATTTAACCACAGCTTATATCTTAATACTGGCCTGCGCGCTCTATACCTGAAACAGGGTCACGTGATCAACTGCAGGCGGATGCTTTCCGTGGAATTCCGAAGACTTATTTACATAGGAAGCTGTGCTGTTTGCGGTCTCGTATGATTTCAAATCAAGGAACCTTTTGTGAAAATACGGTGGATTAAATAGCGCAGGAAATCTTCCTCTTTGGTAAGTAAGCTATTCATAAATATGATATTAATTTTGGATTAAAGTTTTTGCTGTGGATCATAGGGCTAAAATTCGGTATATCGACTTGTGGTATCATGTAATTTTTTTATGGGTCATTTTATAGTATGGGGTATTTTTTTTATAGTATAGTGTTCTATATAATGATTAGTAATATAATATTTAACAATTCTACATTGTAACTCGATTAAATCGAGAAGCTAAAAGTAAAAATTTATCATAATAGCCGTTACTGGCAAAATCCGTGAAAGGAACAAAAATCGTAGAACACATTATACTTCTTAGCTTCCGTAATTTTTTTAGTGATAAACTTCATGTTCTAACATTTAATAAATGAAATTTTCAGTCTTCTCTATGTGAATTTAATTTTCCTAACTTTAAATAAATGTCCAGTTAAAAAAACTTCCATTGTGTGTGTATATATTACTTGATATTGTGTCTGGCACTGCATTACCCAATATGGCCCTTGTGCCAGGTATAATGTAGCTATAGATGTATGGAAACTTGTACTACGGTCAACAATTAAAATATATGAAACTCTTAATGTAGTTAGATGCATTGATTTCATTCCTTTTCCTGTCCAATAGAAGATTGGGATAAATACTCGGGCAAAGCTCTGTTGCGGTCATGTTTGAGCATTACTAAATCTAACTTTTAGTTGATTGTATATTTCCTACTTTATTTGACAGGTGTAATGTGCATTATTTAATTAAAGTTTATTATTTTATTTCTATATGAATTTTATATTTTTATATGAATATTTGATTGATAAAAAAAGAATATTTAAAATATTTCATTATTCATAATTTACATTTTGTAATGAAACACGAAAAACTTCAACTCATTAATCATAAAAGCGTAATTTTGTTATTTTAGATTTGGCAAACCAGAATTAATTATTATTATTTTATAAATTTGATTTAGAATCCCGTGTTTGTCTATTTGAGTTAACACAGCGAAATGTTGCAGTCATATTTGAGTATTACTAAATTTCATAAATCATTATCGTCTTTATCAATATTTTCAAATGTCTTTTTTCGAATTGCTCTGTTTCAGAATACACTCAGACAGTCGAAATTCGACACTGCGCATCATTCGTTTTTTAGAATTCTGCATTTTTTCGTCGGAATTTCGTTTCTGTTCATATTTATATCTTAATCTTTTACTTATTGCAATATATTCAGGAATTAAATGCATATATTTGCGTCCGAAGTATATAGTAGAAGCTATGAAAAAGTTAAAACGTATTTTCCGTACAACTTAAATGATTGCATTTTTCTGTGAAAGAAAAGTGATTATTCTAATTCACTTTTCAAGCAACATTTAACCATTTCAACCCGAGCAACGCCGGGTAATTCAGCTAGTCTATATATATAAAATAGGATGTGTGTGTATGTGTGTATATATGTATATTTTCTATACAAATCTACACCGTTTGACCAATCCACACCAAATTTGGTGCACTTATACTATAGAACACTGCGGTCAGCATAGGTTAACTCTTAACCCCCGTTCTATTGGCCCTGGGGGGCTAAAAACTATTCGAAATCGCAATAGGAATAACATTGAGCATAGATTGATTGCTTTAGGCAGTGATAGTTGCTTTTCCAGTGTTGATCGAAAAACAATTTTTTCCGAAACAAATTAAATTACAGTATTTATGTTTGAACTGACTTTTTAGTTCTTCCCATGATGTAAATAAATGATAGATATTTTATTGATGAAGAAAGAATACTTTAAAATATTTATTTTTGCAAGGACATTCAAGGAAAGGTTTTCAGGAGTTCAAGGATTATTTTCAAGAAACTACCGAGGAGAGGAATAGAAGACTTGCGATTGCGAGAGAGAGAGAGAGCTACTACATCTAGAGCAACAGAGACAGCACAGCAGCGTGAGGCCCGACTACAGGATAAGAGAGATAGAGCCAAACGATCACGGACTGCGAACCATTTTAGCTTAGCATTGGAAGGATTTCACTACGATTCACATAAAGACTACTCGATGCATGCAAGTGTTACCATCGGGAAAATGGAAATGGTGTGTACTTACTTAAACCAAATAGTTTAAATCAGAGTCTACTGGTATTTGCTGCAAAAATGGAAAAGTTAAACTCTGCCAACTGGAACCACCACCACAAGACCTTTTGACTTACACATCAGGAGATACGTCAGAGTCGAAGCATTCTCTTAGTAACATCAGAAAATACAACTCATGTTTCCAAATGACATCATTCGGCGCCACATCAGTTGTTGGACAGCCCGGATTTCCGTCGATATTCAAGGTGCAAGGGCAGGTTTACCATAGAGCTGGATCGTTGCTTCCGCTGCCAGATCAACCACCAAAATTTCTACAACTATATTTTATTCAAAAAGAACAAATAGAAACTGATCAGAGGTGCGCCTACATCTCGGGAACAAAACGTCAGATTGTGTTAAACTTACAGAGGATGTTTCATGAACACAATAATCTTATTAAAACGTTTGAAACAGCATTGGAACGTATGCCAACAGATGAATATAAAGCAGACCGAAGACCAGCAGGCGAAAACGAGCGGCGCTTTATCTCTCCTCAAGCAAATGAAGTCGCGGTGGTTATATCAGGCGATGAGTTTCATCAACGGGATATCGTTATTCAACGACGAGGTGAATCATTGCAGCGTATTTCGGAAACACATCGATCTTACGATGCTCTGCAGTACCCAGTAATATTCCCCCATGGTGAAGATGGATATCAATTTAATCTGAGGCAGATCAACCCAAGAACAGGTGAAACAACCAGCAAGAAAGTTTCAGCGATGGATTTCTATGCGTACAGATTAATGGTTCGAGATATTGAGCAGAACCACGTATTGAACTGCAGGCGATTGTTTCATCAGTTCATCGTCGATATGTACGCAAAATCGAGAGTGAGCGTCTCCTTTACATTCGTCTAAATCAACGTAAACCGAGAGTTGACGAATATATTCACCTGAGAGATGGTGTGGCAAATGACGGGAATGTTGAAAACCTCGGATGCTTTAGTCATACTACCAGCTACATTTACAGGAGTCCCAGACACATGCACGAATACAAGCAAGATGTTATGACGTACGTGAGGACGTACGGGAGACCAGCCTTATTTATCACCTTCACCTGCAATTCGACTTGGACGGAGACAAGGATGTTCTTACCAATGGTCAATTACCCAGTGAGTAATTGACCATTGGTAAGAACATCCACGACTTGATTGCGAGAGTATTCGTTTCTATTTGTATTTAGGTCTTAATCTTTTACATATTGCAATATATTCAGGAATTGAATGTATATATTTGCGTCCAAAGTATATTGTAGAAGCTATGAAAAAGTTAAAACGTATTTTCCGTACAACTTAAATGATTGCATTTTTCTGTGAAAGAAAAGTGATTATTCTAATTCACTTTTCAAGCAACATTTAACCATTTCAACCCGAGCAACTCCGGGTAATTCAGCTAGTATATTATATATTTTTCTTTAATAATTGTATTAGGCGTTGTGTGAAAATTATCTTAAAGATTTAATAGCAGAAAATAATTCAAACTTCCTTTTTTAAACTTAATGAGGTTAACACGAGTTGGAATAAATGGAAAAATAAATGCACTAGTTAAGACATGACTTTCTCAATAAATATTTTACTGTTGCATAAAATAAAAATAGTGAAAACAGATAAGGTTGCGTGCTCAAATCACGTCTGGGTCACCACTGAAAGCTTTCATTTATGTTATGGATACATAATTGCTTATGTTTTTGTAAACGCAAATTTATTTTAGGACAATTACGCATAAAAGTATTATTACCGTGGAAAATTATACATATAATGTTTACAAGATGAAAGGTAACTTTTTTAAACCATGTACTTAAAGTTGTTAGCTATTTTACCCAGTTTTAGATTTTTGGTTCAAAAACTAAATAAGTTACACCTGTGTGTCTATATATGAATTTTAAATTTATCAAAGTGATGAAGTAAATAACTCTTGACAAATTTTATAATTTTAAGTGTGTGCAAAAGTTCTGTGCTGGATTTTTAATATTAAATTTGTATTAATTATTGTGTGTGAAATCAATATTTTATAAATACGAAAGATAAATAAGAAACAGTAAACTTATAAAATTTATTGTCACATTCATCACATTTTAAATCCACTGAATAGAACTCATATAAACATGTAGCCATTTACTAGCCATCTTTCTTCATCTTTGGGAAAACTAAAAATGGAACAAAATAATAACTTAAAATACATAAGAACTGAATAAATGAATTTTTAGCAGGTACACATCTTTACAAGTTCTTATTAGAAGTAAATATAAATAGTTTTATTTATAGTTCCAAATATCATAAATACAAAATTATTTGTATTGTTTTAAAGAACGGAACCTCAAAAGTTTAAGTTATCGCAGATTTAATGCTTTTAAAAAATAGTTTTTTTGAATTTGAAAAATTATGGAAGATAAATGTTTCGTTCAATTGAGGAGCATGTTTTGTGTACATAAATTTTCACAAATATACTTAATTCGTTAAAATACTCTATTTAAAGAGAGAGAAAAATCAAAAAGTGTCCCCTTTTCAGGTAGAAAACAATAGAGTGAAGGATTTCATTTCGCTGTGGAATGTGTTTTTATCACCACCACGCTTTTTTATCGAGTCAAAGAACGATATAAACAATCTAATTCAGAATGATTTATCCTAAGATTAAAAAATATAAGGAAGATAAAACTGACTTAAATGTGGAAAATAATTAAATTTTAATGTTAGGTTTATTTAAATACAAAGCAAAAAAGATCAGGATGTTCAAGCAGATGTTTTTAGAAAAGGAACTTTCCAGCTGCGCGGATTGTTTGGAATTCATACAAAAGAAGTTTCATTTCGTTCTTTAATTGTTTGCTTTTCCAATTTGCTATATTACATGCTTCATTAACAAGAATAAAAATACGTCAAAACAAGTAGACAGTATTTCAATTTCCCTTCAAGCACTGTTATTGTTTTTCACATAAGAGAACGGCAATTTGCTTTCCGCCTTTCTAAGATAAAGTTATAGGTCAAGGAAAATTATTTGAAAGAAAAGCTCTTGTCAAATGGACAATCTTATAATGAAAGATTTTACACATACTTTAAAACATGAACGAAAAATATTCCCTAAAGCGCATAATGTGGTTCACATTTATAATATGGGTTATGAAATGCTTTAATCCTATTATAACAAATCGATTTGATTTAATATATAATTCTTAAGTTTCAAACGTTATCTTTTATTTTAATTATTCTTCTTACGCAATTAATTACACCAGATGGGTGGATACAAAACAATTTTATTCAGCAAGAAATAACAATTTAAATGATGTACTTAAATTCATGTTATCAATTCATAACATTTTTATCGTGTAAGATACGAAAGAATATAGTACTCCTAGTTGGCGCCAAAAAAATCATCGCCAAGACAGAGAACGATTTCGCACAAGTTTTTAAAGTTCGATTTATTATTTTTAATATTTTAATCCCTTATATAGATGTACAATTTATAATAGCAGACACTCGAACACCAGTTATTTTATTTTAAACATTATTTTAGATATACGTATATTGATTGCAAATGTATGAAATCTTTTTATTAGAACGGGAAATGACAGCAGGTTGTATTTATTAATTTTAAAGTTAGAATATCTATTTTATCATACTAGCAAATATTGAAAAACACAAAAAAACGAATATAAAATATACGTAAATTGCTCACTGTGAAATGTAATGTTTTCACCTTTGATAAACTTGGAATTACATCCATATACAAAGCACGATAGAACCATGTTATCTTTCACTTTCAATGCATTTGCTATGGAAGAAGGAATGCGCAAACTATATGCGCGTTGGAGAGAAGAGTCTAAGGATCACGTGACTACTGTTTTTGGTCACATGATCATGTGGACATAAAAGGGTTTCCATAGCTCACTCTACTTTTATATCTCCTCTATGGGTATTGTGATGAATTAATCCGAACTTTTGTTGGACATTAAAAAATAACATTTATTTTAACACAGACAAAACAATGGGTTTACAATGGACGCGCGAAACAAAAATGCTTATTTTCATATTAAAATTTACGAATTGCTACGAAGACGTCTCAACTAGACGGAGTCCGTGAGCTAACTGTTTCTCATTCTCCTCACATGCGCAAGCGCAGTATTGAAGGACTTTTTAACAGGAAACTTCCGGGTCTGCAGCCGGCCATTCTAGACTCTTAGGCGCTAAGATGTTACAGTCTATTTCCTCCCTCCTCAAGATTCTTTTTCTGCAGAGACAGACACCTGCAAAAAAGATACAAAACAGCAGCAACAGAATTTTCGCGAAGGCAACAACTCATGCCCAAAGCAATATGCAAGTAGACCATACACCCTTAAGATCCTGGCTGTACCGCCTACTCTAAATTTAAAAAAAAACATATAATTTTAACAAAGTATAATCAAAATTTTTACTCAGTGATAATCATCAAAGAAGAAATTCAATTTCAAAATATTTAGATTTTCAATTCAAATTTAACACTTTTTTGCAATTCAAATGTATCAATGTACACTAGGAATAAAATATTTTTATATATGCAAGATATCACAAATACAAACACAAAAAAATAGCACTTTATTTTTGTACGTGAGGTGTACGACTTAAATTATCAGTGTTTATATGCTGTTTTCCCTTTCTATGGACTACCTCGTAATCCTGGATCACAGTAAATTCAACTTTGTCTCGTAACTTTTATGCTTTCTTCAAACGACTTTTAGATTTGTCTAAGCATTCAGTTATTTCACCAACCAAACTTTCAGTTTCAACGTCCTCAAATATCACTGTCCCTAAGGGCAATTTAGTTACACTTACAGCAACTTCCTTGTTGTTTCGAGTCTGTATTCCAAATTCAACATCATCGCCAAGATTAAGATTTTTGAACACTTTGCATTCACTAGAGTGAAAAAACATATCCTTTACATCACCCCTTTTAATAAAACCAAATGTTCCTTTAAGAGCACAGATAACACCACGGTATCTCACAGGTAAGGGCTGTTCCGAACGCATTTTACAAGGTCTAAGGTTTCTTGTATTTTTGTCAATAGGAATACTAAAAGTGATCTTTTTAGGAGGATGAAACTCTACACTACCATCAACATTTTCAGCAGAATAGGGCCGTTCACCATTATTTTCATAAGCAACTTTACCTTCAGTATTTTCCTTTTTTTCAGTGGTTTCAAATCCAGAAACTGTCTCTTTACACATTATTTTACAAACAGAACTAGCAATTGGTTTTCCAGTACGACGATTATGAGTAATTTTAAATTCAACTGCATCACCACGTTTTAAATTATCAATATTTCCAGAAAATTGACTGTAGTGAAAAAAATATATTGCTTGTCTTTCGCAACATTGTATAAAACCATATGAACGTAACAAATTTTCAACGATTCCAGTCTCTTTAGGAGTAACACTGCTAGAACTAAAACGGTTACTGTTACAAGGGCAGTCGTCTTTCGATGTTTCATTTAAATATGGAGAACGTTGGCACTTGGGCGTTGCAGAGTCTTTTACTTCAATTTCAGAGTCTTTGTCTTTTTTCATATCTTCTATAAGTACAACTGTCTTATTGCTTAATAAGTAGTGTTCTTTATCTAGGAAGTTATCCTTGACAGCAGCTTTGGTTATAACATGACCCAACTCACACACTAAATTTACTTCCGCTAAAGGCAAGCAAATAGGGTTATCCGCTAAAGGAGATGCTACCCATACATGTTCACCCGTATACATGTGTGGCTTAACAAACTTCCTAGGAATTAGATCTATGCTGGATCCTGTGTCTCGTAAGATAGAAATCTGAGATCCATTTACAGTTCCGACACTAATGTAGGGAGACATCAAATCTATTATTCCCTTTCCCATAATTTCGTTAGCAGCTATGATTTCAGTTTTCTTCAACTTAGGACATTGAGGTCTAAGATGATCATAGGAATTGCATTCATAGCATTGAAGTTGCTTTCTTTGTTCAAAATTTTTCTCTTTGTAATCTTCTCTGTTTACTTCTGTTTTCCCAAAGGGTTTGTTTTCTCCCTCAAACTTATGAAAACCAACGTGTGTTTTCTTGATACCCTCTGTATTCTGGGAACCTTTAGTATTTCTGGGTGTAAGACTCTCCTTCAAGCTTTCAAATTGATCTATTTTTTTAGCTAATTCTAGCGGAGAATTTAAGTCCATCCACTCCTCCAGAAAATGTTCTTTTACTTCAGACGGCACTCGTCTTTTAATATGCTCAGTGATATGCAAGTCTCTGAGTTCTTCAAAAGTTTTGATTTCCAAATCAGAAACCCATTCATCATAGTAGCTTGTAAGTTCATGAGCGTAATTCCTCCATGTTTTATCCGGGACTTTTTGATGACGGTAAAACATCTGCTTCAATTTCTCAGAACTCATTTTATACCTCTGAAGAATAATATCTTTCACATATTCGTAATTCTTTGCATCTTCAGGCGATTCTCTAGCCATCATGCTCGAAATTTCCGAAGGCAATACGCCTAGTAAATACGGCACCCAATCTTCTTTAGGCACACCTGCCATCTCAGCTCTTCTTTCAAAATTTATTAAATATAGACCCATTTCATCTTTCTTTTCCTCAAATTTTGGGGTAATTTTGATGAGCTCAATTTTATGATTTGGCATCCGTTCTCTATTAGATAGTCCTAGCTCACTTGCAGCTTGCATTTCTAGCTTTTTCTTCTCTAAAGCTATTTCTTCCATTCGAATATTACGTTCTTCCCTTTCTTTTGCTTCTTGTCTGGCAATTTCTTCTTTTGCTTCTTGTCTGGCAATTTCTTCTTTTTCTTTTGCTTCTTGTCTGGCAATTTCTTCTTTTTCTTTTGCTTCTCGTCTGGCAATTTCTTCTTTTGCTTCTTGTCTGGCAATTTCTTCTTTTTCTTTTGCTTCTCGTCTGGCAATTTCTTCTTTTTCTTTTGCTTCTTTCTCTCTCTTTATCCTATCTTCCATAATACGAGTTAAAGAAATTTTAACTTCCTCTTCTTCAAAGTGTTCACTGTTTAGGATTATTTTCCTTATCTCAACCAGTTTACAATTATGCGATACCTTTTCACAAAGTTCATCTGCGAGTTCGAGGAGGTCTTCTTTTCTCCCACGAGAAAGAAAAGCCATGATCAATGAATAACTTATTAGTAAACAATCCAATTTTGTTATCATAAATATAGTTACCAATATTTTCTAATAAACTATATGATTCACAAAATATACTCAATGCCAAATATGCTTCAAATACTAGATAAGATTTAATATCAAACATACAATTCTCAAATATAATAACAGAATCTTAAACTATATCGTAGCATATACAATACACAAGATGCAATATATATAGTTGCAATTAAATATTTGTTTTCTTTTACTAATGTGTAATTACCATATGTAATTCAAATTATCTGATTCTTTTCAAATCATTAAATGCACAAAACACAAAATTTCAGTAAAATCAAAACGAAATTTAAATTTTCGTTCACTTTCGATTTGGCACTTTTTGGCCGTGACTTTATCAACTTGATAATATCTACTTAGTAGAACATGCAAATTCACTTTATCATCAACTTCTATTAACTTTCATAAAGACAAAATTTAAATAACCACAAAATAAAATTGGATATGTAGTCATTTCTTTTTGTTTGTTTTTTTTAACCAAAACTATTTAGGCTCTTTGCCTCACTAATTCCGGTAAGCCAGAACCTTAATAAATTTAATTTAATACAAGGGTGGGCCTACCTGCATTTCCTGCTTTCTTGCTTCCATCCGACTTCCAGGACACCAAAACTCTAGTCTGTGATGAATTAATCCGAACTTTTGTTGGACATTAAAAAATAACATTTATTTTAACACAGACAAAACAATGGGTTTACAATGGACGCGCGAAACAAAAATGCTTATTTTCATATTAAAATTTACGAATTGCTACGAAGACGTCTCAACTAGACGGAGTCCGTGAGCTAACTGTTTCTCATTCTCCTCACATGCGCAAGCGCAGTATTGAAGGACTTTTTAACAGGAAACTTCCGGGTCTGCAGCCGGCCATTCTAGACTCTTAGGCGCTAAGATGTCACAGTATAGTAGGTACGTATTTTAATTAATGTCACACTGGAGCAACATAATGGGCTATTAGTAACCATTCGAGATCAATATCAAAGGGGGGGTATTTCAATTAACGTCACACTGGAGCAACACAATGGGCTATTGGTGACGGTCCGGGATCAATCCCAAAGGGAAAGATCCGACGACAATACCATGTAATTTTTAACCACGGTCAGATGACGAGGCAACACCTGAGCTGACACCCCACTCTTCCAAACTTCCACACCACACCAACGTGAGTACATTTGGGGCCACGACAGATTTATCGCGCACCAGCTCCCTTTGTGCACGACGGTCTTTGGTTGAATTCGAACTCGCAACCCTCCGGTTGCTAATCCGTTACTCTTCCAACCGGGCCACTGCGACCCCAATCCCCTAGGGAAAGATCCAAGCACAACACTTCGTAATTTTGAACCAAGATCAGATGACGAGAACAACATCTGAGCTTTAGCTGAAATCGGAAGAGCAAAGGAATAGCAACCAGAAGGTTGCAAGTTCGAAACTAGGTTCAGTCAAAGGTAGGTAGGTATTTGAATTAACGTAGTAACTGAAGCAACAAAACGGGCTATTACTAACCATTCGGGATCAATATCAAAGGGAAAGATCCTAGGACAAAACCAATTTCCAAAACCAAACTAGGACACGCAATTTTCAACCAGATCAGATGACGAAGTCACACCTGAGCTGACACCCCACTCTCCAAACTTCTACACTCCGCCAACCTAAGGACATTTGAGACCCCTACAGATTTAATATGCACCAGCCCCCATTGTACACGACGGTCTTTGGTTGGATTCGAACTCCGGTTCTATTCAGTTACTCTTCCAACCAGGCTACCATGGTGAATGAGAGCGAAAGAAATAATTTTGAACGCAGTGCGAAGTTAATTAAGTACCTATCTTTCGAAACCGGGAAACAAATCACTCGATCACGTTGGCGTGGTGTGGAAGTTAGGTTGCCAGCTCAGGTGTTATCTCGTCATCTGACCGTGGTTCAAAGTTACGTGGTGTTGTCCTCGATCTTTCCCTTTGGGGAAAGCCGGACCGTCGCCAATAGCCCGGTGTGTTGCTCCAGTGCGACGTTAATTAAAAATACTATACTATCACTGGATAATGAAACGTTTGTCATCAGGTATGCTATTTGTGTCGAACTGAGCGGTGGAAGTACTTGGTGCACTTGTATCAGGCATTTGTTTACCGGTTTCGAAAGGTATGTACTTAATTAACTTCGCACTGGAGCAACACAACGGGCTATTGGCGACGATCCGGAATCAAGATTTTGAAAGGTAAGACGTATTCTACGTCAAAACTAATGAAATATGTTGGTCAAATTAGCTTGTTACATAGTAATTCATTTCTTGAAATATATAGGTTTTAATACAACTCGTTTCTCAAACATATCGGATAATCTATGGTTTGTTTGCTTTGTTTTATGGCGCAAGGGCCATATGTGGCCAAGCTGCACCAAACAACGTCAAAGGATTATTTATGAAATTTCGTAGATTGGTCATGTATTTTTAATTAACGTCGCACTGGAGCAACACAACGGACTATTAACGACGGTCCGGGACCAACCCCCGAAGAGAAAGATCCGAGGACAACACCACGTAATTTTGATCCACGGTCAGACCTGAGCAGGCACACCACTCTCCAAACTTCCACACACCGTCAACGTGAGGATGGCCGTTGTTGCAGGTAGGTATTTAATTAACGTCCATTGGAGCAACACAACGGGCTATTGCGGACGGTCCGGGATCAACCCCCGAAGGGAAAGACCCGAGGACACCACCACGTAATTTTGAACCACGGTCACTTCCCTCAAAGGCCTGAACGCCGATGTTCCATTTGGACCTTGAAGTCTGATTTCAACTCCGATAATTATCTCCCATTAATTTCTTTTCCTACTTGACTTCTGAACACCCAACAATAAGGGTTTTCAGACTCGATTGGACCACTAATTGTATCACTTTTAAAGTTAAATTTTTAACATTGAATTCGTAATTTCTCTCCCTAGTTTAATTGTCTTTCCTTTATCTATTTAATGCTAACGCTCTTCTGCGCAAACCAGCACAAGTCTAGGGGATTCGTCCCCAAGCAAACCTTTAGATCCGAAAACCTAAGCACGGTCGGTCGCGATCAGTAGATGGAGTCACTTTTACTACTGGGCGGGGCCTATGGTTTCTCATTGGCAATTAAGTTTCTTCTGTCCCCTTGATCGACATTTTATTGACCCCTTGTGTTATTAGCAATTATTTTAATAATTTTTCTTTTTATGATGCCGAGATGAGCTGCTTTGCAGCGGGTGCCCTGAATATATGTCCAGTCCAGTTATTTTCCTTTTGTAAATACGTAAGAGAAATTAGTATTGAGTTCGTATAATGTTTAGTACGAAAATTATATGTTCTGACTTTGAACGCCTCATGGGTTTCAGTTTAATTCATTAGCTTTAATGGTGCCCCAAAATAAACAAATAATAATTAATTAATAAGTTATAATTCTAAAACAATTACGTATAATATGATTAGATGATTTCAAAAACAGTGGTGTAAAACGAACACACATATGGTGATGAAAATCAATTCAGAAAGACTTTGACTGTAATACTCAGCTGCTTCCTGTGGATTGAAATTAGTTTTGTTTCAAAGGTTAAGAATATCGGTAGTTATACTTATATATATATCGTAGAGACAAAACCGACAGAAGGAAAGAGCTAAAAAGTTGCAGAGTTGTGTAACATCACCTCGAAATCAATTTAAAATAACTTATATCGTGTTTGCTAATCATGTTCATATATATATATATATATATATATATATATATATATATATATATATATATATATATATATATATATATATATATATATATATATATATAGTTAAAATAACATCCAAAAGTTATTTTTAAAAGGAAACTACGTTATTTAATGTGACACTATAGGTATAAATTTAAGTCTTTTTCGTTGTATATTAGGACTGAACTAGTATACCTTTAACAAAAAGTTGAAGACTATCATGTTTGTATCAAATTCATTTGGCGTTGCGTATTACATACCATTTTTAAATCGATGATTATTTTTTTACCTATTTGTAATTTTTCTTGCAATTTATATTTTTTAACGTTACCTGAATTTTTTTATATAGAATTGGATGATTTATCAATTGACGCATGATATTTAATTCATTTTCGTTTCATTCAAAAGTACGTTTCATTTAAAAACTCAAAAGTATCATTCAATTCTCTTCTCTTGGAAATCTTTTTAAATACATTTTTTCTTTCAATGCCAGTTTCCGGATAGTATGACCCTTCGAGCATTATCAGTGGAAAACATTCATCTGACTGACAGAAGGTGCTAATCTGGAGATAAAATAAAATTGGGCAAAAATTCATGGATAAATCAAACCTTCATACAATGGACTAATCATACTTTGGGAGTCAAAGTAAAAACCGGACACCAGAAAGAAGTAAGTTAGAACTAGTTGTAAAATCGGATCACCTAAACATATTAAAAAAGTTATCCTAAATTATAGTAGGTATTTTATTGTACTTTTTAAATCTAGCATTCACAACTTTTAAAAATTATTTATGCGAGAAAGAAAATGAAAGACAATCTGGTATTTTGCCTCAGAACAAAATTGATTAGTTGTGATTTTAGGAGCAAGAGCTAAAAAGGATGTTTTCATATTGTGGTAATTAAGAATAGTTTCTTACATGATAGAACAACGGAATTAGTAACTTTTTTATTTATAAATTTATTATTTAAGGGTATTAAGAGTCTTAAATTTTATATTTATATTATTTAAGGGTCTAGAAAAATTATGTTCGAAATACTAACAAAATTATTTATGTTAAGTCCACGAAACCGTAGCATTTTTTGCTGTAATGGTGGAAAATCAGAAAATTTTCTGAACGAGAACAGAGGGCGATATTCCACTTTCAGACAAGGAATATTCGGTGTATCCTAATACAAGCGAAAGGTGTTAAATTTGCTTTCAAAGTCCTACAAATCTTAAAAGTGAAAACTGTTTATAGACAGTATGAAAAAAAATCAAGCAAGTCAGATTTATTTGATTTAAATAAAAATTTCTTTTATCCAAATTAGATTTTTATAATTTTAATTAATTCGTTGTCCTAATAAGTTTTTTGTTGCTTCAGTGCGATGTTAATTGATTTGCCACAAATATGACCTATTTATACAAAATAGTACATGTCCCACCGTGTTTAGACTAGGATTTACAAAGAAATTATCTTTTTAAATTTTTTGAAAACCGTTTTTTTTTCATGAACTATGCAACTTGACGTATGATTTGGTAGGTCGGTATTTTAATTAATGTCACACTGGAGCAACAAACAGGTTATTGGCGACGGTCCGGGATCAATCCCTTTGGGATTGATCCTGGACCGTCGCAAAGGGATTAATCCGAGGACAATACCGCGTAACAATGTATGGCGGAGTTTGAACTCATTTTGAGTCAATATCTTTTGGTCCAGACTGACTAAACAAAGTTTATCAATCAATGAACCAGTTATTTCGTGCTGTCCTCTATGAGCCAAAAAGGGAACAATTGCATGTTGCGCTTTGAAATTAATTAAATTTTTCTGTCAAAAAACAAAACAATTAGTTTCTTAAGTGTATGTGTTCCAACTTGAAACTAAATTTATAATTTTCAGAATTTTTAAAACTAACTTTATAAAATAAACATTTTAATTCGTTAATTTTTTGTGAGCAAAAAGTTTCCGAATTGTTTTTCGAAGCAATTCGGGCGACTGTATCAAAAACTAATTTTGATTCACTACCTAAAGAGTCTCAGAAATTTTTGTTGAAATTGGAGGCATAAAGGTTAAGAGTCGTGTTGAATTGACATTGAATTATCCCCCAAATACTAATATATAAAACAAATTTAAACTTTGCAGTTTATTTTTACAAAAATTCTTGAAAATTGAGGAAAAGAGACTCGGTGTTGGACTTTCCCTCTCTTCTTGAGGGTAGGTAAGTATTTCAATTAACGTCGCACTGGAGCAACACAACGGGCTATTGGCCACGGTCCGGGATCAATCCCCAAGGGAAAAGATTCGAGGACAACTCCACGTAATTTTGAACCGGTCAGATGACGAGATAACACCTGATCTGGCACCACACTATCCAAACTTCCCCACCACGCCAACGTGAGGACAATTGAGGTCATGACAGATTTAACGTGCACCAGCCCCTTCGTACACGACGGTCGTTGATTGGATTCGAACTCGCAACCCTCCGGTTGCTATTCCATTACTCTTCCAACCGGGCTATCGCGGGCCCTCTTAAGTGAAGATACCAATTTCAAATCTGTCTGTGAAGATGTAGTTGGCATGTGTCTATACACATGCCAACTACATCTTTATTTTAAATGCATCCTCATTTAAAATGCATCCTCGATGTAGTTTGAAATGTAACCAAATCCTCAGAGGGAGAAGAAAACATTTAACTGAGAAAGTTGTAGAAGGGTTTAATTTAGACAGTGGATATTGGGGATCAATGAGACAGTTGTCTGATCCTTTCAGCGGCTCTTGGATGTTTGGCTAAGGAGGTGGGGCAAATTCTTGAAATGGTTAAGGACAAGTATATGAATATTCTGCATACATTAAGGCTCCTAAGGCATAGAAATACGCTCTTAACTGACATTTTGAAGTCTAGTTCTATTCGGAAGTGCTGTAAGTTGGCTGTGAAAACAAAACCACCGTAAATTAATAAACTTGAAGAACAAAATTTTCGTTACGTAAAAATGCATTTATAAAAGGTGATAATTGTCAATCATAAAGTTTTTCCAAAACAATACATTTTTAGCAGTCTTTTAATGAGTTATATTTATGTTAACAGTGACGCTTTATCGACTTTTTATGGCAAATGATAGCGCACAATTTCTTCAATGTACTTATATAATAGCTTATGAAGATCCGGATGTCAGAATCTATTATATTGAATTTGAGAACAATAAAAATAAGAAAAATTTAAATTGTCCGGAAAATAATTACAATAGGAGTACATCAAGATGAGTTTAGAATGCTAAAATTGGGGATTCCTTAGATGAAAATATGCTACTTTGTTATTTGAGAGTTTTCTTATTGAGAGTGATAACACTTCAGTTATTTTTTCGAAAAGGTTTAAACATTTTGGCATTCGTACAGAAAAGCAAATTCGATATTGAAGACATTTGGTTGGTTAGTTTTGTTAGGTAGTTAATTAACGTTCCATTTGGTTGGAATATCTTCTGATGTTTTTCAAAAATTATTTTTGCCTTTTTCCAATTTAACTTAGGTCAGTTTCATATAATTTTCTATAATACAAATTAGAACTTTAATAGAAAATGTTAGTATAGAGTATATTACTTTACAATTATAATGTATTACCGAGTATACATTAATTTTACAATTAAAATTGCACAATTCTTTTTAGGTGCTAATAGAATGAGAAATTTTGTATATTAGTCCTTGAGGATAGGTAGGTAGTTAATTAACGTCGCACTAGAGAAACACAACGGGTTATTGGCGACGGTTCAGGATCACTCTCCAAAGGAAAGTTCCGAGGACAACACCACGTAATTTTCAATCACGGTCAGATGACTAGGTCAACACCTGAGCTGGCACCCCACTCTCCAAACATCCACGCCACGCCAACGTGAGGACATTTGAGACCACGATAGATTTAACGTGCACCAACCCCCGTGTACACGACGGTCTTTGGTTGGACCGAGTTTCGAACTCGCAACCCTCCGATTGCTAATCCGTTACCCTACCAACCGGGCTACCACTTGAGGTTAGAGCAAATCTCAGAAAAATATTGCACTGAGTCTGGAAGGGAAAAGAGGGGTCCGTTACTCACGACCCATTAGAAATTGATTTTCAACTGCGGGTGAAAATTCGAACAGCCCTTTTATTCTCGCATCGTGCATAGTTGAGAAGATTTAAAGGTGTCATTCAAAAGGAACATATTTATATTATATACATGCTGCTTTTATTATAAATTTTCCTGCATATAGTTTGCATTCGAGACTCCTCATATTGAATTTCTGATGACAGCACTCCAAATTTTGAATTAATATCACAATTTAACCTCGGATGCCGTTTTAAATAATTGGGTCTAGAGTTTCGGGAATATGGATATGGATATTAGGAGCACTCTTTTTTTAGATAAATCTATCGTCAGAAAAGAGATAAAAATTCTCATAATGTTATAGAAAGTTTATTTTTAATCGATTTCCATCTAAATATATGAAGGTTACCATTTATAATGTTTTCGAATATTGATTTTATAACTTATACTGTCCCTTAAAAGTTAACTTAAATAAGAAAGAATACTTTTTTTGTCCTTTAATGGCAATGTCATAAAAGGAACGTGAAGCTCTAGTATGAACGATGCACGAATAAAAAGGCTGCATATGTATAGGTGCGGTGAAAGCATTTTTATTCAAGGTAATATTCGATAAAGAAAAATATCCATGTATTCATACGTATAAAATTTGCAAAAGGGCTCCTTCACATTAAATTGCGGAGATTTGATAACTTCCAACACCTAATCTTCAAATTGGTATTAAAATGAAATATCGAGTACCATGTTGCGAGTCATTTGGTGGAGATTTTCTTGATTATTAAAAAATAAAGTTTGGAGACATCAAGCTGTATTGAAGGAAAAGGTGGGCCAATTCCTTGTTGAGAAGTTTTAGAGTGCTACTAAAACGATGAAGGTTTAGTGACTACTCCAAGAAGAATAGAAATTGTATTGAAGGAAAAGATGGCCCAACTCCTTATTAAGAAGTTTAAAGTGTGCAACTTGAACTGTGTAATGTTAGGGATTTCTCCAAAATGGAACAGAAGCTGTATTGAAGGAAAAGGTGGCTCAACTTATTATTACAGAAGTTATTTTCAACCTTTTTCATTTCATGGCACAAATAAACCGCTCAAATTCTGAGGCACACCAAAAATATATCATACGAGTATCTTTTGCCGATCTGACAAAAAATTGGTATAATTTTGCTTGATTTACAAAAACTCTTTTTGTTCCAAACTGGTCTTTAAAAATATTTTTGAATCAATTTATGTATACTTGTAATAAAAATAATAATACTCAAAATTTTTATTACTTTTAACTATTACTTTTAACTATTTAAAGCACACTCTTGTCAAAAGTTCAAAACTAAACCGTTGAAATGAAATAAATCTTACACA
The DNA here is from genome assembly GCA_933210815.1 of Meta bourneti. NCBI lineage: Eukaryota > Metazoa > Arthropoda > Arachnida > Araneae > Tetragnathidae > Meta > Meta bourneti. Next base: position 25,779,605 of record OW119926.1, on the reverse strand, counting down.
ATTCCAAGTTTCATCATCCGTACGGCACACAGATTGAAAATCGCCTTTGTATATAATATGAAATATTTTCAGAGTTAACTTTCGTCTTTCACAAAAATATCACAACTCTTATATTCCCGTGAGAGAGGAAAATCTAAGAGATGGGATACTTTTGTAAAAGAGATAAAAAATGGATTAAAATATTTATTGATTGAAGCAAGGCAAAATTGTCAAAAACCTCTTCAAATACGCGACTTTTAAAGAGATAAATAAATAAATTAATGTCTTGGGAGGGGCTTATGCCAGTGTCCGTAGATGCGCACGTGAGATATCCATCAAAGTAAAAACCATACGCAAGGACACATAAAAAGCAAGTGACGGCACTACGACCGGATTTCGATTTCGCTTGTCTGGTGGCTGATATAATCCCACCTGCGCGAAACACAAACAATACATTTATCAGGAGACATGTGTGTTTATCTAATCATTCAGAATATTCTTTTTATCTCTCGCTTTTTATTTCTGTTGCTTCTTTCGTTGCCGAACTTGCAACCAACTCCCTGTTAACTGAGTCGCTAATGGACAGACGTTCTTAAGATGAGTCCCCAAGCCAGCCAGCTGCCCAATAACCTACTCCAGAACTTCGACGCGGACTTGCAGTGGTTCTACAGCATAGTCATTCGCAGGGAGATCAATTTCAGGGACAAGCTCTATGCCGATTACATCAAGCTGGCCATCAAAGAAATCGTGGACGCCTACAAGAAGGAAAACACAACCAAGAGCTCGTCCTCCCTCCGCTTCAATACCAGGAAGAAGAGGTGCGCTTACATCCTGAAGCACAGCCCGTGTTTCACCAGCGCTGTCTCCTTGCATTTCATGAACCTCGTGAAGGAAAACTACCGGATATTGCACGAACCTCTGCAGAGGAAAGAGCTCAAAGTCTGTTGCTTGGGCGGTGGTCCAGCTTCCGAAATCGTTGCCCTGACCAAGATTCTCGGTCCGTTGTACAGCACCTACTGGACTGAAAACCCTCGACGGCTCAATTTGAGCGTCACTATAGTTGACATAAACGAAGACTGGGAGTTGACCTGCGAGACCGTGTTGGACAGTCTGAAATGGGACGACAAGTTTAAAGACGTCGAAAGGATAAATTTCAGCTTTCGGTTCATTCAGGCGGATCTGTCGCTACCGATGGATGATGAATTGAAAGACGTCGTCGGGAGTGCAGATATTTTGACGATGGTTTACTTCCTATCTGCTGTGAATGGAAGCGAGGACAAGGAAGAAAGTTTCAACATGGTAAAGGTGAGACAATCTTATTGAACATTTCACTTACCATTACCCGTTTGTTCCCACGTCATCTAACCGTGGTTCAAAATTACGTGGTGTTGTCATCGGAACTTTCCCTTCGGATTTGATCCCGGACCGTCGCCAATAGACCTTTGTGTTGCACCAGTACGACGTTAATTAAAATACCTAACTACCCTTTTGTTCCCAGGGTCCGAGATCTAGGGCAGGTCACATGTTGGTCTAACAACAGTATTGCTACACTGAATAGGGTGAAATGCGCATGCGCGGTGACATGTCTTCTGTACAGAAACGGAGTACGCATGCGCAAGTTGGGTATTTTGTCCCATGTTTGATCAATGTGTGGCTTGCCTAACAGGGAGAATATGACAAGTTTTTGCACTGTTATGTATAGTTCAGGAGCGTGCAGAGAGGAAGGGCTACAAGACCTCAAGACTCCGCCCTTTTCCGAGTAAAAAGTGCCCATTTTAAAGAAGGGTCGCCGTGATCAGTGGGTTTGCCGACTGCATTAGCAACTTGCGAGTTGTAGGAACCAGTTTCGATTCCTGAAACTTACCCATGGTGTATTTCTACATTCTATGTCAGTAAAACTTGCATTATGTGTCTGTTCATTTACTTGATGTAGTAAATGAACGTACAGTCTGTCGTGTTCGACGCAGAGTAATCAAATTTGGCCGTTGTACAATAAAACCCAACCAATCTTTAAAAATATATTGATTATAAGGTGATGATAAAAGTTACCTGTATCCAATAACGTTTTTGCTTCAGAATCTTCAATATCTAATTCACCGCTACCCTATTCATTTGTTCAAGGCTTTTCTAAAGAATGACTTCTTTGAAAGTTGTAACTTGGCATTGTCTGTCTTGTGTTTGGAGAAGTTTGGCCAACTATGGCCCTTGCATCATAAAAACCCAACCATTTTCTCTCTCCAACCAAAATTCTGTTTTCCAGGTTCAAAAAGTTCTTAATCTTTCCATTGTGTTTATCATAGGCGTGTACAACGATTGTATAAAAGAAAAAATGATCTACAGTCGAGTCCCGATAATCCGAGTTGATCGGGACCGACACCAACTCGGATTACTGAAAACTCGGATTATACGGACTACATAATAAAATCGAAGTTCGTCTTTTAACATCTAACGAAACAGACACGTGTTTCCTTTTTCCGCTCATTCTCCTCACAAACTTATCGTCTTCTCAAACTATCGAGTTCTCAAACTAGAATGATACACTAGTCAGACACTGTCACCTCTCTACTGTCCGACCACCACGAGAAAAACCCTGAACAGGGTTGCCGTGAGTAGACGATTCGAAGAGAGGAGGGAAGCTGGTATAAAATGGACTGCAATATTTGGCAAACTAAGCGCACTAGCCCGAACCAGAATGGCAAGTGGTGAAGAAAAGCGAAAATTCCAAGAAAAACTGACCGCCGGTTCAACAGGCCGGTGACAAATTTTTTTGCGCATTTGCGAGAGGGGAAAAAATACATTATTTAAGTTACCTCGGATTAACAGGACTCGGATTAGCGGAACTCTACTGTATTTATATTTGTAAGCTAAACAGGGAGTTTTGGGAGGTGCATTTATTTCACAAGGAGTCTATAATTTAAACGAGCAGGGACATTCCATTGTCACGTGAGGGACAACCACACACAGCTTTTAGTAATGAAAATATGGCTACTTTTATTATATTTTCTCTCTTTATTAATCAAAACCACTTTAGAACTTAAACTATCTTCTCTTTATATGTAAGCTTATCACAAATGTTTGGGTATACCTGTCATCTTTCTTTATGTAAAAGGCTGATATCGAGCTATCAGATAAGGGATATACGACTAAATACTAAATACGACTAGAGATGTCCCATTACTTCCAGGTTTTTATTAAAATGCTTTTGACTGACTTGCTTTATGACTACTTCAAGCGAAAGATAGTATTTTATTAATACTAAGTCACCATTCTTAACCATTCGAAGGTGGTGGGACGCGTAGCACTCCTGAATTGGAGCAGCACGATCCGGAATCAATCCCAAAGGGAAAGATCGAGGGCAACACCTCGTCAGCTTGAACCACAGTCAGATGACGAGGTCAACACCTGAGCTGGCATCCCACTTTTCAAACTTCCACACCTCTCCGACGAAAGGACATTTGAGGGCACGACAGATTTAACGTGCACCAACCCCACGTACACGACTGAATGGGTTCACTGCGACATATATAGAATATTTTATTCCAAAATGTACTTATATAAAATATTTAGGTCTATTAAGGCTGCTAAGGTATATAAATATCCTCTCATTCGATCAACCTAGGATTGCTTTAGATGCAAGCTGAGACACGAAGAAAAATACCACCCTTGGAATAAAACACAAATTTTCTATCGCCCATTAGCGATAGATTTGGAATATGGTAACCCGTAGTTGGCCTATCCAAATAGCGATTTAGCGACGGAAATTTTAGTCGCCAATTTGGCGATGAGCTGGTATTGTTTTACTTACATTTACATAAGGTGATAAGTTTTAAACCATTATTTTCAAAAACCTTTTTTAGCGTAGTGCCCTTCACCCGTTGACAGAGAAAGGTTTTGAAAATTAACACTAAAGATGCTCTTTTATCGTATTTCTGTTAAGATATTAAGCTTGAGAGAGGAGGGGATGGTTTTCTCTATTTCGATTTCATTAATTTAAGCCTAAATCCCGACGTACCGATTAACTTTTAAAAAGTTCAATGCGTGTTGTTCAATGGGACCGTTTTATAAGCAAGGAGAGATTTGTTGGTCTTTCGCCAGTCAGCTTACAAATATAATAGCTCTCTTGCATCGACCTTTTAATGAAATAGACAGAGCACGTGTGTGCAGCCTCATCCTATTTCTTAAGGTCGCTCTGATTGAAAATCTGTCACGTGATGCAGAGACACCTGCTCGTGTCTTTTAATGCTGTCAAAGCTATGCTTGAAAACGAAAAGTTGGTGTATTGATAGTCTCGTCACCGAAATTTTACCCATCGACCTTATAATAAAATAAACAGCATGTGTCGAAACTTCATGTTATTTCTTCCAGTTGCTCGGTTTGAAGATGTGTCACGTGGATGTGGGTAAAAGCTTGAATCCTAAATTATTGATTGGTTAAATTGATTATCCACCACGATCAAAAACACTAGCCTACGATTCGACAGCCAATCGGCTAAGGCGATTCGTGTGTCCACGTGATTTACCCTTCAGAGATCTTACGACAGCGACTCCCCACATGCTCCGTCTATTTCATTAGAAGGTCGATGAATTTTACATATCGCAACTACAATAAAATTTTATAAGGGAATCTTGATAATATTGTTATAAACGCCGGAGTTGATAACAGTTAAATCATTAGCTTGTTTTTGTTAAATTTGACTTTTTGGAGTCAATGGAGGACAAACAGGAGTTCTCCAAAGTACCATTATCAATACATTCCGAAACCTGCTATATACCCTGTATTATTTCTAAGCAATTGATATCGATGTGCAATTTAGACAAACTTGATCAATAGAATATTTCCTAAGATTCTTCCAATTGATATCGATGTGCAATTTAGACAAACTTGATCAATAGAATATTTCCTAAGATTCTTCCAACTAATATCGATGTGCAATTTAGACAAACTTGATCAATAGAATATTTCCTAAGATTCTTCCAACTGATATCGATGTGCAATTTAGACAAACTTGATCAATAGAATATTTCCTAAGATTCTTCCAACTGATATCGATGTGCAATTTAGACAAACTTGATCAATAGAATATTTCCTAAGATTCTTCCAACTAATATCGATGTGCAATTTAGACAAACTTGATCAATTGAATATTTCCTAAGATTCTTCCAACTGATATCGATGTGGTTATTTAGCCATTAAATATGAAGTAGACAAACCGCGCTGCTACTGTTCGACAATTTCGTAACGTTTACAGTCTGATCGCATCGACCTTCTAATGAAATAGATGGAGCATGTGCGAGCAGCTTCATGGTTTTTCTTCCGGTCCCTCGGATTGAAGATTTGTCACATGATTGTGGGAAAAAGCATGAATCCCCCTAATGCGAGACAGATTATTGATTTGTTAGTGATTACCCAGCGTGATTAAAAAAAAACTAGTTTTCGATTAGATAACCGATACAAGGCGATTCGTAAGCCCACGTAACTTACCCTTCTGAGATGTCTGAGTAATCACGACAGCGACACCTGATCTGTCTATTTCATTAGAAAGTTGATGCTCTTTTGGTCATCACGGTATTGTATATAGTCCAAACTTTCTAGCTCAGGTGTTGCCTCGTCATCTGACCGTGGTTCAAAAATTCGTGGTGGACCTTTCCCTTTGGGATTGTCCCGGACCGTCGCCAATAGACCGTTGTGTTGCTTCAGAGCGACGTTAATTAACTAATTACCTACCTGTCTTCTAATGAAATAGACAGAATGGAGGTAGAGTCGCTATCATAAGATCTCAGACATCTCAGAAGGGTGTCACGTGGGCTTGGCGATTCGACTCGGGTCGATTGGCTATCCAAGCGCAGATTAGAGTTTTTTAATCACGCTGGATAATCAATTATTTCTCCCACATTGGGATTCGTGTTGTTCCCTCAACCACGTGACAAATTTTCAAACCAAATAACTTGAAGCTGCGCGCGCACACTCCATCTATTTCATTAGAAGGTCGATGACAACCCCTGCACCGTTCATTGAATAAAGAAATACTTTCACTAAGTTTTGCGACAAGAATAAGAATAATAGAAAACTTTCACCAAAATTTATATTTACGCTAGAGGGGTAGTTTTCAAAAGCCACGGTAAACTATGAGGTATTGCAAATGTTTGATCGAAAAAAAAATAAGATCGTAATAAACTGTCATATGGTATTCAGTTTGAAAGAAAATAAAATCCTATCAAAATGTTTATAATTTTTATTTTTGATCTAAAAACTAATAATCCTTAATCGGCTGTGCTGTGAATTCTTTTTGTCAGTTAATGTGTTTTTGCTCTAAACCGGCGAATGTGATAGTTGATTGGTCAACGCCTTGCAAATTAAACGCTAAATGTCGCCAAAACGGCGATAAATTACATTTTAAGGTTTCCCTGATATGGTGTTATGTGACAGTATTTGGGTAGCGAAATTAAAATCTTCAAATTATGTCTGATTTCTTTGTTTAACTGAATCCCTCCAATAACTTTTCAGGCTATAAATTTCATACTGATCGCATTGAAGAAATAAATTGTCACAGGGTAACGAACTCAAATATGAATATGCTTATTTACAAATTCCAGTTTTACACTGAAAGTTTCGCCAGCTGGTACAACTAGAAGCACAAAAAACTCAACACACCTGCATGACTAGCGATGAAGGAGGAGAAATGAGCGAAATCACGTGCATCTCTGCTTTATCGCTAAAATTGTTTTTCGATTACGTTTTGTCACTGACGCGTTCCAGTCAGTTGGAGATTTTTTATACGTATTTGATTCTAACAGTATCACATGTACTTTGTTCTGTAACTATGCAATGAAACTCTTCATTTAGTACCACGTTTATTATTTAAGTTCAGGCTATCGGTAGGTAGTTGAATTAACATCGCACTGGAGCAATACAACGGGATACTTCCACACCACGCCAACGCGAGGACATTTGAGATCACGACAGATTTAATGTGCACCACGACATTCGACGGTCTGGTTGGATCGAGTTTTGAACTCGTAAGCCACAGGTTGCAAATCCACTACTCTTCCTACTGGGCTGTATAAGTTTCGATTTTAAAATATTTGATTTAACTCATTCTTCATGTTAATACCGATATGTATCTATACACTGTAACGATTTCTCTGGGTAGCGTGGTAGATTCGAATCTACAGAGAACAGTCTAGCTTAAATAATAAACATTAATTTTATTCAGAACAATTTCTTGATTAGATGAGGGTCTATATACAAGGCACTTTCACGAATTCGATGCCTCTGCTAACGGGATGCGACAGGTTGTCGTAATCTCAGGTACGCACGAAAGTCTCTGAGTGGGAGAAAGGTCTCTAGATGAGACTCTATTCGTCGGGTGACGATTACACAAGATCAGCACCGGATCCTCACGGGATCACGGGTCAATTCAGGTTCCCTGCCGGACGAGAAGTCGGCACCGGACTCTTCGCAGGTCGTCGGTTCGGCACAATCAGGGATCGGCTCCACTGGGGTCGTCGGGTCAGCACAAGACAGGCACGGTACCGCTGGGGTCGTCGGATCAGCACAAGACAGGCACGGTATCTTTCCGGAACTCCAGTCCGTTCCTTCGTTTCTCAGGTTGAGAAAGCAACTCCAAGCTATTTGCAGGCTAAGGAGTTAGACCACTCGCAGGGTCGTTGGTTCGAATCTCGCGAACGAGAATAAAGCAGGAACTCGAAATAGGCAGCCTACGCCAGGCTACAAGAACGCGTACTCTCAGGGTGAGAGAACCGTCTTCCAAATTAATAAGAGCTCCTTAATGGGGTTGACCGCTCAAAGGATCGCTGAACCAAGCCGCTCGAACGAGAACACAAGCAAGACTCGAGATGGGCAGCCTACGCCAGGCTACAAGAACGCGTACTCTCGGGTTGAGAGAACCGTCTTTTAACAATGCTTTTCTCCCTAAGGAGTGACCGCTCAAAGGGTCGCTGAGTCAAGCCTCTCGATCGAGAACACCGGCAAGAACTCTCGATTCGACTCCCTTCTTTTCCTTTTGAAACCTCGCAGCCTTTGTTCGCTGGTGGTTTTTTTATTGGTTCGCTCTTGATTGGTTCTTGCTTTTAATCGGTTTGCTTTTAATTTGTTCGCTTTTGAGGTTGCTGATTCGGTGGCGACTGTCTGACGTAAAATGGGATCAGCTACTTAGCGCAGGTGGGCATGATTACCTAGCAGGTGGACTTAATCACCTGGCAGGTGCACTCCTAAACACCTGGGCGCTTTTCGGAACGAATTCTCTTTTGTCAGTCTTTGATCCAAGTCCCGACCGTCTGGTGCCAGAGAGATGGAAACGCATTGTCCAGTTTTTTTTTACGACTCTGTCGGCGAGTCTGCCTTGGGAGGGTTAATTGAGGGGTCTGTGAGGATGTGCAAACGGCTGATTATCGACTTAACCACACGTGCAGATGTCCGCTGAAATCCGGTGACTGGTAGAAACTATTTTCCTGACTCAGCGAGAGTGAGTTAGAATTGAACTAGTAATTGAAGGCTTCCACGCGCAGGTGGAGCGAGCGCAGTTTTGAACTAGTAACTGAAGGCTTCCACGCGCAGGTGGAGCGAGCGCAGTTTTTTAGAGAATTAATGCAAGTGGCAGCGTGTAGGCTGTTCCATCAATTTGAGATAACGGTTGCTGTACATAGTTTTTAGGTAGAGAAATAAATTGTGTTAGTCCTAATCTCCGTATCACTTCGTAACACCCTAGCGATCGGTCCAAGGTGTAAGTTCAGACGATCAGCTCGGATCTCCACGCTACCTATCCCGACAGGGTCCATCAATGAATCCTCACAACCTATAAAGAAGAGTTGTCAACTGTCTGTTCTCCATACAAATCTACACTGTTTGACCAATCTACATCAAATTTGGTACACTTATTCTTTGGAACCCTGCGGGTAACGTAGGCTACATATTAACCCCCGTTCTGTGTTGGGTATGCAGAGGGATGTAACGCCCCTTCATCCTGGACAGAGCACTTGATGAGGCGCTCTCTCCCGGTCTGGCTGTGTAGACGACGTCAGAGTTATATCATAAATAGGGTAATTAAAATTATAAATAGGATATAAAGGATTATATATATAGGATTATTAAAGGAAATTATAAATAGGATAGATAGGAAATATCAGAAATTCTTAAGAAAATATGATTTGATTCATTAACCTTCATAACTTTTAACTAGTTAAAAATTGGTTATAAATTAGTTTCAGGAGAAAAATTTTAAAAATGTCTGCCAGTCTTTTCGAAAGATTTGAGGAGAAATTTTCCTCAGCCTTTATATATCACCTTCACAACAGATATTCATTTAAGCAACCAATTCATATTAGCAGACCCACGCATAGCCTCTGAGTTAAACGTTATTAATTGTTCTTATCTGTTGATGACAGGTGTCGTTACTTACATTTCATCTTACTTAAATCCGTTTATAATGAATATAGCATCCATATCCACTTGAATGGAGATTTCGTACCTCTAAATGAAATAAAACTATCCACAAATATATAACAGCATTTCGTTTACTTTTAGTGGCGTCAATTTCTATTTCCAATAAAATGCATGGTAAAAAAACACCTCAGCCATATTAATTAGGTATTGAAGGTAAACTTCAGTCTTATTCTACTTCCTTGTTCAAAGGTGATTCTGCACTTTTTGACGCCAAACCTATTTTCGATCACATTTCCACGTTGGCATGGTGTTGAAGTTTGGAGAGTGGGGTGCCAGCTCAGGTGTTGCCTCGTCATCTGACAATGGTTCAAAATTACGCGGTGTTGTCTTCGGATCTTTCCCTTTGGGATTGATCCCAAACCGTCACCAATAGCCCGTTGTGTTGCTCCAGTGTGACGTTAATTGAAATACCTACTAATCAAATATTTTCGCAACTCTTAAAGATGGCGCTAATAAAATACACATTAAAAATATTGTGTAGAAATTATTGGAAAATACACATTGGAAAAATGTTGTGTAGGAGTAAACAAATTGTTATTGGAAAAGGATTCCCAATATTCCCAGAAAATAAAACTTCATCAAAGTAGCAGTATAAAACAACCATTTGGAGGATTATAAAAATATTTCAATATGAATTTGAGTTTATCATTGTGGTGTATACAGATAATGTTAATTCGTTAAATATATAAGCTTCAAAGTTTTTGAATCGAATATAAGGAAACCAAAAGGATTTATCTTTAATTACTGTTTTGTAATTAGTATTTTGAACATCCGTACGTATGATTACGTACGGATGTTAGGCATGGAGGAAGACCAAAGTGAAGGGGGTGTATTTCAATTAACGTCACACTGGAGCATCACAACGGGCTATTGGTGACGGTCCGGGATCAAACCCGAAGGGGAAAGATCCGAGGACAACACCACGTAATTTTGAACCACGGTCAGATGACGACCAAAGAGAAGAGTGACTCTCTTTGCAAATTATTATGGTATTTGCAATAATTTGTACACCAAAATGATTGCAAATACCAATAATTTTGGTATTTGCAAAACAAATAAGTGGAGAAGTAGGTAGATAGTTAATTAACGTCGCACTGGAAAAACAACTTGATATTCAAATAAATGAACTATTGCCAATATCAGGTCAAGATGAAATAGGATAATCGAGAAGGCTCGACAACCAGAATTTTTTTTATTTAATATGATTTACTATTTAATATTTAAAATTTTTTTATTTAATATTTTTATGATCTTTATCAAAAATATTATTAAAAATAAATATATATATTTATCAATTTTAATAGCTTTACTAGAAATTTAGAGAATATTTCCTGATTTCGATTTCTCCATATCTTCGAGTCAAATAAAAAACATCGTTATTTAAGAAAATTAAATTTAAATTTTGAGTAGTGTCATTTCCTCGAGGAGGTATCGAAAAAGTTTGGTAATTGGTACCTAATTAACGTCGCACTGGAGCATCACAACGGGCTATTGGCGACGGTCTAGGATGTATTGTCGTGTAGTGGTCAGCACTTGTAAATAACAACTCATTAATTTCTTAAAATCGATTTATTGGTGGTGTAATATGGTAAGAGGCATAGGCATTTCGCCGGATGAGGAGTGGAACAACTAGCCCGAACCTGTTGAACTTCTACCAGAGGACTTTGTCTCGGCATGGACGCTGGCTCGCGTCCGGAGTTTACGTTTGGGTCCCCAGTCCTTATTTTTGCGACCGCACAGTTTTGTCGTCCTTCGCACGCTGCTTCTCTTCTGCTCCGCTCGGGCAAGTCCTTCATGGGAACGGCACCCCCTTTCGCTTCGACTCTAGCCATCCAGGGGAGATCCCCAAGTTCGGCTCATACAAAATACCAAGCGAGGGCCATCGAAGATCATAACATAACAGTATCGAAAGAGATATACATCACTTCAAGGAAATAATTTGAATTAAAGATTAGTATGATCGTTTATCAAGTTTTACTTACCCACTTCATGGTTACTTTCGTTTAGATAACATTATCAGCATTCAGTTTATATTAGCATGGTTATTCAGAGAGCCTAGTCCCGAAGGGGCTTTAATCCCTTGTCATCATAAATAAAAGCATCACAAAAACATATTAATTGGTTGATCAAAAATGGCGATGGTTCTGGATAATTTATAAAATAAATCAATAAATAAGACAAGACGGTTAACACATATTTCAGTAAAAGTATTTAAAAATAGTATTTGCAGGGGAGAAAAACAGTAGGGCAGACAGCTGTACTTTCACAGCGCCATCTATTGAGGACTTCCGTCCCCTTCCAATATGATCATATCGGTAGTGCAGCAGATGGAAATTAATTGTCTTTATATAAAATGCTAATGGGGCGCTTACTTTTCAGATTGTTACTGTGGGAACGATCTTCAGTATCATGTATGGTTGGATTGTTAATGTTTATGAGATTACTGTGGAATTTTTCAGATAGGTGTTATGTGTTTTTCAACAGTCTTGAGTTTCAGTTCTCTATAATTATCCGATAGCCTGTAAAACCAGGGTGACCTGGTTATCATTTGAATGATGCTATTTTGTTGTATTTCCAAAATATTAATGTTCGACATCGCTGCACTACCCCAAGCTTGGCAGGCGTAGCTGAGTACTGGTAACATGAATGTTTTGTAGACAAGTATTCTGTTTTTTAAATTAAGTTTATTTTTAAATTAAGTGCAATTAAAGGAAAAAGTTTCCTTTTCGCATTTCTATATTTTTGGGCTGTGTGCTCAATATGACTTTTCCATGTGAGGTGGTGATCTAGTTTCACACCGAGATACATAGTCTCGTTTTGTCATTGGATCTCTTGGTTGTAGACTTTGATATTTCTATATTTTTTCTTTTTTAAATCCAAATTTGATCGCTGCTCATTTTTCAACGTTAATCTTTATTTTCCAGCAGTTAAGCCAGGATTCCAGTTATTTAATGTGATTGGAGAGAGCATTGTGTATTTGAAAGTTTGTTTTGCCTTTGGCCAGAATGGCTGTGCCGTCTGCAAACATTGAGGTAATTGTTTTGTTTGTTTGCGGTATGTCATTAACGTATATATTGAAAAGTGTGGGCCCTAGGATTGACCCTTGCGGGACTCTGGCAAGTGTTGGTTTGTGTGTGGAGAAATCTCCATGGACACGAACTCTATAATATCTATTATGGGCATAGGATATATAAAATTTATAATGTAAGGGGGATTTTGTATTCAATGAGTTTGAAGATCAGTCCTTCCAGCCAAACTTTATCGAAGGCTTTGGATATGTCTATAAAGAGTGCTGCCGTCATTTCCTTATTCTCGAGCCCTGATGCAATGAAATCAGTAACTCGATAAAGTTGGTGAGTAGTAGATAATTGGGTTCTGAAACCGTATTGGCTGAGGTATGAGAATATTGTTGGTATGTAGGTGTTCATTGAGCATTTGGGCCAATTTACTGAGCACAGGTAAGAGGGAGGTCTATATGAGGTTGGATATGTTGGGCCTTTACCAGGTTTAAGAATTGGGATAATAATAGCTTTTTTTCCAGTTGTCTGGAAAATATCCCATTTTCATCATAGCATTTATTAAATTTGTGATTCTGAAGATAATTCTGATAGGAATGTTTTTGATCATTTTGTTCGTTATAGAGTCGTGTCCAGGAGATTTTTTAATTTTTGTTTTGCGTATGTATTCAATAATTTCCTTGGGGGAGGTGGGTGTAATATGGTTGTTGTCTGTGGGGTTTTGAGTCATGAACTTTTGGATGGATTCATTAACCTTGTTTTCGGTTAAAGCATGTGGCACATATCATTTATGGTAAATTGTTCTTTTAGGCACTCAGCTATAATTTCAGCTTTGTCCTTGTTTGTGGTTGCAATGCCATTGGGGCCTATTATGTGCGAGTCTTTGCCCTTATTAGGTTAAGAGTCGTTTTACGAGTATCCAGAGGGAGTTGTCCTCTGGGTTAAGTGAGCTTATGTAATCATGCCATTGTTTTTGCGTATGATCTCTAATTTCTTTATTAACTCTAGCCTGAAGCCTATTTAGATTGGTTTTATCTTGTGGGTGTCTAAAAAATTGCCAAGTCTTTCTCGCATGATTTATTTCCTTAATAAGTTCCCTTATTTTGGGCGGGATATAGTTTGGTTTGTTCTGAGGGGCGGGTTTAGAGAGTGAAAGGTATGCGCCGATTTAATTAAATTTGTAAGGTTTTCAGTTTCGCTTTCTATATCATCATTGCTTTTAATTTGCGGAAGCTGAAAGGGACACATTATTTAGTCTTCGTGAAGTTAACCCAGTCAGTGACCAGAGCTCTTGGCATTTTAGGGAGTTCAATTTGAATATCAAATGTGATCAACACTGGACAGTGGTCAGAGCTTAGTTTTCACTTATAATATTATTGCTTTGATTTCACACTTATAATAAAACTCCCTTATGAGAGTGAGATCTAGCGTGTTGGCCGAGTTGTTTCCATATCTAGTTGGAGTTTTGGGTGCAATAACATTGAGATTTGTGTGGGAAATAAAGTTATGGAGTGAGCGTCCATGATTATTAGTATTGACACAGCCCCCAGTCAGGGTGTGTAGCATTAAAGTCTCTACATAAGATAATATTGGGATTTGTGGCGAGTAATGTTTCAATGTCTGCAATGAAAAGCGGTTTATTTGGTGGTACATAGATTGAGACAATTGTGAGCTTAGGTAGTTTGGGAAGCGTGATGGTGATACATGTTGCTTCAGTGACAAATAGATGTGGTGTTATTTCGTGATAGTGTGGGATATTGTTTTTAACATATATTGCTGTTCCACCTCCCTCACGATTTTGTCTGTCATTTCTGTAATGTGTATAGTTTGGAATCCTGGCATTTTGGTGGGGTTTAAGATGGGTTTCTTGAATAAGTAAAATGTCTGGTTTATACTTGTCTACAAAATATCTGACCTCATTGATTTTAGAGTAGATTCCATTTGCGTTCCAGTAACACACTGCAAGATCGGGAGTCGGACAGGGGAGAGTCATTCAGTCAGTGAAATGTTTGTGCTGATGGTTTCAAGAATGTAGAAAATTTTATCAATGGATGATAAGTTATCTTTTTTTTAAGATGATTAATCATATCTTTAAGGCCTGAGATGCCTTTGAAGATCTTAGTGATCTCCTTAAAGAATTCTAACATGGTGATCATTTCCTCGCCTTGTATTAATGGAACATCAGTTCGATTCCCGATCTGTTCCTGTGAGCAACTTCATCTGAGCCGCTCTTACTAGAGCTTGCTTCACTACAACCCTTAACAACGTTAACAACAGCGTTTTGAGTGGCATTAGCATAGCTAAGCCCTTTTCTGACTTTGTTCTCTTCTGAATAATTTGGTTTTTTTTTTAGTTTACGAAATGTCTCACAACCGCTCCAAGAGGCGACCTGATTCCCCCCGCAGTTACAACATCGCGGCTAAGTGTCTTTATTTCAGTTGCACTCATCCGATCGGTGTTCCATTCCACATTTAACACACCTGGGCCTCATGTGGCAGTTATTAGAAGAGTGATGGAGTCCCTGATAATTGTAGCATTGTGAGGGACCATTTTTCCTAACGAATTTTTCAACAGAAATTTTGAGGGTTCGATTGCTGTCAGGTGCATTCCTCCCTGGGTGTATTTCTCTCTTCTGTGTCAGTAAAACTTTCATTGTGTATGTGTCTATTACCTGATATTGTATGTTTTATGTCTGGCGCAGCATGACCAAATATGGCCCTTGCAACCCCCATAAAACACCAAACCCAACCAAATCTTCTTGAGAAAGGCATAAACAAATGAAAAATGCACATTATTTATTATAGTTTTGTTGATAAGTTGTTATAGCAATACGTAATCATAATGAAAGTATTCTTCTCTGAGTTATTGATAAATTTAGCTTGTACAAATAATTGTTAAAACAATCAAATAAAAATATTCGCATTTTTTAGATTTTCCCCCTTCATTTTCTCATAATTTATTTTGACTTAGTGTGTCACATGTGAATCGACGATATGTAAACGTCTGTTGAGTACGCAGAAAAACATTTTTAAACTGGTATATTTAGTATGTTTTGAAAAAAGGTACACAGGTAAATTATAGAGCGAGAAAGCATGGTGCACCTTGTCTGTTTTGGTAGGTATTTTAATTAACGTCGCACTGAAGCAACACAACGGGATATTGGCGATGGTTCTGGATCAATCCCAAAGGGAAAAATCCGAGGACCACACCACACGTAATATTGAATCACAGTCAGATGATGAGGTCACACCTGAGCTGGCACTCCACTCTCCAAGCCCTGTTTAGGACCTTGCGCCATAAGATTCAAAATCCAATCCGACGAGAAGGCAATCGACCTTGAGTCAATCGATTTTTGAAAAGGTGAAGCATTGCTAAGAGAAGGTTGCCATACGCATGTCTATCGCCGTGGCTGGTTTCTCCTCCGACCGACAACGCGTTATCACTACTGTCGCTTTCGGCATCGAACATTAAAACCTACAACCCTGATCCGCGATAAAGACGCCAATTGGTGAGTCGATTTATTTAAGTTATCACGCGTCCCTAATTTGTCTATAGTGCGGCTTACGAGAGAAGGCAATCAACCTCGGGTCAGTTGATTTCTGAATTAGGTCTGCGAACGTTAGAAGGCTGCAACACGCAAAAGCCTGAATGGTGATCACCGTGGCTGGTTCCCCCGTCAACGCGTTGAACCCAGAAACCTGATCCGCGCTAAAGACGCCAATTGGTGAGTCGATTTATTTACTTTATCACGCGTCCCTAATTTGTCTATAGTGCGGCTTACGAGAGAAGGCAGTCAACCTCGGGTCAGTTGATTTCTGAATTAGGTCTGAGAACGTAAGAAGGCTGCAACACGCAAAAGCCTGAATGGTGATCACCGTGGCTGGTTCCCCCGTCAACGCGTTGAACCCAGAAACCTGATCCGCGCTAAAGACGCCAATTGGTGAGTCGATTTATTTACTTTATCACGCGTCCCTAATTTGTCTATAGTGCGGCTTACGAGAGAAGGCAGTCAACCTCGGGTCAGTTGATTTCTGAATTAGGTCTGAGAACGTAAGAAGGCTGCAACACGCAAAAGCCTGAATGGTGATCACCGTGGCTGGTTCCCCCGTCAACGCGTTGAACCCAGAAACCTGATCCGCGCTAAAGACGCCAATTGGTGAGTCGATTTATTTACTTTATCAAGCGTCCCTAATTTGTCTATAGTGCGGCTTACGAGAGAAGGCAGTCAACCTCGGGTCAGTTGATTTCTGAATTAGGTCTGAGAACGTAAGAAGAAGGCTGCAACACGCAAAAGCCTGAATGGTGATCACCGTGGCTGGTTCCCCCGTCAACGCGTTGAACCCAGAAACCTGATCCGCGCTAAAGACGCCAATTGGTGAGTCGATTTATTTACTTTATCACGCGTCCCTAATTTGTCTATAGTGCGGCTTACGAGAGAAGGCAGTCAACCTCGGGTCAGTTGATTTCTGAATTAGGTCTGAGAACGTAAGAAGGCTGCAACACGCAAAAGCCTGAATGGTGATCACCGTGGCTGGTTCCCCCGTCAACGCGTTGAACCCAGAAACCTGATCCGCGCTAAAGACGCCAATTGGTGAGTCGATTTATTTACTTTATCACGCGTCCCTAATTTGTCTATAGTGCGGCTTACGAGAGAAGGCAGTCAACCTCGGGTCAGTTGATTTCTGAATTAGGTCTGAGAACGTAAGAAGAAGGCTGCAACACGCAAAAGCCTGAATGGTGATCACCGTGGCTGGTTCCCCCGTCAACGCGTTGAACCCAGAAACCTGATCCGCGCTAAAGACGCCAATTGGTGAGTCGATTTATTTACTTTATCACGCGTCCCTAATTTGTCTATAGTGCGGCTTACGAGAGAAGGCAGTCAACCTCGGGTCAGTTGATTTCTGAATTAGGTCTGAGAACGTTAGAAGAAGGCTGCAACACGCAAAAGCCTGAATGGTGATCACCGTGGCTGGTTCTCCCGTCAACGCGTTGAACCCAGAAACCTGATCCGCGCTAAAGACGCCAATTGGTGAGTCGATTTATTTACTTTATCAAGCGTCCCTAATTTGTCTATAGTGCGGCTTACGAGAGAAGGCAGTCTACCTTTGGTCAGTGGATTAAATAAGATCAGACTTGTAAAACGAGACAACCAAGTTAGAGGCGCAACTACGCTGCATAACTCTGCCTCGAGCACACATAAGGTAAAAGAAATCGAAGAATTTTAAAATAAGTTAATCGAATGACTTTTTTGTAGTTGAGTGCATCGTTTGTCTAAAATATAAGTTTCAATACAAAAATTAAAGTTGCCTTTTATTCTTCACCAAACATTTTGTCTAAAGTCTCATTTTTGCGTTACAGGATATCATGAAGACGATTAAAACTGGAGCAGTCCTGTTCTTCCTGGATTCCGCTACTGATGTGCACTACGAACAAATGTACAGGGCTGCGAAAGGAGTGGGAAACCTGGATGTAGTTTACGGACCCTGCATAGAATACTTGCACTGCCTGTCTATAGAGTCGGTAAAGGAGTTTCTTAAGATATACAAGGTCTTATTGAATAGGTTCATCTGCATGACGAACAGTTTCATGTCATTCTGTGCTTGGCGGAAATCGAAGAAATTTACGTATTTGAAAGAGGCAGATGAGAAAGTTAAACTTGAAATGATATTAGCGGGAAAAAATAGCTCAAGTTTGACAAGCAAGATGATAGGTTATCGAAAAGAAGTTGATGAGCTTCTTGATGCGGAATTTGGACGTCGAAAATTCGATGAATCGGAGAATTGGAGAGAAAATGGACTGAAAAGATCCTATGAATCGGAGACTTGGAGAGAAAATGGACTGAAAAGATCCTATGAATCGGAGAATTGGAGAGAAAATGGACTGAAAAAATCCGATAAGCCGGAGAATTGGAGAGAAATACAATTGAAAAAACCTGACAAGTCAAGAAATTGGAGAGAAATTGGACCTAAGAGATCCGATAAGTGGGAGAATTGCAGAGAAATCGAACCGAAAAAGTCCGATCAATTCGAAAATAGGGGAGAAATCATACGGATCGAATCCGATCAATTCGTCTTTGGGATTGATCCCGGACCCTCACCAATAGCCCATTGTGTTGCTCCAGTGTGACGTTAATTGAAATTCCCCCCCCCCGATCAATTCGTAAATCTGGAAGAAATCGAACAGAAAAAATCCGATCAATTGGTAAAGCGGCAAGAAATCAAACAGAAAATCCGTTAAGTTGGAAAATTGAAGAGAAAAGGACCGATTCTGTCTCCAGGGTTAAGTCAACCAACTCTTCGAAGAATTTTTACAAATAAGATCCAGTAAATGATAAATATGTATTCCATAAACGGAATCAATATGATTATCGTCATCCAAATCATTTACTAAACCACAAACTGAGAGCCATAGTGTGAAATGCTTGGTGCCTATGATCACAAAAGCACTATTCAGAATAATTTAGTGGAGGTTATCGTTTTAAACGTTAATCGTAAAATCATGCTTTTAAGCGAAAGTATACAAAATAAGTATAGATGTTGGATACAAACTTTATTTTACAATAGATCGGATATGTATAAAATGACAAAACATTATTCAGAACTCTACAAAGGAACTTCCAGTTGCTTCTATCTGATAAGAAACAAATTTGGGGCCGCGGTAGCCCAGTTGGAAGAGCAACGGAATAGCAACCGGAGAGTTGCGAGTTGGAAACTAAGTTCAGTCAAAGACACGGAGGCTGGTACATATTCAATCTGCCGTGGCCTCATGTTAGCAGAGAGTGGGGTGCCAGCTCAGGTGTTGACCTCGTCATCTGACCGTGGTTCAAACTTACGAGGCGTTGATCTTAGATCTTTCTTTTGGGATTGATCCCGGACCGTGGCCAATAGCCCGTTGTGTTGCTCCAGCGCGACTTTCTTTGGTCGGATCCAACTCTCAACCCTCCGATTGCCAATCCACTGCTCTTCCAACCGATATACCATGGCCCGAAACAAAGTAGAAAAATAGTAAAGTGAACCGAACCTACTTTATTAAGGAGAAGTAAAGCTGAAGTCAGTCGCTCACAAAATTGAAATTATCTCCACAGCCAAAAATTTCCTTTTAATTACGTAAAAAATCTGGTATCATAGAAATACAAAATGGCGTAATATATTTGTTTCAAAGCAATGCTAATTGCTTACTCTGTTGTGTAAACAATCCAATGATAGACCCCATGGATCGCATCACTGATGCCATTCGCTCACAACGCAATACCAATGAAAGATCAGAAGTAAAATTAGATTTATCATTCCAAACTTTTTTGGCTGCCTCATTCAATTTGAAAGTGCTTTTTATCAATTGCTTTACTGTCTAGATAATTTTTCCCTTTTATGATATTTTTCACGGGATTATTATAAGATAAAATATTTTTGTGATGCAATCGAGATTTTCAGGAATTCTGCAGCCTCTAACTTGAATGTAGAGTTGGCGTACTTTCATTTGCATACAACTCCAACGATTTTACCAGATGTCGCCACCGTTCCTTAGCTTTAGAGGCAAGTAAAACATTTTAGAAAATTGGATACTCAGAGAGAATATAAACATTAGAAAGACGAACTTTTTTGACTAATCGAACGTACGACAAAAATATTGGAAGTTTCTTTGTGGAGTGTATGGAAAGCTAATTTTACTTTATTTTTAATTCACAGAGATCCCCTTGTAAAATACTTCACATATCCAACATCATATTTCATCATTTCATCATCATTTCAACGACTAATGGTTAAAAGGATAATCAATTGGGAAACTCATTTTGTGTCACCCTACATTCATCATCTAGGAAATCATCCGGGCAGTTTCCGGACCTAAGTGGTTTAATATACTAGGGGTGTTCAAATGAAAAGGTACGAAACGACACTGTGGGTATAATTGAAGTCTTTATTCAAAAGTAATCACCAGAGGTCTGAGCACAACTATCCTATTGTTTCACGAGCCGAAGGATTCCCTGTTCCCAGAATTCCTGTGGCTGTGACAAGAGCCAGTCCTCCACTGTGTCCTTCAGTTCGTCGTCCGAGTTGAAGCGCTTCCCTTTGAGATGTTTTTTAGCGGACGAAACAGATGGAAGTTGTAGGGCGATATGTCCGGGCTGCAGGGCGGATGCTCAAGCTGCTCCCTCTTGAACTTGGGCAGTACACTTTGTGTGACCCTGGAGACGTGTGGACGCGCGTCATCGTGGAGCAGAATCACTCCCTCCGTGAACAGCCCAGGCCGTTTGCTCTTGATGGACTTGCGTAGGCTACGGAGTGTCTCACCTACAGGTTTAACACCTTCCGCAATCAGAAATCTGATAACACCTCGCTGCTCCTCAATCGTCGAATTTTGCAATGTGAACGCCATGATGTCCTCACACGCACTGCCGCGTCAATTGGACGTAACACACAACTGCATGCTTCTCTTCTGCGTCATGTGCGGGCGCCCGCGCATGCGCACAACCACGCCGGTGCTCGTGCATTCGTTTCCTTAGATGTCTCACTACGTTATCCCAAAGCAGCATATTCAAATTTCAACCGGTTTGATTTTTACGACGTTTCGTACCTTTTCATTTGAACACTCCTCGTAATTTTCTCGAACAATTATTAGAATATGCACTTAAACGCTGACGACACTTATTTTTAAATTAGTGATAAAATATGAACATTTACCAGGTAAGTATCTGCGGAGGATCTACTTTACTGTGAAATTTAAATACTTACGCAATTTTTTTCACAATTTTGTAACATACTGCACTTCAAAATTTTTTTATCGGTACCTCAGCTCCACCATGATATCTCCACCTTGTCGGGGTGGTGGAGCTTGCGTGCCCCGGCAACCCCGAGAGCTACTCCGGCGGTAGTTTACTACCGGTAGGGTCTCCCATGCCGGACAGGTCTTCGTGGGGTAGGGGCCAGACCAAGTGAGATATCTAGCAAGAAGACAAACTCATTCCGAACCTGGAGACTGTTTTCAGTGCAAGAAACCGCCATTCTTGTGGACAAAGTCATACTGCTGCAGAAAATGTCCCGCCCTTTCTGAGGAACAGCAGGTGCAATCTTTACCCACCCTTCCATTATGCCCCGACTTCCCAAGTCCCTATTTATACTCCAAAAGAAACTTCTGAAAAATGTTTCTGTTCACATGCAAGTGCTTAGACCTGAATACTGAGCTCCTTCGGCCCATGCTACACCTAACCACTCCACGTCCCATGACCTGGTAATGAAATGGCGAACGGACTTGCAAGAGTAATGTAACTTAAATGTGCCCTATGTAAAATCACTTAGCTTTAAAGAAATAGACACTGAACAAAAAGAAAAGAAAATTTGGGATAGGGCACAACAATACCATTGATATAGAGGACAAAGACCTGGAGAAATAGCTAATTTCAAGTTATGTAGAAAAGAACAGACATCATTACCCAGATTTAGAGGTGGTTATACGAAAGCAATGAAATACATGTTAGAGGAAAAAGATTTTAACCTGATTGTCACAACTGTAACAGCATGGTTAATCCTGGTCACGCTTTGCAGTGTTTCGGGGTGTCATGAAAGGACATTCACGATGATCCGAGACATCCTTTCAACATTTTTCAAGAGCATCATGGAGACGATTTAATTTTGATCCTGAATCGGAAAAGAAAAAGTACCTGTGACTTTCTTTTGCGTTCGATGATTTATTAGAAACTATATTTTTAGATCCTAAGATGAACGGTAATCCAAATGAGCTCGATGAAACAATTTATCTAAATTTAGTAATCGCATAGTACTATTTTTAATAAGTCCGTACATTTTTCTACATTTTATGAAATAGTTATAGTTCGTTGTGGCTCAACCCTTGGCATCCTTCAAAAAGTCACCATTTGGCGCACTACGGCATCCTCGCTGTGTAACCTCCTGTCCTCAGGCAGTCGCTCTTTTGAATTGACTCGTATTGCAGTCACAAGTGATATGGTTCACTAATCCTGGCAATGGCGCCAGTTATTATGGATATAAGACTGTATATATGTACATATTAGTAAACTTGTAGTTATTCAGATTAATTGCCTCATAGTATCTGTTTTCATCTTCAAAAGAATTGTTACAGTCCACTTATAGAAATGAACCGGTGACCACACAACATAGTTGTTATTTTTTCTTATGACATATATTATTTTCAAACTGCTTTTTGTTTTATATGTTATTTCATTATATAATGCTAAATTTATCGCGATCACGAAAGCTCGAAAGGTTTAATAAAAGTGCTATTTTATCTATCAATGTTGAAAATACGTTGTAAATACGTTGATTTTCTTTTATTAGTGTAAATCATTCTCAAATTTGCTTCTCAACACTTTCAGCTGCAAACTTAGCCGTGCCATGCACTGGAGCAGCATGCAACAAACATGCGCATGTGTTCTTAGTTTCTGTACAGAAAATATGTGGATAAGAATGAGTATTTCAGTCAATTTCGTGTCGCAGGACTTATGTTGGACTAATGTGCGGCTTGCCAGAGTTGTTAATAGTAGATAATGCCCCCCCCCCTAGAAGTGCACTACCACAATTGAAAAAAAAAAACATTTTCAGGAGGGAAGAAAAACTAAATTAAAATTACATGCTTTCAATTGTAAAGTAGTTATTGCAACAGAATAAAGGAA
The DNA here is from genome assembly GCA_933210815.1 of Meta bourneti. Classification (NCBI taxonomy): domain Eukaryota; kingdom Metazoa; phylum Arthropoda; class Arachnida; order Araneae; family Tetragnathidae; genus Meta; species Meta bourneti. The sequence goes on along the minus strand of OW119926.1, from coordinate 25,756,505 downwards.
TCTTAGTAGACTCACAGTCGATGTAAGATAAAGTAAAACTCAGGTCAATTAAAAGCATCGAACATTTATTTCCCCTGCCGTTTACAATTAGTCTAAAATTAAACTTTGATCCATGCTCTTTTTTACTAGAATAAAGTTTGTCCCAATTCAGGTTTCAAGTGATCCGATCACAAGACACCTAAAATTCCTCATTCGGACAATAATAGAGGCATCAAGTGTGATTTCAGAATTACAATCCATGGAGTTAGTGCCAGAGTGCTGTTTAAATCTAAAGCAGTTTTCCAAACATTTTAGGCTCAACCGCTCTCTATTCAAAGACAAATAGTTTCGGCACTCCTTTTGGAAAACTATATCAACTAATAATATATTTCAAAGTGTAAGTGTTCCTATAACTGTTGTGTGGTGTCCGTGGTGAGCAATTAAGACTCCAAGAATTAGAATATAATAATTTATTTAACAAGACGAAGACTGCAAAATACGAACAACCAAAGAGTCAATAATAAAATTATCGCTCTCCGTGCGTTATGCTTCGCGCATGCGCATTACAAACTTGCTAAAGAAAGATCACACATCGTCTGCTCCCTTGGCAAGGTGCCAAGATTTTCATTGCGTTCTTTCCACAATTGAATTTGACCAAAATATTTATGTAACTGTGTGAAAGTTTGGAATTTCAAAAAGCTAGTTTGAAAACAAAACAACCTGGAACTGCAATTTTCCGCTAAAAATTGAAGTGAAACAACACAAAACAAATTGCCCACGAACACTCTAGATTTCTCATTATCATCGGTAATTAATATCAATCAAATCAGTACAAATATAAATAATTATTAATGATGAGCCCCTAGTGTTTGTGCTACCTATTTGCCTTCATGAGGCTCTATTTTCGTCAGCAGCATCCTTAAATATCTAGCCAGCTATTTGCAGTCAGTTCCTCGTTTTAGTTAAAAGAATCAATGATAATGGTATCACTAGTGAGTATATATGGTCAAGTGGATTCAATAAAATGTCAGCTTCGAACATTTTCAAGCGACAATTTTTTAGCCTTTGATTGTCCACGTTCTCAACGCCCCCCCCCCCCCAATTTCAGATTCCTTAATCGCCCACAGTGGGTGGTAGTATCCACTTTGGGAACTAAAGCACCATACTCAGAAAAACTTGTCGAATACAATTTTGAAAACTGCTCTTTTTACAACAGATGGGTAATGTTTTGATGAATGTGAAGGGAACAACAAAGCAAATATGAATGTGTATGTTCCTCTCATAAGAACCCCAATATTTCCAAATGATCACTTTAGCATCAGGATATCGTATTTCGTCCAAACTTCAATTCCAGTTCGAAGCTCCAACTGTCTCACAGTTCCTAAATAGTCTGTTCCTCCTATAATCTATGACTAGTGTTTTACCATGGAGTTGAAAAGGTTTATGTCCCCCCAATTCTACCTATCTATAAATTTTTCCAATAACCTACTCCTGAAAACTTAGGCAACTATTCACACACCTATATAAATATAGAGAATAGAAAAATAGAGAAAAAGGAAATACAACAAATTGTTTTCGTAGATAAGACAATTCAAGGTTTTTCTATACATCCTTATTTAAAAACCATATGCTAAACATTATACTTAGTATGACATGAACGATCTATAAGTTCAATTTTGAGTAAACAACGAAAAGTAATAATATAAGTTACTGAATGAACCCAGAGCAATTTTTAGCGAGTCAATTCCAATGATTGCATAGTTATTTATGCATAACAATAAGCACTCTACAATTAAAAATCTTCAAAAGTTACATTGTTTTTAGAAGCTCCGTTAAAAAAAATTTCTACGCTTCTAAAATCTTGTAACTTTTTCTAAAGTCAAGGTCACGTCAAAGACCTGCAATTTTTGGATAAGGCCCAGTTTATAGTTCTGAGTTGTCGGTATGCGCTTGGCTCCACCTCTACGCATATGCAACAGGTAGTTGTTCAGTCTAGAGCTGATGACTCCCGTCGGAACGCGATAACCAACTTTTTATAACGCACACTAGATGTCGCTACGTATTTTGTTTACTTTAAACGGTTTTTGAGAACGGTTGTTTTCCACGGGATAGATGTTTGTGTATCGGAGAGCGTTACGAAAATATAATCACTTCGGAAACTTAACTCCAAACTAACAGAATAGAATAAACAAGAAAAAATCTCGATTTCTCACAACTATCTTACCGTTTGTGAATACTCAGATAACTCAACATTAAATCTGTTTTCTTTCCAAAACAAATGTCTACTTTAATTGAAACTATAGGATAAATTTAACAGAGAGCATTAAAAACCAACATGAAATGCTGTTATTAGATGAATAATTTGTTTTGAAATCTTCTTGGTTTTTGAGCTTCTTATGCAAAATTGAAAGAAAATACGCAGTTTGATATCTGATGGGGTTTCCTAGTTTTTGAAATATAATTGTATCTCCCATGTACTTATTTTAATCCAGCCAACCACTTACCATAATCGTTCTCATTCATACAAATCATGTTTCACTGAAAACTTGTATCAACCTTTGTAAAATCTACTATACATGTCAAATTTATTTCGTCTTGCACATACATATGGAGAAAATTGTTTTGATTATTCGTTTATTTTCACATTAAACAGAATAAATTAAGCTTTAATGAATTGGAGTCACTTCACATTTTTTGGTTTGGTACAATAGATTCAACTTGTCAGTAGCTAGGAATGATCCATTTCTGCCTAAAAGATTTTTTTAAACTCAAGTGATTATTTTTCTATTGATGCAACCTAATTTTCATCTTTGATTTTTATTAGCAAATTCTGTTAATGTTTCAATGAATTCAATTTCATCAATGAAAAACACACCTTGATTGTTTGGGAAGTAATGAATTTTTATTGTCATCGAAACATTTGTTAAAAGTAATTTTCCAATGGTATACTAAATAATTCATTTTCAGCACAAATTGTTATGTTTTGTACTGAAGGTTTTAATTGTACATGTAATTGAGAATAGCTGTTTTCTCATGTCAACTCACTACACTAGGAAAAATGCTCTATGAGTGCTTTTTATATTTAGAGAATTTCCTTTATATACGTATTACACATGTATATGGTAACTATGTCTTTTCTATTTTATCATTCATTCTTTTAGATTGTTTTTATAAAGACATCACTACTGTCCTTTATTTTATGAATTTTATGTCTTGTATATTTAATTATAAGTATTGCCCAATACTTATAAGACAGATAGCAGAAATGTCGAATTTCAAGATATAGTTACAATTAAATATTCAAGATAATAGATACAAGAATGGCGACAAATATTCCCACTTAAATGTGTGCTTCATATAAACTTCCTATTAAAATATTCGAAAAAATTTATGTAACTTATATTTAATACTTGGATGGAATGCCTTTCACAGAGCACATATTTACAATTTATAAAATGGATAGGTGGAAAAATACAAGCAAAAACAGATGAGAATAATCTATTTTTAATAAATGTAATTGTAAAATGATGCATGCAATGTGCTTTTTTAAATATTTACCTGAGATACGAAGAGAAAATTAGTTAGTCAATTAATTCACTTAATTTCATTTAAGTGTTTCAAAAAAAATTTTCATTCTTTCTCTGCATTGATTTTCAATTTTATTAAACACAACCTTATTTATGAAAGTTTTCAAGTAAATTTTATCATGAAGCTAGTATTGAAAAAATGATGAACAATAAAATGCATACACACACAAGAAATTCTTTGCATTAAATTTATTTAATTATAAATCTATCAATATTAGGAAGGGTGCAAATTGTGTTGCACTCATTTACAATAGAATTAAGCCCATGCAGTTTGCAAAACTAATAACAGGTGGATCAGGGGTGTTCTTTCGCCATTAACTGGGCAACTGACATCTTCCAGGAGTTCAGCTTCCTTCTCTTTAGAGAATAAAGTCTGAAATATAAAATTAAGTAAACAAATGCCAATTATATAATCACTTGGTGATGAAATGAATCTTATGGATATTTACTTTTTGGTATTTATGGTTATTGAACATGAAATCACACTTGAAGTTAATTATTGAATTTATGAATAACTCAAAAATGAACTTGATTATACTGGGAGTGGAGTATGTTATACATTACGGCTTTTAACACAAGCTTAAAACTGTTTTACGCAATATGTTGATTTTTATGCTGGTGCCACGAATAAGATTATCAAATCTTCCATAAATTGGCAAGATACATTGAAAACTGAATTCATCCAAATTTAGTTTTACAACACTTTTAACATGGAGTGCACATTGATTTTTGAATTTGAAATATAAATTTTACAGAATCATGAGGTTTCTCAGTCAGTATCAAAGACAAGTTTAATAAAAGTTTCATCATAATTTAGGGAACAGTTCTTTCAATTGTGAATGAGGAGAACCTGATTTGTTGGTTAATGAAGGATGTTTTAAAATTTTACATGATCATTCGCTGGAAGCAGAGCTTTTTGGGAGATACATACACGTATATCTAGAAAAATTGCAGCATTAGATGAAAAATTATGATACTCGCAATGTCTCCACTATCGCCATTTTTACTGATACAAATCCCTAACAAGAAAAACGATAATGCGTTTAACTCGCAGTGCTTTTCGGTTAACGGGGCACCAGTCGTCATTGTGTGCCAAAGCTTCCAATTGCGGTAACTTGTTTATATTCATTGTTGTCGTGTTCTTCCACCCCAGTGGGTACTTGGAGGGATTTGCTGTGAATCGAAAGAATGCTTTCAGTGGCTGTGCCGAAACGTTGAGCGAAAACTTTGATTGCAGCCATACAAGAAAACGTGGCAGAAGGAAGTATAATTTACTCTGACTGTTGGAAAGCGGATAAATTAGGAAATGCCGTATACGAACTCCTGTGAGCTAATCATAAATACAACTTTATTGAGCCTGATACCGGATGGCATATGTAAACAATTGAAAGGGAATAAACGTCAGCGAGGCACCACCCTTTTAATGAAATAGTCATTCTTTTCATAAAGCTGTATACGTATATCGTTAAGGTTGCTATTCCTATCATTCTTGTCCACTTAAATTTCACGCCAATATTTGACTCACAATTTTAGTCACATGAAATAAACAAGTTACCACATTTGGCGTACACTAATGACTGGCATTCCGTTAACCAAATAAAGCTACCACTCAAATGCCTAATTTTCATTCAAAAACAAGAAATAAGACATGTATCAAATGTTATTTTTGCTTCCATAAGTGCAGTTTTAATGAGCGATGATCCAAATCATTTTCAACAAACTTATCACATTTTTAAAAATCTTATCTAAAATGTTTATAAATGGGGTTGTGATTGAAGAACAAAACAATGGATCTTTTTTTGATAAATATGCTTACCAAGTTTCTGTATGTGTAATTTTATTTGACGTGATTAATTATCCAAATAACAAATCAAGAAAAGCGATAAAATCTAACTTGTACAGGTTATCAGAACGTCCTTTTTAGGTTTAGTTTTTTGTTGCACAGGATCTGTAAAACTCAAAGCGTTTCTTATTGTTTTGGTAATTATTTTCACCGTTTAACCCTCCAAGTGGTTTCGACGAGATATCTCATCCATCAAGATTTATGTTTTTTATAATGACGAGATACCTCGTCAAGTAAACCACCAGAAGGGTTAATTGAGAACATGCAAATTAGGTCATCACTCTTGAAGTTATGTCCGCTGTATTCAAGAAGTGATAATATTTAATTACAGGACAATCTTTTTGGCAAAGTTACAAGCTGTTTGACTACACCAACTGGAGGTTCCTAAAACTGCTCTAGTAAAAATGTGTAAAATGCTTTGTCTCGGTAGGTCTTGAAATACCAATATCACTTAGGTGAAGACAGAAGTTGTTTTTGATGGGAAATAAGTTTTACTTCACTATGAAATCCTTCAATGACATTATCTTTGAAGAATTTGTGAATTCAATTGTTGAAAAATACAGTAACATTTGTTGGCGAGTTAATGTACTAAATAGACCTCAAGTGTCTTCTCGTTTCGTGTAGGCGTAACAGATGATTAATGATTCAAAGATAAATTACTTGAATTTTTCGAGACTTAACATCCATAACTGTTCATCTGCCAATCTTTCAGATTGGCTCGACTGATTCTCTCTCCCTTCTGTTGTTTTATGTGACTCCAGACAAGTTGTTTTCAATGCTGATCAGTTGGATGTGAACACTGCATGTGTTCACATTTTCAGTATGCATACAGCAATTAAAGACTGTAGAGGACTTATGCAAAAGTACTAGAGTCCCTGAGTTAATGCTATCATAGACAAATGTTCAGCATTTGCCAAAACTGACTTTCATTGTATGCAAAAATAAAAAGTGGGATTTTCTCATATGCAAAGAGTGCATCAGACCGCAATGTATGCATTCTGAACTTGGTAATAAAGTGTATAAATGCACACCAATAATAAACAGACAGAACTTTGATTTTGAAAACAAACGGAAATTCTGTCTCAGAATCGTTGAAATCAGCGGTGCACAATATGAATTCGATTGTTTTAAAAAGTTTACCAACAGTAAATACATGTTTTCATTTCTAATCCTTAAAGAACATCATCGTTGGACCTGAAGTAAATATACAAATACAAAGATAGAATACAAACACGCAATATATAGATTATAATAGTGGAAGACATGTACTCACCAGTAATTCATACAGCTTTGGAAATTGCTAGCCAAGGGTTTTTGCTTGGGATTTTTCACATTATCGAAAACACATCCGACATTTTCTCGAAGTCAAATCAAACAGTGGACATTGTATTTTGATTCGTCAAAGTAGGTCATGTGACGCTTGCGGTTGCGTCGAAAAGGTCCCCGAAGTCGCTATTTAACTCAATGCAAAGGCCTGCGTAATCCCTCCCATCTGTCAATCGCGTTGTTATCGTCGCTCATTGGCTCGACTTAACGCATAGCGCAGAACTATAAACTCGTCCTAAGTCTGCAAAGAGATGATTTCCCCCTATAAATATATTTAAAAATTTTGACTCGCCAAGCATTATGCATCGAATGTTATTCGCGAAGTGATCATGTCTGAATCACAAAAGGGACACTCTTGACTGTATCATACCGCAAGGACATTTTTGAAAAATAAAATTTTCACGTTTATGATAGATTAAAATTTCTGTGAAGTATTGAAATGATATTTTTCAAAATAATGTAGTTGTTCATCGACAGAAACAAATAATATATTAACTTTTAAATTGTCTCAGATAATAGTTTATTTATTATGTTATAGATGGCGACACGATATTAAGGAAAGCAAATTAAAGAGTGTTTCTTGAGCGGAAGTCAATCGTCAACAGGTTTGATTTAAAATAAAATCTATATATATATATAAAGCAAGGTGAGGTATCTGTCTGTCTGTTCTCTATACAAATCTACATCATTTGACCAATCCACACCAAATTTGGTGCTCTTAACTTTTACTTTAGAACCTTGTCCGTTCTATTTGTCCTAGGTGTGCAGCGGAGGCTAAAAACAATTCGAAATCTCCATAGGAATAACATTGAGTATAAAACAATTGCGGTACGCAACTCAGTTCGTTTTACCAGCATTGAAGGCAAAACAATTTCCAATAAAATTAATTTACCAGTATTGTTCGAAAAACAATTTTTTCCTTTAAGAGAAGCGTAATTTATGTTTGAACTGATATTTTATTTCTCTTCCCATAATATAAATAATTTATGAATATTTGATTGAGAAAAAGAATATTAAAAAGATTTAATTTTACATAACTTGCACATTTTGTAATGAAACACGAAAATCCCAAACGAAAAACTCGATCATAAAAACGAAATTTTGCTATTCGGTATCGGGTAACGCCAGAATTAATGTTTTATTTTATAAATTTTATTAAGAATTCCGTGTTTGTGTATTTGAGTTAGGATAGCAAAATTGTTTCGGTCATATTTAAGCATTTCTTTTATAAATTTGTGTTCTTTTTGTAAATAAATCATTCTTTTTGAAAATAAATCATTCTTTTTGAAAATAAATCATTATATGCCAGGAATATACCCAGGAAGTCGAAATTCAACATGCCTATCTTTCGTTTTTCAGAATTCTGCATTCTTTCAAAGATCAGAATTTCGTTTCTGTTTGTATTTATGTGTTCCAGTATTTTTCACATATTGCAGATATATTATTTAAGTCAAATTTTAATGATTATTTTTATTTTCTGCAAAATATCACTAGGCATAGGTATTTTCTTGGTGGCATATGTATATTTCGACCAGCTTTCCTTAAGTCTAGTTGAATACGTAATGGTTTGTAGAATTCTGTTTCATAAAAATAAATAAATATACGAAACAAAACCTTTTTAAGTAAGGTGCGTAACTTCTTACTTTCAAAGGGCCGGCAAAGTTAAAATAAAATTATTTTAAAATAAGATATGTTACGTTAAATTAAAACGGGTACCCATACTTTGTAGCTTAGATATTTCTAAATCGACTTTTCAATAAGTTACCTTAGAAAAAACTTTTGTAGTTTGTCTTACGGCAGAAGTGCCATAAATTATATGGATGGATATATCATGTGTATATATATTTGCGTCTGAAGTAAATTGATGAATCTATGAAAAAGTTAAAACGATGTTAAAAAATTATTTTTTTGTACACTTAAATGACGTGATTATTCTAATCACTTATTTATCAATATTTAACCAATTAAAACTGATCAATGCCGGGTAATTCTGCCTTGTAAGAAATAAAAATAAACAAGCCAAAAAATTGTGCAATAGTACTCTTTTTAAAAGATTTTATACTGCATCGTGGCGTTTTTCACAAGGCGTAGAATACGATTGTTTGATCAGCATCTTGTTCCATATCGTTTTAAAATGTCTAAAGAAAATGTTGATAAAGAATAGATACATTTTTTTCGAAAATTCCTTTTGTTTGTCTTTATAATAGCTGCTAAAAATGTAAAAACATTAATTACTTATAAAAAAACTGCAATTGTGAATCGGTATTTTAATCTTATAATGTTAATTCATCATAAAATGTTATGTCTTTATTGATGATTGATTGCTATGATTGATTTATGAAGGATTGCTACTCCTGAAAGATGTTCTAAAAAATATCTTCAAAAACATTTTTCAAGATTCAACGTAAAGCACCTTCTTATAAATTAAAAACTGATGTGAGACGTTATTGTGTTTCACTCGCCCGGAAAACGAAATAGTTATTAATATCCAAGCGAGATGGCAGCACGACATATTTGGTACACAACGAAACGTTGCGGAAAACGTTAAGGAAAAGGTATCCCATACTCACAAGAATTGCTACTGTCTATACAGGAGTTTCTTAGGTCATACACACCGGAAACTATTGATTGAAAACTGAGAAAGATTTCAAATTGCGTATTATCTGTTTGAAAATCAATAAATACATTAAAAGTATTTTTTAATTTTGTGCAAAATTTCAATCTTGTGAAATCCTTTTATATTTCTTGAGCAAGGTCAAAGGAAATTGGGTCAAATGGGTGTAAAATTAATTATTTTTAGATATTTCACTAAGAGCTAGATAGAAAATGTTTAACGATTTGCGCTTTTCTAAAATTTTCTTTAATTTCCGACGTTTTTGGATTTTTTTCTCCGGGAATGAAAATAAAATGTTTTTACTATTCGTCTACAGAAGTATGGCAGTGGGAAAGTATTTCCGATTCTATTTAATTTACGTCGCATAGAGGCAAGATAACGGGCTATTTTTTGAGTGGGGTGGAAGATAAGGGATAGAATGGATATTTAATATAAAGCAAAGAAACCCCGAAATTTTTGTCTTCAAAAAATTATATATTGGAAAACAACGTAGTCAAAATCATTGACTTGAAAAATTAGACTTTTTAATCTAAAATTAAAAATACGTAAAGGTGGTACTGCCATCTAGCGTGGATATTTAGAATTTTCTATCACTTTTAAAAAATAATTTTCTTTGAGTATGAAAGGGTTCGTACGCTGGGCCGTATTTACTTTCATGGAGCTTTCATTAATTTTCAAATGTTTAAGAAGATGAATTTAAAATACAATTGAAAAAGATTTACCAACATCTACATTTATTTTGAACGTCTTACTTTAGAGAAGTTTGGAAAACATTCTAATAAAGGGTAAAGTTGTACAACATTGGTTTAATGATTATTTTCATATTTGCCCCACTTTTAATGTATACGAAGATGAAATTATAATGCGATTAGGTACCATTATTTTAAGAAAATAATACACAAAGAATCCTAGTTTTCCCATGTATTAATATTTAATTTTTAAAGCATGTTAGCACATTTTCAAAAATAAATATACAAAACATTAGCTGCCACATTGCATTATTAATGAGGTGTATAAAACCAATGTTAATTTGCAACTGAAAATGCATGTGGGGGAAGGAGTTTAGGAAATCTGAAAAAGTATTGCATAAACACGCCTCAAAATCTTTTCAAAACTCAAACTTATACAAAACTTTTCATGCCTTAAAATCTTTTGTTTTGTGTATTTTTATAGCTAACCGTCCTGGTGGTTATCTCGACGAGATATGAGATATCTCGTCATTCTAAGAAAACTGACCAGATCTTGATGGACGAGATAACTCGTCGTTAGAAGGAAACTAATCAGACGTTGATCTCGATATCATAAAAAAATCATGATCAATTTTGCTAACGACGAGGTATCTCGAAAATTATTAGCAAAATTGATCAGATCTTGATAGACGAGATATCTCCTCGAAACCGCTTGGAGGGTTAAAATAATCATTTATAACCTCTGAAGACATTTTCCATAATACGGTGGTAATCAGTTTAAGCATATTTTGTGGTGATATCGCAGACCAAAGGAATTCGATCATACTTCTAAGAAGTGATTAAATTCTTTCTAATGCTGACTTGATAATAAAGGTTTTCAGAGGGAAATCTAATTTTCAAATCACAATTAAGATTCTCTCCTGCATAGTTAGTTTCACCAAGAAATAATTTACATATCAAACAAAAGAAATTTTACGTGTTTAATTCTTGACAATTGATCGAATAAAATTACGCTTTAAAAGTATTAGGTTGATGTGCAAAAGTTCGTCCCGTTTTGACAAAAATGGAGGAAAAATTTTATTTACTAAAAATTACATTTAATCAATATAGTACATGCCGTTCTGTTCGATGACCTTTATCCATCTCTTGTAGCTGCATAATCTCGCGGTCGTAGAAGTTCTGAAGTTTCTGGCTAAAGAACTGATCCAGGTGACGAAATTTTCTGAACCACTTGCGGCACGTGGGATCGTTCAACGGCGCCCTCACCATACACAATACATATCTTCTTTTGCTTTTGCGAAGTATTCTTGCCTTTTCGGAAATAAAAAAGCATATGTCGAAAATGCTCCTTCTTTTCTGCCATTTTTAATGCTTACCCAAATTTAAAAAGCACAACCAAATAACACATTTTTCCCCCCAAGTACTCGCTGAAATTCCTTCTTTCAAACAACATCAAAACTTTACACGTGTGAAGTAGATAACTTCGGTTTCCGATTCAATTCCATCTAGAGCCAAAAACGGGACGAATTTTTGCATCAACCCTGTAAGACTGCTTAGAATGGAGAGAGACAATTGGCGACCGCCAATAATAAAAACGTTCGCCAACTTCCGAAAGGAAGTGACAATAAGTCCAGTTGTACCGAGGAGGTCTGAGGAGCGAGGTAGATAGCTCGGTGTAAGAAAAACACAAGCGTGTCACCTGTGTATGATTTGTAAATCCCCATAGAGGATATATTATTAATGTAAATTTTCTTAAATGTCTTATGTTCGTGTTGTGTTCTGTTAAATAAACGTGTTTGTGATTTTAACTGAAGTGGTTATTGAAGAGCCAAATCATCCTGGTAAAACAGCATCACCTGCTGGGACTAACCTAGTGAAGTACACCAATTATACTAGTGAACTAAAAATACATTAGTGTGAGTGAGAAAGTGTAGTAACCCAATACATCCCATTTTTTATTTTAAGAAATATGTTCCAATAAAGTGATTTTTAATAAATATTGGTAAAATTAAATTTTTTTGTTTCTTTTACCAAATATTATAAAAAAAACAGGAGTTAGAAGATAAAAAGATAATTTAATTAAAGTTTCATATATACCTGTAAAATTTTGAAGCGAAGTATTGCATTTTTCATGTGTGTGAATTTAATTCTTCCTCTTATGAACGTGTAAAACCAAGTCTATACATTTTTTCCTATAACAAAGACAATCCAGAACTATCATATACATTTTTATCATTGGTAGCGTAATATTCTGCTCTCCTTTTCCTAACCCTTTCTTCACGGTGAAAATAAAGGTACAAGTGTCACATGATCAGAGAAAAGATGTGACTACGTGATGATGGGGGGAGGGGTTTCACTTGTGAGTAGAGATGGACAAAATTGTTATTTCACGATAACAGTATAAACTGTTATTTTTAATTAGCAATAACAGTTATTTTTAACTGCAAAGATCAGTTAGCAACTAACTTTCACAGTTCTTATTAACTGCTAGAAACTGACATCAACGATTAATTTTAATAGTTAATTGCTTTAATTGACAGCATTAAACATTTAGTAAATTCAGCTTTTCGACTTTTGTGTAATATTCTTCTAATTTCTAAGCAAAATTTAATGCGATTTAATTTACTTCAATGCTCCTCCAATGGTATTTGTCTGTAACTTTTAATATTTTTGATAACAGTTGCTATCTGTTGTTTCGAAATAACACTGTTGTTTAAACTGCTATTAAAATAACAGCCCATCTTACATGTGGGTTGTAGGAAGACAGAACGAGAGAGACAGGGAGTCGATCGGGGCACTGTCGACCGGTCACACTTTCTGCGGCTCTTCTCTGAGAAATATTATCATTAGTAGTATGGAAACCACTATACCGCCTTTTCCAAGATGGCCGCCGTTTGATAAGGAAACGAAGTAGATAAGAGAGGGTGAGATAACGAAGCACAGCCGATCTTAGACGGCTGTGTAATGAAGCGTTGGTGACGTCATAGTAATGAATGAGAAACCACATATTTTCGGAATTAAAGAAGGAATTTCCTGGATTTGAACTGGGGACAATGGGATCTGTAGTGCAGTGCGCTATCCGTTAGGCTGTAAGAGAATTAGCTATGGGTGGTGAATTAATGTAGTGTTTGCCTTTTCTTAATACTAGGAATGCGTTGAGACTTGGCATTATTTTATGAATAATTAATTTTTATTTTACGATTGGTTGTAATTGTGTTGGACTGGTAGCGTCATGCAGTGATTTTAAAAGGAACAAATTTATTTTGTCATTAATTCTGGGAATGTGCTGTTTAGAAAATGGTAGGGGTTTTAATTAAATTTCTAGTTTTGTTAAAAGACAAGAAAGTACAGCCATCTAGGGGTTGATTTTTAAACGAATTATTTTATATTTATATAATAGTATGATTTAGTGCATAGGTTAAAATTTTCATTTTCTAAATATATTTTTCAAATGACTGATATAGCCATTAGTGAAGGAATAAATTAGCAACAAAATATTCTTTAATTTAGCTTTTTTTAAATTTAATGCGAGGATATATGCATGAAAACACTTGGAATAAAATTAAGGATTATCTTAATACTCTAACGTTGGAACTCGGAACATAAGTAATTGAGGCCAACCGATTGTATGGGAAGGATTTTAACCGTTTGAACACTGTTAGATAGAATTTATAATACGAAAACCTTTTTTTATATTTTAATGAATTTATATACAACATGAGCTTGAAGAAAATGTGCATGCTTAAGGGTGAATGTTTTGTAGGGAAATCATTACTGCAACTCGAAAGGAGGACTCTGAGATCTGAATAGGATACAAATGCATAACGGAATATGAATCCGTTATGTATAATTAATTTTTGAGTAAACACATCTAACTTAAAAAACATAAATCTTTATAGCAAAGAAAAATTTCATTTCAGATCTTGCATTTTAAAAGACAATTTATAAAACTATGTAATGAAAAAACAAATAATCCCAAATACAGTATATGTGGTAAGACACGCTAAAAAATTTATTTAAAAACAAGATATAAGCATTTATAAAAAATAGTATTCAGAAAGGCAAAGATCAATTGCAACGTTGTTCAAATATCGTCTAGTGTACGACAGAGTTCTAGTTCGGGGGCACATAAGTGGTTTATCGCTGCTTTATACAAGAATTTTGCGAAACGTTTATTCTAGGGCATAATGCATTCCCACGGGGCAAGCTGTGAAACCAAAATTGGTTTGTTGGATACTTCATCACAAGCAAGCTTCCATTTTCCAGAACAATTTTTAAAGAATTGTAGTTCTTTCTAGAAAACACAAATTGTCTTTTCTGTCCAAATGAAACAGACGCTATGGGTGCATTAAGATCCAAGTCCTTTTCGTTGTCTTTATGGGGCATCTATACAGTCCTTACCATCTTTATAACGGTTCACCAACACAAAATTAAATCTTGCACCAATTATTTGTACCACTTCTGCCTTAATTTCCAATAGTAAAGGAGACCAAGGCTTGGCTGCAATACAAGATCCGCTAAAGGCATAGCTTATTCCTACGTTTCCGTATGCTACAAGTTGCCTAGGCACAGTACATTTTTTTACCGTTAAATTTCAATAGTAGTTTCCTCTTTCTTTAAGTACGTTAATTCGTTTTCCAATCGACAAAAATATGCCCAGCCTTCACGATCAGTAAACAATTTACCATACTCATAACATAAAGAATCTTTACAATATTTCTGCAAACACAGTTCTTTGCACACATTTTCTTTGTAGGTCTAATGTCCTTAGAATCCATGATTTATTTAAAAGCAGTAAAAACAGGCCAGAAAAAACCCCCAAAACAAGAAGCAAAGTAATTCAAAGACCCAAGATGCTCCAACTATGCTTTAAAAAGCCTCTTATTTATCAAATAGTTTCTATCGTTATCTATGACTCCGTGTTTAACTCCGTTCCTTCTGTTATCTTAATTAGCCTACACGTGCAAAACAATCCTTAGGCATATTCTCACAAGTTCCAGAGGCTTCTAGACTTTCAATCTGATACTTTACCATCACAAACCTTTGGTAGAATGTATTTGTCTAAGATTGCATCTAATCAATAAAACAATTTCCCATATTTGTCACACACATACCTTAGTCATATTACCCAAGTTCCAGAGGCTTCTAATAATATCAATCTTATACGTTTCCTTGCCATCGCTTATAATATGCATACTATAAATCTTTGGTTAGTTACCTCTTATTTACCTAAAAATGTAATGTTTCATATTCCGTGATGCATTTGTATCCTATTCAGATCTCAGAGTCCTCCCTTCGAGTTGCAGTAATGATTTCCCTACAAAACATTCACAATTAAGCATGCACATTTTCTTCAAGCTCATGTTGTATATAAATTCATTAAAATATAAAAAAGTGTTTTCGTATTATAAATTCTATCTAACAGTGTTCAAACGGTTAAAATCCTTCCCATACAATCGGTTGGCCTCAATTGCTTATGTTCCGAGTTCCGTTAGAGTATTAAGATAATCCTTAATTTTATTCCAAGTGTTTTCATGCATATATCCTCGCATCAAATTAAAAAAAGCTAAATTAAAGAATATTTTGTTGCTAATTTATTCCTTCACTAATGGCTATATCAGTCATTTGAAAAATACAATTAGAAAATAAAAATTTTAACCTATGCACTAAATCATACTATTATATAAATATAAAATAATTCGTTTAAAAATCAACCCCTAGATGGCTGTACTTTCTTGTCTTTTAACAAAACTAGAAATTTAATTAAAACCCCTACCATTTTCTAAACATAGCACATTCCCAGAATTAATGACAAAAATAAATTTGTTCCTTTTAAAACCACTGCATGACGCTACCAGTCCAACACAATTACAACTAATCGTAAAATAAAAATTAATTATTCATTAAATAAATCCAAGTCCCATAACGCATTCCTAGTATTAAGAAAAAGCAAACACTACATTAATTCACCACCCATAGCTAACTCTCTTACAGCCTAACGGATAGCGCACTGCACTACAGATCCCATGGTCCCCAGTTCAAATTCAGGAAATTCCTATTTTAATTCCGAAAATATGTGGTTTCTCATTCCCCCACCAAATGGAGCTACCTCATTCATTACTATGACGTCACCAACGCATCGTTATCTCACCCCCTCTCTTATCTACTTCGTTTCCTTATCAAACGGCGGCCATCTTGGAAAAGGCGGTATAGTGGTTTCCATACTACTGTCATTGGTTGTGACTTTCTATTATAATGTTTATTCAATAAATATATTTTTTCGATTCAAGCGTTCTCTTTCCGTTGTTAACAAAGAATCACAGTCAAACACCACAATCATGAAGCGATTAAATCAAAAACAAAAGTTACTCGTAATCTAGCGTTGTTTCGAACATTTATTTTCACGCACCTGCTCCTTCCTGTTTTTATTCAAGTTGGAAAATGAGTCACGTTATTAACCTTGCCCTAATCAAACACGCAACGGGAATTTCCTTCAAACGAGTGTGTATATACATACACTCATCCACATCTACAACACTAGGCATGATTCATTGAACATACTAGCAATGGATACATAGGGATAAAAATAAATTGATAAGCCTTTTAGGGATGGGAGTGCTTGTTTATATGGAAACAACATTTCACATTCGATGGATTGGATTGGAACGATCTAAGAAATGTCAAGTGGTTTCAATTTCCCCTAAAGTGATGTTGCAACAAAATTTCTAAGCGCTGCGCATCATAGTATGTAATCAAAGTTGGAAATCCCGATAGAAAAATTTATAACACGAGAATGCAAGTTAAATGTTTCTTAACCAAATTTTAACGTTGAAATAAAATGATAAAATCACAGCATTTTAATGTTGAGTAACGGACTACATTGAAATGATATCAACCAAATTTCAATGTTGAAAATATGGCCAGTTTTAAGCAAATCAGCATTGAATAAATGGCTAAATAACCAAATTTCAACGTTAAGGAATGGCAAAATCATAGCATTTTGACATTGAGTATTGAGTAAAGGACTACCATAGAAATGATATCAACCAAATTTCGATGTTGAAAACATGGCCAGACTTAAGCAAATCGACGTTGAACAAACGGCTAACTAGTCAAATTTCAACTTTGAAAAAATAATTTAGATTGAAGGAAATCAACGTTGAACAAAGTAATGCCTCAGTGATCTCAAATAAATTTCTCGAATCCAACCACAGACCTTCGTGTACAAAGGGGCTGATGCATAATAAATCCGTCGTGGCCTCAAATGTCCTCGCGGGTGTTGGAATTGGAAATACCATTGGCGTGGTGTGGAAGTTTGGAGAGTGGGATGCCAGCTCAGGTGTTGCCTCGTCATCTGACCGTGGTTCAAAATTACGTGGTGTTGTCCTCGAATCTTTCCCTTTGGGATTAATCCCGAGCCCGTTCTGTTGCTCTAGTGTGAAGTTAATAATAATAACAAAAACTTACCTACCTCAAATAAATTTCAGCCTTGAAAAAAATTGCAAGAATGAAACAAATGAACGTTGAACAAAGGGCTAAATAGCAGTGACCTCAACCAAATTCCAACGTTGAAGCAACCATTGATTGCATGTGACATATTAATGTTGATATAAGGAAGGCTAACACAGCGGTTTTCCACCCAAATTTTAACGTTGGAAACATCACTAAAGCAATATCATTTCAACGTTGAAAAAAAAGAGTTAATTAACGTTGAAAAATCATTTGATTTCAATGTTAATTAGCAGTGACATATCCACGTAGAATTAGCGAATGCTAATAAATGATTTTTCAATGGTTAATTAACCAAATGCCTCAACATTCGTTCAACGTTTTTGTGCTACTTGGGAATGCATTGAATGTAGTTTGTAAACAATAATGGTATTAAATTAATAGGGTATAGATCAAGGTCGTTCCTTAGGCATTAGTTGCCCACGTGCAAACCTCAACAAGCCGCCTCTTTTTCTCAAAAGCATTTGAGTTTCTAAAATAACGCCCTTCATCAAGCATGCACTCAGAAATAATTTTGAATGGCTCAGTCATCTTTCTTCCTATTTTCTAAATACCATAATTTTAAATGAGCGTTGCGTTTTGTGATATTTTTGACTGTGTTCATATTATTGACGAATTCAGACGTATATTTTACCTGACAGTGATTTACAAAACTTTAATTCAGTTTGTCAACAAGCTTGAGCTCTTGAATTCCAAAATCATTTCAGGAAGAATTCAAGCTCCGTAGGTACTGGCCTGAATAGGGGCATCCTTGCCTTCGATGGGAACTTTTTGAATGTTCGATTGTAAGTTAAAAGAACGAAATATGCAGATTCATAAGTATCTTTTTTTACAATCTCGAAAACAACCTGCAAAGAAGGAATGCGTATAAAACTAATAATGACGGAAAATTTAATCCTGGACATGTTTGTTTAAAGTTGGAGACATGCTGAGCTTTCTGCCCTTTCTTTTTCTGACTGGCGAACTTAGCACCTTTCCAGAAGTGGACTTGACCATAGCCATCTGCCTTCTTCCTAGTCACATACGTATAATTACATGTATTTAACCCCAGGAACGGATCGCACACTTGTGTTCGCAAGAAGGTTGGTATTTGTATCCAAATTAAAATTTCCTATTTATTTAATGAATTATAAATTCAATCTATTTCAGTTGAGGAATTTGATAATCAATATTATATCGTAAAATTAGTTTGCAATTGTATATTTAGAAAACGGCTGACTGTGATAAATGCGAACATTTGTTATCCTCTTTCGGAAAGCAGATCCCACGTTGTCTAGTGGTTAGGATACCTGGCTCTGGCCCGGGTTCAATTCCCGGCGTGGGAAATGTTTTTGTATGGAGCAAGAGGAAATGGTTGTACACTTATTAATGGAGTAATCACATAAAATCAATCAAGATAATCAAACGGCATTGCTCTAATTTATGAAATTGAATACTTTAAGCAAAATTAAATTTTAGAATGAATTTAAAATTCAAAAATACATTTACTAGTTACATAGTTATATTTTAGGTTCTAACTAGCATACCATCTGCATGGAATTTCTCCCTCTTCATGGCCTTATTTATATCTGTTTATAATCGACACACATAGTAAAATTAGTCAACAAATATAAAATAGCTTTTCGTGTTCTTAATAGGGCTAATTCTTATTTTCAATATAGTGAGTGGTAAGAAGTAGTCATACCTCAGCCATGTTATCTCAATTAGCTCTGGACACTCAATTCAATAATATCCCATTTACTTAAAAGATGATTCGGTATATTTTAATATGTACCATGTGTATACTGATGATTCTTCTGTCCTGAACGAGAACTCTCGTCCGGCTTCTTCTGAGAGGGCAGTTTCGAGGGTACTGTCGCAATTGGTCAACAAGCCACAAATTTTGAGGCCGAAATTGAAGCCATAGCCCAAGCCATTTCTAGACCTTTTTCCATCACTTCTTATAAAAAAGCAGTCATTCTGGTTGATTCGCAGGCGGCCAATTTTGGCCTTATGCTCCTATAAACAACCTCATTGCGTTCGCTTGGCCAGAGCTCATTAAATTGTCAGTGACATCTTGAACTCTGGTTGGATCATTGCCTTCCAATGGATACCAAGCCATTGTGATATACCAGGAAATGAGCGCGCAGACAAGCTAGCTAAAAATGGTTGTCTTCTACCCCAGCCGTCCAGCCCTCTCTCTTACCTCCGTGCTTGCAGGTTGATAGAGGGAAAGTTAAATAAGTCCGTCTGCGACCAAGAAAAGCTTAAGGCCACGGACAAAACATGGAGCAAGCTTTTTCTGACACTGTTTTGCCTAATTTGCCACGACATATTGCTACGGCTAATTTTCGAATTTTAACTGAACACGACTTTTTAAGAGGACACTTCACCGCGTTGGTGTGCATGCTTCTCCTGACTGCCCCTTTTGTTCTACTGGGAGCTGTATGGATTTTAGTCATCTTTTATCTTGTATTTTTTATCTGACAATCACATCTTAGTTGACGACTTTTTCAGCCGGGCTAATTTGTATTGGGCTGCCAGTAGGAAATTATGGTCCCTGGACTTTTCCTGACGTAGGAAAAAATATCTAAAACTATTTCGTCTTTCGCTCGCATTTCCTATTCTGCGCTGGGGCCGTGGTAGCCCGGTTGGATATGTAGGTATTTTAACTGGAACAACACAACGGGCTATTGGTGACGTCCGGGATCAATCCCCGAGCACGAGGACAACACCACGTAATTTCGAACCACGGTCAGATTACGAGGAAATACCTGAGCTGGCACCCCACTCTCCAAGTAGCCCGGTTGGAAGACAAACGGATTAGCAACCAGAGGGTTGCGAGTTCGAATCCAACTAAAGACCATCATTCGCTAAATCTGTCGTGGCCTCAAATGTCCTCACGTTGGTGTGGAGTTTGGAGAATGGGGTGCTTACCTCAGGTGTTGACCTCGTCATCTCACCGTGATTTAAAATGACGAGGCGTTGTCTTCGGATCTTTCCCTTCGGGTTTGATCCCGGAACGTCGCCAACAGCCCGTTTTGAGTTGCTCCAGTGCGACGTTAATTTTAAAGTACCTACCTCTTTTCTGCGGTGATTTCTCTACCAGATTCCTTATTGCCTTCTATCATTAGACGACTGAAGAATTTCATTAGAACGGCAAGTTCTTCCGAGTTTTTTAACAGCTCCAATCAAGCACCTTTTGCTCCAATCAAGCACCTTTTGCTCAAATCAAGCAGCTTTTCCTCAAATAAAGCACCTTTTGCTCAAATAAAGCACCTTTTGCTCCAATCAAGCACCTTTTGCTCCAACCATACACCTTTTGCTCCAACCATACACCTTTTGCTCCAATCAAGCGCCTTTTGCTGCAATTAAGCACCTTTTGCTCCAATCAAGCACCTTTTGCTCAAATCAAGCGAATCGAAAAAAATAGTAGCGATTGAATTTATGATTCATATCCGTTTGTTTCCACTCGCCAAGAAACAAATAATGTTCATTTTTTGTGCCAGTTACATTGACGAAGATATAAATACACCCAAGGAGGAATTTAACTTGCTCCGCCTCCACACACAACTCGCAGGTTGCTTGCGCAGTGGACATACCCATTGAGCAAGTCAGCGAGGGTGGGAAAAATCGTGAGAAGAGTATTGACGATAAAGTGGGTTATAAGCATATTTCATCTCTTTAAAAGTTAACGGGCCGCGGTAGTCCAATTGGTAGGATGGTAGGTATTTAATTAACGTCGCACTGGAGCAACACAACTTTCCATCGAAAGATCCGAGGACAACCCCTCCAATTTATTAAGGGTCTACCATCGAGCACGACATCTGTCTTGGTTGCCCCATCATCACCATCTTTTCAGGTCAGGACCTGCAGCTGGGGTTCCATACAAAAGGTAACTTTTCATATATTCCCTTTCAAGTCCCAGCCAGGCCCCCAATAAAAATTACTTTTGGCTGGCTGGGTACTTCAGTTTATTCTTTTATTATGGCAAAATACAGATTAGCACACTGCAAGGTCAATACGCCTGCTGGAGTTTGAGGAGCACATCAGAGTGATGGACTTCGAGGACAGTAAGAGGATCCCAACACACCTCAACGATAAACTTGGGGTAAAAGAAGATCCGAGCACACTTCAACGACGGACTTGGGGTGGAAGAGAGAACATCCGAGCACACCACAAGGTTGGACTTAGTGGAAACTGAAAAGATCCGGGCACACCACAACGTAACACACCACAACGACATTTCCGGAAGAGAAGAAGAAAAAAAGGTGACTTACCATCCTCGGGACATCTGAAGGGGAGCCTGGAGATGATCCTGGAAAATTGGACGTGAATTGGACTGAACGAGAATTAAACTAGTGAAATTACCTTCGGAGCTCTCGCGACCGCCCCGAGCAGATCTCGGTGTAACATCTGTTTTTATACTTCCTTTTAAATTTTTAAAATTTTTATCTCTTGGCCCCGTTGGCCTTTTTTCTTTTTTTTGTATCTGGCCCTGTTGGCCTGGACATATTCTCCGCACCCTTTTTCTGCGTTGAGCCCTTGTCATCAACCATTTATTGTCGGGACACTTTTGTAACATGGTTTTTATTTTTCAATAAACTGTTCGTCCGTGCGCGTGCCCACGCTGAAGGCAGGCCCGCCCTGTCCGTTGGGGGGCTGCCCGGTTCCTCCGACGTGCGATGGGAATCGAAGGAAAAAACCCGACCCCCACGCAAGGCTCGAAACCTCGCGGTGAGCCGGGGGACTCGAGGGTCTTGAACCCCTCCCTGAGTTGGCACTTCACTCTCCGAATCTCCACACCACAACGTGAGGACAGTTGACATGACAGATTTAACGTGCATCAACCCCAATTTAAGCGACGGTCTTTGGTTGAAACGAGTCACGAGCTCGCAAACCACCTGTTGCAAATCCGGTACTCTTCTGGGCTACCGCGGCCCTAGAATACGAAGGTAGTAAGTTAATTAACTGGAGCAACACAATGGGCTATTGGCGACCGTCCAGGATCAATTGCGAAGAGAAAGATATAAGAATACGAAGGTAGTTAGTTAATTAATGTCGCACTGGAGCAACACAATGGGCTATTGGCGCTGGTCCGGGATGAAACCCAACGGGCGAAATCAGAGGAAGGACAACACCACGTAATGTTGAACCACGGTCAGTTGACGAGGTCACACCTGAGCTGCACCCCACTCTCCTAACTTACACACCAAGAATACGAAGGTAAATTAGGTATATATAGATATGCATATAATCAGTGAAGAAGGTTCTGACCGCATCTAACCTACTAAGTAGTCTGACCTCTAACTCAAACTTCTGTTCTCATTTGCGGGGGTTCTCGGAAAAATATTTTTTACTTGAAAGGGTCAAGTGCGCTCTAACCTTAAAAATCATCAGCACCGATATTATGTCACGATTTCAAAGATAAGATTGTAGCGTGTGTGAATCGTATAAATATAAGTTGGGTGTGTTTTTTCTAGATATAAATAGGGCAGACTAGACTTATAGTGCGCCATTAAATTAAATTTATTTTCAATTATATTCTGATCTCCTGAGCCAGCTCAGGTGTTGCCTCGTCATCTGACCGTGGTTCAAAATTACGTGGTGTTGTCCTCGGATCTTTCCCTTTGGGATTGATCCCGGACCGTCACCAATAGCCCATTGTGTTGCTCCAGTGTGACGTTAATTGAAATACCCAAATACCCAGATCTCCTGAGCTTTTAGTAAGTATTCATCGTTTTAATATTTTTCTGTCCTCACGTTGGCGTGGTGTGGAAGTTTGGAGAGTGGGGTGCCAGCTCAGGTGTTGCCTCGTCATCTGACCGTGGTTCAAAATTACGTGGTGTTGTCCTCGGATCTTTCCCTTTGGGATTGATCCCGGACCGTCACCAATAGCCCATTGTGTTGCTCCAGTGTGACGTTAATTGAAATAATAAAAATAATAATAATAATAAATAATAATAATTTAATATTTTTCTAGTAAGATTTTGGTACTTACTTTTCTGGTTAGTTTAATAGAATAGTAGATAATTAATTACTATTCAATTGGGGGGAGGGGCCGTGATAGCCCGGTTGGAAGAGTAAGGGATTAGCAACCGGAGGGTTGCGAGTTCGAATCCAACCAAAAACCGTCGTGTACAAAGGGTCTGGTGCACGTTAAATAAGTCGTGGCCTCGAATGTCCTCAGGTTGGCGTGATGCGGAAGTTTGGAGAGTGGAGTGCCAGCTCAGGTGTGACCTCGTCATCTGACCGCTGTTCAAAATTACGTGGTATTGTCCTCGGAACTTTCCTTTCGGGGTTTGATCCCGGACAGTAGCCAATAGCCAGTAGTGTTGCTCCAATACGAAGTTAATTAAAATACCTACCATACCCTCAAATATAATACATGGGGCCCGTTTAGGGATAAAGGACCCCAGCCATAAAAAAATTTAAGGAGTTGTAAGGGAGTGAGGACCTGAGACTTCGTGTTGTGATGGCAACGACAGCTGATCAAATATTTCTATTTTTGCTCACTGAAAACAAGTGTCAGTCACTAATCTGTTTATCAGCTGAGGCCATCTTTCACACATGGGGCCAGTTCATACGAGTCATTGCACAAAGCGTTTTCAGTTAATTGTGACCTACATTTTCTACGGAGAAAGGTTGGATATACTTGAACTGATGCCCTTAGAAGTTGGAATTTGTTACTTCTGATAAAGGAATCGACACTCATTTTTTTTCCGCGTGTTACATTCAAGTACTGGTTCCCCTTATATCCTAGCTTATTTAATTCCCTTTTCTGAAGAAAATAAAAGCTAAAGCAAAATATTCGTCTTGTATGCAAGTGTCCTCAAAGGGAACATGTGTTAATGGGCCCAAGAAATGGAACTATTTAATCTATTGATTTAAATAATGAATGCCTACTCACTTTTATATATCTAGCAAAGTTTCCCAGCCGAGTGGATGATACTTCATACAATTGCGTCTAAACTTTATTGAACATCCATGTACGTGAATTAAGTCCGCCATTCTACCAAAATTAAAATTCGGGGCGAAGAAAATGAAAATTCATAAAGGTAGGTAGTAAGATATTTAATTAATGTCACACTGGATCAACACAACGGGCTATTTGCGACGGTCCGGGATCAATCCCTAAGGGAAAGATCCGATTTTCCCTTAGGGATTGATCCCGGACCGTCACAAATAGCCCGTTGTGTTGATCCAGTTTGACGTTAATTAAAACTACCTACCTACCAATCTGACGATATCGGTTAACTAATAAATAGTTAAAAGTATACATATGACTATTTATTCGTAGTCTCATCAACGTTTCCCCACACTGCTACAACTGTGTCCGCATCCTGCCAATTGAGCTAAATTACTGCACGTGGTGGATGACAATTGGTTATAATATAATTCTTCGCTCGCTGTTTTCCAAGCTTGGGGTGAGTTTGCTTCCAAAGCACGAGCCGTCACCGTACATTCCTTTTTACTTGGGGAAACAACCACCTGAAGCGTAATAGAGTTCCATTGTTCGCCTTCCACGAAAAGACATTTGAGTCAGGTATATATTTTTCACCTCCTTGAAACGTTACCGCTTTCTTTTAGTTTTTGTTATACTGTTGAGCACCGGCATTGTATGGATTGCGATGCTGCGTTCTTTTAACGTGCTGTTTTATGGCTACGTCGTGAACTTGCGGATGTAAGAATATGTAGATAAAAATACTTTCCAGCGGTTGTGAAATTTTTATCAACGATGCTTTCACCAAACTGCAGAAGTTTTTTTTTACAGTGAATGCTATTTCCGCGATTATGTGATGCTCACAACCTATTAAAAAGTAAACGAAAATAATTTATTTCCTCGACTACGATTAAGAATTTGAAGGTATCCCGAAATAATCTGGTGACAATAACATTTAAGTAAAAACCTCGAATTTCTGCTTTCATTTTTTAGCCATTGGATTTTTGATTAGGTAGTTGATAGTTGAATTAACATCGTACTGAAACAAAGCTTCCCCGAGGGAAAGATCAAAGACACCTGGTAATTTTGAACCACGATGAGATGACGAGGATTTTGTTTGAAGGTGATGGTTTAGTTAAATGGTATTCGCTAGGTAATTGACACATAAAAATAGGTAATGATCTGAGTAGCTAAGCCCTCCACAGGGTCAGTGTGGGGTGCTTTTGAGTTAAAGGTGTACATATACACTAGAAGATTTTTTACATTTTGTCTTTAAAATAGTTTTCCAACAAGTTATTGGCTTATGCTCAAAATCATTCAGTGAGAAAATATCAGATTAGGCTAATTATTAATGATCTAATTTAGATATAATCCGTTAATTAGCCTGTTTTTTGAACAGTGATATCTCACGGACGATTCCTGTTGGAAATTATTCCTAATATTCATGTTTTGACCTTCAATCAGGTTGTTATAAGGAATAGGTTATTTTTACAATTGTTTTCACCAAGGAAGTCAAAAATCAACATTTTTTTCCAGAAATTTTAACATTTAAAAATCAACTAATAATTGATTTCTAAACTAGAAACTCTGATTCAGGTTCACTGTATTATAGATTATGATACAAAATAATTGTATTAGATAAATTCATTGTTGAGTTATCACTGCTTTTTGGAACAAAGCATCGTATTGCAAAAACAGTTATTCAGAAATTGAGTTTAAAGTTTTGGAAACATTTTTGTACAGAGGCTGTTCGGACATTTTTTGAACGATTTTGATGAGCTGTAAAAAAATTGTATGCTACGAAAGAATTTTATTTTCCCAGCCAGTTAAATAGTCAAAGTATAACTTATCGTCTGATAACTCAAGAGTTTTGTTTACTTTCAAAATGGCGCTTTTAAATAAGCAATGGATGGAAGGATGTTTCCTCTCTTTCCGAAGAGAATTATGCTTATTCAATTATTCAAAAACGCTGCAATAGTCATAGTTTTTCGATATCTAAAGGAATGATAAGTAATATTATTAATGAGAAAGGAAAAAAAACGTAAAAGTGGAAAAATACTTCCAAAAAAAGTATCCAAAAAGAAAAAAATTCTGATAATATTTGTAAGGTAAGATCTTTAATTTTAAAAGAGAACCCGCCAAGTCAAAGGTCTATAGCAAAGTGAACGTGAGAACTTCCTCTAAAAGATTTATGATTGTTGCTGGTTTTGCATATAACTGAAAATTAAAAGTAAAAAGAGGGGGGTGGGAAATGGTAAAAATCAACTCCCACATTTTATCAAGACCCTATTTTATCCCCAATATTCAAAAAAGGAATACCACAATGTCAACAATCAGTAGAACTGCATCAGGGTAAAGCAAGCACCACACATCTAAATCGACTATTAAATTCTTGGAAAAAATGGAACAAGAAACTGGTATCAAGTCAATACCCTTTAATGATATTCCTGCTAAATCTCCAGATGTTTCACCCATGGACTTTTGTGCTTTCGGACTTTTAAAAAGGGCATTATCGAAACGTCGACCGAAAACCATTCAATGACTGGAAAACTGTGGAACAAGAATGGGACAAAATACCACTGTCGATACTACAAAAGTCATTATCATGGAAATTAAGATGTAGAAAGATAGTTAACAATAAGGGCTATCAAATGGAACATTTAAAACACAAAAATTTCATGTAAAATATTGAGCTTCGGTCCATTAAAATCGTTCAAAAAATGTCCGAACAGCTTATGTATATGGTGACAGTACCTAACCAAAACCCTTGTAACCAGAAAAGTGTTACGAATATTTACAAGATCTTGGTATCATTTAAAAGCTAAGAAATTGGGAAGTATTTTGAGAAGCAATAAAAACAAAATCAGTATTCCGGTCAAGTTTTGTGATTTCTAGTGTATACATATGTACATCTTAAGAACTATGAAGATACTGCTGGAAAGGACCATGATCAGTTAGGCTACTCAGTAGAAAGCTGGTGTATATTAAAATTTTGCAATCGTAACGTCAGAGGCTCTGACACAGGAATGATTTCTGCTACCGCAGGAACTCATTCGTCGTGGCTCAGTGGGTATGCCCACTGCGCTAGCAACCTTTGAGTCGCAGACGGCGTATGTTCGATTCCTGTCAGGTTCCTCCCCTCGGTGTATTTCTCTCTTCTGTGTCAGTAAAACTTTCATTGTGTATGTGTCTATTACCTGATATTGTATGTTTTATGTCTGGCGCAGCATGACCAAATATGGCCCTTGCGTCATAAAACCCCAAAACCAGCCAACTCATTCTCTATGCAAACACGGTAAGAAACCTGCAACAGTATTCGAGGTTATCATACAGCCATCAAAAGTCCGCTAAATCCGTCTTGTCCTTAAATGTCCACAAGTTGGCGTGGTGTGGAAATTTGGTGAGTGGGATGTCATCTCAGGTGTTATCTCGTCATCTGACCGTGGCTCAAAAATTACGTGTTGTCCTGGTGTTGTCCTGGTGTTGTCCTCCAAACCTTTCCCTTCGGGATTGATCCCGGACCGTCGCCAATAGCCAATTGCTCCGTGCGACGTTAATTAACTATCTACCTCTTTTTAAATTTTCACATTCAGACTTCTACCTCTTGGTACTCAGTGCAATGTCACCACTTCAGTTCAGACTTCGTTACTGTTCACTTCTGTTATTGCGATCATTTCGTTTTTACACATAGGTTCTATAGCGCTACGTACCTTCTGTTTCATTTCCCCAAATCCAGGTCATTTCACTGCAAAGTATCAACTGAAAACCTTACTGTTCCTCGAGTTTCGTGGAGTCGTGGCTCAGTGGGTATGCAACTGTGCTAGCAACCTGCGAGTAGTAGGCGGGTGCAGGTTCGATTATTCCCTGGGTGTATTTCTCTCTTTTGCGTCAGTAAAACTTTCATTGCGCATATCTATTACGTGATGTTTTCTGTCTTGTGTTGGTGCTACATGACCGGATATGGCCCTTGCTCCATAAAATCCAATCCGACTAACCTTAACCTTTCTGGTGGTTGTCTGATATTTTTAAACTTAATAACGAGCTCATTCGACGGGGTTTCGGTATCACATTTGTTGGATACTGGGACACGTCAAAATTATTGGCAAAGTATTTGCTAATATCGCAGCAAAAAATGCCATGAACTTCAAAAACATTCGCGTTCATACGATGACATCCTTCATTTTATTCGGGATATCATGTGGAACAAATTGCGCGAAGACAGGAATGAGCAGATGAACAACAAACTGCACAATATATATTCAAACATAACATTCCTGCCATCATTACCATCTAAACGGCTTGATTATTACACGTCTTCGCATCGGTCATTCCAGGCTCAGCCATAGACATTTGTTTATGAATGAAACCGGTCCATCGTGCCATCAGTGCCAAGAACCATTAACCATACGCCGTATTTTAACTTGTTCACGTTTCAAACATCTTTATCGCCGATATTTCAATTCCTCATCACCAATTTTATCGGATTTGTTGGATCACCCACATCATCACTTTACCTTCCTTCATTCAAGATTTATAACACGTCTATAATTGATAAGATTTTAAATTGAATTTCATAAAGTTTTATCTAAGATGGGGACACCCCATCTTAGTAATTATTTTTAAAAATAAGGTTTTACACTTCTCAATTAAAATTTTACCTTTATATTTAAATTTTATGCAGCCCATTTGTTTTTATTTCTTGCATTTCTTCGGATCTTTCCCTTTGGGATTGATCCCGGACCGTCACCAGTAGCCCGTTGTGTTGCTCCAGTGTGACGTTAATTGAAATACCCCCCCTTTTAATGTTGGTGTGATTATTCTATTTGCTCATTTTATGCCTTGTGTTTGGCACAGCTTATCCTTTTCTGGATCTTGCGCCATAAAACTCAAATTAACCAACCTGGAGTTTGTAGCAAAACCATTAGCAGATCTTGGAGATCTTAGAACAAAACTGACCAGATCTTGGTCATCAAAATATCGACGATATGTTGCGGATATATCTCGTTATTAGCAAATTTGATCAAGCCTTGATGGACGAGATTATTCGTCGAAACCACTTGGAGGGGTTGTTTTGCACTCCTGAGTGATTGCCAAACTCATTGTTCACACCTGAGAGCGAAAACGAACTTTTCTTTGTCGTTGTGTACCTGCGCGAAAGCAACGCCGGTGTGACCTCACCTCAGTATTTGTTCCTTTTCCGGCCTCCCCAGCGATTGCCACGAAACTTCCTTGATTGCGCAATCCCCCGATTGATTGTACGATCTATGGACTAACCCCCATTCGATCACACACCCGACGAAAAAGAAAAAAACAACCAACAAATGCTGAAAGAGGCGGAACGTGCGCAGGAATTCTATTTCAATGACTAATGCAACATTTTCCAGATCTTTCATCCCAAACACGCCAGATTATAAATATAAGATTGCAAAGCGCTTTTTTCATTTGCAGATAAACTGCATCGGGTCCTTCCTCCTCAGCGGATATTTTCGTGAACTGCAGCGACATTCGATCCACTCCGGTGTAAGCAGAGGTGATAAAAGGGACCCCGAAAACGTCCTTGCCCATTCCGTGTGTTCAAAAATGGCGTTGGTTCCAAGCGTGCTGGTGTTGCTGGCAGCCTTTTTTGCCGTCGAGGGAGTTAACATTCCACCGCCCAGGATCCAGGAATCCGGAAAGTTGTTTGCAGGATCGCAGGTTCTTCCCGACACCAAACTCAATGATCGTAAGTATATGAATTTTACTGTGGAACTTTAAAACGAATTATCACAGTGACTAGCCCTTTTTCGAGTTAGCGACACAGGTTTGATTCCTGCCTAGATGTATTTCTCTTTGGCTTTTTTTTTATAATATTTGAAAATGTAACTTTTAGGCTGCTATTTTATTACTTTGGCTGTCTGTTTTAGCCGTTTTATTGAGAAAATTTAATCGTGCGTTTGGCACAGCTTGGGGGGCCAAGGTAGCCGGTTGTAAGAGTAACGGATTAGCAACAATAGGGTTGCGATTTCGAATCCAACCAAAGACCGTCGTGTACAAAGGGCTGGTGCACGCTAAACCTGTCGTGGCCTCAAATGTCCTCACGTTGGCGTGGTGTGGAAATTTGGAGAGTGGGGTGCCAGCTCGGGTGTGACCTCCTCATCTGACCGTGGTTCAAAATTACGTGGTGTTCCCGGATCTTTGCCTTCGGGTTTGATCCCGGACCGTCGCTAACAACCCGTTGTGTTGCTCCAGTGCGACGTTAATTTTAAAAAATATAAAAATCTATGGCCTTTTTTTATGATGTTTGAAAATATAACTTTTTGACTATTTTATTACTTTGACTGTCTGTTTTAGCTGTTTGTGTTTTTTAATATTGCGTTTGGTGTAGCCTGTACGCTAACGGACTTCGTGCAATAAAACCCAATACAAACTCTCCCTTCTATAGCAAAAACCTTTCTTTGTGTGTATGTTCAACATGATTGGCACAGCTTGGTCAAATATGGATCTTGTTCCATTAAAAATCCCAATCAACCATCCTAAAGTTTAACTCAAATTGAAAGCTGGGTAATGTTCATAAAATATGCTTTGACTTTTAATCAGATTTTCCTCAAGTTTTTGGTGGCTCAATGGGTTTGCACACGTGCATTTGCAAGATTTCTGTAACTTAACCTGGGTGTATTTCTCTCTTCTGTGTCAGTAAAACTTTCCTTGTGTGATTATGTCCATTATTTGGTGTTGCTTGGGCAAATATGGCCCTTCTGCCATAAAAGACCAACCGTAAGTATGAAATATTCAAATTTGTGCATATATTGTAGATGTCCAGAAGTGCTTTAACTAAACTGTAGGCGGCGCAGTTTCGATCACTACAACTTGGGTTTATTTCTCTTCTGTATCAGTAAACTTTACTTGTGTGTGATGTCTATTTACTTGACGTTGTTTGGCGCATCGTAGCTAAATATGGCCCTTCCACCATAAAAACCAACTAACCTCAAGTTTTGATACAAAAGTTCGGATATTTCAAAAGTTCGGAGGTTGATCCCGGACCGTCGCCAATAGCCCGTATGTTGATCCAGTGCGACATTAATTAAAATACTTACCATACCTACCTTGATACCAAAAGTATCAATTGCCAGTTTTGTAGAGTTAGATAATTTGCTGATTATGTAAATTTACAGTAGTGTTTTTATTAAATTGTTTAATGGTGCATTGTTCAAAATGTTCAGGGGAATTTAAAATTTTATTAGTTTTGAGACAGAAATTTCACAAAATTGATAATTGGTTAATTACGCATAATCAAACTTGCGTGCTTGACTTCAAGTATCCGCATATAAATCGTCAATAGACTAGCACATAAGGAAAGTTTTACTGTCACAGAAGAGAAATACACCCAGGGAGGAATCGAACTTGTGCCGCAGGACAACTCGCAGGTTTCCAGAGGGCAAACCCACTGAGGCACTGGGACCCCTAAAAATTGATATATTTTCAACTTAAAGACGCTGACGAGACGCAAGTTTATTAGTGTCTAACTTCTGTGTAAAAAGACTGCTGCAACCTCATCACAGAAGAATTTGTTTTCGTCAATCATACACACTTGAATCGTTTTACGTATTGCTTGAGAAATTGTGATAATCTGTATTATTGAATCTATTTTTGTTTCACCTTATTCCTTGTGTATTATGTAAAATATAGATAGACGTGTTTGATGCTTTAGATACACACATTATTCTGATAGGATAACTCACATTTTTATTAGTTTTATAGTGTAAGTTTTGTTGTGTATTTGAATTAGAAAAAAAACAATGTAGGGGATAATGGCATCTTTAATAGCATTACTACGCTACTAATTTGTAGTCTAAGCCAGGAATTTTATGCGCTGTCGTAGGGTGAGGAACGCATAAACTTTCACTGGGTATTGAAAACAAGAAAACATATAAAAAATTTTACTTTGTTGTTTTGGGGAGAGGAACTCCTAGAAATTTTTATTTAATTAATCTTGATAACTTTTATTAAATTGATTAATGTGGAGCAAAAATGCGTTGACTGAATTAATTAAGAAACTGGTAATGGAAGTCAAAGTCTTCGGATTAAAAATTAATGTAGAAAAGACTAAATACGTGGTGATGGATTGCAAGGGAAGTGAGGAAAATACTGGACAGGATAAATGATACAGTTAAGTGTGAAAGAGCTAAAGAATTTAGGTATCTAGGCTCAATTGTTACTGAAAATAAGGACATTATGCCTGAAATAAAACAGGCTTAGTGCAGGAAATCGGAGCTTTTTCGCGCTACAAAAAAATGAGGTCTAAAGCAATTGCGAGGAAGACAGCTAATGTATAAAACTATCATTAAACCAATAGATATATATGGATCGGACACATGGACTTAGACTCAAAAACATGAAAAATGTTGATAACTTGGGAGAGAAAGATCTTGAGCCATATTTGGACCAATCAAAGAAGGCGATGTATGGAGGAGATACAATCATGAAATCCAAAAATTATAGAGTAAAAGATATAAATTTGATAAAATCAAAAGAATCCAATGGTTGGGACACATGGAGAGAATGGATAACAACCGAGGCACAAAAAAGATGTTTAAGAATCAGTGTCAAGGCCAGAGAAAACCGGAAAGGCCGAGGAAAAGATGGCGTGAGGAGGTCGTAAAAGACCTCAAAAAAAAGGAAAACAAAAAATTGGTGGACTAAGGCCCAAGACAGGGCATTTTGGAGTCGTATCGTAAGGAAGGCCAAGGTTCAACATGGACTGTAGTGCCGAGGAGTTAGTTAATTTGGAGCAAAGCATCCATGAAAAGCCCGAATGCTACGTTTCAAATAATTCCTTTTTTTCTCAAATGTTTTGATCACATCAATGGATCTGGAAATTTTTTCGTTTAACTTAAAAATCAACTTTTGTTACTTACGTTGCACTTTTCTAAATACAACCTTGAAGTCAAGTTCTTTTGCAATATTATATACCACAGCTAAATTAATGATCCTTAATATCAAATGTTGAAGTTGTAAATGTTGAATCAATATACACGCTATTCTATTATTATAGTCGTTACAATTTACCAATGGCCTCTGATGAAATGACATCGTGTGAAATTTTAATATCTTTCTACAATAACACGCATCAGTTCTAAAATATTAAATTATGATTTTGAATCTTCAGTGCAATATTCGGTTGAAGCAATCTCGCCATCCCTGGGATATTCTGTTAATAATAAAAGAAAAACCTTATAGGTTGTCGGAACACGGCCGCAAGGTTTTACGTGAATATGTCTCTTCAGTACATAATATTTATTTGGGTGAATCAAATGAAAGAAAGACTAATTCAGTAATCAATTCAGTGTTTGCCGAAAGCCGACAAATTGTCCTTCCGCTTAGACTATGTTCGATGTAATTCTGCTTGGAATTTCGACAAGTATATGCAGACTTTGTGAAATTTTTCAACTGCGATCCAAAGTTTCACAACCAACACTATTTGATTTCTTTTGTAATGTCATAAATAGAGATATCTCGACGTTAGCTTTCGTTTGAGACCAATTTCGACGTCGTAGTTCCGAGTTATACTGATTTGAAATTTGCGCGGAAAGTCCCCCATCCTACCCCGCTTATCGCGGCGCGTGAACTCAAGGTCACTAACAAGTCTTTGCTCCCTCAGCTATCGAATGACACTAGGTTAGTTCGTGTTGATAATGTTATTAGATCGAACTCGATGCCATATTTTCTCAACACTCAACTTTCCGTACTGGCCACAGTAGCCCGGTGGAAGAGTAACGGATTAACAACCAGAGGGTTGCGAGTTCGATTCCAACCAAAGACCGTGTACAAAGGGGACTGGTGCACGTCAAATCTGTCGTGGCCTCATGTTCTCATGGCGTGGTGTGGAAGTTTGGAGAGTGGAGTGCCAGCTCAGGTGTGACCTCGTCATGTGACCGTGGTTCAAAATTAAGTGGTGTTGTGCTCGGATCTTTCCTTTTGGGATTGATCCCCGACTGCCAATAGCCCATTGTGTTGCTCCATTGCGACGTTAATTAAAATACCTACCTACCTACCGTACTGGCTACCTAGTACTGGTCTGATTTTAATGACGTAATTCACGTCAAAAGTGTTGGGAGCGGATGGTTTAATTCTTCTTTTTATATTACAGCAAGGTGCACGAAGAACGGAGTGTTCGCTAACCTGAACGACTGTACCGCCTACTACGCATGTTTGGATGGCACATCCCAAGACAGGAAGTGCCCAGAGGGTATGCGATTCGATACCCGCAGGCACTGCACTTTCGCAGAGGATCCCGACTGCGGTGTTACCAGGCTCAGCAAAATGAAAAGAGAACGTAAGTATTACGCAGACTAGAAAAACATCGACCTTTCTAATGAAACAGACTGAGTATGTACGGGAACTTTCGGTCGCTCAGTTTCAAGATCTGATGTGAATGTGGGGTATAAAAGAGCACTAATCCTGATGTGGGATAAATTATTGATTGGTTAAAGTGATTATTCACCGTGATTGAATGCGTTAGTCTGCGCTTCGATAACCAATCAGTCCAAGGCGATTCGTAAACCCACGTGACTTACCCTTTTGAGATCTAACGATCGACTTCGTGCACATCCTTTGTCTATTTCCATCATTTGTTAGGAGAGAATGCCCCTGTGTGTGATTCCTTACACCATTCATATTTTAATAGAATGTGTTGATTTTAATCATCGTAGAAATGCTTTTAGTAATTTAACATTAGAAGTACTAAAAGCGTTGACTTGATCGGGGAAAACCCCATTCAAACATTTTTAAATTTTTAAAATACTGTTTTCTTAAACTATATAGATTTTACTTTATCATATTACTTGCACCATAAAATACATTGTGTAAGTATTCACTGCATCATTTATATATTATACATCACAATGCTGGACAACGCATTTTAAATTATCATCTCATCGAATGCGTATTTAATACAAATTCATTGCTCATTCATTATGCTTTTAATGTTGGTCTGATAATAATTATATTTTAAATCTACTTTTATCCTGCGTTTATCCATTTTTGGATTTTGTACCATAAAACCCAAAACAACCAACCTCTTTCTATTTCATTAGAAGATCAATGAGTTGTGCCATCGACCTTCTAATGAAATAGGAGTTTGCGCGCTGTTTCATGCTACTTCTTCCGATCTCGAGGTTTGAAGATTTGTTACGTGGTTGTTGGCAAAGCGCATGAATCCGAATGTAGAATAAGCTATTGATTGGTTAAAGTGGTTATCTAGCGTGATTGAAAACGCTAGTCTCCGCTTCGATAGCCAATCGACCCAAGTCGATTCGTAAGCCGACATGACATCCTTCTGATAACTTAAGGCTACGACTCCGCCCACATTCTGTCTGTTTCATTAGAAGGTCGATGGAGACAGGGTCGTTGACATTTTACGTTTTTTCTTAAGATTTTCTTAGTTGATGACGCGTTGGGCTGTAACGTAGCGTAACATTGATAACTGGGTATGCCGAGATTGGATTTAAAGCAAAAAATGCTTAGATTTAGACAACTTTATAAGTCTACTAGTTTCCCCCCTCAAAGACAATGAAATACAAATAATTTTAATTCGAAGATAGAAAGACACGGGCATATCTCCTGTACGGGCTTCACGAACCCGAGATATTCCAGTGATGTTTCCTTTTCCCATGGGGTTTACTGTCCCGGGATACCAAGGCAATCTTCTTGCTTTCACCCCACTACTCTTCACCAATCCATCTTTTCCACCCTTTCACTTTGTTTTTCACTTGACGTTGTCCTGTGTCGGTGCAGCTTGGCAAAATACGGCTCTTGTGCCATAAAACCCCAAAACAAATAACTCAAGATAGGAAAGAGCCCAAAAGGGGCACAATTGAGCACAGTGCATTCCGCCCTGGGTGTATTTCTCTCTTCTGTGGTCAGTAAAAAAAACTTTCATTGTGTGTCTATTACTTGATATTGTCTTATATCTGGCGCAGCATGGCCTCCTCGGGGGCACATCTTTAGGTGTGTACGGGCTTCACGAACCCGAGGTACTCGAGTGAACTGCTCTTCTCCCATGGGGTTTACTATCTATGGTAAATACTGGAATCGCAGTCCCGGGGTACTCAAGCGAACTTTTCTTTTCCTTGTACTGTTCTATCTCCATCTCCCACTCCCTCTTGTTTTTCCCTTTCACGTGTCTTGTGAACAGCATTGAAATTAAGAACAATTTTGCTTTGAAATCCAATTATCATATATCATCATCAATCATGTTCATCATATCAAGATTCCGTTTTGAGTTCTAATTTGATTTGCTTTTAAAAAAAATTCTTATCACTAAGTTATGTTTAATTTTTACTTCATAAAATGTCGGTACTTTTTCTGACCCGAATGTTTGCCGTGTGCGGCGTCCCGTTTTAACAATTTTGCTTTGAAATCCAATTATCATATATCATCATCAATCATATTCATCATATCAAGATTTCGTTTTGAGTTTTAATTTGATTTGCTTTTTAAAAAAATTCTCATCACTAAGTTATGTTTAATTTTTACTTCATAAAATGCCTGTACTTTTTCTGACCCGAATGTTTGCCATGTGCGGCGTCCCGTATCGGGGGGAAATGGAATCCTGGGATACCTGATACGTGCCCTTTGGCCCAGGCTTCAATGTAGACGGGTGACCAGAGTGAGCCCGCTCTGATCAATCGGCTCACTTGAGTTCTCTGGATTTTACCACTTCAGAGTGCTTAGCCCTTCTGTCGTGCTGGACTTCACTGGTCTTAAATTTTTTGGGTTAGTGCTGCAGCTAGGGATGCCCTGGTGAACCGGCGGATCCACATCCCGATACTGTAACACTATATCATGGTGGTATCTTGAAGTGTATGCTGAGGCTGGAATGTTCCAGAGCCAGCAACCACTTCTCCTTATTGGACTCCATGGTGGGTATGGGTTCACCATGAAGGAGATAATTATTTAATCTATGGAATCCAAAATTTTCTTTGTGCCCTAGAGGAGGCCTAAATTCCTCTAACAACAATACTTGTTCAATACCTAAATTTTTAATAATGAATAACCCTGAAGGAAACTTGCAACCTTTTCACCGTTTGCTGTGCAAAAATATATTCAGTCTGCTGCTGCGAACCAAAAGCAATATAGAAATTGCGGTCTAGTGATCTTTTCATAGAAACTATCTGCATATCAATCTGAGCAACTGATGAAATTAAACCAAATTGGCGAACTGAAAGTTAATGTAACTCCACGCAGAACTCTAAATTCTAGTCGTGGTTATATCTGAATCTGATCTTTTTAATACATCTGAACAGGATTTTATCGAAGAATTGAAATCTCAACATGTTTGTTCAGCCAAATGCATCTGCTTCAGACGAGATGATAATATTAACACAAAACATGTAATATTTACATTCAACACACCAGACATGCCGACATCCATTAAAGCAGGATACTTAAATTGCAGCGTTAGACCATTCATTCCAAACCCCCAAAGATGCTTTAAGTGTCAGAGGTTTGGACATTTCAGGCTTCATGCCGATCACCTGCAATTTGTGCCAGATGCTCAAAACCCCAACATGGCGAAAACTGATGAACCTGTATGCTTCAATTGTACGGGAAATCATCCTACTTACTCCAGGTCTTGTCCTCAATGTAAAAAAAAGAAATCCAAGGCATAAAGATAAAACAAAAGATTTCATATCTCGAATAAAAAAAACTAGAAAGTCAGGCACCAAGAGCATATATTTCATACGCATCTGTAATTAAAACGATGAAATCCGTTGCTATCCAGATACCATTCCCAATAAAGAAATTGAAAATACAATTATACAAAATAAAGAAACGATCGTCCAAGAAAAAGAGGCAACCATTAAAAAATCAACAAAATAAACATTCTCAATCTGGTCCTAATATTAAACACAGTTCTATAACAAAATCAGAAATGAAATTAGATGCTACAAAATCTAATAGAATCGATAAAAAATACTGGAAGAGCATCTGGCGAGAAAATGAAAAAGGATAAAAATTAAGAGTGGACATAAATGCAAAAAATCCCTGAAAGATCATATTGGGTAAAATAATATTTTGGAATTGCTAAGGCTACCGTAGCCATGTTGAGAATGTGCAGGCTTTGATTGTTGCTATCCTGTTTGTCTTGGTCTGCAGGAAACTTTTTCGACACCAGAGTATACACAAAAATTGGAAGATATAATATCGCGAGAGATATTTTAAAAAACAATCATGCTAGTGGTGGTGTAGCTCTTCTGATTTGTCTGGATTGTCCATCTTCGGTGTTTAAATTTTACTTTTAAATTTTATACATTTTTTATTTCGTACATATATAAATTAAATTCTCCAATCTCATTAGTTATGCCTCAGATGATGAGCTGTTTTTATTTGACTACTTAAATATTTTTTTCTCATCTCCAAATTTTACGTTTTAATCTACCTTTTATCTTTGACTTGGAATTCATTTTTTAAGTGTTCTACGCTTTTATTGGACTATATTCTGTCCTGTGTTTGGCGCAGCTTGTCCACTTTTGAACCTTGCGCCACAGAACCCCAGCATCCAATCCTGGCGCAGCATGGTCAAATATGGCCCTTACGCCATAAAACCCAACCAACCACAATTGATCACAATCCTGGCAACTGTAGGGATGGTTCAAGCCCTGTCTTAGAGCTGAAGGCAGTCCTTTACAAAGGCAGGAAAATGATAGAATAGTGACACAATGATATACAATGCGCATGGACCCACTGCGCATATTATCTAGACTAGATGCTGGTCTTAGGAAGCACGGGTTTGGGAAGAAGTCTGCTGAATGTACCCATTGCTATGAGAAACGCCGTTAACCAATCACAATTAAAAAACCACTTGCGACAAAGAATGGGGCATCAGCAGTCCAAGTTGGCTTCCTGCGGTGATTTCACTGCCACGTTTGGGACAATCGCACATGGATTTTAACCATGAAAGTGGTTGAATCTTCTATTCAATAATAAAGCTTTCTCTGACACACTATCTTCCCTTCATAGACAGGTACTTCATGGAAGGGCAAGTCCCACATTGGTCCAACATTAGTTCGGTGTCTTGGTGTTCAGACATGCTTTCTGCGTAGGATCGGGACTACGCATGTATGGAGTGTCGCATGCTGCTTCAGTATGTGGCCGGGCTCATGGCATACTGAATTTGTACACACAATCGGCTATTGGTGACGGTCCGAGATCAATCCGAAGGAAAAGATCGAAGAGCATCTCTAATTTCGAACCACGGTTAGATGACGAGGTCGGTGTATGAAGTGAGTAAATTGCAAAGTGAGTTAATTGGCAAAAATTCTTCTCCCGGTAGATTCAGATATTTGAATTGTTGTAAAATGGCGGCTACATGGACTGAGACAGTTGTGGTCAGACTGAAAGATTCATCAAAGATCTTCAGTAGGATTTGTAACTGATGATTCTCCGGAGACTGATTTTCTTAAAATTCTGCTTGCCGCGTCAGCGCGGTTGGAAGAGAACGGACTAGCAACCGGAGGGTTGAGAGTTCGAATCCAAAGACCGTCGTGTTCAAAGGGGCTTGTACGCGTTAAATCTGTCATGGCCTCAAATGTCTTCACTATGGCGTAGTGTGGAAGTTTGGGGAGTGGGGTGCCAGCTCAGGTGTGGCCTCGTCATCTGACCGTGGTTCGAAATTACGTGGTGTTGTCCTCGGATCTTTCCCTTCGGGATTGACCTTGGACAGTCACCAATAGCCGGTTGTGTTCCAGTGTGACGTTAATTGAAATACCTACCTGAATTGAAATGTTTCATTAACAAATTTTATAATGTTTTTCAAATCTTTCATTCCAGAGCTGGAATGTCCTTCTGATTACGGCATATACCCCTACATACCGGATTGCCACAAGTACATTGTTTGCGTTGATGGCGTCCCGTCTCTACGTGTATGTCCTGAACCTCTCTGGTTCCAGGAAAACGTTGGATGCATTGAGGGGTCAAGTTGCCCTAGAGAGGACACAGCACGTGAGTAGAAAACGCCAATTTTCGATATAAAATATTTTTCAATTGCTATTTTTTCTGGTATACAAATACAGATTTTACTAAATAGTGTGAATGTTTTTGCCACAAATGCTAATTTGTGACATTTTGATTAGATACTTATTATATTTTAGATTTCAAGAGAGGCTATTTAATAGACAGCTCCTTTATCGGTTTTGTAAATCATACTTGAAACTTGAATTTATAATTGAGGCGTTGACATGGAAAAGCATGTAAGTCACAAAAAAAAATCGAAAATTAGTTTTTTGACGGATAAAATAGTAAGAACCCATGCCAGTGTCATGGTAAAGCCAGTAAGTCTAGAAGAAATAGTTTAATTTCAGCAGCTGTTTTAGTTTATACAAATACAATTCCTTTTTAACAGGCTCACAAACGATTTATACATGTCCTTTAAAATTTGGTTTTCGTGACTTGCATGCTTTTACATGTCAACGCCTCAATTATTTTCATGTATTAGTACTATATTCATAAGGAAAGTAGTAGTCGATGCTCGTTTTTAATATTGAGTAAGCTTAAGAAAGGAAATTAGAAGGAAAAACTGTTTCTATAATACACACATGTCCAAACATTAAGAATAATGTTGAATTCATATCAAACAAGGTCACCTGATCTTAATCTAATAGAGAATGCTTGGGATGTTCTCGGAGGTTACATTGCAGTCTACACGACACCACTAAGGACCGCACTAAAACAAATACGTACTATTGCGCGAATGGAAATCATATCTGCACGTTGAGGTCTGCAATAGGATCAGAAGCCAGCACATTCCCTATAAGGCCTAGTTCCAATTTTAACACCTCGGGGGAACATCTTTAGATGTGTACGGGCTTCACGAATCCGAAGTACCCTAGAGATCTATTCTTTTCCAATGGGGTTTATTGCCTCGGGTAAACACGTGGTCACGACCCCAGGATGCCCAAGCGATCTTTCTCTATTTCTCCACCCTTTATATTCACAATTACTTGACATCGTCTTGTATTTGGCGCAGCTTGGCCAAATGTGACCCTTGCGCCATAAAACCCAAAACCAACCAACCTTATTTTACCAAAGCAAAAAAGTGTTTTTCGTAATAGGTAAACACACAATGTGTTCACTTAAGCATTTCCTCTTTTTCTTTAGTTCCCAGCAGCACCACGAGGCATGTGAGATTTCTTGTTTTATTAACCACTAGCAGAATTACCCGACGATGCTCGGGTTGAATTGGTTAAATGTTGATTCTGTTTCATAGAAAAATGCAAGCATCATTTAAGTGTACAGAAAATATTTTTTAACATCGTTTTAACTTTTTCATAGCTTCTACAATTTACTTCGGACGCAAATATGTATACATAATTTATATCCACCCCCCCCCCCATATAATCCATTTCATATTTATCACAATCTTACTGTAAGACAAACTACAAAAGCTTTCTCTGAGATGACCTCTTCAGAAGTCGATTTTGAGTTTTGGAGTGATTACGAATGCCAATTAAGTTCATTTTCAGTAAAAATTAGGAACTTTCAGCGTATTTCGGCTTGACTCAGTTTTCTAATTCATATTTATTATTTGT
Source organism: Meta bourneti (assembly GCA_933210815.1). NCBI lineage: Eukaryota > Metazoa > Arthropoda > Arachnida > Araneae > Tetragnathidae > Meta > Meta bourneti. Next base: position 25,714,469 of record OW119926.1, on the reverse strand, counting down.
GGTACCCTTGCACCACGGATTCGATGTTTTCAAATTACATTATCATTGTGAGAGGATGGTAAATTAAGCTGTTTCGGTATTCGTGGTTAATTTATTTTGAAGCACACGTTTTTTTCTTGAAAATTCTATTCAGCCGCACGTGGAATAACGGAGCTTGTATAAAACAAATGTCATCAATGTAGACAAAGCAAACTCAATCGATTACACTTTTTACAAGATCACTGCTTTCAATGAATGTTTCACAGGTACCTAAGTTGTATACGAAGAGTTTCAACTTCAAGTAAGCAACCTCGACCTTCTGCCACTTAAGGCAAAAAATTCAACAGTCCTAGTTTACATACTTCCTTAATATGATATTATTCCAAAATCAGCAAAGTCTTATTTAAAATTCGCTTTCCTCCAATAGAAAAATTTAGTTTTAAATCGAATCCTTAAGGTACTTTTTTTCAGTTGAGACTCAGTTTCTATATGGAAACCACGTACCTATTTAGAATGATAGATGTAGTTACTGACTATGGAGAGCTTTGAATAATACCCATGAAACATGAAAACCAAATGTAAATTAAATTGATTTTAATCTTATGAAAATATGTCAAAATTTAGAAATATCTTTGAACTACAATGCATGGCTAACCGTTTTAATTTAACGTAACATAACGTATTTTAGAATAACTTTATTTTAACTTTACCAGTCATTTTAAAATAAGTTATACGCCTTACTTAAAAAGGTTTCCATTTATTTTTATGAAACAATTCTACAAACTAACGTATTTAACCAAAGACTTATTTATTTTATTTACCAAAGACGTATTAACCAAAGAAGTATTTCATCGGCTTATTCGAGGGAATGAAAAACCAAATAGGAAAAACTAATTGTCCCTTTCCCAGAATTGGTAACAGCTTGAAACTGGTTTTTGCACCAGAGGCTTGATACTACAGGGCAATTTTCGACGCGAAGATAAACTACCAGGAGAGTTAACACCAGTACATGAATACTGTTTTATATTTTTGAATTTTATTTCATTTGTAGGTATGAAATGCGAACATCAATGCTATATGCGTTATAAATGAATTTCAATATGATAGATGTGAAGAGCATTCTCATCAATAGATATAAACAATTTAAAAACGCACGCTTTTTGTGCGAGTCTGCTAGTTATATCTTTTCTCATAAGGTCAAGAGATGGCTTATGAGAAATATTTTGCTTCTAACATAGATTTCATAACCAACAATTATGAATGGTGAAATTCTGTTTTGTGAAACGTAAGACATGTATTAGTAATAGCCGTGTATTAGCAAACTCGGAAACGTGCTCGACGAGACTTAAGTTTCCTATACATAGGATCAGCGAGAACACAGGATTCCTATACATAAAACCTGCTCTCTGTTCTGCCTTTTTATACTGCTTACAAAGGGCGTTACTTGCGCTCATGACTTGCATATACGCTGCAAGTATAATCAGTTGCATATCCTTCAATGATCTACGCATTGTGCAAATTTCAAGGCTATTGGATGCTTTCTTCATGATGTTGCATTTTCGATGAGCAGCAGTGTATAAAGCACGTGTGTATGGAAACTACATACATATCGTTAATACCACGCCAAAGGCACCAATCTGAATTTTGGCGATTTTTCACCTTACTGCATTCTTCGAATCACCATTTCATGTTTTATACTATGACAAAGCCACGAATCATCTTGATTCTTAGTGGAAATGCCGATTTTCATGAGAAAACAACCTTTGAGTCGTAACTCGATTTTTCCCGAAGCATCAAAACACGCGTTTTTGTAGAAACGTCAATTTTGAGATTGGTGTCTTTGGCTTGGTGCTAACGACATTCTTATCTATCTTATTGATATATATATAATTCATAAGTGATTCTCCAATCAAAATTCTTTACTGTTACAGGTGTGGTTAATTGTAAAATGTTTTAAATACCTATATAATCAACTTCTCCTAAAAAGTTTATAAAGAACAGATGAATATAAGTAAAAAATAATTCTAACTCTAAAAGCGAGGAAATTAAATTTATTTTATTTTATCTTTCTCAAAATATTACGGTAACAGCGATTTGCTTGCAGCTAATGTTTTTGAATCAATGTTGTGAAAGTAAAATATTTTGATCTCATTTCAGGTGCATCCACTAGGAGAAACGAGTTGTCAGGCGTAACAGAAAACTAATTAGGCTATGATAATATGAAAGAAACTGTGCACTTCAAAATGTGCACATTTAAAAATCATCTGTATGACTATTATGAAAAATTGTCGCTGATTGAATGTTTTTAGAGATTTAAAATTAAACTTCGTTCATCAATATGTGCAAATGTATGTAATTAAGCAATATGAAATGTGTTGAATTTATTTATTGTATAAATAAAGAATTAAAATATAAAAGAATAGAGGTTGTTTTGACTCGTATGTATTTCCTAAGGCTCAATTTTTGCAAGGCAATCACAGCAAATGACGTCATTGTAGGATTTATTGCCACTACTTTAGAAATATATACTGTATTGTTTGCTAGGATACTTTATAGATGAATTTTATTTTGGTTTTTAATTGTGTGTGTGACAAAGGCAAGAACTAAATATAATATCGTGATTATTATTTAATTATAAACAAATAGATTAACTTTAGACTAAACAAAATAATATAACAAGTATTGGAAAATTGAGATTGATAGCTCGGACGAGTCCTTAATTTGTTTGAACTTATCACCATTGAAACCGTTAACTTTTTCATTTTGCATCAGTTAGTAATACATAAAACACAAACTTTAATTTTTAGAATTACATCTTACTGTTCTGTTTTAAAACAAAAACAAGTAATAAATCACAACTTGAAAATAATTAATAACTCTTACATGAATAAGCATTCAAATTAACATTATTTTGATCGCATGTATATAATACCGCAAGTTCCAACGTCAAACGTGTTCTTGAATACTTTTCAAATAGATTTCTGGATAGTTATAAAATTTGCAACATTTGTCCCGCTAATTAAGCATTAAAGATGTTCATTTTCTCCCTTTCAGAACTTTATGTTTAGTAAAACACCACAAATTTGTAGATTGTTAAAATTTTGTTACATCAATAACATTTAAGTATTTCGATTTTTGAACTGAATTGTGTAATAGAAAGTTTTGCAACTTTTCAAATCACTACAACAAAATTACTCTCAACCACTCGTATCACTGTTAATCACGTATCACGTTTGTCTCGTACCACGTGGTATTTTGTGTACTTCTATTTCAGCTTAAAAACTATGTAGAACCACAAAATTTCTAATCCATTTATTCCCATTTAGCTTTAAATGTCGCTAGAAATAGAAAGTAAATACAATTTAAAAGTTTTACCTAATATAATGCAAAGCATTAGGTCATTAAGTATGAAATGTCCGATTACCTCAGTACCAAATTTGATACCCGATATCTCTGATATTTCACTTTGAGAAATTTTGGTTTTATTGTGAAGGTACGTCATTAGCCTTTCAGATGCAAGTTTTGGTTTGAGATTATCTGTCGAATTGCCTTTTGCAGATTAAATTTTGTAAACCATGGATAAGTCAAAAATTCGCGTTATTTTCGAATATGAGTTCCGTCGTGGAACTAATGCAGAGCAGACAACTCGAAGTATCAACGAAGTGTTTGGCAAGGATGTGGCTAATGAATGCACAGTACGATGGTTTGAGAAGTTCCGATCTGGCGATTTTGATCTTCAAAATGAACCACGTGGACGACCTGAGAGCAGGGTGGATAATGATGAGCTGAAAGCTGCAGTGGAAGTGGATACATGTCAAACTACGTGTGAATTAGCAGCAGCGTTTGACGTTACTATTCCAACAATATTAAACCATTTGAAACAAGTTAGTAAGGTTAAGAAGCTGGATAGATGGGTTAAACGAACGTCAGAAGAGAAATCGTTTCGAAGCTTGCCTTTCTTTGCTGTCGCGACATAAAGGCGAACCATTTTTACACCGTATTGTTACGTGTGATGAAAAATGGATTCTTTTCGACAATCGCAAGCATTCGGCACAATGGATGGATAAAGATGTGCCAAAACACACTCCAAAACCGAATATTCACCAAAAAAATAATGGTGTCTGTTTGGTGGTCCAGCACAGGTGTTTTCTTCTACAGCTCGATTACGGAGGATGTCTACTGTTTCCAATTAGATGAAATGATGAGGGAGCTTGGGATTAAGCAGCCGAGATTGGTGAATAGAGATAGGCCAATCCTCTTGCAGGGCAATGCTCGACCACATGTCGCACGAATAACGTTGCTCAAACTACAGGAGCTGGACTTGGAAACTCTGTCACCCACCGTATTCCCCCAGACCTTACACCACTGATTACAATTTCTTCCAGGCATTGGACTACTTGCAAGGAAAAATATTAAATTCCAACAAGCTGTAGAAAACGTCTTTCGCGATTTTATCACCACTCGCTCTCCAGGCTGCCGGCATTAACAAGCTACCGTTAAGATGGCAAAACTGTATCGATAGTTTAGAAGTATACTTTGATTAATTATACTGCTTCTTGCTTGAGATATAATAAACCGAACTCAGTTCCAAATCGGATATTTTATACATAATGACCTAATACATATACACACAGCGAAAGTTTTACTGACACAGTAAAGAGAAATACACCCAGGGAAGAATGAACCTGACAGGAATCGAACCTGCGCCGCCTACCACTCGAAGATTGATAACGTAGTGGGCATACCCACTGAGCCACGACGGCCCCATCAAGTGAAATGAGACCAAAGTTTCAGAAGTTGATCATCGGAAGACGGGTATTGTTTTATTCTATGACGAAACTTAAGAGAGTGGGCACATCTGATACACAGCTGCCATCTACACATGTAAAAGAGAAACAAGGAGATATGAGATCCATAGTAACGGCTCGGGATCTGAGATCAACACCTGCATTTCCGCTGACTGATTGGCATCACCAATAGCCCGATTTGTTGCTCCAGTGCCACGTTCACTACCTAAAATTTATTTTGTATTTTCAATCGCTCTTAGGGCCCTTTTGGAAGAGTAACGGATTAGCCTCCAGAGGGTTTCGAGTTCGAATCCAACCAAAGACCGTCGTGTATTAAGGGGCTTGGTGTGCGTTAAATCTGTCGTGGCCTCAAATGTCCTAACGTTGGCGCGGTATGGAAGTTTATTGAGTGGGGTGCCAGCTCAGATGTTGACCTTGTCATCTGACCGTGATTCCAAATTACGTGGTGTTGTGCTCGGATCTTTCCTTTCAGGATTGACCCCGGACAGTCACCAATAGCCCTTCGTGTTGTTCCAGTGCGACGTTAATTAACTATCTGCCTCTTCCCCACAACATACTTAATGACTAAATATTCACTTCTATTGGTAGAAAGAATCCTAGGAAAATATTCTATTGGTCATAAAGTCAAAACGGGTTAGAAGTCATGTGGGGAGGACTGCAGGTTGCAGAACGAATATGTACGCATGAACACCCTCAGAGGGTTAGTAAATTTCATCCTATTTCTGTTAACAAAGTATCGGGTAATCTCAAAAATATCTTAAACGATAGAAGAGTAATTATTCAAATTAATGGAATCTATGAACGATAAAATGTGTGATATTTTTAGTTGAACGGTTTATTTCGGAAACTTCAAATTACACTGCTGGCCACCCAAATTGCAACACCAAGAAAGACAAGATATATCAAAACAAAATTTATTTTGTAGATAACATGTTGACCAAGTATCAAATGATTAAATTTATAGACTTCTGTGAAGTGTGGTTCCTGCCAAAATCAGTAGCCAGAGTAGCCGCCATTGTTGGAGATCACCGCTGCCACACGCCTCGGCATTGATACAAAGAGACTTTGGATGTGTTCTTGGGGTACAGCAGACCAAGCAGCTTCCACACGTTGCCAAAGTTGATCTGATGTGGCAGCTGGGGATGTATTCTGGGTCAATCGTTGAGCAACCATGGACCACATGTTTTCTATCTGCGAAAGATCCGGAGAGCGAGCTGGCCAGGGAAGCAATTCAATCTGGCGATTGACGAAGAACCCTTGGACAATGCGTGCCACGTGTGGTCGCGCATTATCCTGTTGAAATATGGCTGTGGGCAAGCCCTGAAGGTAAGGAAGGACAACTGGCTCCAACACCTCGGAGATGTAGCGCTGGCTGTTTAAAGTACCGGCAATGCGTACTAGAGGAGTGCGAGAGGGATATCCAATACCGCCCCATACCATAATATCCGGTGCAGGACCAGTGTGGCGGTGCATAACGCAGCTGTTCAGCATCCTCTCTCCACGGTGTCTCCAGACTCGAATCCGACCATCGTGGTGTTGCAGACAGAAGCGTGACTCGTCAGTAAAGACAATTTCATTCCATTCTGCCGTCCACATCCTTCTTTCATCGCACCATTGGCGGCGGAAACGTCTGTGGTTCTGCGTCAAGGGTAGACGAAGCAATGGACGTCTTGCGGACAGACCACTCTGCTGTAAACGGCGTCGAATGGTACGCGCAGACACTGGATGATGCGGTACAGACTGAATGTGCTGTGCTATGGTTCGTGATGTGGCTGAGCGATCCGTCACTGCCATACGCACAATATGCCTGTCATCACGTGAAGTGGTGCACTGAGGTGGATGCGATCGAACACGTCGGTCCGTCGTACCCTCCTGCATCCAACGATCACATATCCGCATTACAGTTGTTTGGTTTCGTCCAACACGACTACCGATTTCCCTGAAAGATAATCCACAATCTCGGTAGGCCACTATCCTTCCTCTGTCGAACTCGGATACTTGATCAAAAGATGATCGCTGCTTTCTACGAGGCATAATTGATCGGTTTTTTTGAAAAAACCACAAGAAAAACACAATTGCCGTACTTGAAATCGTCGAAATCTCCAAGCCTTAAATAGCGCTTTGAAGTAGCGCCACAGGCGCGCGTGATGTGCGTCTGCGCTGAAATTCTAATCATTTGCATATCTCACCTCCGCTAATGCATGTTGTAAATTTCATATTATTTGCATGCTTCCTTCAGGGCGTTGCATTTACGGTGGCCAGCAGTGTATTACATTAATTTTTCGTTTATTCAGCGTTTTTAATGTTTTTTGCGGAGGGATTTGTACGGATTTGGTTTATCATATTCATAAAAGGATACTAGATTTTTTTTCTTGCTTTGTAGTTTTTATGAAACTAACGCGATACAGAGATTCAAACAATAGCATTGTTAAATAAAATCTCAGATGCATTCACCAAAAAAGCCTTACATCATAAATTAATGAAAAATTAATTTTAGAAAGCTTTTTGACTTGAATACGTCTTTAAAATCGGAGCAGTACTGGGGCTTTCATGAAAAGTCCAGCGTTACAACTGTTTTGTCTTCTGATTTCAGAACTAGAATAAACACTCATAAGATAAATATAGCGTTGTGTAGACAAAGGATGTCCGTACTTGATATGTTCTTCGGATTAATGCGCAGGCGTACTGAGAGAGGCAATATGTCGAAATTCTACGGTGCTGGGCAATCTTTGGACTAGTCTAACTTTGAATTGCGTTGAGTGAAGATTGCGTAAGTGGTATCATTCGCGAAAGCTACCGAACTACTCTACAATCAAAGGCGTTAAATCAATAACATTATTCTCCAGTATTAAACTGCACTTTAATCATTCAAACTAAATTAGTTGGTGAATATTCATTTATTTATTATTTGTTTCACGCTTTTTCGTTCTATATGTGACCTTTACAATAGAAATAATAGGAATTATAATCGGAATAATTTATTTCGGGTTCTATTTCATATTTGACAATAGTATCACTATTTCTTAAGTTAATTTGTTTATCGGTAACTAATCATTTTAAGAGCTATTTGTAAATTAAGAATTTTTTTGGAAGAACTGAAATAGTTCAACTTTCATAAAATATCTTCTTGATAATTCACATTTCTTCAAAACTGATAACTGATATGATTAAGGTTGTTTTTGTATTCAAACTAAAGCGTTGTTATGACTCATTTGTAAAACTTAAACATGTAAAACAATCATAGATATCAGTTTGGGATTTGCTCGGAAAAATGACTGCCACGGATGGTGACAAAACCGTCAGTAGTTTGGCACGAACAAGGGGTACCACGAGGCTGGAGCGCAGTTGTCCCAACCTAAATCCTCTTTTCCTCTACGTAACAACAAGACTTATATGCTTGACTATAAGGACTAATAGACTTTCAATCTACAAGGAATGTCTACAGGAAAGAATTGGAATGTTTTATTCAGGAATAAAAGCTCTTATCCCAGGTTCCTTGCCCAGAACTGTAGAAGTCGCTTGCTTTCGATTTCTCACCAGATATGACTGCCTACAAATACACTTACATCGTATTTTAGTAGCGTGATATGACAGTGAAACAAATACCCTTGCCTTTCTGGCATAAAGACCTTTTTCATTAAGCCTGTATACAGTTTGCCGTGATACAACAGTTCCAGTGGCGGCCGCAACTTCTGAATTTAACTGCCGAGCAGTAGACTTCCTGTTACGACGGGCAGTTATTGCCAGATATCGATCTTGAGAAGCAGTTGTTATTAGTTTACGACCTTGTCCAGCATCCTTACAACAATTCCAGAGTTCTGAAAATTGTTTCCATAGCGTAGAGACTGCCTGTCTTGAAATATTCACACATCTCGCTGCTTCCAGGATTGTCTGCCCTGCTTCTAAACGGCCGATAATTCGCCACTTCCCAGATTCTTCCAAATGATACTTCGGAGGCATATTAAACCGTTTTGAGTCTTTACACACTGAAATCAAACGCTGTATTGCAGAAATTCACTCAGATATTCACTTTGAGCAAAGCGCTTGATTCACGTCGGATGACGTAACGCCTTGATTTGCATATCAGAAAACGTTTGATCACTTTTGATTGGATAATGCTAATTAGGTTTGTCTTTCACACATTCCCTGCAAAAATGGATTACATCGATTGGATATTTCATGGAATATCATTATTTTTGTGTATGTAAAGATAAATTTGGACATGAGTGTAGATGGAATATACCAAATAGAATATTCTACATGGAATATCCCAGATGGAATGTTCTACAGGGAATATTTTAGATGGAATATGAGACGGAATGTTCTACATGTAATATTCTAGATGGATCACCAGAAATATGCGCAAAACGAGTAACAGTATAAAAACATATATGAAGAAGTAACGCAGTAGTAAGCGATATTTTTCTGTATACAAAAATGTAAAGTATTTATAATTCCATTAAAATTGCAGTTAAATAATAAATTAGAATGCATTTAACAGATTATCAGAATACTAGGAGCATCTTGCACGAGCTCAAAGATACTTCTTACATAACAGGCATAACAAAACATACTTCTTAAAAACAAGGAAAAAGGTACCATGCAACTAAAACAAACGGAATAGGTGAGTGAGCTTATCTACCTAATTCCATTATGCTACTGTTTGAAAAATATTTTTCCAAAGATAGTAATGAATCCTGATCTCAAATTAGACAAATCTTCCGAAATTACGAAAGAGATGGAATGGAGGTTCCCATCTTGATTTTCCAAGAGCCTTACATATATTTGATTAAAAAGTTTTAAAATATATTAAAAGAAAACTGAGAATCAGAAGCCTCACACAAATGAATGTGGTGTTATTAAGAAAAGTAGAAGTACTTCATAAAATCCATATCTTAACATATTAAAGCTGGTACTAAAGATGAATTTACACATTTTCAATACTTTTTCCCAAATTAAAGTATGATAGGATACTTTTTCTTTTAAGGATGAGAATGTTGACAAACATTTTGCCTAAAAATGGGTAACATTTTTCTAATTCTTTTTGACACTTACTTGAAAAAAATTATATCCATATTTCATTTTAGAATAAAACAATATTAATTGTTTTTAAATCGTACTCTTAGAAAATTTGATTCTCTATAAATATTGACTAGATGTTTTTGAGAGCTGTTATAAAGGCTATGTAATTATATGCTTATGTTGTCTTAATATATTTTAATTCCATTTTAATGCTTGCTCTTTTTATTGAGATGGGTGATAAATACATGCCATGAATAAAAAGCATTATCATAACTTTTCTTTGAGCTTGGGTTGGTGAATTTTAAAATTAACCCTTTACATGTGTCACGAAAATAATATTGAAAAATGTTTACGAAATCCAACATATCTTATCGGATATATAGATCAAACTTAGATACTAATCGAAAGAAACTTTTCTTAAGAGTTTCGACTAGACAAATATGTCGCAGTGCTTTGTTTAACATTATTTAGCTTCACTATTTTCTATTTGTCGTGAAAGGGTTTCCTTCGGATTAGAATGCATTTTAGGTAGATTCAGGAATACACTTTGAGCTTTTGGAATCAGAAATTAAGCTTTCTTCTATACACTAGATACCGAACTTCTTCTAGATAATACTTCTATATACTTTTTACTCCGAAAATTATTTTAGGTCATCAGCTGTTGACAATTTTGTATTTCTATTCTTTTCATTTGCGTTTAAAACAAACATTTTAAACAGCATATCGTATCTGTCAATGATGTTTTAGTTATTCACTCAGTTTCTGAGTCTAACAGTGACAGGAAACTAAATTAAAACAAACAGGAACAATTTTTTCTAAGTGACATGAAATGTTTTTGAAATTTTTTCTAATATTATGATAATGGTGCTATTTTTTCATTCAAACAATACAATGTATGTATGTGATTTTTATGTTTTTAATTTGTTATATCCTTATAACTATTCAGTTAACCTAGTTATAAGGCTATTAAAGAAGATATATGCTCACACATATCAATACAGATTACATTAATTATAAATATGGTTTTCGAATACACATTTCGAAACAGAACTTACAATTTTTAAAAATCACAAACTTATACCATAAATTGGCAATATTGTGATATAAGATTTCTATCTGTTTTCAATTACCCAGAAAACATGTTAAGTAAATATCCTAAATTGCGTTAGGGTTATTAAGTAATATTTTATTAGGGGATTAAATATAAGAGATAAGATAATATATTATTACATTGGTGATTGTGTATAATTGTGTTGCAAAAATGAAAAAAGATCACATTCACAAACTGTACCCAACCAAACTTATACATCGGTTGTGTAGTGACGGAGATTAATTGAGTTTTATGGCACAAGGACCACATATTTGGCCAAGTTGCTCCAGACACATGCCAGAAAACATCAAGTAACGGATTTGAGTGCGTGTAAGCGATTCGAGAATTTATTTTTATTCCGGGCGTACAACTGCTACTTTCGTATTTGTAAACGTCATTAATTTACTTATTAAGCGCGTGCAAACATTATACGTAAACAAACGTGCACGTATAAGTAAATATATTTTTTATTATGCACGTGAAAACGATATCAGGAGTGCATTTTTTAATTTTGCTCGTTCAAACTGTAATCATGATATGGAATGTGACCAAAAATTAATTTGGAATTGAGGAGAATGGGAGACGGAGTGAAAAAAGGGTTGATCTTTGTTCTTTGTAATTTTCTATCGTCTTTAGTTTTCTTAATAAATGTTTCATTTAGCAAGCGTTCGTTACCATGTATCGAACCGATAAGCTTGTCTACAACAATTTAATTCAATCGAACTGATATTCAGATCATCCCAAAAGTGAATTGAGTGAGTCTTCATCTCGAAGGTAAATTAGACTTGGATCACCACGCTAGGACCGACAATGGACATACACACACATGAGAGATTTTACCGACATAAAAGAGAGACATACACCCAGGGTAAGTTACAGCAATCGGACCTGCACCGCCTAGAACTTGCAGATTGCTAGAGCATGTGGGCAAACCCACTGGCAATAACATAGAACTGAAATCATAGTGAAAGACACTTTTCTGTACATCAATTAATTGGGTCATATGCTATACTATGGGGGCATGGTAGCCCAATTGGAAGAGTAACAGATTAGCAACCGGGGGTTTGCTAGTTCGAAACTCGGTCAACCGACCGTTCGAGACCGTCGTGTACATGGGGACTTGTGCATGTTAAATCTGTCATGGTTTGAACTGTCATCATGTTGGCATGGTGTGGAAGTTTGGAGAGTGGGGTGCCAGCTCAGGTGATGTTCTCGTTATCTGACCGTGATTCAAAATTACGAGGCGTTGTCCTCGGATCCTTCCCTTAGGGATTGTTCCAGGACCGTCTCCAATAGCCCGTTGTGTTTCTCCACTGAGACTTTAATTAACTTCCTACCAAAATACCAACCCTGTCACTGCTTATAAAGATGTTATCGAAATGGACACAAGAGACAGTTGTTTAAAATTATTATTTCACTTTAAATCGCTGCACATTTTCATTTTCTAAAGTATCTATTAATTGATGCTTTCACTAATGTGAAGGTTTTTACTTTTTCTTCACTTAATGATCCTAACATGACCCCGTCATCTGACAGAGATCGAAAATTACGTGGTATTATCCTCGGATCTTTCTCTTGGGGATCGATCCCGGATCGTCGCCAATATCCCGTTGCATTGCTACAGTGCGACGTTAATAAACTACCTACCTATATTTTTTGTGATATATCTACGGTCTGTAGACTCGTATGATTTCCATTTCACCATGACATAATGCAGCAGAAAATGATCATAGATCGACAAACCAAACAGCAAGTGCAAAATTCAGATGAAATCGTAGTAGCGTGAATCTGTTGACACGTTCGAGTTTCATCCCTAAAATAAACTCGATTCAGCAATCTTTATTCTAGACTGTGTAAGCGCAATGAAAATCAGGAGATCGCTTCCCCTTTGGAATCAGCGAAACAACGATACTTTGCAATTCAGCTCGTATTTTTCCCTTGTAAACGTAGGCTTTATCAAATCGGTACCTCGAACTTTTTTGCTCGTTTACGTGTTACTATAAAAGGAAATTGATGGGTCAGTTCACGCATCACAGTCAAAAATGGCGAAGGCGCTGTGCTTCCTGATTTTCGTGGCATTTGCTCTGCAAGTCCATGGAATTGAACTTGAGAGTGTTAAGAATGCAGTTCAGAATATCTTCTCTGATTCAAGTGAGTAGATTTACTGTTTTCCCCCCACGAAATTGAGTGCTTGATTGTACTGTTAATAAGATATCAATAAAGGATAGTGTCGGGGTAGCCTGGTGGAAGAGTAACGGATTAGCAACCGAGGGTTACGAGTTCGAATCCAACCAAATACCGTCGTTGTACAAGGGGGGGAGCTGGTGCACTTTAAATATGTCGTTGCCTCAAATGTCCTCACTTTGGCATGGTATGGAAGTTTGGAGAGTGGGGTGCTAGCTCAGGTGTTACCTCGTCATCTGACCGTCGTTCAAAATTACGTGGTGTTGTCCTGGGATCTTTTCCTTCGGGTTTGATCCCAGGCCGTTGCATAGAGTCCATTGTGTTGCTCCCAGTGTGACGTTAATTAACTACCTACTCATAAACTGTTAATTAACTAAACAAAAGTCCACAATAGTCATACCATGAGCGGGGAACAACAAGGAAGTTATAAATTCAGTACATAATGTGTCGGGCTTTCTCCGTCTTGGCGACCTGGGAATGTCGTCCAACCGCCAAATGTCGCCAAACTGGCTAGTTGTAGCATCCCTCACTACATTTTGCCAAAATAAATGCCTTTTTTATGTTACTAAAATATTTATTCTCATTGTTTTATTTACTCTAAACATACCTGAGCAATCAGGATATTTTAGACAGGCGTTATTTACAGAGGAAGGGATAGGATATAGGTAGGCCATCCCTAGTTTTGCTTCTCAAGAGTTTTGAATCAATAAATTTTATTTTTCCCTAGAGACTCCGCAGACATATGCAAATTTCCTCATGTGGTGGGACCCTGCTGGGCTTTAATCCCATTGTGGTGGTGCAACGACAAAACCAAAAAATGTGAGGAATTTACTTATGGAGGAAAATAATGGAAATGAAAATAATTTTGAAACATAAGAACTATGCGAACAACGGTATTCAAAGATACTAGGTGAATATCATTTGAGAAAAATGTTTCTAGATTCATTTGTTAAAGCTTAAGGGAAACTCAAATACCAAAGGGTTGGTTGGGCTTTGTCGCAACCTGACCAGACTTTTTGCTGAGAAGCCTTTCGGAGTTGATCCTACATCGTTGCCAGTGGACTGTGTTTATATTATTCGGCGCCGGCGAGGCGCACAAATCTGTTGCGCTTCGAGATGTATATACTTTCTTCGGGAGGCGAAAGCAGTTGCTCGTGAGATCGGTTCAAGTGTAGAACATTAAAAACTTTTGTGGGCTATCTGTGCTTTTCGTTTGACATGTCGGGAGCCATATGTAAGTTTCTACAATTAAATTATTTTTGATATAATTAGCTAAATTATTTTTGATATAATTTCGTACTTTACTCTCTCCAAAAAGTAACTAGGAAACAAATTCCAAGTAATAAGAAGGAGATGAAAAAGACTGGTAGTTTTTTAACGTTGACGATCTGCTATAGGCTTTGCCATATTTGTCCATCACCAATATTTGTAAGTGCCATATTTGTCAAACAGAAAACAGACAACTTCAAATAATGAACATACACACAAGGAAAGTTTTACTAAGAGCGAAGAGTGCAGTGCACCCTGGGTACTTAACAGGAATCTAACCTGAGCTGCCTACAACTCGCAGGTTGATAGAGCAGTGAGAAAACCCATTGAGCCACAAACACAAAAGGGAAGTAAAGTACGAAATGAGAGCTTAGCATTTGGATGGTGGAAGCTTGGCAATGGGGCCGGGAAGGGATAACCTTGAGATGCCTATTTTCATATAATTGACTAAGTGAAATATGATAATGTGACATTATATTCATTGATAGGATTGTATTTTTAACCCTTTTGGTTAAAGATGCAATCCTATTCCTCTTGGTGGAATATCTTCGAGTCGAAAACTGCTCTGTAATGTCCAGTCTCTGGTGCACAAAAACCTGTCCCAAACTGTTAACAGTTCTAAGCAAGGACCAATTTGTTTTTCGTACTTGGATTTTCTTTGCCCTTGAAGTAATAGGGCAGTTTGTCTCGATGAGGAATCTCTTCATTAACAAACCTGACCAAATCTAGATGGACGAGATATCTCGTCATCAACAAAACTGATCAGATCTAGATGGACGAGATATCTCGTCATGAACAAAACTTACCAGATCTAGATGGAATAGGATAGTTCGTCATCAACAAACCTGACCAGGTCTAGATGGACGAGATATCTTGTCATGAACAAACCTGACCAGATCTGAATGGACGAGATATCTCGTCACCAACAAAACTGACTAGATCTAGATGGACGAGATATCTCGTCATCAACAAACGGGGCCAGATCTAGATGGACGATATATCTCGTCATCAACAAACCTGACCAGATCTAGATGGACGAGGTATTTCGTCATCAACAAACCTGACCAGACCTAGATGGACGAGGTATTTCGTCATCAACGATCCTGACCAGATCTAGATGGACGAGATATCTCTTCAAAACACTTGGAGGGTCAAAGTTCGCCGAAATCTGAACTAACGGATTGCTTTTTTCTTATTCACAGAGGAAGACGAAACTGATGCAATTAGATTCAAGTGCGTCAAAGATGACCTCTACGTAAACCCACGAAATTGCTCAACGTTCATCCAATGTTCCAACGGTATTGCTCATCTGATGAACTGCTCAACTGGACTGCATTTCAGCAACAAGACTAAACGTTGCGAAAGCGTCTGTGACGCTCACTGTGACCTCACCGCCGGTCAGTTCATTTCTTAACAGTGCTATTTTCATGTGAGAGGCCTTTTCTGTTAAGCTAAATGCAGGCGGTGGTGTAACGGGCTTTCTGTAAGCATTTTGGACGTAAAGTCACTTGGCTTGTTTTCAAATACGATTTCAGAGTCAAATTATGGAAACCATAAATTATTTTCGTTACAACATAGATGGTATCTGTGAAGCCCTGTAGAACTTGTCTTCTTGATAATGTATCTAAGTGTTTTTATTCTTAAACCTACTTTATTAGGTAAAATTACCACACCCATAATTGAATTTCATTATTCTTTAAATATCTAAGCTCGCACACATGATTTTAAATATCTTTTGTAGATTAATTAAGATATGGTAACTTTTCTTTTGAAAGTAAACAACGCAATAGAGTCTACTGCATAGCCCACAAGTCTCATATAGGATATTTTTATTAGTCACTTTAGGATGTATCGAACACCGCCTGGTGAAGGTAGCGTCAACGTCAATATCGACAATGACAAATTAATTCCGAATTGATTTATAAAAGTTAATTATCCAACTCCTATTATATTAAACGTCAAACGCCACCAAATCGGCAATAAACTACATTTTAAGATAATGCCATATGTATACTACGAGAGCATTTGGTTGACCGGAAGTTAAATACCGATCATCAATCTAGTTTCTCTATACACTGAAAATCCCTCGGTAGAAATTTTGACAATAGTTTCTGTATAAAATACCAATTTGTGATGACCACGTTGCTAAATTTTTATATTTTATGGGTTAAGAACTTTTAATGTGCATTGTATTAAACCCATATATATATATATAAACTTAACGTATATTATATTAGATCTATATACAAATTATTTCTTTCAGCTTGCAAATGCGAGTGGAAATCTTGCGGTAAGAAATTTCTAGATATAATTTGGTTGTTATATATATAATTTTTCTTACTGTTCTTATATTTAAAATATATTCAAATAGAGACTAGGTTACAGAAGTTAGAAATTGAGTTCAAACTCTTTTGGAAGCAAATTTCACCTTGCTTGTGAAAAATAAAACAGAATCAGTAAATTCACAAATTTTAAAGGGAAGTAAAGCCAAATTGTGTTTAAGAAATCTCTGTATTTTGTAGTCAATGCAAAATATAGAAAAATAAAAATATAGATTTCTTTTTTGATATATTTCAAGGGGCCATGTTAGCACAGTTGGTATAGATTAGCAGATTAGCAACGGGAGCGGTGCGGTTCGAAACTTGACACAACCAAAGACCGTCGTAGGGCCTTGCCCTTCGAGATTGATCCCGGACCGTCACCAATAACCCGTTGTATTGCTTCAGTGCTATGTTAATTAAAATACTTAACTTCCACTTCATGTAATTCAAAAGGAAGAGAACTAGTTTATATAGTTATACTGTCATCGTAACTAGGAATATGCGACATGTACACACTCAGAACTAAGGAGACTGAAATACAGCCGAATAAAATTAAAAAGTATAGTATGTATAAGTATGATATTTTGATAATATGAATATCAGATCACGCATGTTAAACACGAAGCTATAGCTTTTCAGCCTCAACAGTATAATACAAATAATTAAAACCATTTCTTGCTTGAAGAACACGTCCCTTTTTTAACGCTTTGAAGCACATTTTTATTCAATCAACTTAGTGTAGTACAGTCTAAAATTTCAATTACGATTAGCCGTTCAGTGTATTTGAAAGCATTTTACCCTATTGATCGACAGATGGCGGTACTGTAGTGCACCTATCGCGTAGTTACCCAAAAACCATCTACCTTGGAATGAAATAGACGGAGCATGTGGACTTCATGCTATTTCTTCCAGCTGCTCGGTTTGACGATCTGTCACGTGGTTGTGGGTAAAAGCAAGAATCCTAAATTTTTGATTGGTTAAAGTGATTATCCACCGTGATTAAAAACACTAATCTGCGCTTCCATAGCCAATCGGATTAGTCGATTTGTGATTTACCCTTCAGAGATCTTACGACAGCGACTCCGCCCACCTGATCCATCTATTTCATTAGAAGGTTGATGCAACAAACACCTCTATACAATCATCCTAGGAATTTCTAAAGTGTGGTTTCGCGGTGAAACCACCTTTACTTGAAAGGGTTAATTAAGCTTTCCAAACCAAGTGCAGGAAAGCACTAGTGTTATTCACTAGTGTATTCGACAGCGCACTAATAAATAAGGCTTCTTTGGTATTCAAACCCAGAATAGATCTCCGAGATAGTACCGCTTTCCCTAGTTTTAAATCAAATTGGTGAGAAAATTTCCGAACGATTGTTGAGCGATGGCAGATTTGCTTATTTAAGTATGAAGTTTTGTATTTTTTAATACTAGTTTGACTAATATTTCCATCTGTTTATTCTAATTTCATTTTAGGGAAAGAAATATGCTTTTTGCCTCCTAAGCCCGGACCCTGTAGAGCCAAAATTCCTCGCTACTTCTTCGACAAACGAGATGGCCTGTGCAAGCTCTTCACCTATGGTGGATGCATCGGTAACCATAACAACTTCGAAACCAAAGAGGACTGCGAGAAGCAATGTGGTAAGAACGCCTTACTTATATACACGATCCCCCGACTCACCAAAAAGGTTTGGAGCATCACAAGGGGAGATGGTGAAGACACATTACAATAACATGGGCCAGTGGGTAGACTGACCACATTTCCTATGGATTAAAACGGAACATTGGAATAGCAATACCGGGACTGGGGTTATGTAATCTATATACATAAAGCAGTGTTGGCTTCTGTCTGTCCTACAAATCTACACCGTTTGACCCTCCACACCAAATTCGGTACACTTATACTTTGGAACCCTGCGGGTAACGCAGGCTACATACATATTAACCCCCGTTCTATTTAACCTAGGTGTGCAGAGGGAGCTAAAAACTATTCGAAATCCCCATAGGAATAACATTGAGTATCCTTACTATCGCACACAGTTTGAAAAATTCCCATCAAATTTGGTACACTCATTGTTTAGAATCCTGCCAAATCATAGATTAGATATTAACCTCCGTTCCAATTGTCCTGGGCCTTAAGAGGGGGCTAAAAACAATTCTAAAACTCCATAGGAATAACTTTGAGTAATATTACGATGAATTACAAACAATTTAATCGCAAGTATTTTGATAAAGTAAGATGATAAAAGAGTTTCTTTGCATAGAAATATTGAACTTACCAATCTTAAGTGACAGAACCCATACAAAAATTTAGATACACGTAGAGAACTGGCACATGGATATTTCTCCGATGAAGTAATCTTACGCAGCAAATTTCTGTCTTTCAATCCTATCATAAAAGCCCAGTTGGAACAGTAACGGATTAGCCACCGGAGGGTTGCGAGTTCGAAACTTGGTTCAGCCAAAGACCGTCGTGTACACGGGGGCTGGTGGACGTTAAATCTGTAGCCTCAAATGTCTTCACGTTGGCGTGGTGTGGGAGTTTGGAGAGTGGGGTGCCAGCTCAGATATTGACCATTCGTCACCGTGGTTCAAAATTACGGGATGTTGTCTTTAGATTTTCCCTTCGGGATTGATCCCGGGCCGTCGCTAATAGCTAGTTGTGTTGCTCCAGTGAGACGTCAATTAACTACCCTACTACCTACATGCCTTCATAAAACTTATCACACTCCATGGCACTACTCATGTCTTACAACTAACATAGAGCCCTCCTTCTTGCAACACTTAATCTCGATTTCTCCTTTGACACCTGTTCATGACAGAACGTATCTGTACTTCCTGGAAGACAAAAAAATATGCTATATCACAAGTTTTGAAAGTTTAGGCATTTTTCGTTGCACTTCAGAAAAAATCTATACAGGAATTTTTTTATAATGGGCGAGTACATGGTTATACAAATTACTGGTTACCATAGAGGATGTGGATATAGGATTATAGGTTATAAATCATTATGACTGTCCAATTTTAAAGGGTAAATTTATAGTTTTCTCAAGAGCGAGACAAAATTGACATTTTTATTTCTTCATTTCGAAATAAAAGACAGATCACCGAACACTACTGGAAAATTTGAAAGTTTACATGACAGTTGACGGTGTCTGCTAATTATGAAAAAATGGCTGTTTTTAAATATTGTACAAAGTTGGATTTCTGTGTTTACGTTTGAATTTTTGCCATTGAATTTTGAAGGTGATGGATTTGTAAAATTGTATTTGCTAGTTAATCAATACACAAATAAGTAACGGTTTGCCCCACCAAGGGACAATGTGAAGTACTTTTAAGTTTAAAACGATGAAGATAGTGCAGGTAGGTAGGTACCTAATTAACGTCCCACTGGAGCAACACAACGGGCTATTAGCGACGGTCTGCGATCAATCTCGAAGGGAAAGACCAAGGACAACGCCTCGTAATTTTGAACCACGATCAAATGACGAGAACATCACCTGAGCTGCCACCCCACTCTCCAAACTTCCACACCACTTCGACGTGAAAAAGTGCAGGAAAGGACCATGACTAGTTAGGCTATTAGTAATTTGTGTGGTGAGGTTGACGTGTGGGATTGAAGTTTTAACTCGAAGGCCACTGGAGATCTCGTTTCAATAGTGTTGCCCATCAGTTATAATGCTATTTTTAAGTCTTTCTGTGTAAAAAGTATGGTATGGGATTCTTAATATGTATGTGGGGCAAGAGAAGCAAAAGCCTTTTCCCATTCTTCTTAGATCACTCAATCGTTTTCGCATTCCGAGAACGATCTAATTGGTTGGAGTTCCATGCTTTCTGGATGCTAAGTTCTAATTGATTGGAGTTCCGTGCATTCTGGCCACGATGGAAACGCTCAAAGCAGAGGGGGAAAATAATTCATTTCCAACCGTAGAACATCGGAATTTTCGCATGTAGTATACAGACCATGTTGGTTATCAATTTTGTAAACATTCCATCTGTAATATATTTCATCTCATCATCGTTAATAAATAGTGTTTTGACATGCGAATACTTGTATTCTCAACTGAAAATCATACGACTGCATTGGTCCCAAGTTGAGGCCGTTTCGGGCTTGATATGTACATGAGGACTGTGTAAAGAGAGGGAAACAGAACCACCTACCACTTTTCTGTTCTAAGAATCAATAGTGCCCTTCTGCAAAAATGCCTCTCTTATGTCGACAATGGCTATCTTATGCAAAGCTTTGGAAATTTAGCCAATATGACTATAAATAGACACAAATGTATTTTAAGAAGAATTTAATATTAATTGTGAATACTGTTGTACCTTTTGACCATATTTGCGACACTTTTTCTGTCAACTAAATGCAGGTAGCGGTAGTGGTTTTGTGGCGGAACCTGCCTTCTGTACGTATTCCGGACGTGATGCCACTTGGCTTGTTTTTCGAATATGATTTCGGAACGTAGCAATTCAAAATTCCAAAGAATGAACTACGAATTGATAGTTAATTGGTCAACGTCAAATTAAACGCTAAAATTGGCCAAAATGGTGATAAAATACATTTTAAGATAACCCCGATATGTATCAGGCGGAAATAAAATTATCGCTTTCCGTCTAGTTTGTTTACACTGAAATTCTCATTCATAACGTGAATTCATTCTGTTTCGAATTCATACTAGTTTCCTTTTATGT
The DNA here is from genome assembly GCA_933210815.1 of Meta bourneti. Lineage (NCBI taxonomy): Eukaryota > Metazoa > Arthropoda > Arachnida > Araneae > Tetragnathidae > Meta > Meta bourneti. The sequence goes on along the minus strand of OW119926.1, from coordinate 25,693,108 downwards.
ATTTAAAACATAATGTTGGCATTATAAAATTTGTACATGCTTTTGAGTGAAAAATTAGGTAGAAGAGTTCAAGAACACTTGTATATGAGGCTTTTCTTCTCTAAAGAAAAATGTAGATGGTCCTACAGTGTTTGAGGTTGAACGGGTTTTTTGCACTTATTCCGAAAGTGATGTCACTTGGCTATATTTTAAGGTAACTCCCCTAACTAACGAGCATTAGACAACTGGAAATAAAATCCTTATATTCCATTAGTTTGTTTTACATTGAAAATACCTCTCATGGTTAATACAAAGTTTGAAACTCGATCCAACCAAAGACCGTCGTGTAAGGGGACACGTTAAATCTGTCGTGGTCTCAAATATCCTCATGTTGGAAGGGTGTGGAAGTTTGGAGAGTGAGTTTCCAGCTCAGGTATTGACTTCGTCATCTGACCGTGGTTTAAAATTAAGAGGTGTTGTGCTCGGATCTTCCCCTTCGAGATTGATTCCGGAGAGTCACCAGTAGCCCGTTGTGTTGCTCCATTGCAATTCCAAAATCCAACCATCCAATTATACCTACCATAGTTAATTCAGTTAAACTTTAATGCCTTGTGCTATAAGAATTTGCTTCACTTGAACTATTGCAATAAAATGGAGTGGATATTTCAGAGGTTGGAGATAAATACTGTTTGGAAACGTTGATGAAATCTGTAACAGTATATTCTCGTGTCTGTCTCACAGGAAGCGCCATAGATATCTGTAAACTGCCCTCACAGGCAGGTCCCTGCCATGGCTCCTTCCCAAGGTACTACTTCAACTCCAAAACTGGAGAGTGCAAGAAGTTCCTTTACGGAGGTTGTAAGGAAAACGCAAACAACTTCGAAACCAAAGAACAGTGTGACCTAAAATGCTCAAAAAAGCAAGGTGAGTGCTACATAATAAACATAAATAATGACAAAAGCATTTTTCATAATACCCTTCAAATGGTTGATGTATAAGTAATAGCTATTCTCTAATAGTGTTGTGTGTAGTGAGTTGAAAATTATTTTTTCATAAAGTTATATTCCCAACCACTCCGTCGTTTATTTGCTGTGTCGAAAGCAGCCCCGTCTTTAAAGAATCGTGTTGAAATTCACTTTTTAATTGTATCCATCAGTTAAAGATTATACAAGTAGGTGAATTGATAAAATTTATACACAATTTTTGAGACATGTTCAACACTACTATATCAAACTAAACATAAAAGTTAAGCTTACCAAACAGTAATATTAAATGTCTCACTAGAAGAGGAAGAAGCCGATCTACAGATTTTCAAGTGCCACAAAGATTGTACAACCACCATCAAAGGAAACTAAGTGAATTGATAAAATTCATCCACCATCTTATAAATGGTTACAACACACTATTATCCATCAACATAAACCTAAAAAGTAAGCTTACCAAACAGTAATGTCAAATGTCTTTGATTATAAGAGGAAGAGGCCAAAATAGAGGTTTTCAAATCCCTCAAAGATTGTAGTCACCATAAAATAGATTATACAACTAAGTGAACTTATAAAATTTATCAATCACCTTAAGGATGACACAGTATTATCCATAAATACAGTATTATCCATCAACACAGTATTATCCATAAATAAAACATAAAAGGTAATCTTAAAGAAGAGTAACATTAAATGTCTTTCCTTAGAAGAGGAAGAGGCCAATCTAGAGGTTTACAAGTGCAAGAAAGATGGACTGTATCCAATCAGGAGAAACTGTTCCTCATATATCCAGTGCACCAACGGTCGCCCCGTCGTGATGCCCTGTCCAGCTGGACTGCACTTCAGCGTCAAGACTCAAAGATGCGAGCAACCTTGTGATGCTCATTGCGACAGGACTTCAGGTGAGAGCAATTCTACGCTATTATTATTCTGCATTATTATTAGATGAGAAACCTATCCAAAATTTAAATTTACCCATATGCATGTATATATACATATGCACACATACATTTTAATTTATATAAGGCATATCCAAAATGCCTGAAATGTCACACTGAGCAAGCCTCCTCAGGTCATCTTCTCGCCTGTGTTGAGTGGTAAGTGAAGATCTCTGTGTGGAAGTCCCAAACTAGTGTTAAACTTTTTGAGTGTATTTGGAACATAGAGGAAATATAAAAGTAGAGTGAGCAATGATAACCTGTTTATGTGCCCAGGATCTTATGAACAAAACTAGTTGTAATGTGATCCTTAAATTAAATATATCTACAGGGTAGAAACGAAAATTGATCATCTGATTGATCTACGGGGCGGGAGAAGATGCCCATCAACGGATTCATCTTCTGATTGGCCCATGGACCCTATATAGTATTCTTACCGACTTCACCATTTTCGTCACCACTATATAGAATTCCACATTCACACACTTACCCTGTCATAAGATGGTAACCTTTACATATGGCCAAAATCGAGTGACCAAAACTAGTAGTAACGTGACCCTTAGACTATTTTCGTCTGCTGTGTGGAACATAAAATTTATCATTTGATTTGCACGCAGAATGGGAAAACACACCCATCCATTTATTCATATCTGATTGATCCATTGATTGATCATATGATTTTTGTAAACTGGCGATTTCACCACTCTAATAGAAATGTGGATTCACACACCTTCCCTGTCATAAGATGTTACATTACCAGGCGACTAATAATCAACACGTTGATCACATTCTTTGAAGTTCCTCTCAATAGCAATGCTCAGTCTGCTTATATTTCATGTCTATGGTTTGGACTCATGGACTTGGAATAGGTGTTTAGCTAGATCTTGAGGAATAAGCAGCAGTAACCGCAAAAATTTGGGCAAATTATGTTTCATATCATAAACTGTTATCAGTCGAGAAATAATGTTTCAGAAATTAATGTGCGTATATTTCGTTTTGATCATTTGCTTAAGTTTCTGATTTATTTCATATGCAATACTTCGACAAGAGGTCAGTCGTAGAATATTAAATAATGATTTTTTTTTGTATTTCAGCTTGCAAGTGCCAATGGAAGACATGCGGTAAGATATTTCATCTTGAACACTTAGTTTTTATATGTATACTTTTGAAACGATTTCCACGAAACAATATTTATTTAACCCTCCAAGTGATTTTGAAGAGATATCTTGACAGTCAAGATCTGATTAATTTTGTCAATGACGATCTCGTCATCAAGATATAGCCAATTTTTTCTGATGACGTGATCAAGATTTGGTAAGTTTTCTTCTAATGACGAGATATATCGTCCGTCAAGATATTTGGTCAGTTTTCTTATAATGGTGAGATTACTCGTCTCCATGAGGGTTAATGAGTATTATTTCCAGATACTGCTTCAAATGTTGTCATTTAACAACAATTCCAATTGAAACTGGAAAGTTTTCTGTTAAGTTTTTCATCCGTTCAGCTTAGCAAAGATGTTAAAATCAATCAGCTTAAACACAAAACACTTTACTCTATTATATCACCAAAGATATTTCCACGAATGAATTAAAATATGAATTCCACTAGCGTGCCCGTGCAAGAATTCTCGCATGAACAATTCCATCCCCAACCCCCATCCGTTGTAAGGGTGAAAGATGTAAGCGAAATTTTTTATATCCAAAATATCAAAAAAGTTTATTAAATCACTATTTACAACATTTCCTCCTGAGATCACTATTAGCATTTGTGTGTAAAGCACGTAATTCTTCCACCAAAAGGCCTAATAAGGTTATCTTAACTCTCTAGAATTCACAAAATTTGTTAAGTTGTATATTTGGAATTTTTTTTCAAATCTTAACCTCGCGTCGAACATGCGTCGTTTAATATCCTTATATCATCAAATCACATATTCATAAATTCTTAAAAGAGATCTATGCTATAGAAATAATATGGACGATGAAAAAAATTGCTTTCCGAGTAATACTGGTAAAAATTTTATTGGAAATGTTGTTTTCCATCAATAATGGTAAAACAAACTGGTTTTCCGAGTAATACTGGTAAAACAATTTTATTGGAGAAGTCGTTTTTTCATCAATACTGGTAAAACAAACTGAGTTGCGTATCGCAATCGTTTTACACTCAATGTTATTTCTATGGGGATTTTGAATTGTTTTTAGCCCCCCCCCTCTGTACACCTTGGAGATATAGAACGGATTCGTGAGTGCTCCGGGAAATTCTCTCTTTTGATACCTCGCTTGTTAAGATTCGTAGCATGTAAGAAGCGTAAAAGGGATCTATACTATAGAGATAATATAGATGATTGTTTACCTCTAGGAACTAAGGTAAGCTGCTATTTGCCACCTAGGACTGGTTTGTGCTTTGCTCACATCTCTCGATACTATTTCGACAGGCGGTCAGGTCTGTGTAAAACTTTCGTATACGGTGGGTGTGGAGGAAACGAAAACAACTTCGAGAAAGTAGAAGACTGTCAGAAGTATTGTTGTAAGCACAGAATTTAATATCTTTACAAACTGAATTACTATAGACGTAACATAAAACGACAAGTGAGTAGTGACAACACTATTCTGGGATAACCTGTTTAAATTCACGTTAGGCTGTATATGACCACCATTTTTTTATCTGTATTACTCATATTTTGAGGTTTCCAAATTTTTAACTACCCTAATATTCTATTCGTAATTAATATTATCTTCATACATTATTCGTAATTCTTATTAGCTATTATCTTAATACGCTATGCGTAGGCTAAAAAAGGCTTAAAAACAATATGGGAATCGACTTATCACTTATGAATTTTTCTGTGGACTTCTGGCATTAAACACAAACAAACCAACGAAGCACTCATAAATAGTAAACTAATATTATCGGTCTTTATATTTAGTATTCAGATACTCGTTTTTCTCTCATTTTCAAACAAGTTGATATATTTCATTTTCATCATTTCATTTCAAGTAAGTGAATTTTCCGCTAAAATTTACAATTGCTTAGGGGGGGATTTCTAAAAATGAAAGGAAAGAAACCTCAGCGCTTATGCATCTTAACAATTTTAACATTTATAATCGAATCATCACCACCGCATTTCAGAAACAGCATAGCATACATTTATTTACAAATGACATGCTGTTTTTGAAATATCTGATTCAATTGTTGGGTTTCCAACTCATGGATAAATTGGTCGTCAATTTTTATCTTCTCACACAAACCTTTTGAAAAAGATGGTATGGTAGGTAGCATTTAATCAACGTCGAACTGGAGCAACACAAACTGAAAAAGAAAATATAAGTTTATAAAAATCCGTTTTAGTTACTTTCAAGGGTATATACTCAGTTTTAATTTTGTTCTAAGCAAACCTAATTTTACATCAATCAAGTAAATATTCGCTATTCTATATTGTATGCAGTCGACCAATCGATCACGTGGCTGGCTTCTGAATCGAAAGTTTCCTGGTTCTAATCTGGGGGTCAGGCATAGATGTTTGTCTGGTATAAATGTGTAGCGTTTTTATAAACGGCTTGTGCTTCGAATGCCTGGTATGTATTTGAGATGTAATCCTCCCGCGATGTACCAAGTTATCACAAATCCACCCCCGTAGCACCATAATGAATAATGTTCAAATAACAGGGCAGTAGAAAAAGTATTGTATACATTATATTGCATACCAGTAAAATCTTAAGACTAAATTATACCTTTTCAATGTTTTCGACAGCAGCAATAATTGCTGATTTTTCCCATAGGTGCTGCTATTGACATCTGCCAACTGCCTTCAGAAGTCGGACCCTGCAATGCTGCTATCCCAAGGTGGTATTACAACGTCCAAAATAAAAAGTGTGAAAACTTCACCTATGGAGGATGTCAGGGAAATGCAAATAACTTTAAAACACAAGAACAATGCGAACAGCGATGTGTAAAGAAATCAGGTGAGTATCACTTGCTGAATTTCTAAATTTGGGTAAATAGCTATTTTGAGTATAGCCAGAAAAATGAAATTATATTCTGTCTCTATCTTCTAAGAATATATTGGAACACTACAAAATTACCCTTTGTTAATATTGAAGTGTAGAGTCAATTTTACGTGTTTGGTAGACATTTATTTTTAACCCCTCCTGTGGTTGGCTTGACAAAGTATCTCATCATTAACAAAAACTATTAACATATCTTTATGGAAGTGATACCTCGTCATTAGAATTAAACTGGACAGATCTTGATATTGTCATCATAAAAAAATGGCAATATCTTGATAACGATATATCTCATTAGGAAAAGTGATCATATCTTGATGGACGAGATATCTCGTCGAAACCACATGGAGGTTTAAGCCTATTATAATAACCCTAAGACACGTTGTATCACATTTTGAGTGATTCATATTTTCTTCCAAAGAATTGCCACTAGATGGAAGAAATAGAACAAAAATTATATGTATTATATAATGTATTATATTTTCAAAGATATGGAGTCAATAGAACTCCTTTAAGAGTAACGTGAATTTTAAAAATGAATAACTCAGCTACAAACGTGTTTGAACTCTTGACGATTTGCTTCCATACTGCCCCAAAGAATTTGCAGAAGGAAGAGAAACCATATAGCAATTGCATCCAATAAAAAGCGTGAACTCAATTTGACTCCATCTGCATGGTGCGGTTCCGACGAGAATACAGTTGACCCTGGGTCACTCAATTTTTAATAGTTGTAAAATCTCATCAGGGGAGAGAGAAGGACTACAATACCAAAAGCATGAATAGCGATCTGAATGGACAGTTCCCTCCTCCCGACAACTAGTTATCACTACTATCAGTTTCGTCCCTGAACGATAAACCAGACCCGCACCATGTAAAGAAGTCAGTTTTAAAAGCGCTTTGTTTACGTTTCAACCTATCACTTATTTGAAAGAGTAGACTCATTCAAAACCACATGAATAGACTTCCACGTGTCGCGGAAGCTGGACTATACTTACGGGTTAAACCAACATCAACCAAATTAATTTCTTAGAAGTGACTTTGTCTGTTAACCAAAACTAGATTGGATTGGACGCTGTAAGCGGACAGTCCCACAAATGCAGCCTCCTGCTATTTAGTCCAACTTATGTAGAGGGTTCTGATTAGGGAGGGCTTAAGATGCTATGCATTTAGCAAATGCATAGCATCTTAATGCACAAAGATTAGATAACCACCATAAATTAAAGATTATACAACTAAGTGAACCTATAAAATTCATCAATCACCTTAAGGATGGGTTCAACACAGTATTATCTATAAATTAAACATAAAAAGCTTAAAGAAGAGTAACATTAAATGTCTTTCATTAGAAGAGGAAGAGGCCGATCTAGAGGTTTACAAGTGCAAGAAAGATGGACTGTATCCAAACAGGAGAAACTGTTCCTCATATATCCAGTGCACCAACGGTCGCCCCGTCGTGATGCCCTGTCCAGCTGGACTGCACTTCAGCGTCAAGACTCAAAGATGCGAGCAACCTTGTGATGCTCATTGCGACAGGACTTTAGGTGAGAGCAATTCTACGCTATTATTGTTCTGCATTATTATTAGATGCATTTAAATTACATTATTAATTATTAAATGACATTAGAACCCTACCCAGAATTTAAATTTACAAATAAGCATGTATATATACATTTTAAATTTACATAAGGCATACCCGACTTGCCTAAAATGTCATACTGATGAAGCCTCTCCGTCATCTTCTGGCCTGTGTTGGGTGGCAAGCGAGGAACTCTATGGAAGCCTCGATCTATTGTTGAACTTTTGGACCATAGAGGAAATATAAAAGTAGTGCGAGCAATGGTAACCTTTTTATGTGCCCAGGATCTTATGACCAAAACTAGTGGTAACGTGACCCCCTAAACTAAATTTATCAGCCGGGTAGAAACGAAAATTCATCATCTGATTGTTCCACGGGATGGGAGAAAATGCCCATAAACTGATTCCTCATCTGATTGGTCCATACTACATAGTAGTAGACTTTAGCAACTTCATCATTTTTGTCACCACTCTATAGAAATTCGCATTCGCGCACTTACCCACCCTGATGGTAACCTTTTATATGGCCAAGATCATGTGACAAAAACTAGTAGTAACGTGACCCTTAGACTACTTTTGTCTGCTGGGCGGAACATAACATTCATCATTTGATTTGTCCCCATAACGGAAAAAGACGCCAATCCATTGATTCATCATCTGATTGGTCAATTTATTGATCATCTGATAGTATAAGACTGGCAATTTCACCGATTTGTCGCCACTCTAATAGAAATGAGTATTTATACACCTTTCCTGTCTTTAGATGTTACATTACCAAATAAAGCGATAAGATTCCAAACGGGCCAACCAAGTCAATTTTTCAAAGTTAACACCTAACCTACAGTCGACATGTTGATCTCAGTTTTTGAAGCTCCTCTCAATAGCAATATTCGGTCTACTTATAGTATTTAACGTCTATGGTTTAGAACTCATGGACTTGGAATAGGTGTTTATCTAGACCTTAAGAAATAATTAACAGCAACAGCAAAACACACACACATTTGGCAAATTATACTTCATATCATAAATTATCATCATTCGGAAATAATGTTTCAGAAATTAATAAGTGTATATTTCATTTTGGTCATTCATTTAACTTACTGCTTAATTTCATATGCATATAATATTAGCTAAGCATTACTAGTTGTAGAATATTAAAAAAGATTTTTTTTGTATTTCAGCCTGCAAGTGCCAATGGAAAACATGCGGTAAGATATTTTATCTTGAACACTTAGTTTTTATATCTATTCTTTCGAAACAATATCTGTTTAACCCTCCAGGTGGTTTTGATGAGATATATTGTCCATCAAAATCTGACCAATTTGTCAATGACGATCTCGTCATCAAGATATTGCCAATTTTTTATGATGACGAGATCAAGATTTGGTCATTTTCTTCTAATAACGAGATATATCGTCCATCAAGATTTGGTCATTTTCTTCTAATAACGAGATATATCGTCCATCAAGATTTGGTCATTTTCTTCTAATAACGAGATATATCGTCCATCAAGATTTGATCATTTTCTAATAACGAGATATATCGTCCATCAAGATTTGGTCAGTTTTCTTCTAATGATTAGATCCAGGAGGGTTAATGAGTATTATTTCCAGAAATTGCTACAAATGTTGTCATTTAACAACAATTCCAATTGAAACTGGAAAGTTTTCTCTTAAGTTCTTCAACATTCAGTTTAACCAAGATGTTAAGATCAATCAGCTTAAAGACAAAACACTTTACTCTATTACATCACAAAAGGTATTTTCACGAATGAATTAAAATATGAATTCCATTGTTTTCCTCTAGGAACTGAAGTAAGCTGCTATTTGCCACCTAAGACTGGTATCTGCAGAGCTCACATCCCTCGATACTACTTCGACAAGAAGTCAGGTCTGTGTAAACTTTTCATATACGGCGGGTGTGCTGGAAACGAAAACAACTTCGAGGAGAAAGGTGACTGCGAGAAGTATTGTGGTAAGCACGGAATTTTATACCTTTACAAATTTTTAAATAATATCGACAAACCATAAAACGAAACGGTTTAAATTTTATCCCTCGGTTATCCGAGGAGTAAAATTTGCCTGCAGCAGGAAAGTAATTAAAGACATCCCTTAACAATGTTTCATTTATGTTTACATCGATTTTTCATGCACATTGACGTGATGATCTCGTGCTTAACGGCAATCAGTTTAAAGTGAGTAGTGACAACACTATTCTGGGATAACATGTTTAGATTTACTTTAGGCTGTATATGACCATCTTTTTTTTTATCATTAGTCATATTTCGAGGTTTTCAAATTTTTGACTATCTTAATATTCTATTCGTAATTAATATTATCTTCATATACTATTCTAATTTATATTACCTATTATCTTAATATGCTATGCGTAGGCTAAAAATGGTTTAAAAAGCTATACGGGAATCGACCTATCACATATGAATTTTTTTGTGGGCTTGTGGCATTAAACACTAACGAACCAAGTACTCATAAATAATAAACTAATCTTATCGGCCTTTTTATTTAATATGCAAATACTCGTTTTTCTCTCATTTTCAAAATTTATTTTAATAAGTGAGTTTTCCGTTAAAGTTTACTTTTGTTTAGTGGTGGATTTCTAAAGATGATAGGAAAGAAACCTCAGCATTTATACATCTTAATTTTAATATTTATAATCGAATCATCGCCCCCCATTTCAGAAACAGCATAATTTACATTTATTTACAAATGACATACTGTTTTTTAAATATCCGATTCAACTGTTTGGATTCCAACTCATGGATAAATTGGGCGTCAATTTTAATCTACGTACACAAACCTTTCGAAAAAGAAAATATAAGTTCATAAAAACCTTTTGTTTACTTTCAAGAGGATATATTACACAGTTTTAATTTCATTTCTAAGCAAAAACCGCATTTTACATCAATCATGGAAATATTCGCTATTCTATACTGTATGCAATAGACCAATAGGTCAAGTGGCTTCTGGATAAAAATATTCCTGGTTCGAATCTGGGTCAGACATAGGTATTTGTCGGCCTGGAATGAATGTATGGCCTGTTTATAAACGGGTTGTGCCTCGAACGCCTGCTATGTATTGAGGTGTAACTTGATCCCTTCCGTGATGCACCATTATCACAAAACCGCCCTCGTAGCATCATAATGAATAATGCTCAGTAGAAAAAGTATTGTATTTGTTACCGGCAATTTATGAAAAGCAGGCATTGTATAAATTGCCTAGGCAATGTATTGAATGCCTGCCGTTTTTGAGCAAAGTATGAAGCATCCGAATTATTTTAATGGCATATATACTTTCCCTAGGCATTATATAGACTGACAAATGCTATTAGGCAAAGTATTAAAAGAGAGTCATGAAAAAATCATTTCGTCACTTCTGAACAAAGACTGAACGTCGAAAGTCACGTGCCTTGCCACGTGACATTAGAAATGTCATTTGCGGGAGTATTTTATACTTGGTCGGTTTACTTTTTGGCATTGCATAGAATGCCTAGGAAATGTGTGAAATATTAATCGTTTTATACTTTAATATTATACACCCCAAACGCATGGCATTCTATACATTGCCTAGGCATTCTATACAATGCCTGCTTTGCATACTTTGCTGGTAATATATACATTATATTGCACACAGTGAAATCTTAAGAGAAAGTTATAGCTTTTCAATGCTTTCTACAGCAATAATTACTGATTTTTTCATAGGAGCTGCTATTGACATCTGCAAACTGCCTTCAGAAGTCGGACCCTGCAGGGCTGCTATCCCAAGGTGGTTTTACAACGTCCAAACCAAAAAGTGCGAAAAATTCAGCTATGGATGCCTGGGAAATGCAAATAACTTTAAAACCCTTGAAGATTGTGAAAAAAGATGTCCAAAGAAACAAGGTTAGCATTTGAATAAATATAGAAATGTGATAGATATGTAGGAATCAATTTCAGTTTTAGGAAACGAGTATTTTTAATAGTTTTTTTTCAGCAGTTAATTTTCAAAACCTCACAGCCCCATTTCGATAATTATTGGGACTTTCCCCCCAAAAATATCGAAATATAATCTGATATAGAAAAAATAACAATTCTGAAGTGTTTGGTTTGGTTATCTACAAGTAAACTAAAAGGCTTGGGAGAAAAATAGGTTTATTAAGACCCATATTGTTAACAACTTTAATAGTTATTCATATTTAAAGGAACCTAATGATTTTGTATACTGTAAGAGTGCACTTAAATGATGTTCGGTGCACTTAAATGATGTTTGCATTTATCTATTGATGATTTCTATCGATGATTTCTATTGATTCTTAGGTGATTTTGATTGAAAAGTTATTAGTCTGATCACTTTTTAATCAAAATTTAACCAATTAAACCAGAGCAACTTCGGGTAATTCTGCTTGTTATATATAAAATTGTGGTTGATAACATTTCACGCAAATAACATTCAAGCGTATAAATTGTCACTTTGCAGGGGCGGAAGATCTGGAAGGCGTAGATTTCACGTGTGACAAAGATGGCCTGCACCCGATCAAGCGAAACTGCTCTGCCTTCATTCAGTGCACCAACGGTCGCCCTGTCGTGATGCCCTGTCCAGCTGGATTGCACTTCAGCGTCAAGACCGAACGATGTGAGCAACCTTGCGATGCTCATTGCGACAGAGCTTTAGGTGAGAACAATTCTACGATATTATTATTATTTTTTTATTTCATATGACTGGTGGGCCGTGGTTGCCCGGTTGGAAGAGTAACGGATTAGCAACTGGAGGGTTGCGAGTTCGAATCCAACCAAAGACCGTCGTGTACAAAGGGGATGGTATAATCTGTCGTGGCCTCAAATGTCCTCACGTTTGGCGTGGTGTGGAAGTTTGGAGAGTGGGGTGCCGGTTCAGGTGTGACCTCGTCATCTGACCGTGATTCAAAATTAGTGTCCTTGGATCCTTGTTGTTGTGCTTGGATCTTTCCCTTCGGGTTAGATTCCGGACCGTCGCCAATAGCCCATTGTGTTGCTCCAGTGTGACTCAATTAAAATACCTACCTACCGATGACCGGTTCGTCATCATCGTGGTTTAAAATCACGAGGTGTTGTCCTCGGTCCTTCCCTTCGGAATTGATCCCACAACAGGCATACTGGAACAACGCATTAGCATTAGTATCATACTATCGCCAATAGCCTTTGTGTTGTTCCAGTATGACACTAATTCAACTACTCCCCAAAGACCGGTGCACATTAAATATGTCGTAGTCCCAAATGTCCTCACGTTGGCATGGTGTGGAAGTTTAGAGAGTGGGGTGGCAGCAGGTGTTGACCGCGTTGTCTGACCATGGTTAAAAATTACAAGGTGTTGTCCTCTGATATTCGGTCCTAGATCTCCGCCGATAGCCCGCTGTGTTTCTTCAGTATTAAGGCAGGTAAATTCAACAACCTACCTGCCTATCTTGATTTACATTGAAATTACCTCTCATGGTTAATACAAAGTTCGAAACACGATCCAACCATAGACCATCATGGATCGTGAAGATGTGGTCACGTTAAATCTCTCGTGGTCTCAAATGTTCGAACGTTGGCATCTTGTGGTAGTTTGAAGAGTGAGCTGCCAGCTCAGGTGTTGACCTCGTCGTCTGACCGTGGTTCAAAATTATGGGATGCTGTCCTCTGATCTTTGCCTTAGAGATCGATTCCGGACCGTCACCAGTAGCCCATTGTGTTGCGACATTAATTCACCTACCCACCTACCATTAAATACCGATAGCGGGTTACGAAGACAGGTTACTAAAGTACAAAAGTACAAGAACACAGACTGAAAGAAATAAAAACACAAAACATGACCACACAAGATGTAAAAGTCTAACCAAGAAGTAAAGTTGAACCACTAGGACTCTTGTTTCCTAGTAACTGTCACCTCCAGCGGATACTTAAACAGGAGGACAATGGAGAAGGTGGGTCCGTTTCTTCCCCGATGTAGCAAAGCTTACAGGCAGGGTCAGGGACAATGTTAAAAAATGTAGGCGTTTTGCATGGCAATTTACTTGTCCCACGTCAAGTTAGTACAGTAGAGTCTCGTTTAACCGACCTTCGCTCATCCGACATTCCGTCTTATCCGACGCCTCCAAAAACCCCCGCATAAATCGACGACGAGAAAAGTGTGCCACTTGTTTGCGAGCTTGAGACATTTTAACGCAACTCTTGTCAATAGCGATGGCAACGAAATTGATGATCAAGCATCAACTGTTGAGCCTCTCAGAATATCGCATAACGATGGAGTTAAGGCTCTAGAAACCGCCATGAAATACGTTGAGCAACAAGAAGCTATGGGGATCGACATAATGATGCTGCAAAGATGGCGAGACTTGGCAGCGAAGAAACGGCAATCGTCGGGAAAGCAGATTAGGATCACAAATTTTTTTAAAGTCATCATAGGACTGAACTTTTTATGGATTTAACTTCCGACAATGCTGTTACTGTAAGTTCATTTTATGCAATTCTATATTTATTTGTAGTCAATTTTTAACGTTAACTTCAATACGTTTCAATACAGTACGATGTTTTGGTGCTAAAGACAAATGTATGGATACGTTTCCTGTAAACTCTTAAAGACGCGAACAACTATATCTTAGAAAAATGCATTTGTTGTTAAGTTTTGGAATACTAAATAATAAATTTTTGGTAAAGATGTAGAATCCGGGGCATGTTTGTCGCCAAGCAATTTTTGTCGCCAAATCAAGATGGCGTCCAAAGCCAGTATGTTCATTAAAAAAAAAACGTGGACTTTCCTACGCGAAAAACCTTTTGCATAGGGTTGCCACAAAGCTGAATCAAAACACCAAGGTTACCATGTTTGGCGATAAATCGCTAGTGCCCCGGATTCGACATCTCCACCAAATTTTTTAAAATTACTTCTCATTATTAATGAATTGTTTTTGTATTTCAGCTTGCCAATGCAAATGGAAAACTTGTGGTAAGATATTTAGCGTTTTTATTTAGTCTTATTATATAAATAATTTAATAATAAATTTAATTAATTGAATCGAATTTAAATAACCATTTAACTAATTTTTTCTTTGTGAAGTATCGTTTGATGGAAATGTAAGAAATATTTGGTTGAGTTTGCTCCGTGGTCAATTTCTTGCTACATGTTTATACGAAATGTACGAAAGATCTGTATTTATTAGCACACAGATTGGTGTAAAGAAAAGTGTTGGTCCAGTCAAATATAGGGCATTTGGTTTCATAAAGACGACCACACAAAACAGTCCTTATTTATATTATCCGGCCAATTTGATTTAAATGTTTTTATATTATTCTAATTCCTGTACTCTTAAGAAATTTTGACAAATTTTTAATTAGGCACTAAGCACATATTAAGTACATAATGCTCTCAGCGTCGCGATTTTCTGAACAGTGTAATGTTGCTTTTATTTCACCACACATTTAATGTCTAAAAAACCACTTCTGTCTAAAGAATCCATGGATTTTTCAACCTTTAGAAAGTTTCTAGTTGGCCCTTTCCTTGGAATAGAATTCTTTGGAATTATTCTACCGGCTAATTGCTTGGAATAGAATCTTTCTTTGGAGCGATTGTATTATCCTTTCCTTATATTATAATCCTTTGAAAAACTTCTATTTTCTCTTTCCTTAAAAAGAATCCTCCGGATAAATTATCTTTCCATAGAATACAATCATTCCATAGAATCTTTCTCTCTTCCGTTGATACATTCTATCTCAGAATCTCTTTCCATTCATTCTATCTCAGAATCTCTTTCCATACATTCTATCTCAGAATCTCTTTCCATAGATACATTCTATCTCAGAATCTCTTTCCATCGATAATACATTCTATCTCAGAATCTCTTTCCATACATTCTATCTTAGAATCTCTTTCCATACATTCTATCTCAGAATCTCTTTCCATAGATACATTCTATCTCAGAATCTCTTTCCATACATTCTATCTCAGAATCTCTTTCCATACATTCTATCTCAGAATCTCTTTCCATAGATACATTCTATCTCAGAATCTCTTTCCATCGATACTACATTCTATCTCAGAATCTCTTTCCATACATTCTATCTCAGAATCTCTTTCCATACATTCTATCTCAGAATCTCTTTCCATACATTCTATCTCAGAATCTCTTTCCATACATTCTATCTCAGAATCTCTTTCCATCGATACTACATTCTATCTCAGAATCTCTTTTCCATACATTCTATCTCAGAATCTCTTTCCATAGATACATTCTATCTCAGAATCTCTTTCCATCGATACTACAATCTATCTCAGAATCTCTTTCCATAGATACATTCTATTGCTTATTTCTTTAGAATGGAATCCTTTGGATTCTATCGGTACTTTGTTAAGAATAGAATCCTTTGAAAAGATTCTATAGGTATTTTGTGTAGGATTCGATAACTTGTTACTCAAACGTGAGTAGTGTTAGGACTGTATAAACGACGACACTTCATTTTAACTCAACAACAACAATTTTATTGTCTCCACGAGGAGTGCGATCGCGGGATCGCTCGATATACTCGGGTTGCCTTACAGTTACAAGAGATGAAGTGATTACATCAAGGGCTTGTGCAGCGCCCTCTGTCAATAGGGGTCCTAACACTTTGTTAATAATCAAATCCTTTGGAAAGATTCTATAGCTAATTTCCTTAGAATATAAATAACCCGTTGTGTTGCTCCAGTGCGACAGTTAATAAAAATATTTACCATACCTACCTACTTAGAATATAGCCCTAGGAGAAAATTGTTTAGAAGTCATGGCTGAGAAGACTGCAGATGGAAAGGTGAACTAATGCGTGTGAATTGCTTAGAAGGTAATTTAAAAATGTGGCTTGCTGACAAGTTGAGAATAGGAAATATCTCTGACGGGTGTATTAAGGGCATTTCGTTTGACTTACACATGTGCGATATTCTTTATGAAAAATTGTCATTCTATTAAAAACCTCTTCTTGTCTCTTAGGAGGAAACACCTGCCTTTTGCCTGCTCAAACTGGAGTATGCAAAGCGTACAAGCCTCGATATTACTATGACAAGAGATCTGGTCTTTGCAAACCTTTCGCTTACTCTGGATGTCTCGGAAACGAAAATAACTTCCCGAATAAGGAAGAATGTGATAAATACTGTGGTAAGGAGGAAAAGTTGGAAAGTTCTTAAACTAAAATCGACATATCCGGAACCTACGAGTTCATTAATATGCTATAAATAACATTTAGCAAATACTTTTTTCAGCAAACTTTTTTAGGAAATTTTAGAGGAAAGTATTAGGGAAAAACTCAAATTTATGTCAATTCTATACCTTTGATTCTAGTTTAATAATAAACCTTCGTCTAACTTCAATGCAACTAGCACATAGATATTTGATTACAAATTGTGTGTGTTTAACCAATGCGAGTCCGGTAGTAGCGGGTGGTTCTTTGCACATAGACCGTTATTCATCACCTGAGAGATTTCATGATACTAGATGCTGACTCACAATACCACCCATGAGTTTCATGTCTAATTATACGGTACATCTGTAATATGAGCCTCGTTTGGTAGCAACGCTCTTGGCGTGTTTTTTGGCGCACTTTTAGTAGCGAGTTATAGCAGGTGAAGCCAACCCATCTTTATTAGGGTTATTCCCGTTAGCATGGCAAAATAAAAATATATTTTAACTGTTATTTTCCAACTATTTCTGCGAATTATTTTCCGTTGAAAAACATGTTTTTTCAAAGTTTTGTATTTTTTCCCGTTAATTACTTTCCATTTAGAAAAAGCGATTTTTCTAAGAATTCTTACCTTGGCGATATAAAAAGTGTGCCAAAAAACGCGCCAAGAGCGTTGCAACCAAACGAGGCGTATAATACAGCTACAGCTGTACCAATTCTAGAAAGACAATTATGCCATTAAAATCTCATTTCAGTCAAATTTGCACATAGACATAACACTTCAATTGAACAATCGTGCAACTGGTCACCAATCATGATCTATGGCTATTCTCGCAATAGCATCACTCCCAAAGAGTTCAAATTTATAGAATCTTTCTATTCTATTTTTAATGTGAGCACATTTCTAGGACATGCTATAAATGCATGCAGATTTCCTGCTGACCCTGGACACTGTCATGCACATAAGGAAAGATACTTCTTTAACAGCAAAACTGGCAAATGTCAGAAATTCGTTTATGGAGGTTGTGGAGGAAATGCCAACAATTTCCAAACCGTGAAGCAGTGCGAACTAAGATGCTTGCGGAAGTCAGGTATGTATATTTCACTATAAAATGATGAGAATCTACATTGTTATCCTTCAATTAAGCAAAAATCAGAAAAGACTATGATAGTTAAAAACCGAAATGTTCCTGATTTTACAAAAAGAATTGCTGAAATTAGTTTAGTCTATGTACATTTTTGCTAATTCCATACGTAGAAAGAACTTAGACTAGTTTCAAATAATCAAACATATTTGCAGTGTTCATTTACAGCAATTAGATTGGTTGCTGAAACAGACAAATAATCCATGTATGTGCTAGATGACTGTATTTAAACGGTAAAAGGGCATTAGACACAATTTGAGAAATAGCTTTATGCTTGGCTTCTTGTCCAAGGAAATACCCATGGGGCGAAAGCACCCCCAGAAACATATTTTATGTTAAAAAGAATTAAAATACAAGCTGAAACCAGTCAGTTTGTTGTTGACGTCGTGTCCATTTCTGAGTCAAATGTCGTCGTGGGCATTTTGCACAGCTTTTACGAT
Organism: Meta bourneti; assembly: GCA_933210815.1. Lineage (NCBI taxonomy): Eukaryota > Metazoa > Arthropoda > Arachnida > Araneae > Tetragnathidae > Meta > Meta bourneti. The sequence goes on along the minus strand of OW119926.1, from coordinate 25,674,890 downwards.
GTCGATTATTTTCTCGCTGTAAAGCTGTTCTTCAGAATGGTAATCGATGGTTTGATGAGCAGCTATTATTACAATAAATGAAATAATTAGGTGTGAATAAATGATTAGGTGTGAGTTCAACGCCCAGAAAGTTGTTACAATGTCTATACGTTCTGGTTCCATTACTGTTAATTTTCATTCCTTTAAAATGTCCTCTGATCAGTCTGGATATTGTGATGGTGGCTTTTCTGTTGGTGTTAATTTCACAAATTTGTGATTTTATTAAAAGTTTTTTTTATGAGATGTGAGTTTGAATAATCATCTAACTTCTTTTGGGTACCATTGATACTGATCTGGAGAATGTTTGACCAGTGTTAAGTTTAATCAACGTAAATCGAAGTCGAATTAATCATACAAATAAAAAAGATGCGTTAATCATACGAGTAAAAACAGGTCGAGATTGGGTCATCCTCGATATTAGTACTTTCTGAATATTATCTGATAACCCATCGTAATCATTATCCACTTCTTTATACGTGCATTTCAGGAGAATCTGAAGATGTTACAAGAGAATCTGTAGAAGATTCTACAAGAATATATGTAGAAGATGTTACAAGAGAATCTGTAGAAGATTCTACAAGAATATATGTAGAAGATGTTACAAGAGAATCTGAAGATGCTTCAGAACAATCAGAAAAAAGTCCTGAGTGCAAGTCTCCTCCTGAACAAGGCATATGTCGTGCAAGCTTTGTGAGATGGAATTATAACAAGAAGGAAGGCAAATGCATTAAGTTCATATACGGTGGATGTGGAGGAAACGGAAACAATTACGAAACAGAAAAAGCCTGCTTGAAGCAATGTTCCAAACGTTCTGAGGATAAGTGAATTTGAAAAATCTGAGTTAACTCTCCGAGCGACGCCTGTAATATTGCTTTTACCCAACTACACACTTAATGACTAAATAATCACATCTATTGGTTGAAAGAAATCATGGGTTTTTCAACTTTTAGAAAGATTCTATTGGCCGTTTAGTTAGAATATTATCCTTTGGAACGATTCGATTGGTTCCTTCCTTGAAATAGATGGTTTTTTTTGGTATTTTGGTTAAGCTCCATGGCTCAAGGGCCATATTTGGCCAAGCTGCGACAAACACAAGACAACGACAAGTAAAAAATGTCGTGAAAGGGTAGGCAGGTAGGTATTTTAATTAACGTCGCAGTGGGAGCAACACAATGGGCTATTGGCGATGGTCCGGGATCAAACCCGAAGGGAAAGACCCGAGGACAACACCACGTAATTTTGAACCACAGTCAGATGACGAGACAACACCTGAGCTTTCACCCCACTCTCTAAACTTCCACACCACGCCAACGTGAGGACATTTGAGGCCACGATAGATTTAACGAGCACCAACCCCCTTTGTACATGATGGTCTTTGGTTGGATTCGAACCCGCAACCCTCCGGGTGCTAATCCGTTACTCTTCCAACCGGGCTACTAGATCACTAGAGTACCTCGTGTTCGTGGTATCTAAAGGAGATATGCCATTGAGGGCCATTGGAATAGAATCCTTTGGAATGATTCTATTGGATCTTTCCTTAGAATATAATCCTTTGGAAGGATTCTATTAATCCCTTCCTTGGATTAGAATCTTTGGAAGAATTCCATTGCTCTTTTTCTTAAAATAGAATACTATGGAAAGATTTCATTGGTAAAGGAGTTCAAAATTGGTTAGAAGTCACGTAGGGGAAGACTGCAAGTTGCAAGTTGAAATTATGTGTGTAAACCTTTCAGAGGGCTAAGTTTTCATAAAGCTGTGGGATTGACTACTAAGCCATTTCGAATTTAAATAAACTGAAGGGTGTTTCAGAGAAAGAAAGTTATAAAGTAAGGTCGGAGCTGTAGTGAGTACCTTAGATAAGGATGTCAGCTGGTCGGTGTCACTTGAAAAGCAAATCTCATGATACTTTTCCAAACTAAAATTGTCCTTTCAGTTTACTAAAATACTCGGATATCTATTGAGTGGAAGATTCATAATTTTGTGCAAAGTACGATTCCCGAGAGATGGCAGTCGACTTTGAGTTAGTTGATTTCTGAATAGGTGTGGAAACGCGGTAGGAGAAGGCTGCCATACGTAAACCCATGAAAGGCGATCGCCGTGGATGTTTTCCCCCTGTCAACTCGTTATCAATACTGTCGCTTTCGGCACTGAACAATAAGGTTTGAACCAGAAACTGCACGAAAAACACCCTATTGTAGAAAGGATTTGTTTACTTTACCACCAGTCTCTTAATTTAACCAATATCGTTCAAACCACGTGAAACGAGTTCCCTCTCCTAGGAACAGCACGATAGTATATTGTTTGTGAAGCCTTGATTTAGAAAGAAACAATTGAAAATCAAAGCTATTCTTTCCTGTTTAGAAAGTATGGAAAAGTCACATCGGTATTTCTCTCTACGCTTAATTTCAATAAAGTTCTTAGATTTGAATACTCATAGAATAACGACACACAGTTCTGTCTTTTATCGTAACGTCATTTTAAACTTTAAATTATTCTTGATGTTCCACCCGTTTGAATCGTAACATGCACGTTTATTAATTACATATTTAAATCGTAGCACTACACATCTATACTTTTTCAAATTTTATGCCTTAATTTTATTCTGTAGTGCAATTTACTTCGTACACCCAAATAGGGGTAGTTTTGTACAAATATATTTCCTTAATCCTATTAGCGTCACTCGATTTTCGAGTACTGTAGTATTATTTTCCCCTCGCAGCACACATAATGAACTAAATAACCACATCTAAGCTCTGAAAGAATCCTGGGATGTATTCTCTTGATGAGGGTCAAAAGTGGTTAGAAGTCATGCAGAGAAGACTGCAGGTATTAGGGGATTGATATATGAGTGTGAGCCCCCAGAGGAATTAAAATCTTGACTAGATAGGGAATATTTATTTGCTATATACAGACAATGAACAAAATTTCATCTCAGGAAAGCACTTTCTGTATTTAATACGTTTTTGTAATAAATTGTATAAGAACATTAATTGCTCACGACTTATTAATGAGTTAAATACTCCTATGCCTTCATATAATACAAGTAAAACGTTCTTAAGAAAGTGTGAAGACTTTTTAAAAAATTAAATCAATTTTGTAATTTATGAAGATTATGAATAGTTTACCACCAAATCTGGGAATTTTCTTTGACAATTCCAAAATTTGTGAACATTTTCATCACTGATCTTTAAAAACTGAATTTTATTCCTTGAATATTAATTTTGATTACATGTTTTATTTCTTAGTTCCTTTTCAAGGCGTTGTGTTTTATGTTCTATGTGTTATCTTTTTCATGATTTTACTGGGTACGAATTCAATATCGATGGTCATGATAAGGAATAGTGTAAACAATTGTCATGTAAGGAGTATTGTCAAAGTATTGCTGATTTCTGCTCCTTTTAGATGTTTCTGATATCCCTGAATACTGCAAGCTGCCAGCCGAAAAAGGTCCTTGCAAAGCCAATTTCGAAAAGTACTACTACGATAGCGAAGAAGGAGAATGCAAGAAGTTTATTTATGGCGGTTGCCGTGGAAACAGGAACAATTTCTTCACAAAGGAACTTTGTGAGAGATCGTGTAAGAAGAGTGAAGGTAATTTGCTGATTTTGTAATATAGCCCAAGAAAGAATTAAAATGACTTTGAAAATGTAATGGATAGTAAAACTATCTTAACAACGTGTTTGAAAAACACATAAATCATTACTTGACAAAAGTGTTATATTAGTTGCCTGGCATCAGGTATTGGTAAGGTACATTGGAATCAGAAGTCTGTACCTTGTTAAGAACTTCATTAAGGCTAATTTAATGTCATCAGAAGTAAAATTAATCCGTTAATCAAATGAGTAAAACATGATTTGAGACTGGGTCATCCTAGAAATTATTTTCTGAATACTGTCTGATTACCCATGATTACATTTCTTTTTTCTTCGTTTGCATTCCACTAATCAATATTAAATCTTTCACATTTCAGGAGAATCTTCAGAAGAAATCGAAAGATCCGAATCTGAATGTGAGTCTCAACGTTTTCTTTTACAAGTTCGATAATTTTTAAACATTTTTTTACTCACGATTAAAAGCTAATATTTTATTTATTGAATTTGTTACATATTTCGCTCCTCGGTGTTTTTTCATGTGTACTGTGCTTCGTCTTTGTTACTTTTTGTTTTTTTCCCACTGTCATATACTAAATACATTTACCTCTATACATCATGAATAAAATTGTGAATATATCTGTACCTTGGTAGAAAAAGGGCCGATGAATGTGAATAATGACCTTTAAAACTCATATTTTGTTCCTTGAATTTTAAATTGATTGTATGTTTTATTTCTTGGTACCTTTTCAAGGCGTTGTGTTTTCTACTCTGCATGTTATTTGTTTCATAATTCTTTTGTGCAGGACTTCAATATCGATGGTCATGACAAGGAATAGTGTAAACAATTGTCATGTAAGGAATAGTGTAAACAATTGTCATGTAAGGAGTATTGTCAAAGTATTGCTGATTTCTGCTCCTTTTAGATGTTTCTGATATCCCTGAATACTGCAAGCTGCCAGCCGAAAAAGGTCCCTGCAGTGCCCATATCGAAAAGTACTACTACGATAGCGAAGAAGGAGAATGCAAGAAGTTTATTTATGGTGGTTGCCGTGGAAACAGGAACAGTTTCTTCTCAAAGGAACTTTGTGAGAGATCGTGTAAGAAGAGTGAAGGTAATTTGCTGATTTTGTAATATAGCCGAGAAAGAATTAAAATGACTTTTTGAAAATGTAATGGATAGTAAAAGTATTTTAACAACTTGTTTGAAAAACACATAAATTATTACTTGACAAAAGTGTTTATATTAGTTGCCTGGCATCAGGTATTGGTAAGGTATATTTTAATCAGAAGTGTACTTTCATTAAGGCTAATTTAATGTCATCAGAACTAAAATTGATCCGTTAATCAAACGAGTAAAACTTAAGATGAGACTGGATCATCCTAGAAATTATTTTCTGAATACTGCCTGATTACCCATGATTACATTCCTTTTTTCTTTATTTTCATTCCACTAATCAATATTAAATATTTCGCATTTCAGAAGAATCTTCACAAGAAATGGAAAGATCCGAATCTGAATGTGAGTCTCAACGTTTTCTTTTACAAGTTCGATAATTTTTAAACATTTTTTTACTCACGATTAAAAGCTAATATTTTATTTATTGAATTTGTTACATATTTCGCTCCTCGGTGTTTTTTCATGTGTACTGTGCTTCGTCTTTGTTACTTTTTGTTTTTTTCCCACTGTCATATACTAAATACATTTACCTCTATACATCATGAATAAAATTGTGAATATATCTGTACCTTGGTAGAAAAAGGGCCGATGAATGTGAATAATGACCTTTAAAACTCATATTTTGTTCCTTGAATTTTAAATTGATTGTATGTTTTATTTCTTGGTACCTTTTCAAGGCGTTGTGTTTTCTACTCTGCATGTTATTTGTTTCATAATTCTTTTGTGCAGGACTTCAATATCGATGGTCATGACAAGGAATAGTGTAAACAATTGTCATGTAAGGAATAGTGTAAACAATTGTCATGTAAGGAGTATTGTCAAAGTATTGCTGATTTCTGCTCCTTTTAGATGTTTCTGATATCCCTGAATACTGCAAGCTGCCAGCCGAAAAAGGTCCCTGCAGTGCCCATATCGAAAAGTACTACTACGATAGCGAAGAAGGAGAATGCAAGAAGTTTATTTATGGTGGTTGCCGTGAAAACAGGAACAGTTTCTTCTCAAAGGAACTTTGTGAGAGATCGTGTAAGAAGAGTGAAGGTAATTTGCTGATTTTGTAATATAGCCGAGAAAGAATTAAAATGACTTTTTGAAAATGTAATGGATAGTAAAAGTATTTTAACAACTTGTTTGAAAAACACATAAATTATTACTTGACAAAAGTGTTTATATTAATTGCCTGGCATCAGGTATTGGTAAGGTATATTTTAATCAGAAGTGTACTTTCATTAAGGCTAATTTAATGTCATCAGAACTAAAATTGATCCGTTAATCAAACGAGTAAAACTTAAGATGAGACTGGATCATCCTAGAAATTATTTTCTGAATACTGCCTGATTACCCATGATTACATTCCTTTTTTCTTTATTTTCATTCCACTAATCAATATTAAATATTTCGCATTTCAGAAGAATCTTCACAAGAAATGGAAAGATCCGAATCTGAATGTGAGTCTCAACGTTTTCTTTTACAAGTTCGATAATTTTTAAACATTTTTTTACTCACGATTAAAAGCTAATATTTTATTTATTGAATTTGTTACATATTTCGCTCCTCGGTGTTTTTTCATGTGTACTGTGCTTCGTCTTTGTTACTTTTTGTTTTTTTCCCACTGTCATATACTAAATACATTTACCTCTATACATCATGAATAAAATTGTGAATATATCTGTACCTTGGTAGAAAAAGGGCCGATGAATGTGAATAATGACCTTTAAAACTCATATTTTGTTCCTTGAATTTTAAATTGATTGTATGTTTTATTTCTTGGTACCTTTTCAAGGCGTTGTGTTTTCTACTCTGCATGTTATTTGTTTCATAATTCTTTTGTGCAGGACTTCAATATCGATGGTCATGACAAGGAATAGTGTAAACAATTGTCATGTAAGGAATAGTGTAAACAATTGTCATGTAAGGAGTATTGTCAAAGTATTGCTGATTTCTGCTCCTTTTAGATGTTTCTGATATCCCTGAATACTGCAAGCTGCCAGCCGAAAAAGGTCCCTGCAGTGCCCATATCGAAAAGTACTACTACGATAGCGAAGAAGGAGAATGCAAGAAGTTTATTTATGGTGGTTGCCGTGGAAACAGGAACAGTTTCTTCTCAAAGGAACTTTGTGAGAGATCGTGTAAGAAGAGTGAAGGTAATTTGCTGATTTTGTAATATAGCCGAGAAAGAATTAAAATGACTTTTTGAAAATGTAATGGATAGTAAAAGTATTTTAACAACTTGTTTGAAAAACACATAAATTATTACTTGACAAAAGTGTTTATATTAGTTGCCTGGCATCAGGTATTGGTAAGGTATATTTTAATCAGAAGTGTACTTTCATTAAGGCTAATTTAATGTCATCAGAACTAAAATTGATCCGTTAATCAAACGAGTAAAACTTAAGATGAGACTGGATCATCCTAGAAATTATTTTCTGAATACTGCCTGATTACCCATGATTACATTCCTTTTTTCTTTATTTTCATTCCACTAATCAATATTAAATATTTCGCATTTCAGAAGAATCTTCACAAGAAATGGAAAGATCCGAATCTGAATGTGAGTCTCAACGTTTTCTTTTACAAGTTCGATAATTTTTAAACATTCTTTTACTCAAAATTAAAAGCTAATATTTTATTTATTGAATTTGTTTGTTGCATATTTCGCTCCTCGGTGCTTTTTCATGTGTATCGTGCTTCGTATTTCTGTTATTTCTTGCGGTTTTCCACTGTCATGTAAATACATATATCTGTAAACATTATGAATAAAATTGTGAATATATCTGTACCTTGGTAGAAAAAGGGCCAATGAATGTGAAAAAGGGTAATTAAGAGGATCAAATGCGTTGATTTTGAGTGATGTCCACGAATAATTTTAACGTAAGGAAAGGCATAATGGGAAAAAGTACCAATGTATTCCTGTCAATACCTTATTAATGACTCAAAACATTGGAAAGTACTTTTTGTACGCTGTATTAAAAATCTACCCTCCAAGTGGTTTCGACGATATATCTCGTCCATCAAGATCTGGTGATTTGTTAATGACGTTATATCTCGTCCGTCAAGACCTGACGATTCGTTAATGGCGAGATATCTCGTCCGTCAAGACCTGACGATTCGTTAATGACGAGATATCTCGTCCGTCAAGACCTGACGATTCGTTAAGGACGAGATATCTCGTCCGTGAAGACCTGACGATTCGTTATTGGCGAGATATCTCGTCCGTCAAGACCTGACGATTCGTTATTGGCGAGATATCTCGTCCGTCAAGACCTGACGATTCGTTATTGGCGAGATATCTCGTCCGTCAAGACCTGACGATTCGTTAATAGCGAGATATCTCGTCCGTCAAGACCTGACGATTCGTTAATGGCAAGATATCTCGTCCGTCAAGACCTGACGATTCGTTAAGGACGAGATATCTCGTCCGTGAAGACCTGACGATTCGTTATTGGCGAGATATCTCGTCCGTCAAGACCTGATGATTCGTTATTGGCGAGATATCTCGTCCGTCAAGACCTGACGATTCGTTATTGGCGAGATATCTCGTCCGTCAAGACCTGACGATTCGTTATTGGCGAGATATCTCGTCCGTCAAGACCTGACGATTCGTTATTGGCGAGATTTCTCGTCCTTCAAGACCTGATGATTCGTTATTGACGAGATATCTCGTCAAGATGAAACTGCCCTATTACGCCAAGGGTATGACGATCCAAGTGGGAAAAACTAGGTCACCCTTGCCCAGAAGTGATAACAATTTAGAACAGGCTTTTGCTTCAGACTATAGGGCAGTTTTCGACGCGGAAATAAACCATCAAGAGGGTTAAAGAAATAAAAATTATAAAATAAGCTATTACCAAAAAATGGATATTGGCCTACCAAAGGTATAGATACATAAGTATATAAATGTTGAGCATTCCAGTAAACAATAACTTAATCTTTTTCTCTTACAGCTCTTACTTGTCCAGAGCCAAATGGTGACTTCCCTTACCACAGGAACTGTAAGAAATTCATCAGGTGTACGGAAGGTAAACCCGAGTTAAAAGACTGTCTACCAGGCAAAGAATTCGACTTTCCATCGAGAAAGTGCGTTCCTGCTGGTGAGGCAGCGTGCGCTCGCTAATTGTACAATAAGTGATGGTAAATGAACGGAAATAAAAAAAGTCAGTCACATGAAGAAAAACTATTTGTTTAGAACAGATGTGGATAGGTGTGTTACTAAGTGTTATGAAAAATGTTTTCTTTATTCAATATTAATTTATTTAAAAATTTAGGTATTAATTTTTATTCATTGAAATTGACTTGAATTTGAATTTATGTTTCGAGATATGTCAATAAAAATTGTTTTTATCGTGAATTCCGTCTTTTGTGTTTGCTTCATTTTATACTTTCGAGAATCAGTTTGCTGATATGGTTATTTGTTAAATCGTTGAATATCGATTATGTGTATTGAAATATATATCAAGCAATGAGTACAAACATAAAATTTGAACATTCAAAAATGCGTGTTTCGTTACAGGGTTAAAATATGTGGCATAGTGTCCAGGGAAGCCCAAAACCCACTTCAATTAAAGTGGCAAACAAAATTGAAATATATATTAAGCAATGGGTTCAACCATAATTTTTATACATGAAAACATTCCTGTTCGGTTACAGGGTAAAGGGATAAGATACAGGGTTAATGTAAGTGGGGTAGAGTTAATGGAAGCTAGGCACATCCTTAAATTAATCTGTAGCAAACAAAACAAAATTCGACAAAACCTGAAAAACGACGATTTTTTATAAAGTATATCTTGTTAGAGAATTCCAGTTTTTATTTCAATGTTCTTGCTTTTCACCGCAAAAAGTCAACCCGGGACTGCTGGTGTCTTGAACCCTAGTTGTCTTTCAGCGTCAAATGCTTTCTTTCGGCGATTGATTGATGGAATTTGTCATGAGCAATGGGTACCTTCAGCTCAGACTCTTCTTCATATAGACCATATAGTTTCAGACCCCATACTTTCCCACTATGTCTATAGCATCCATTTCACATAATTTGAACAGTTGATCCTTGCGCATTATCTATTATTATCTCCCTGTTCGCTCACATTTCCCCCTTATTTGTAAAAGCCAACCTCAAACACCAGGACAGTGCTTGGTAGGTAAGTATTTTAATTAACGTTGCACTGGAGCAACACAGCAGGCTATTTGCGACGGTCCGCGATCAAACCAGAAGGAAAAGATCAGAGGACAATGCCACGTAATTTTGGACCACGGTCAGGTGACGAGGTCACACCTGAGCTGGCGCCCCACTTTCCAAATTTCCACACTAATCCAAAGTGAGGACATTTGACATAATGGACATCAGATTTAACGTGCACCAGCCTCCTTTGTACACGACGGTCTTTGGTTGGATTCAAACTCGCAATCCTCCGGTTGCTAATCCGTTACTCTTTCAACCGGGCTACCGCGGCCCCCAGGACAGTGCTTGGATCATCCATACAGATACAGGATTGGCCCGTTTGGGCTCTTTTAAACGCAAGGCTAAAATTGATGTGTTTTATTGTCCTTGAGGAAAGAAACAAAGCGATTATTATTGATTTAAGTTTGTCTAAAGCTAGGCAATTATATATTTTTTAGACTTCTTGCGAAAACTTCAACAAAAAAATCGGGTTGGCTGTGTCGAAGCACGGCCGCATGGTTTTTATGTAAATACGCCTCGTTAGATCATAGTATTTATTTGGGTGTAGTAAATGCAAGCAAATTCAGTAGTCAATTCAGTGTTAATAGAAATTACTCTTAAGAAAGGCGATTTACTCTTCCGTTCGATGTATTTCTGCTCTTCGATAAGTATATGCCCACAGTGTGAAATTTAAAAAAAATTCAACGGTTTCCGTTGAAAAGTTTCCACGTGACAGACTTGCTTATAATTGAGTTGTCAAATACAATTTTTCAGATTGATACTTAAAACAAACCAGATGTCTATGATATTTACAACTCGTCTTAGGAATTTTACATTTTTATCGAGAGAACGTTAAAACAGAAAAATTACTTCAAATTTTAGGTTTTCAATGGAATATTTATTTTCTTGGTTTTATTTGTAACCTTAAAACTCTAGTATTTGATGCATGTGACTATATAAATGGGCTTTGATGACAAGACTATCAGAACCACAAATGACAAGACTATCAGTGAAATGTAGTATTTTAGAATGAAATTATTCGAGCAACTAGACCCTTTTTCTTTTAAGCTATCACATACATTTTGCGAAAAATCGAACAAAAATGAATTTGACATCAGCACATCCTTTTCACGTATTCATAAAAATAGGAATTTTAAAGATTTTGAAAGATATTGAGAAGTATTCAGTGCTTACCGAATCATAATTTTTTTTCAATAATTAGAAACAAAATATTACCTATGGAGGATAGCCTGGCATTGTTAGAATTGAACTGGTTTAGTATGGATTGCTGTTGTCAAAATATCTATTGCTATCTTTCGAGAGCAAATAAAAAATATTTTCAAGTTAAAAATAGGTACAGCTTTGATATAAACACTTTTTAGTCCTTTACGGTACAGTTTTGATATAAAAACTTTTTAGCTTTGATATAAAGTTTTTTGAAACGCTTTTGACACGTTTTTTGGCGTGTTTTTCATGTCGCCAAGAAATAATTTCTTAAAAACACACAGAACACTTAGAAGATCACAGGCTTAGCAGAAAATAATTAAAAAATTAACAGAAATAATTTTTTAAATTGAAAAGAAATCCACACAACTGATTATTCGTATTCTTATATGTGGTTATTTGCTTTAATGAAAACAAATCATTCCTTTTTCTGAAATAATGTTATAAAAGTGTGTCCAAGATAAATAGCATATTAGTTTTAAGTCTAATGGAACCGGGTTATTTCATATGAATATTATAAGCGATCACACATATTGTATCAAACTAGAGTTGTTTAGGCATGATAAAATAAAAACAAATCGGGGTAGGCTGTACTCGGTATAGCCTCAAGTGTCTTGCGTGAAACGTCTTTGGTGCCCTGAGGTAGTGAATGAAACACTACATCAAGGAATGAAACACGTTTCATGGGGCCCATATTGCCCCTGGTTGTTGACTGTTGGCTGCTTTCTTCATCTCCCGTGCTATCGGCGCCTTCATCGGCACAAAATGTGTAATTCCACTCGAAGTGGTATAGCTCCATCGTCGACGCTGGCCCATATAAACGCGGTGGACTCCTCTTCGCGCCGCTGTCGCCAGCGTCTCACTGGCTCGGGCGAAGTAGTTTCGAGCTTTTCCGAATCCTCTTGAAGTCGTCTTCATTTCGTACGCGTTCTCTATACGCTTTCAGCCGCTTACTTGCCATATATTTCGACATTTTTGTAAAGTTCGCAAAATTTCGCAGTTTCTCACTCACTACACCGTCTATAACTTTTGAATCTTGCACTCGCTCAAATTTTATGGTGCTAAACGTTAGCGTTCGTCGATACAAATCAAATGATATCTTATATGTCACTTCGCGATGCTAAGCAGCTCACTGATTACTGACTTTAACTGACGGTAACTGACTTTCGACAGTTAGCCCGATTTGCGCGCCGCCGCTCGAGGCCATCGTGAAGGAACGGGCCAGAACCTGCGGCGCTGCGATCGCTTTTACGTCACGATATGGGGGCTATCGTTCCCGTTTGTTCTCGTAGACATGCATGTTTTCGAAGGAGCTCGAAACCTACAAATATTTATCTTTCTTCGTATTTTAAAGTGATAATTGATTCAGACCGTTCCTGAACCGTTCCGGTATAATAAGTGTACATGGTAAAAAAAAGAAGGGGGAGAGAGAGACATCTTCTCTTCTGACTTCACGGTACATGAGTGATAGTTACTTTTATGGGGATTCATTAGGTGCTTTTCATTGTTAATGTAGTAAGAGTATAAATGATACAAAAAAGATCACATGCCATCTCGATAAGAGCTTGAATAAAAAGAACATTTTCAAGAGGAAATCCCCCAAGCCCATCCCTCAGAGCAGTGATTAGGGACAGGCAAGTACCCGATGATCTTATTTATTTTAATCTAAAATGGAAGGTGCAAGATCGTTTCGTTTTCCAGTCCTAAGATTCCTACTGTGTTAATGGCCGCGTGAATTTACCACCACACAGGTGCAAAAATGTTACTCATTAGTAACAAATGGATTGTAAACGAGAATTCGATCTAAAAACTATACTAATGACTATTATATTTGAAGACCAAGTATAAACCATTATAGTCATTGATTTAGTCTAACTTGAACTAAAGCGAACTTTATCAGCACCGAAAAACATACTAGGAACCTCAAATGATTTATCCTCACTCATAAGTTGTAATTATCCCGTTGATTATCCAAACCTGCCCCCATTACTTTAAGCACATGTTTATAAACCCTGGTTTGTACCATAACTGGAGTCTGTTTTCATCTAGTTCAGTTTCACTGACAGTTGTCTCGCAATTGCACGTTTATTTTTTAACAGTTCGAATTTTTTGGTTCTCGATTATTTCTCGCGGGTTAAAAGGTTAGCGTTACGTGCTTTAATATATTTCATACTACCATTAAAGTAGTCTGTTTGTAAGACCAGACCGATAGCTTAGAGGCTCGCTTCGGACAATATTGTCAAATGATTGGGTAAATTACAATGTTTCCATACGCCAAGTGCTAGAATCAGAACGTAAACTGAAAATTTTAAGTCCGATAGAGCAGCAGTGCTAGCTTCCAAATAAAAGACTTTGATTTTAGGGATTCAGCTGTAGAAAATTTAACTGAGATACCAAATCTGTTTGAGGAAATCACTTACAGCTGCAAAAATATTAATATTTCAGATGATATTCTGCCTGTTCTAGTGTATATATTTAGTTATGCTGCCAAAAAAAGTTCAACATGAACTGAATTGTGAGATGCGCTGTTCGATCTTGTCAATTGAAAGAGAACTAACATATGAATGTTCGCGGAAGAGTTTATTCACCAATATTTAAAATTAAGTGATGGGGTGGCCTTAAATGGCCTCAGGAATTTACGGTACCACTGATTGTTTGTACGTATCAGATTTTCAATGAATTGATTAAATGAGGAGTATGAAGAAGACTCTGTCACACAAATTTCCGAAAAGATTGTTAGTTGAACTAATTCTACTTAAAATAAATACCTTCAATTAAATATCTGCAGAATACCTCATCTGTAAAATGCAACAAAAATTTATCAGAAAATGTGTGTGCATCATGGCAAACATTTTACTTAACATTTTACAATAATTATTGTAAAGCAAAAAATGACCTGCTGAAACAGACGCAAAATAGAAAAACTTGCAATATTTAAAAATTAAAAACATTTTGTGGGTTATAACTTATAGCTAAAGAAAAATAAGTTTGACTTTTAGAGGTCATGATGATCTGACAACGTTTATGCTTATAATTTAAATGACTGTTACATTATCACCATCACTATGTATAACCATTATTTAAAAAAAGATTGTTATCAACTTAAAAATTAACTTCAAAAATTGGTTTTGAGCTATTTAAAATTCCTACTACTTTTCAAATTTGAATAAAGATTCTTTTTTCTTCACCTTTAGAATGTTTTACTGAAAATTGTGTGTAATTTGATTTTCTACAAATTTTGGATTAATTTCCACGATGATTCACATGCATTAGTTATTGAAAAATTGATAATTTTTTATTTCCTTACATTTATATATCATATACACTATAACAAATATATTAATTTCTTATCGTAAAAGTGTTATATTGAAATGTTACTTTAAGCACTTCAGAGAGGAAATTAAATAAAAGGAGATGTTAATTGTTGAGAAAGAAAATTTAAAAGTTGCTTACAAGGTAAAAATGGAATTTGCAGGTATATTTTCTTTAGTTAAAATATTTTCATAGGAAAAAGAATTATATTTTGACAGGCTACTACTACCTTTATGTACTGAAAATTCTTTGAATTTAATTCTTGAATTTCATTCGACTCAGACAAACACAATTTTGTTAAACACGTCTTTAGTCTGAAAGAAATTTCAGAGCACCATTTGATTTACAGAGATAGATCCTAGGGTTTAATAAGTGAACAGTAAAATCAATAATTATCAATAAAAGTGAACAATCAGAAATGCAAGTTTTAACTATTGTAAAAGATTACTTACAAATCATATTATAAGAATGGATTTGTTTCATTTTTTATATATAGAACTACAGTTTATAGCTATTTTTTAATCTGTCAAGTTATCCAAAAATTTATTTGTTTAATTACGTAATTTATCCTAAAAATAAGCATTACATAAATCAAGACAATGAATACTATTAAATAGGAAAGGGATCGAAAATATTTTTGGTTACATTTACTTCAATTTGAATTTACAAGAAAGGAAAAATATTCCCTCTTGTTGTCACATAAGTATGGCCATTGAAGTCTTTTAAATTGCTGAATGACTTCTTTAAAACTGCTTCTATTCGTTCCAAAATTCAGCACACTTATTTCTAAAGCTCAAAAAAACTCTAATGTAAGATAGATATTTAACATTTTAACGAATTATATGGTACTGGGACCTCTTAACGAAAATTGCTCCAAACACTTTATGTTAATTCCAGAAATACAAAGGAACGAATATTTTTATGTGTGAAAATTAATCCGAAATTGACAACAAAAAGATTAAGCTGTGTTGTTTCAAATCTCGGAGAAAATGGATTGATGGATTTGCTTATATCGAGATTTTACTATTTCCGTCTGATCACGGACTCTTCGCTTGCTAATTTTCCTCTCCAATGATCCCCATTTCGTGACTCAGGCCCGTTCCTTCACGATGGCGTCGGACTGGTTCAGTTATGTACTTGGATACGTCTGCTATCTTATGGCATATTAAGTAATATTCCCATTGACTTTCGGAGCGACAGCGATTTCAAGTGTTTCACTTTTCGTGTTTCATCCGTTTCTACGTCGGCACCCAGGACTCCTGCTCGAAACACGTTTCACGTCAAAAATGATAATGATTTACAAAAATTTATAGAAGGGATTCAAATAATCGCGAGGGTCGTCGTAATTATAATAAAGCGGGATTGCCTTTGCCTGCCACAAATAGCTGTAAAAAGCACGCCACAAAATGCCCCAAAAGTGTTGGAACAAAAAGTCTTTATATCAAAACTGTATCGTAAAATACTTCCAAAGCATAGAAAAATATTCGATCAACATTTTATATAGATTCGAAATTGTGCGTCGAAATAAGGGGGTTTCCATTGGAAATTATGAAGTTGGTGCTCAATTTAATATGAAGATGGCCCCTTATGAAAATTTTATGAATTATTTATAGAAGACGTTAGTTCCTGTCAAACGCCTCCTTTGAATTTTTTCTACTGTTAAAATTGCTCGAATGAGGATGGGTGGTTCGTTTTTTTCCCGCGATTGTACTTAACAGTTTTCATAGAATAATGTGTGTAGGTTCTTGTGTGCCTATATTTTCTTTGATAATAGATGAACGGGAAAGCGTGATAAAAGTTAATATCTTTTTATTCTAACATTATTAATATCCCATTAACAAATTCTAATAATCTTTTTGGCATTTTTATGGGATATCTATCGATTCCTTGTTTCTATCTCCTTTTTTGTTGCAATATAACAAAAGAGTATCAATAAATGTAAATACAGAGGGAATTAAAGAGGAAATTAAAACACTCATAAAAATCGTTTGAAAAACATGTGTCGAATTGGAAATGAATTTATCGGCAGATAAAATATAAATCAAAATGCTTACTTTGGTATAAATATTGTTTGGTAAAATATGCTCCTAATATTTTACTCGTAACAAATGTTTGGCCATTAGTCTACAGGTTCAGATTATCTCTTTCGGAGTTCACGAATATTACATCTGATGTAAGCTGCTCATCAGGGACCTTAATACTTTCAATCTTGCAGGGATATTAATATTTCACCAATTAAAATTTTCAAATATATCTTTCCTGAATTGTAAATATTACTTTAAACAATAACTCCCCCGAAAAAAACATCTTATGATTTGATATAAAATTATTTCTGGACAGAAACTGAATTGTTGAATCATCCCATACTGATAGTCACGTGATCTGACATCACAAATATGGTCGTGATGGACAGATATTCTTGTTTTGAATTACTTCAGATAAATATATTGTTCGTCGTTTTCTATTCAAATTGCGAAATAAAAATAAAACGAATGTGAATATACAAGTGTTTTTGTTGCATGAATAAATCTTAAAAACGTAAACTTGGATTAAAATGTTCCACGAAAAGATTTTATAACATCGAAACTGTGACAAAGAAAAGCTTTTCGAACAGCAACAGAAGATTTTATTAGCTTCAATGAGCTACTGGAAAATGGTGTAAATAGAAGGTAAAAAAAATCCAAAACTGAAGGTAAGATGCTCTCCAGGAATTTTATGACATGTGGGCAACTACGCACATTTTAATCTCGCATGTCGCAGATAAGAACCATGTTAATCAATGGAACCATTTACAAAATGTACACAAGGGAACCACAAGATCAGAGGGAACAGTGATATACCGAAGCGTATATAGGTAATATAGGTAAGCGATACTTCTTAACTTACTAATATTTTCATTTTCCGTATTTATTAAACCTTCACTATGTGCAGTATTATGTCAACGGAAAAATTAAATCTTTGCCTTCTGTGTACACTTTTTAAATGTTAAATTTTGTCATTTCATTGTAATAAAGAGCTTTATAATTTCTGTTCCCAGTTGTTTTAATTCCAAACTAGTTTTTTAAAATTACTCGCATTGGCTACATAAATATTCTGGTTAAATTCAAAATTTACAGGAATGTCTGCATCTGAAATTTATTAACAGTTGGGATAGAATTTTCCAGAGGGACGCCAAAAAAATTGCCTTTGCAAAGTGGGCGTTGAGTCGAAAAAATTCGGAAAACTGGTTTGATGAAATACGGCCCCCACATAGGGGAAGGATCGCTTGTACCATGGTACTGGCCCTGAAGATAAGGGGGTCCTAAAAATATACAAAGTTTTGCACTGTAGTGCTTAAAGAAAGAGACCAATTTATAAGTTTGGGCCAGTTAGACTACGAATACTTTGGATACACATTGATATTTCATTAGGGGCCAGTATAGGGCCTCGGACAGATGGTACCTGATACAAAACCTCACACAGTCCGGCCTTGAGGATCTTTTTCTGAGCAAAAATAAAAATACAATAATACATGATATAATATATGCCGACTAATCGGATTAATAATCATGGTGCAGACTTCTGAAGCGAAAAGTTTCAAGTTCAAATCCGGGTGTATCTTGAATGTTTGTCGGTCTGGAATACATGTTTTCTCTCTATAAACGGGTTGTGTCTAGAATGCGTGGTATGTAAGGTGTAATGTGAACCCTCCAACATGGTGCACAAGGGGAACGATAACTAATTGACGAATTCGTCCATGTTGTGCCGTAATGAGTAATATTTATTTAGCCGGGAATTAGAAAAAATGATAATATAGGAGTTTATAATTAAATACAATAGGCGACACGAAAAATATGTTGGAATTGTTTTGCAATTCCTACATCGGCTCACATCAACATACTATTTAGATGTTCTTCACCATCGGAGGTCTATTCTAATTAGTCCAAACAAATAACAACCGAAGAGCTTCAAATAAAAGCATCTTGTAAAACTCATGCATTTATATCTGTTCACCTTATTTTGAGCTGTGCTAGTAATAGAGTTAAAGAAAAAAGTGATTTGTAATTCGAGTTATTGCAAATCATATAAAAGAAAAATATTTTATACTAGTATTTTTATCAAAATTTTGATATTCAGGAGAAATTTCAGCGAGATTTGCAAAACTCGAAAAGCTCAAAACTATATGCATCGTAGTGCCTCCAATATGATGGAATTTTTATTTTGATAAAACGTTTTAAAATACTAATCAATATATTCTAAGAACGTAAATCTAAAGAAAAACATAATGCTAAAAAAGACAATACTTCTAGACAAAAATGCATCAGTTACTTTTTGCAAAACATTGCAAAATGCTGTTTACATATACATTCAAAAAATTAAAGCACTCTGGAATTATCACGATACTTATCATTCATTGGAATTAAATAATTTGTTGCGTAAAAGAACTTTTTAAACTCTAAAAATATGAGTATTTTCTGAAAGAGTTTATGACTATTTACACTGATTAAGTTCATGAGAACTAGAAAGATGTCAAATCTCAGAACGGCATATGCTGCTTATACTTCGGTAGCACACAAAAATAACGTGTCAGCAAACATTTATTCGAGACTAGTCTAAACAATATGGTAATAGGAAACTAAACCAAACTTTGATATCAGCGTTATTCATAAGCCCGTTGAGCAATTTAACTGATATTTTTCAGTAAACTTCGCAAGTTAAAGAGATGAGTGAAGGAAAGGTTATTTAAAAAAAGAAACTTGAATTTTATGGTCTAACGTCGGCCGAAATGGCGAAGGTACTTTGTTTCGCGTTTCTATTGACATTAGCCTGGGAAATACATGGAGTAGAATTAGCTGATGCGAAGAACACTATTTCTCGATTTTTCACCGAATCAAGTGAGTAAATGATAAATTGAGTTTCAACTGTTTTCAACTAAATACTTAATTAGCGTTTGAGATGCTTTTGATAATTTTAAATTGTTTACGTGCCCTTTTATAATCCATTGATTCTAAGTCTTAATGGTTTGGGTTTATGGTAATGGTGTGAATATTTAAAATCAAGACTTCAAAAAGATTTTCTTAAAAATATTGTGTAAAAATTTTTTGTATGTTGAGCTTATGACCACATCGAATCTTTTATGAATTCCATTTCTATGAGGCAAAAACAAAGTTTAGAATCTCGTTGGGTGGCACGAAACCATCAAATGTACTGTCTGTTTACACGAGAACTGCTCCCGACATCAAGTCTGGGTCGTGGCGGTCGCTATAGAAATAGGACTTGTTTATTTTGAGTAGGGGTGACTCTCGGGATGACTAAATTTTCTTTTGTTTTACGCGAATATTGGTGGAGAAAAAAGAGGCAGCTTACTAGTAAAAATCTTCCCGGTGACAAGTAAAAATTGTAGCAAATAAAAAATTTCAAATTTGTGATAAATACGCCAATATGGGAAACTTGAATACATTTCTTCTACCATCTCTCACGGAAAATAGGATAAGTCCGTTTCTACGGCAACAGACTGGGGCAGACTTTGTGTCTGAAACAGTTCACGTAATAGACAGACAATATGTGACACGAAGAATGTTTTTCATTAGTTCCTTTCAGTATTCACTAACACCATACTAGTAAAGAGATACAAATTAAAAAAATGATTCAAAATGAATACGGTGTTAAAGTATGCGTGTTAGATGTGGTAAATTCAAAAGAGAGTATACGAAAACATGCATGACAATTTTTGTTTATTTATAAATTATCACCTGTCTTATACTGACGTTTCGAAAATATTTAGTAGCATCATACTTTTATCGTATTGAGACAAAAAAATTCAGATTCTTGCATTTTGCCAGAGTGAAAAATCCACTTAGGTTTGTGAAAAGTGAGATTAAAAGTTAGGGAGAGTAAATCAGAATATTATCTATAGAGAAATTATACAGAAGGGTGGGATCAAATATAAAAACGTAGTAATTGGTTGTCATAGGAAAATTTCAAATGTATCAAAATGCATTAATAACATTTTACAGGAGAAATCATTTTACTGGTTTCGACTCAATATTTGAGAAAAATCAATCTCCTAATGTAAGCATACGCTGATTGATAAGGAAACAAAACACGAGAAATTTATTTTCAATTATTTCTGTGCAAGTTCAATCTACCCGTGCTCTTTTAAATTAAACCTTCAAATATTTATTTAAGCGTAAACCTGCTCAAAGAGAATGATAAATAATTACAGTTACTGTATATTTGTAAATGAAACCAAACAGTTTTCGAAAAAGCATATACAAATACATCACTAACTCAAGCTCTAAAATGAAAGTATTCTAAATTTAATTATGTCTAGATTAAAATAGATATTTTTCTCAAATTGTTTCGTGAACGCTTGATAATCTTCTAAAACTTATTTTAGAGAATATTGATTTAATCTATCCTGGTGGTTTTCTAGACGAGGTATCTCGTCATTATCAAAACTGATGATCGACGACTGAAAACAGACCTTGATGGACGAGATACCTCGTCATTTGAAGAAAATCCATCAGATCTTGATCTCGTCATCTTCAAAAAATCGGCAAAATCTTGATGACGAAATATCTCGTCATTAGCAAAATCGGTCAGATCTTGATGAACGAGATATCTCGTCAAAACCACTTAAAAGGTTAAAAATTAGCGGAATACTTCGAATTATTTTGAATATTTGAACGGTTTTTCCGTGGACTTCCTGTTCCTTGAACATTTGAATTCTAATAGCTGTTAAAAACCCTCTAAGAGGAAAGCTTTCTTAATGCTACATTGTGAATTAACGCGCTTACTTATCGATATTTCTCTTAAATGTGTATCTTATTTATTATTAATTTAATTTCTAGGTGATGTTGAGCCTTTTGTTTTCGTGTGTCCCAAAGATGGCCTGTTTCCGAACACACGAAACTGTTCTACGTTTGTACAGTGCTCCAACGGTGAAGCATACTTGAAGCCGTGTCCCGCCAATCTACATTTCAGCGTCAAGACACAGAGGTGTGAAGCACAATGTGATGCTCAATGTGACAGAACATTAGGTTAGTCCATTTTCGATAAATACAAAACTTTATTTTTTATATCCCTGGTCTCCAAACTATAGCCTGCGAATGCCTTGATAAAACAGATAAAGAAATAAAAGCTTAAAGCTTGTTTTGCCCTAGAATCAACTTCTATGAGAACCGGACCGTGCCAGCCAATCAGAGAGGAACAAAGCAATCGTTCCTCCTGTCAATCACTGCTTTTCTCGTCGCTAATTGGCCGGCGCTGTCAGCACCTCATCCGCGTTGCTCTAGTGTAAAACAAGATTTATAGGTTTAGCATTTGAGTCTATTCGTTAAATTTGAGGGCAGGTTAAACGTTAACATCCTTAACGTGGTTTTTGGCACTAAATTAATACCGCAAGCCGTAACAATGATTAACAGTTGACGAAATAAATAATCACCTTTGGCTATCGCCACTCATGATTATGAGAATTTCCCCTGCAAGCGTAACCACCTTTTATGCAAATGGATTCCACCAAGGTCATCTGCCTTCTCACCAGATCCACATTATAATAAAGCAGTGAGTGTATGCCAGTAAATAAAATACCCTATGTGCTCCTATGTGCCAGTAATAAAATTTCAGCTTACATGTCATCTTATATGCACAGGCTGTAATACTAGAAACGTGTAAACAAAGCAGTACTACAACGGGCTATTGGCGATGGTTCAGGATCAATTCCGAAGGGAAAGATCCGAGGACACCTTATAATTTTGAGCCATGGTCAGATGACGACGTCAACACCCGAGCTGGCATCCGACTCACTGAACTTCCACACCACGCCAATGTGAGGATATTTGAGGCCTCTACAGATTTAACGTGCACCCGCCCCCATGTACGCGTCGATCTTTTGTTGGATCGAGTTATGAAATCGCAACCCTCCGATTGCTAATCCGCGACTCTACCAACTGGGCTATAATTGCCCCTTGACCTTGGGGAAGTCCATTTGCACAAAGGTGGTTAAGCTCGCAGGGATGGGCAAAATCATGTATGGCGATCAGAAGTGAATCATTTATGGCGATCAGAAGTGAATCATGTATGGCGATCAGAATGAGTGATTTTTTGTTTCGATAATTCGCAATCTCTGCTATGGTTTGCTGCATTGTATTTCAGCGACGAAGTCGGAGTCCGAAATCACTCTAAAGATGCCAATTGTGGGATCCCATTGTTTTCTTTTAAACCCCCTAACTTATCGAATAAACTTGTCCAAAACCACGTGACTCAAATGCAAACTCGTCGGAGCCGATTTTCACATATCTTTTTTTAGTCAAGGTAGCACTTTTAATATCCTAATGTGGCTTCAGCTCAACTAGATTGGAGACTCCTGATTTAAATTCTTAACCCTCCTGGTGGTTGTGTCGACGAAATATCTTGTCATTAGAATAAAACTGACCAGATCTTTATCTCGTCATCATAAAAAATTGGCAATATCTTGATGACGAGATATTTCGTCATTAGCAGAATTGGTCAGATCTTGACGATCGAGATATCTCGTTGAAACCACTTGGAGGGTTAAGAACGAAAAATATTTTCGTTCATAATTTTAAAATACATCTATGCAGTTCCAAAATTATTTTCAATATTTATCTTTAAATGAAATTTTTTCTTTTTCAAAATTTCAGTTTGAAATCAGTACATTTCGTGAGTTAAAGTTTTCTGTCCTTATCCTTACATACGTAGACTCCTAACTGTTGTAACTCTAATTAATATAAATTACGTATCGTTACAGCTTGCGGATGTGGATGGCCGACATGCGGTAAGAAATTTTCAATTTTTGAATTTAATTTTTACAAATAATATTTACAAAATAAATGCAATTTCTTTCTGTTACGCAATCCTTTTGTTAGTTTTACCTATTGATTATCGTCTTTTAGCTAAAGAGCTCTGCTTCTTGCCTAAAGAGATGGGGCCTTGCAGAGGGCACAGAAATCGCTTTTATTACGACAAGGACAGAGGCCTGTGCAGACCCTTCGTATACTTTGGGTGCGAAGGGAACGAGAATAACTTCAAAACAATACAAGAGTGCCAAAAAGTCTGCGGTGAGTATTACTGAATGGATATGGGTTGGTTGGTTCTTGATTCTACGGTAACTTTTTCGACCCGATCTACAGATTAAAGTGGATTCCGAAATATTACCGACAATCAGGACTATAGACTGGGATTCGGTCAAGATTACAAAAAACCTGTTGCACTTTAAATCTGTCGTGTCCTCAAATATCTTCAAATTGGCATGGTGTGCAGGTTTGAAGAGTGGTGTGCCAGCTCAGGTGTTGATCTCGTCATCTGAACGTGATTCAAAATGACGAGTTGCTCTCGGACCTTTCCCATCGGGATTGATCCTGGACCATGGCCAATAGCCCATTGTGTTGCTCCAGTGAGACGTCAATTAAAATACATACATACCCAATTGTATTTTTTAATCCCTTTTGATGTTTTGTCCCCTTGTACTTTGTCTCCATGTTTTTGTGGTGAGTGTTTACTCTAGTGAATGAATGTATATCAAGAACAACTGCTAAAAATTAAAAAAAAATGTTCTTCGCCAGCTGAAAGATGCAGTACAAAGAATAAGTCCGCAAAACTGGTCATTGGTAAATTCATCTCGACAACGCAGATGCCTATTCATCACGTCTCGGTAGGTAGGTATTTTAATTAAAGTCGCACTGAAGCAACACAAAGGGCTATTGGCGACATTCCGGGATCAATCCCGAAACGAAAGATCCGATAACAACACCAGGTAATTTTGAACCACGGTCAGATGACGAGGTCACACCTGAGCTGATCCCACTCCCCAAACTTCCACACCACGCCAACGTGACAGCATTTGAGGCCGCGACAGATTTAACGTGTACCGGCTCCCTTTGTACACGACGGTCTTTAGTTGGATTCGAACTCTGACCCCTCCGGTTGCGAGTTCGTTACTGTTCCAACCGGGCTACCACTGCCTCATCACGTCCTGAGCATGGTTTTTTGGAAAAATATGTAGCCACTCAGGTGGCTCAAGCTCCTCTCCCCATCCTAAAGTTCAGATTTGTCGCTTTGCGACTTATTGCTTGCTAAAATCACTTCTGAAAGGGAAGAGATATCAGACGGTGGATGCGATTCAGGAGAACACGACGAAGTAGCTGATGGTGATTCCAATAATGCACTTCGCAGAGTGTTTTAAAAAGTGGGAGACTTTTATAGTCCCAAGATGCATCCTTGAAGGTGATTAGACACCAAAAGTCCTAGGTACAATGTATCTTGTTTCATATTACATCGCTAGAGGCTTTCTGAACAGACCTCTTATATGTGGTAGGTATTTTAATTAACGTCGCACTGGAGAAACACAACGGGCTATTGGTAACGGTCCAAGATCAAACCCGAAGGAAAGATCCGCCTCGTATATGAAGAGGAAAAAACGAATTCCAAATTTATAATCATGAATGGTTTACGACCAGCGTGTATATTTTCTTTTAGTCTCGGGGCCGCGGTGGCCCGGTTGGAAGAGTAACGAACTCTCCAAGAACGTTGTTACGAACATAGAAGTTCGAATCCAGCCAAAACACCGTCGTGTACAAAGGGGGCTGGTGCACGTTAAATCTGTCGTGGCCTCAAATGTCCTCACGTTGGCGTGGTGTGGAAGTTTGGAGAGTGGGGTGCCAGCTCAGGTGTTGCCTCGTCATCTGACCGTGGTTCAAAATTACGTGGTGTTGTCCTCGGATCTTTCCCTTTGGGATTGATCCCGGACCGTCACCAATAGCCCATTGTGTTGCTCCAGTGTGACGTTAATTGAAATACCCAAATACCCTTTTAGTCTCGAAGCTTTTAAAAAATTATCATTGACAGTTAGTAAATTAGGAGGTAAAGCCTTGTTTACTAACTGTCAATGATAATTTTTTAAAAGCTTCGAGACTAAAAGAAAATATGAATGGTTTACGACCAGCGTGTATATT
Organism: Meta bourneti; assembly: GCA_933210815.1. Lineage (NCBI taxonomy): Eukaryota > Metazoa > Arthropoda > Arachnida > Araneae > Tetragnathidae > Meta > Meta bourneti. Next base: position 25,649,441 of record OW119926.1, on the reverse strand, counting down.
TTCTTTTAGTCTCGAAGCTTTTAAAAAATTATCATTGACAGTTAGTAAACAAGGCTTTACCTCCTAAATCTTAATTCGTCATCTGACCATGGTTCAAAATTACGTGGTGTTGTCCTCGGATCTTTCCCTTTGGGATTGATCCCGGACCGTCACCAATAGCCCGTTGTGTTGCTCCAGTGTGACGTTAATTGAAATACCCCCCCCCCTAAATCTTACATATAAAGTAGAAAAACCATTTGTCTGTACAGGAAAATCTATCGAGTGCTGACATCTGGCGTCATAAAATTCGCACAGCTTATTCTGTCTGGAATTTCTTAGTCAACGCAACTATTTTCAGCTCGCTACGTCATTATTTTAGAAACATAGAAGTAAAAAATATAATATAGAATTTTACTCAAGAAGAAATCGATCAACATGAAACGTCAAAAGCTGTCACGGGCCGAGCAATCGGAAGAGGAAAGAACACAAGCATGAAGCGGACAAAACTCAAAAAGCCATTCGACGACGCAACGAAACTGTTGAGGAATCTGAGACTCGACTTGATTTGTCTGAACCAGCAAAAATTCTCGAGCGAAACCGGGTAGTAAAGCTAGTTTTATATAAATTATAATTTTTGTCCTCGGTACCTTTAATGTATTATGTTTTGCTGCCATCTTACTTTTTGTGCTTTTTTCAACTATCATATTAATGTATGTATGCCAGTATGAATAAGTAAAATAAAATGAATGAAACAGAAGATATCGTAAAGCAAACATGAAATATCTTTTTAAATGAAGTAATTTCTTTTTGCATAGAGGATGCAGTAGACGTCTGTAAACTACCTTCAATGAAAGGACCTTGCGAGAAACACATTCGGAGATACTTCTTCAACTCTAAGAAAGGAAAATGCCAGAAATTCACTTTCGGAGGATGTCAAGGAAATGGTAATAATTTCGAAACTAAAAAGCTATGTGAACAAAAATGCAAGAGGAAAGCTGGTGAGTTTTAATTGACTTGTTTTATCAGAAGTTATATTGTACATTAAAAGAAAAACTTTTAAGTTTCAGTGCCCATGGAGAATTAGTTTGTATTTCAGAGATTTAATAAACAAAATTGAAATGACTTTTCCAAATAAAAATTGGAATAAATAAGTGTATAATTTTTACGAGAGTATTCGATACTAAATGAAAATATTTGTTTTGACGATTTACGGTTACTTTATTATTTATCTATACGAGAACTAATTAGACTCGTCGACCTTAAAATGGAATAGATGGAGCATGTGCCGCAGCTTCATGTTATTTCTTCCAGTTGCTCGGTTTGAAAATCTGTCACGTGGTTGTGGGTAAAATAATAAATCTGAAATTATTGACTGGTTAAAGTGATTATCCACCGTGATCAAAAATACTAGTCTGCGCTTCAATAGCCAATCGTCTAAGTCAACTTGGGATTTACCCTTCAGAGATCTTACGACAGCGACTTCGCCCACATGATCCATCTATTTCATTAGAAAGTCGATGATAAGACTGAGACTTACGACTTGAAGTAAATTACTAAGCAATATGAACAATACCTAGAGTTGACTATATTTTTGACTGGAACCTCGTTCATGGTACTTTGCAAACCTTTCAATACAAAACTTTTCCCAATGTTGCTTAAATACTGTAGAGAACAGACATTGTCATCATAAAGTTCTCTGTCGTGAAATTTCTCAACTCCAACTGCTATGATTTATTACTTATTTTTCCTATGCATGTGAAAACCGCTATTGGCGTTGTATCTTAATTTAAAATTTATCTGTGAACGTGCAAGCTGTTCCTAGTATTCTAATAATCTGGTATTGGTATTTGGTATTTTCAATTAACGTCACACTGGAGCAACACAACGGGCTATTTCTAATAATCTGAAAAATTTACTTATTTATTCTTTAACTGCAACTTTAAGGGAACGATAAATACTTTACTTTTTGAATGCAGAAAAAATCGTTTGCTACAGCGTTGCTCGTGTTTGTTTTTCTACTGAGTTACTCGTGTGTATATATTTATGTGTGATCCGTGTATAAAATTCCATGGTAATGATAATTGTAAATTAATTAACGTCACACCGGAGCAACACAACGGGCTATTGGCGACGGTCCGGGATCAATTTCCAAGGGAGAGATCCGAGGACAGCGCCATGTAGTTTTGAACCTCGGTCAGATGAAGAGGTCAACACCTGAGCCAGCACCTCACTCTCCAAACTTCCACACGAAGGCCAACGTGAGGACATTTGAGGACATGGTAGATTTAAAGTGCACTACCCCCCGTGTACACGACGGTATTTGACTGGACCGACTTTCGAACTCGCAAACCTCCGATTGCTAATCCGTTACTCTTCCAATCGGGCTATGTAGTTGTTAAATAAACATACTACACTCATGCTCATAAATTAAGGGTAATGACAGTTTGTACGAATTGAGCCTAAAATGCACAACAAAATTGCTGTAAACATAAAGCCTGTTTAATACAAAAAAGGTACAGAACAAAAAATGGTACATGTACTACCACAGTACCCAATAAAATAAGGGAAATGCTCCCTGGAGCAAATGGTGAATACATGTCTCGTGTAGAAAAACTAACAGTATACGGTTTGTATGAAGGTTAATAGGCTGTATGTTTGCCATGTGTTGCAAGACAGTCAGTACAACGTCTGGTCATGCAGAGTACCAAATTATCCAGCTGGTCTTGGGGTAGGCCATCCCACTCTTGAACCAATGCTATGCGAAGTTCCGGAATAGACCTAGGAGGTGGATGACGTGCTGCAACCCGTCGCAGAGCACGTCCCATGCATGCTCAATCGGGTTCAAATCGGGAGAGAAAGCCGGCCATTCCAAACGGGTGATATCCTCTTCTTCAAGGCATTCGTCCACGATGGTTGCACGGTGAGGACGAGTGTTGTCATCCATAGAGAGAAAATCTGCTCTCATTGCACCCCTGAACAGACGAACGTTTTGTTGCAGAATGATATTCCAATAAATCTGGCCTGTCATGGTTTCGCTTTGGACACGGAGAACTGTTCGAGAACCCAAGATAATGCCACCCCAAACCAGAAGTCTAGCGCCACCGTAACTGTGGTGTTCAATGATATTTTCTTGGTTGTAACGGGTCCCTGGTGCTCTCCCTATGAAGGTACGACGTGAGACAAATTGCAGGGAAAACCTGGATTTGTCAGTAAAAACAACACACAAGCACACTGTGCTGGTGTCCAGTTAACATGTACTCTGCACCAGGCTAACCAGCACCGGTAGTAAGCTGCTGTGAGTGGAACACATCTGACAGGCCTGCGGCCTAATAGGCCACACTCTCCAAACCGTCTATACACGGTATGCCTCGAAACTGTGCTATACGTGGATACCAACAGATATCGGGACAGATCTGCTGCTGTACTCTGCCTGCTTCTTTTGGCAGTTATTGCCAAATACCGGTCGTCTTGCGGTGTTGAAACCCGGGGACGACCTGTGCTGCAGCGTCTACTTACGTTTCTATCCCCTTGGAACGGCTGCCACAGCCTCGATATGACACTCTGGGATTCCCAGTTCCTGGAATACTCCCATCTGCGTGCGGTCACATTCCAAACAATCGATAACTCTGCCACGTAAATAATCGTCCATGTATGTCTTCTGAGTCATAGCTATTCGTCTATGGAAATCTGAGGCTTACAAGCCGATTGTGAACTACACATCGTCACAGCAACAATTCCTTTAATACACTCCACTGACTGCTCTGTTCCTTATGACGTACTTTCAGTGCCATCTTGTTGATTACTTCAGCTTGAAACACAAGCACGTTATTCCAGAAGAGATGTGTTCTATTCCATCAGCAATTCTTGCTCTAGTGCACTTTTTTCTGTGATTCTAAAATATCCTTAATTTATGAGCATGAGTGTACAACACCAACATTGATTATATCTGTGACCGCCGGGAAATTGAAAGTTCCCTTTAAAATTATTTGAGCTTTTCTTAGTAATTTAGTTTTATTTATATTTTACAATAATCTTTTAAGACGATTTGCGAGTAATCCCTTTTTATATGTATTTATGGAATATGTATCTTTGTTCCTAAAGTATATTTATTCTATTAATTATATATAATTTACATTTTATTTTATTTCTTCTACTCTATAAATGTCACAAATTTTGTAATCTTTTTCTAATATCCTCGTGTACATATGCACATCCATATTTTGCCCATCACATCTTTTGTTCTCTATGTAATGCTTATTTTTGTTTGTTCAATGTTTTATATGCATAAGTTATAGCTTCGGTCCTACCTAATCCTGTAACTCCTCCGTAAGGCGGACTATATAGTTGTAGGCCGTACAGGTGAAACAGTGTCAGCCTAAGGCGTCTAATTCAGCCCAATACCTAGAGCGGGATTCGAACCAAGAGCCTGTTGACCAAGGGTCAAAGAGTTAATCATGTGACTATCAGGTTGTAAAAAGTCATCACATAGAAACATTTATTAAAATGAATATCAAATATATTTTTCTGTGTGATTTTATTGTTTTCCAAAACAAATCTTAAACGCCTGTAAGGATCGATTGTTTTTAAATTTTTTAGCTCCAATTTTCCTTTCTCGTGGTGGTCGTCTCGTCGAGGTATCTCGTAATTAGCAAAACTGACCAGACCTTGATGGACGACATATCGCGTCATTAGAAAAGATAACCGGACCAGATCTTGATCTCTTCATCATCAAAAAATCGGAAATGTCTCGATGGTTGAGCATTGGTCGTCATTAAAAAAATTGGTCGGATTTTGATAGACAAGATACCTCGTCAAAACCACTTGGAGGGTTAAATATTTTCAAATAACAGTTTATTTTATCGCTCTTTATTAAATATTCTTTTCAGAGGATGATGTTTCGAAAGAAGGAACAGAAACTTCGAAAGAGAGAATGGAAACTTCGGAAGAGAGATCAGATACGTCAGTAGGCAGGATTTCGATAGAATGTTTGTCCGATCCTGATAGGGGTCACTGCACTGAAAAGATCCCAAGATGGAACTACGATAGCAGAAAAGACAAATGCTACAAATTTTGGTACGGTGGTTGTGGAGGCAACGGTAACAACTATTTTTCAAAAGAAGAATGTGAGATAGTCTGCTTAAACGAGAGAAAACTAGGTAACTGGTTATTTCCTTAAATCACTTCTCTTACTTCACTGCCTATATTCGATTGATTAGATCAAATCGTAAAAATACAAATTTAAATATCAATTTTGATGAAATTGGTGTATTTTTCGTGTTTTATGATTCCAATGCTGTCTCGTGGCCACTCCACTACTTAAAATAGAATCACTTCAAGGTTCCCATCTTGTCGTACTGTAAAACCATGGGTAGTGCTTGTCGCGATCGAAGCACCGAACTTATTTACATCACTTCAGTTGAGGCTAGTGATTCATTTGTTGAGAGTTGTGGTGGAATCTAAACACAAAATAGAAGAAAGTGGGGAAGTGAACTGAGCATTTGGATGACAGATGTTACCATGGTAACAAGAGAAGGAAGGGAGGTGACCTTAAGATGCCTATTTCAAAGTAATGAATTAGAATTGTAATAGTTTTATAATAAAGCTACAAAAATTAGTTACAGAGCTTTTAAAATAGATCATATCTGTTTTTAATGCATCTGAATTTATGATAAATAACAAGGCCAACTATTTTAATAGGGTTGGAAAAGTTTATTCTTAAAGTTTCTTAGAGCAATTTAAAATTATATTTTTGCGAAGTAAATTATACTGAGAAATTTTTTTATTTCTTGGTATTGACAAGAATTTTTAAGTAAACTTGTTTCCTTGTAATTTCAACAATTAAAACTGATACTTTTTCAAAGGAGAATTTTTTTATTTATGCAGAAACCTTAGTTGACTGTGCGTAGATATTTCAGATATCATAGTCTACAATGTAATATTTATCGATTAATCTGGTATATAGTAGTAAACATCTTCCACTGTTCACTGTTATGGATAAAAAATATAATAACATTACATCTTTCCAAAGCTCACAAATTCTTCCTTTCTAAATTTAGGCACATTTTTGTATTTTTAATTTAAAATTTTGTATTTTATATAAGTTCTACTTCTATTAATATATTTACAGAACAGTTATATAATACACAACTCATATGAGCTAAAGCCAATAAAAAGTTATAAAAATAAAACGTTTTACTGATATTAAGAAAGATGTAATTCAAAGTTATTACTAGAGGTGTAATGTCTATCTCGAGAATCGGGTAGTGGATGTCATTATAGGAGCACGAGACTTATTCATTTTAAAAAGTTATCACTCTGGTAGACAACTTACTTTTATTTATCATCAAGTGCTCTAACGTGACAAAACAAATTATTCCCTTAAGAAAATAGGATAAAGTCCGTTCCAAACGGCAATAGACAGGGGCAGACTTCGTGACAGGAACAGTTCTCGTACTAGACAAACAGTACATATTTAGAAATAAGTTCTGGTAGTCTGTCTTTGAAAATTCCAAGTTTAATAATGAAATAATTTCTTATTATAAAGTTAAATACCGTGTCTTAGTTTCAGAAGATCAAGTTACAGACAGAAATTACTGTCATGGGAACGGTATCCAGCCTTATTTTAAATCCTGCAAGAAATACGTTATTTGTTTGAATCAGATTGGTTACATCATGAAATGCCCTCCAGGTTTACATTTCAATGCGAAGACAAAGAAATGCGTCGTACCTTGTGCTGCCTTTTGTGATTCAGATTTTGGTAAATATTTTATTAAAAATTATGCCTATCTTAAATTGGAAAATGGAGTGTACTCCCGTGCTAGTCAAGAAGATAATATCTCCAAGTTTGATTCTTGCCGTCAACGACGACTACATGTTGCATATACGGACGATCAGAATATTCCACTTAATAATCATGCTACGTGATTTCTTATCGAAAACAACCCTAAAAAGCGTTCTCCCTTTTTCAATTGGACGTGGCATTTTGGAAATATTCGCGTCGGTTTTATGACGTCATTTGAAGTTTCAGTCTAAATCATTCTTTTGATGTCCACAGCGTCCGAAACGCTTTTATTCCTCAATTAAATACAGTGAAAAATGAGAATTTACTTTACGGAAAGGATGTAGGTAGGTAGTTGAATCAACGTCGTGCTGGAGCAACACAACGGGCTTTTGATTACTGTCAGGGATCAATCACGAAGGTAAAGATCCGAGGACAACACCTCGTAATTTTGAATCATAGTCAGATAACCGGGTCGTACTTGAGCTGGCACCCCACTCTCCAAACTTCCACATCACTCCAACGTGTGGACATTTGAGGTCACGACATATATAACGTGCACCATCCCCCATGTATGGTCTTTGGTTAAATCGAGTTTCGAAATCGCAACCCTTCGGTTGCTAATCCACTAAGTTTTCAACCGGGCTACTGCAGCCCATTATGGAAAGGAGTTAAGGGCTTTAAGAAAGCAGCTCATCTGCCGGGAAATAAAAGTTTAAGACAGTTGAAAGAGGTTATGTTTAAAAATTGGTATAGTGTTGAATAAATGTTTAAATTTAACTAAAACTATTTAAAAATATATTTCGTAGTTGGTGATGAAAAAGGAGAAATTGGGATTCGAATCATCGGCGCTAGCGTTGAAGACAGAGACGTTGCCAACTCGGTTACAGATCACTGAGGGGGGACAATTCAAAGATCAGTTAACACCAGAAGCGGCATTAAACTTCCAGTGTCTGGGTGCGGGCGATTGTTGTCACGGACCTGTTTATTATTTATGTTTGGAGGAGGATAATTCTTGTGTTTAGTCATCGCTAAGGGTAGTAGTGGATGAGACGTAGTTGGATCTGCTTCCTATTAGGTTAAAGAAAAGGGGAATGTTATTAAAAAATAAATTGAAATTTTTGAATGTGTGTGGGAAGAGTGTTGATATTGTCATTATGATATTGTATCGCTAAAAACTGAGAAGGTATATGATCTTAAGGGAGTCCTAAACGCCTAGCTTCCTAATCGCCCCGCCTACCCAGAGGATGTAAGGTTACAGGAGGGGAGGTCGGGAGGACGTTCGTCAAGCCCATAAGTTCCTTAGTTCAATTGGACAATCAAAATACAATAGATTCATGTAGAACAAATGCAAGTAATGAACTAAAGTAATGTTACATTGACATTGTGTGTTCATTACTTGTATTATAAGTGATTATTTTGTTTGGCCAACTCGCAATCACTGTTATGGCTTCTGGTATAAAACGATAAACTTAGTCAGAAACGCGACAATTGGGGGAATGCATTATTTACGTTTAATCTGTCCCCTAGATTAGCAGACTCGTCTAGAACCACGCGACTCGAATGGAAACTCGCTGGAGCAGGAATGTACGAGAACAAATCGAGATAAACTTACGTCAATAAATCACCAGATGAGTATGCCAATGCCTCCTTTAACCCTCCTTGTGGTTATCTTGACGAGGTATCTCGTCATTAGCAAATCTGAAGAGATCTTGATGAACGAGATATCTCGTCGTCTCTAGTCATTAAAAGAAAACTGATCAGATCACGATCTCATCAACACCAAAAACTTGGCAATATCCTCATGACGAGATATCTCGTTATTAGCAAAATTGATTAGATTTTGATGGTTGAGATATCTCGTAGAAACCGCTTGGAGGGTTAAATTATCGTATGTATGCATCTCCGGAATTGCACATCAAATCGAAAAACAGACAACACTTTTTCCGGTTGCTTTTCGACGAGGAATTGCATGGTATGATTATTGGGCGGTCAATTCTGACCATCCTGTGTAAGTATCCGATACATCATCTCTAGATAGTAGAAAAATCTAGTCTATTAATTGTGTATTACCATTGTTTTTCAGAAAAGAGCAGTGCATACTTTTATGAGCAGTATTTAAGCAACCTTTAAATCAAACACCATGCTTGGAGATACAGAATTTTTGACTAGTGAGGCAGTACACAGGACGCTTTTAGTATAGTAAAGTTAGATATATTATTATTAAACTGCTAGTGTCGTTTTAAATGTAGTGTAACCTTTATATTACTGAATCCTTGATATTTATTCACTTTATATAATATTCGATTTCAGCACGTTTCTAACAGGAATTCCAAAGAATGAATTTCGAATTTACATATATGACAATTGATTGGTCAATGCCAATTAGGTTAAATGCTAAACGTCACACAAACGGCGATAAACTACATTTCAAGGAAATCCCGATGTATCAGTGCAATAGGGTAACAGGACGTAAAATCCCTTTCTTCCGTTAGATTTGTTTGCTTACACGGAAAATCCCTATCTCAGTGTTAAGTATTGTCATGAAGTCATCTTAAATAGTCATTAAGAGAGCAAAAAATCCAAAATTAGAGTTCTTAGAATTATTTTTTCAAGGGCTTCAATTTTCTGGGCTTATGAGATATACCGTAACTTATGATAATATCATTATACCTTTAAACATTTTTACCTTTTGACTAAATTTTAAAATCTCGCATACTTTCTCAACTCAATTCAATATAATAGTTGATCATCATATCTTAAATAAAACGTAATCTCTAATCGTAAATTTAATATAAGGACATAATTTTATACTTCTAAATGTATGTTATAATGTTTAGATACATAGTAGATTTTAGTCTTGAAATATAAATACTTTTTCAGATATTTCAATGATAAATATGAGTGACTTTCTAACTGTTCATGAATAACTTATTTTTGTGTGATTTTAAGCTAATTTTTATTTATTTCTCGTGTGTTTTAGCTTGTATATGCAAATGGAAAGAATGTGTGATTGGAGGTAAGTAAACTCACTTTCCTCAAAGAGAGGAGAGCTTATACCATTTATTATAAGTGCACTATTATGCCAGTTCTGAACAATCCCAACCATGTCCTCCTATTGAATACCATACAGTACAAAGGATTCTAAATACAAAGTTAAATCCCTCTCGACTCATTACTTACAAAGATATAGCCAATGATAAACACTGGAACATCTTGTTAACCCTGCAAGTGGACATTTGAGGCCACGATAGATTTAATGTGCTCCAGCTTCCACATACACGACTGTCTTTGGTTGGATCGAGTTTCGAACTCTCAACCCTCTGTTGCTTATCCGTTTCTCTTCCAACCTGGCTACCGTCGCCGAAATCAGGTTGAGAGAAGTTACTGCAATTTAATTGTACTTTGAATTGATTAAATAAAATTTTGGGTTAGGTGTTCGTAAAAAGAATCACATGGAGCCATAGATGTCTAAAATGTTACAGAACAATTTTGTCCACCAAATCAGTAGTCATTTTCTTACATCTTAAGTACAGAGATATTTTGGCACTGAAATAACACTGATTCTATTCTTTACAAGTGTCTTTTACTTATTTATGCTTAGTGTCTAAATATTTAAACATTCTATTCGCTGGAAAAAATACGATAAAGTTCAAAATATCTATTTCATCAAAAACTCAAAATCAATAAAGTACCGCAGACTTTTCAAAAATAGATTTGATCTAAGCTAGAATAAAACATGAAAACATCCAAGTTTAACAGCAATGTTATAAAACATCGCAAATTAATTTATAGGTCGATATATAGTTGAATTTACGTCGCACTGGAGCAACGCAATAGGCTATTGACTACGATCTCGGATCCATCCCAATAGAAGATCGTATTACAACATCTCATCATTTTGAACCACTGTCAGATGACGAGGTCAACATCTCAGCTGGAACCCATTCTCCAAATTTCCACACCACTCATAAGTGAGGACATTTGAGGCCACGACCGATTTAGCGTGTAACAGTCCCCAGTCTTTGGCAGTACAGTCTGTCATGTTCTCGCCAATTAGTGCTTGAAGGATTACATTCAAGTTGGCACTGGAAAAGAGCTTTTGGTCATTTAGATTGAGACTGTGTTTATCAATTTAGCTATTTTTCTAACATGAAAAAATGTAAACACCCAGATGTTCTCGCATTTGTAAATTTTTTCGTGAGAAAGGAAACTTGAAAATACACTGAAAACAAAGATGTTGACAAACATAAATGAAAACTGCACACGGACAAATGAGCAAATTTTTTACTCTGATTTCTAATAACTGGTTGTTAAATTCAGAACTAGAGTTAATCCATTTCCACTAAAATTGAATATTTTGCTGATTTACAGTATTCAAATGTCCTCACAAGAATTGAAATTTCTTTGTTCCAATGAAATACATTCAATGTAGACTCCAAACCTACACCCAAAGAGTATTTCTAATAATTAGTTGTATGCATTCGGGACTCTTGTCCATTTCATGTGACCTTGAATTAGCATTCAAGGTCACATGAATTTTAATTAATTTTTTAATTTTAATTTAATTTGCTGATTTTCAGAATTCAAATGCCCTCAGATGAAGGGGAATTTCTCTGTTCCAATGGACTGTACGAAATACTTCGACTGTAAAAACTCCAAACCTACACCCAAAGAGTGTCCCGAAGGAGAGTCTTTCGACAGTAAAAAGAAAATATGCGTTCCGTGGTATGAAGCCATCTGCTATCACTCAATTGATGTGGCATTGAATATCCCTCCAAGTAAGTTCACTCATACGCGCACATGGTTATGAGCCAGTCTATTAATTAAATTAGGGGACTGGTGGTAACATAAACAAATCCCTTCCACAACTGGCGTTTTTAACGCGGATACCGTATCGATTCCTGTAACTTACTCTGGATATATTTCTCTCTTTTGTGCCAGTAAAACCTTTCTTATGTATGTATATTTCCGTTTACTTGACGCTGATTCTTTTGAGCAGCTCGGTCGGGTCTAGCTCTTCGGCCATAAGAATACCCATAACCGACAGATCTCATTCATTATGAAAGTGACCATAGAGTGACAAACCAAGCCAATCTTATTAGAGTGACAAACCAAGCCAATCTTATTCACTTGTACATCTTAAAAGCTTGATTGCTAGCCAACGCCCACCCTTGGCTGTTGGGTCATTTGGTGGACCAATAGCGACGGGAAAGCTTCCTCGACTAGTCCTCCTCCCTCCTCGGTGTTTGGTTCTTGGTCCAAGGCCCGGCAGCATCCATGACACCCTGACCGCACAATGGGAATTGTGGGGAGGGAAACACGTGGATTCTGTGCAGATGGGTAGCAAGGTAGTCGTGCCCAGTTGACTTACGGAACAACGACATGTCGACTGCACGAGGGTGGCCATAGCAGATAGGACCACTGGTGACGAATGTTGCCCATTTTTCCCTTTTGAAGCCGTCAGTCGCTGTTGCCTCAACCAGCAGCCAACAGCAGAGTTAATGTGGGCTCTGCTGGAGTTTAAAGTAGAGGCACAGACCGGCTAAGGCAAAGCCACCATCCCATCTTTGCAAGTGAGTCGGCCCTTTCATTACATCCAATGTTTACATGACCTACTACCTATTGCAGCCGTAGTTGCCATCATTTCAAGCATCTTGGAGAGAACCTCCCTATACTTCATAGTTAGTGGGCAGTCTATATCACTGCTACTCGTGAAGTTTCGAATTGCTGCCTTGTCTACGAGGAAAACTGCCCTGGTGGGAGGGTTGATCTTAGAGAGTTCATGGGCTGCTGCCTGAACGGTTGCGACTTCCCCATCATAATTATTTGGTGAGCCCCGACGGCGACGCAGTTCTCAAACATGGTGCTGTAGTAACCTGCACCAGACTCTCTAGTACCGAGCATTGACGACCCATCGGTGGAAACATGAATCCACTGGTCGTCTGGGGGTGCAGTTGATCGCCTGCTCGTGGTGCCCCTGCAGAATCTGAACGATCAACACGAGGTTCGCCTTTAGCATATCCTAAAAGCGTTATTAGGTCCAATATGAAGAAAGTGTTTGAGATAAATACAATTAAATATTTCAGTTCGTTTGCTTAAAAATGAAAACAGATCCTTGTTTGATTAGTTTAAAATTTCCAGAGTATGAACAGAACGGAGGACTCACGACTGGTACACCATCATCAGTCAGTCTGGTGCCTCTGTGGTAAAATAGACAACAGAAAATACCAAATTGCGTTCTTTAGGCTTCACAGTTGACACTTCGAGCCAATGGAGATTGAAATTGGTTGAAAGCGTTTCATCTGTTTTCTAAATGCAATTCAGCAATTCAATTTGGCTGTTCTTCAAGTTAGCTTATTCACCCTGCTGGGATGGTTCTTGAGGGCTTCAAGTGTCATGGGCTAATAGATATCGTTACCACCACGCCAAAGGCGAGAATCTAAAATTGACGTTTCTACCAAAACGCGTTCAAAGTTTTGATGCTTCGTGAAAAATCGAGTTACGACTCAAAGGTTATTGTTTTCTCATGAAAATCGGCATTTCCACTAAGAATCAAGATTCCTGGCTTTGTCACAGTATAAAACATGAAATGATGACTCTAAAAATGAAGTCGGGGGAAAATCGCCATAAATTCAGATTCGTACCTTTGGCGTGGTAGTAACGATATATTTGGTGACATTTATTTATGCCAATTAAATTCAATTCGGCTGTCTTTCAAGTCAGCTTATTGTCCATACTGGGCTTTTGATGGCCTCAAGTCTCACGGGCTAATAGACTTGGCGTCATTAATTTATGCCAAGTGAGATAAGTAAAAACAAAATATACACAAAACAATTTTAAACGCATATTTAAAGAATATATGAAACGGATCAAATAAGAATTGCAGTATAAATAACTTACTTCTAATCGAAAGTATAAATTTTCACAGTTCCTATCTGTGCAATCGCATGTTATGGGTATGAAGTAACCTAATCTAAATTTAGTATTAATTTTGTTCTTTTCCTGTTTGCTATTGCTGATTTGCTTGCCTTTCTTCAGTTAATTTTCATGTTTTAAAATAGTAGTCCATTAGTGAATGTTTGTGCAGCACTATTTGAAGTGTTCCCATGTATAAGAATTTTATACCATATTAGTGTCGAAATTTTTCACCCTATTATGTTCAAAGAAGTTTACTTGAAAAATGAAAAAATTCTATTTTATCATATATGAAGATGAATTGCGTATGCAATTCTTTTGTAATATCTAAATTTTTATTTTTGAGATAGTAAACATAAAAAGAAAAGAAATTCAATAAATCATGTTACTTTTTAAACAAAAACTTTTTTCACGTTTCATTTCGTCAAATTTAGTAGTAGGACAGGCAAAATGAAAACTGATCTGGTATATTTTTTATTTAAGTGGAAACTAAATGTTTACACTGATTTTCTAATACTTCATTGTTTCTTTCGAAACTCTTGCTTGTTCATTTCTTGTGACATTGGATGCATTTAAATTTTTGTTACCTTATAGAATTCAAATGCCCTGAGAAAAATGGGAATTTCTCCGTTCCAATGGACTGTACGAAATACATCGACTGTAAAAATTCCAAACCTACACCCAAGGAGTGTCCCGTAGGAAAGTTTTTTGATAGTAAAAAGAAAATATGTGTCCGTTGGTATGAAGCCATCTGCTATCACTCCAGAGAAGGGGATTTACATTTTCCTCTAAGTAAGCCTACTTATATTTAAAATACATAAAATATTCATTTAGATCAAATAAAAACTGTGGTAAGAATAAGTTACTACACGTGGCATAAGAAAACTATAAAGTAAACTTCATACCGTGCAACACTATTATTTTTAAAGGTTACAACTACATAAATTTAAAGGAAATAGCATATGGTGATTTGCATATCCGAGGATGTTCAATAGAAAGCTGGTGCACACTCAAATTTTGTAATCTTGACGTCAGAAACGCTAACATGGGAATGGGCTCTGCTACCACAGGAATGCATGCTCAACCTTCTTATCTGTATGCAAACGTGGACAACTTCAGTTCAAAGATTTTTACTGATCGTTCTGTTCTCTTTATCGCTTTGTTTTTACTCATCGGTTCATCAACTCACGATGAACCTTTTGTATCCTTTTCCCATATTTAGGTGACCTCTGCAAAGTACAGTTGAAAACTGCTCCTTTTTCCAGTATCGGACTGTGGGCTATTTGAGGAATTGACGAAATTATCAGTAGACTAAAACGAAATAGTCCTTTCAGTCAAGCATATAATATGAATCTTCTGTCACTCTTGAACAACAACTCTATAAAACCTTGTATTAAACATTTAGAGTGCCGGAAGTTCTGAATTTTCATTCAGAGCTTCCAGAATATACTAACAAAAAGTGCATTTATCTGGTTACTTAAAGCAATATACTCTTGAAATTATTAACTCTCTGAGCTCCACAGGATTTCCTAATAATGTAGTATTGATTTTGCCCCCACAACCCACATAATAATTAAATAACCACATATATTAGTTGACAGAATCCATGAACTCTTTACCTTTATAAATATCGTATTGGTCCCTTTTTTAGAATAGAATCCTTTGGAAAGATTCTATTGACCCTTTCCTTACAACAGAATCCTTTGGAAAGATTCTATCGGACTTTCCCTTGAATGAAATCCTTTGGAAAAATCTCTCAGTCCTTTCCATAGATTAGAATCCTTTGGAAAGATTTTATGGTTCTTTTCTTAATTAAATTCTTAGGAAAGATTCTATAAGCCCTTTCCACAGAATAGAATCCTTTGGAAAGATTCTATTGGTTCTTTCTTAGAATAGAATCCTCTAAAAAGATTGCATTGACCAAGATGGTCAAAACTGGTCGGAAGTCATACAGGGAAGACTGCAAGTTGCAAGGACGATTATACATGCAAACCCCTTAGAATGTTAACAAAATATCCCTTCTGATGATATTCCTTTGGGTGTATACAGACGGAAATAAAAACGAACATGGTTTTTATCTTTGTATCAAATCTTTTAACAATTAAATCAAGAAAATAAATCCAAACTTGTTCCATCTTCAGATCTGAACACCATCTACACAACAACAAGCCATCTACAAAGAACTGGATTACATAAAATCTACAAATAATTAAAACATAAATTATTATAAGTCTAAAAATAACTATTAGTTTTATTCGTTACTTGTTTGTTCTTGCTGTATTTTTTGTCTATTTCTGTTTTATGCTAATTTGTTTTAAAATTATATTCATTAGGGTGGGTAGGTAGGTAGTTAATTAACGTCGCACTGGAGCAACACAATGGGATATTGGCGACGGTCCAAAGGAAAGATCCGAGAACAAAACCAAGTAATTTTGAACCACGCTCAGATGACGATAGATTCATTAGGGAACGCTTGCACATTGCAATTGTTTATATCTATTAGAATTTAACACATTCTTAGGGTTGAAAGTTTTCACCCAATTCAATTTGGCATAATTTATTCGAATATATACTACTGTTTGGGAAAATTGCAGCACTATGAAAGAATCATCGGAAATAAATGAAATTTATTCCACGCATGACTTATAGTGGTTTAAATAAACGATCAAATTTACAGAGCAATAAAACAAAAATAATGCCGAAAATCAATATCTTGTGCAGCCGCCACGCTCAGCGATGAGAGCCTGTACACGTCGTGGCATCGAATCATACAGATTCTGAATGTCATGCTGAGGAATGGCATTCCAGATGACCTCTATCTGATGCCAAAGTTCAGCCGTACTCTCTGCCCGACGAGCGGTACGAGCGAGTAGCCGTCCGATATAATCCCAGACATGCTCAATGGGCGACATATCCGGGGAACGTGCAGGCCATGGAAGAAGCGGAACCTGTCGTGCACTGAAGGCTTGTACATTCCGAGCAACATGTGGACGGACATTGCCTTGCTGAAATACATCTCCGGGAATGCGTTGCAGGAGGGGTAGTAGTAGTAGTAGACCCACCTCCTACCTACTCACCGTGAGGTTTAGAGCATTTAATGGTAGGAGGGGGAACCATTTATTATCTTTAAATTTTGCATATTTACATAAAATGATACATTTTTTGATACAAAAAAACCAACAAATGTTGGTGAATAAATCAGGCAAACATTGCCTGCAAGTAATTGTATAATAAATTAGTTTATATAGAACTATTTATTAATAAATGTAACAATATAGATGAAATGTAATTTAAACATTCAAAGTATGTTGAAGTGTACAATGTTAAATATTTTAACTATATTAAAAAGTTAAAGTGAGATAGAAAGAGTTCAATTATTTACATATGAATTCAAGGTTGAGGAAGCCTTCCAACTATCTCCTTTGCAGCCAACACACAAGCCTTAATTTTATATCTAGATAAATAATTTTTAATGATAGCGTTTAGCCAGATAGGTTTATTACTTGATTTTGGTTTAGTTATATGGTTTGGTTTTGTGTGTTGACATTCAAAGAGATAGTGGTCAGCATCTCCCACCCTTCCACATTCACAAAGGTCAGAAATTTTAATTTTGAATCTATGTAAGTAAGCTGGGAAAGGACCATGACCTATCAGGTACCAGACGAGGTATCTGTCCTCGACGAGAGTTGCAGTATTAATCTCCGGCATGAACTCCTTCAGCCGGAGACCCTTAACTGAGTTGGAATGATGCACCTGCCACTCCTCCAAAATATAGGTTTTCAATTTTCTTTTCAAAAAGGAGAGTGGAACAGGTACATCCAACGTCTTGCCATCATAGGCCGCAAGTTTGGCATGCTGGTCTGCCAACTCATCCCCGGCTGGCTATTCCCACGTGTGCCCGAACCCAGTCCAAGCCAAAAATGTTAGTTACCGCCATGCGGATGAGGTGTCTGTCATCCCGTAATGACGTCATATTGCGTTGGCCACTGCCGGGGTTTCGACTTGTCCGGTTCTCTATGGTCCATCTCTTCCAAACGCATCACTGTTGTGGCATTACGCCCCGCGCGAGTGGCGATTTCACAATACGGAGGAAGATCATGCGGCCCCGTTCGAACTTCGTTAGTTGCTCGTATGGCACTCTGCGTTTTTGGCGAGGCATATTGACTTCTAATAAATCATTTACAGTAGTCAAACGACGATACACACATTTTAACGCACCTTTACAGTGCTTTTTATACACGGCTCACTTGGAAGTTTAGAGGGTGTTTCTCGGCCCACACATGCGTGATCGCTTTGTAATTCTAATATTTTGCATATCCTAACCTGTTTTGCATTTCCTGCAAGTGTCGTTTAATTTGCATGATTCCTTCATGGTGTTGCAATTTTCACAAACAATAGTGTAGATGAATTACCATAGGTATTTTTTATAATTTTGAACAACCTTAATTTCTAACTTCGGGATTGTCAATATAAAAATTAAAAAATTTTAAGACTTCTTAAAACCTCCAAATGGTTTCGATGAGATATCTCGTCCATCAAGATCTGATCAATTTTGATCATGACTCATCTCGTCATCCAGATATTGCCAATTTTTTTATGTTGACTAAATCTAGATCTGGTCAGTTTTTTTATAAATATCTCGTCCATCCAGATCTGGTCAGTTTTGTTTGCTAATGACGAGACAACTACTGGGAGGGTTAAAACTATTTTTTGTCTATTTCCCTTGATCTAGTTTCGTTTTTACGTCATGCTTTGAAAACCGATCAAGCCTATTTGCTTTGTTTTGAGTAGAAACTAAATTTTTAGACGGATTTTCCAACAGTTAATTGTTTCATTCGGAATCGACGTTTGTTTATTGCAAAATTGAATGCTTTTAAATGCTTGGTTGAGTTTCAGAATTCAAATGTCCGGAAAGGAATGGGAATTTCTCTGTACCCCTAGACTGCACGAAATACATAGACTGTAAAGACTCCAAATCTACCCCCAAAGAATGCCCAAGAGGAAAGTATTTCGATAGTAAGAAGAAAATATGTGTCCCTTGGTATGAAGCCTTCTGTTACTCTGAAAAGATGATTGAGACGGACAAAATCACAGATCGTAAGTTTATTTCGTACAATACTAGGAATTTACGTGTGTTCTATGTTGTGAATATTCCATTAATGAGGTATTTGAAAAGAATGTTATCGATAGTTTCTAAGGGTTAAAATTATGTGTGCAATAATATTTGATACAGTAAAACAAAACAATAGTCAGGTTATAATAATTAGATTTGGTTTTGAATTTTAACTAGTTGCGGTTTGAAATTGCTATTTCATGGTAGATATATTGAACAATTTTAAATAAAAATTATTTATCTTTTAACCACTGTACGCTAAAAGATTCTAATTTTTCTGCTAATTATTTAAAATTCACGGCACAAATTTAAGTTTTTAAAGTGTTGAAATTCAGCTTGAGAGAAAGAGACTATGAGAAAATATATTAAAGAATTTGTTATAAAAAACACCTATTGATATTGAATAACCATTTTTAAAGGCATGATTGGAGATGATAGTTCTGAATCAAGTCTGAAAATTAGCACAGAAATTTACTCAATTACTCTAATATAAACCTATTACATCTGACGCTAATTAAAAACAGATTGATGCAAACTGTCTACTAATTTTTGATAATAAAAATTAGGGATCTCACGTATCGTAGCATAAAACTTGTGAGTAAAATATCTTGCATCCAATGCTTGTTAATATTTGTTTAATAAAAAGTTTCACAATTAAATTAATTTATTTATCTTGATTGAATGCTTCTGTTATATGGCAACACAATGTTTAATACTGACTGAGTGGTAATACTTGTGAGAGATTTTCCATAAAAAATAATAATAATTGTAATATTTAAAGTTTTTAAACTTCCGGTTTCGACGAGATATCTTGTCATTAGTAAATCTATAGATCTCGTCATCAAGATATTTCCGATTTTTTGATGATCACGAAATCGAGATCCGGTCAATCTCTTCTAATGACCGTGGTCGTGTTCTCTTCTGATGACGAGATGTCTCGTCCAACAAGATCTGATGAGTAAAGATCACATGTATGTCACTAAATTGCAAGTTGCCTAGAGTTTTCCAGACTTCTCTAGCGAGACTCAGAAGTGGCCACACTAAGGACTTGAGATTCGAGGATGGCGTTAAGATCTTCTCCAGATGGTCCCTGCTCCACAAGCCTTGCAACCCCTGCCCACCTTATCGATTGCATTGGTGTTTCCATGGGCCGGCTTCTCTTGGATCAGGGGATAGTTGCCTTTCTTTTAGAGCGACATGGTCTTATGGACTTGGTTTAGGCTTATTCTGAACCTTGGGTTAAGAAACGCCTCCACCAACAGATCTGATCAGTTTTGCTAATGACGGGATACCTCGAGACAACTACCAGGAAGATTAACAGAACTTTCACTATGTACAAGCTATGAAATATTGTCCGACTCATGGATTACTGTATTTATTGCCAATTTAGAAAAGATACAAACAAGTAACAGACGTTTTCATGCAATAGAGTTATTTTATATATTTACAGATATTCCTGCTCTTCTGAAGGCGTCTTTCCCTATCGCCCAAATTGCAAAAAATGCATCATGTGTGAAGACACTTGGTTGTACTTGATGGATTGTCCCGAAGATCAATCTTTTGATTACATCAAAAAGGCGTGTGTTCCAGACAAGGAAGCCAGGTGTTATCATTAACGCTTTACATGTATGTCTCTAGATGCAAACTTACATAATAAACTTAAAGAAAAAAGAATATGTGGATTTAGAAATAATTTTTATTAGCATTACAGCCTTTTTTAAATGATACAGAGTAAACTTGCTATTTCAAATTATTTGCGCATCACATCTAGGATGTAAATAACACCAATTGATTCTTTCATAGTAATCGTCCACATTGAATCGAACTTATTTAAGTCTTAATTTATGTTTTAAGTTAAATTAAGTCTTTCAATGATTAATTTTAACTACGCTTTTCATGAGGAAATGCGAAATATTTCATGCGAACGAATGTAATTAAATATTCAGTCTCAGTCGTTGAATCCAAGCAATTATTTAAGCTTCGTTTGAAAAAAGAAACCAATCCAGTAATAAAATATTAATTTAAAATATTTCAAAATATGAATTTCAAAAGCGAACTAATATGTTTTGTATGACAATTGTTTGTCAGTTGTCTCAAGCATATTTCCATTATCGGTGCGAAGTTTGAAGTTAGAGTTCCCTGAGGGAATAGACGCTAGGAATGGTCCTATTCAATGTGAATAGAAAGAGTTAACATTGAAAAGGACTACATTCAATCTGAGTATTAGTTTAAACTGAGGAATAGTGCAATAAAATATTTTATTACCTCAGTCGTTGAATTCGAGTTTCCACTTTCGGAGCAAAACAGGATCAGAGAGAGATTAAGTATAGGTTAAATATTCACTTAAAATATTTTAAAATATGAACTTTTAAAGTGAACTAATAATTTTTGTGATAATTGTGTATCAGTTGTCTCAAGCATGCACCCATTATTGATATGAAGTTTGTAATTAGAGTTTCAGGTGTAAATAAACACTGGGAATGGTCCTATTCAATGTGAAAAGAGAGTTAACATTGAAAAGGACTAAATTCAATTTGAGTATTAGTTTAAACCGAGGAACGGCGCAATAAAATATTTTATTACCCCAGCGTTACGTTAAATTCGAACTTCCACTTTCAGAAGAAACCAAGATCCGATTAAGTATAGGTTAAATATTCACTTACACTGCCCAAAATATGAATATGAATGAGAATGAATTATGGTTGTTTTAAGAAATTTTTCAAGTCATTACCCGTGAAAAATGTGAAATAAGAATTTTATGAATAAATAAATATTGGTTTTAGGAAAAACACTATTTTATATGAATTTGAGATTTGGTTAATTCAAATGAAATGGCACATGGAAAACAATTAAAGAATAAAATGACAAAACTCGTTTTTTGATTGCGAGAGCAAAGTTGTTCTGAATTGAAGTATATTTATAAAATTATTAATCACAAAACATCTTGCATTTTATATATGCGTTACATCTTTAATGCATTAAATTTTGACGCAATCAGTTCTTACCTTATTTCCTTTCACTATCTGATCCATACTTGAAGAACATTTATTCTGAAACTAAAATATAAATGAAAAAGAAACTGAAACTGAAAATTACGCGACATTGGAATAAGTACGCGGGATAAAAACAATTACAAAACAACCTTCAATAGTATAAATAAGTTGAATATAGGATGTAACAAAAATATACATTTACGATTTCTCACAAATAGCACTCTAGGGAAGGACACAATAGACACTTGAAATACAGAAAACTCAAACGGAAGCGAACATAAATTCTACAGCTTATTTCCAGACACGTTTCCGTTTCTTAGAATTAAGATGAATGCGTCAGCATTGATATAGCTACTACTGTGATTTCTTTGTGCAATGGGTTTTCCACATTTCCTCCAACGTATAAACAGCATCCACTCGGCTAATTTTATAAAGGAAATCTTGTTTAAGATCTGAATACGCTGTTAAAATGAAACACGGAGTAAGCATGTCTGTTTTTATCTGCTTACTAGTTTTGACAATTTCGATACATTTTTCGAGAGCAGGTAAGTAGCTGAAATGTTTATTTAAAATGATCAACATCGTTTCCATTTTCATTCGTAACGTTAAACATTTGAATGTACGGCCTACGAAATTAAAAATATGGATACGTATTGGGTTGATGGCAAAAGTTCGTCCCGTTTTTGGCCCTAGATGGCATTGTATCTCAAAACCGAAGTGTTATCTACTTCATACACGTGTAAAGTTTTAATGTTATCTGAAAGAAGAAATTTCAGCAAGTATTTGGGAAAAAAATTGTGTTATTTTGTTGTGTTTTTTAAATTTTATAAAGGCATTAAAAATGGCAGAAAAGGAGAATTTTCGACATATTATGCTTTTTATTTCCGAAAAGGCAAAAATGCTTTACAAACGCAAAAGAAGATATGTGTTGTGTATGGTGAGGGTGCCGTTGACGATCCCACGTGCCGCAAGTGGTTCAGAAAATTTGGTCACCTGGATCAGTTCTTTAGCCAGAAACCTCAGAACTTCTCTGAGCGCGGGATTATGCAGCTAACGGAGAGATTTAGAAAGGTCATCGAACTGAACTGACCATACTATATTGATTAAATGTAATTTTTAGTAAATAAAATTTTTCTGCAATTCTTGTAAAAAAACGGAACGAACTTTTGCATCAACCCAATAAATAAAAACAATAATGCAGGGTTTAGTAATATTAGCAAAAGTACGATTTTGTAAGAAAAATTATTTGTTTTAATACCAAAAGAAAATGTGCACCACTAAAATGTTTCTTAAGATCCCAGACTCTTAAATTTACTTTTAAGACATGCAAATTAGAATTCTGCAAAATTAATTTTCAATTATATATTTTTTATCTTAATATGAATTTTGGAGAATATTATAGTATGTTTAGAAGTTATTTCTTCTATAAGTAACTTTTAAATTTTGAAGTTGTAAGCCTCATCTCTGGCCTCTTGTTAGAAATACTTTCTGATAAAACAGAGTTTATTTCAAAATTTAAACTTTTATCATAGTAATTCATAATTATATTCATATAAATATGTCTGTTTAGGCAATGAAATACTAGGCTACCGAAAATAGAATCGATTAGAATCTTAATGTTATTTTCGTGCAACTTGTTTAAAAACAAGAAATAATTCAATAAGAACAAGAATTTCGTGCATTTAACACCAATAAGAAACCGATATCCCCATAAAATTACAATTTTCAACAAGAATAATAAACCTAAACCAGAAAATCAATTAAATCTGTATTTTGTTTCTCTTTTAAGGTTCATTCTGTTGTGAGTCATTTTTACCCTTAAAAGTTATGTAAGCGCTCAAAATCATTTTAAAAAACCTGCTCCGAGGCAAAGTATTGTTCTTTTTATGAAATTATTCACAAGTTCTAATTTTTCAAACAACTTATTCTGGGAGTTATTTTCTAATCTTAGTGATTGCTTAAGGTAGGCAGGTAGTTGAATCAACGTTGTACTGGTGCAACACAATTGGCTATTGACGGCGATCCGGGAAAAATTCCGAAGGGAAGGATCCGAAGTCAACACCTCGTGGTTTTGAAACACGGTCAGATGACGAGGTCAACACCTGAGCTGGTACCCCAATCTCCAAACTGCCATACCACGTTAACATCTGGACATTTCAGGTCCCGGAAGGTTTAACGTACACTATCCCACACGTGTACACGACGGTCTTTGGTTGGATCGAGTTTCAACTCACAATCTTCGGGTTGCTAATCCTCTACTCTTCCAACCTGGCTACCGCATACCTTCTGCTAGAAAAGGAATAATATTGATATACATAATGCCACCTTACACCATCTATCTGTACTAAAAAATAGTTACACGTACACATTTATAGACTTACACATATGAAGCTTCCATACAAAAATATTATTAAAATAGAAGTATTATTATCTCTTTCGATACTGTTCAGGGGTTTCGTATGAAATAAAGAATGCCTAGATATGTAGAAAATTCAAAATAGGAAAACAAAGTTAATCTATTTTTAACTATTGAGGTTGGCAGAGACTATTTTTAAAGTGAGTTTGATTTTAGTCCCATATGACTAAATGTTCCATTGACGAAATTTAGGTAATATATGCACACACTACTGTTCAAAGGTGAAATACACTTCATGAAGCGAATAGCAGAATTACCCGGCATTGCCCGGGTTCAATTAATTAAATGTTGATTGAAAAGTGATCAGACTAATTACTTCTCTTTCATAAAAAGTGCAAGCCTCATTTAAGTGCACGGAAAATAATTTTTGAACATCGTTTTAACTTTTTTTGAAGCTTCTGCAATTTACTTCGGATCCAAATATGTATACATGATATATCCATCCATATAATCCATTTCATATTCATCGTACTTCTGCTGTAAGACAAACTACAAAAGTTTATTCTAACGTGACTACTACAGAAGTCGATTTTGAGTTTTGGAGTGATTACGAATATCCCCGTACGTTCATTTCAGTAAAAATGGCGAAATTTTGGCGTATAGTCTTGCACCTAGTTTTCCTATGAATATGTTTTGGAGACATCCTTGCACCTGTATGAAATGTTTTTGAATTTCATCATCAATATGAGAGGATGGTGAATTAAATTGTTACGGCACTCGTGATTAATTTATTTTGAAGCAAACACATTCTTTCCTTGAAAATTTCACTCATCGACACTTGGAATAACACGGAGCTTGTTTTAAAAATAAATGTCATCAGAGTAGACAAAGCAAACTCAATCGATTACAATTTTTCAAAAAACAGAAGGTCGATTTTATAGCGTTTTTAAAAAAGAAAATCACTGCTTTCAACGAATGTTTCACATGTATCTAGGTTGCATAAGAACAGCTTCAATTTGAAGAGTAAGCAACCTCGACCTTCTGTCACTTGATCCGCCTACCTTCGATAACTTTTTTTTAAATTGTTATAGCTTTTTGCTTTTTATGTTTTTATATAGTTAACAGATGTGAAACAAAGAAATAGTACCAAAATTAATTTATTTTGTGTTGCCATTTGAAAAAATTGGTTATTTAAGGTAAATTTCATGAAAATTTTATGGAAACGATTAATGCTATAGAAAAAAAATTAATATCTTAAAATCAATTTCCTTTGTATACAATATAAATATAACCATAATCTTCAAAATGAACTAAAATCTAAGAAATATTTTGGAAATAAAAGAAGATACGCTATGCTTATTCATGAAAATGTTTCAAAAATTGAAGCAAATTATTCACAAAAACAGCTATAAATCAAAGAATATACTATATTATTGAAAGATTTTAGTTCATTTCATAGTAAATAGTATTTAAAATGCATGTACAAAGTTTCAAGTAAAAATATTAAAAATGGTGGAAGTTATTGAAAAAACTGTAGTAACTATTTTGTAAAAATATCATTTGCGGGAAAATGCATTTAAAGTTTTTACTACTAAAGAAAATGTCTTTTTCAAAATGTCAAAAATGTTCTCCAAATTCATCAAAACTTTTATAGAATTATTTTTTAACTTAAAAATTATTCTAAAATGCAAAAAGAAGTATAAAACTCGAATTTTCCTTCAACTTCCGGTTTCGAATTGATACTTCCGATTTTGTTTGACAGCTGTCACTTTGCATTAAAATAACGATATCTTCGGTTCTAAATGTCGTAGAATTAAAAATAAAACAGTTTTGGAAACGTTAAAATACAGGCAGAAATATTATTCAATAAAAATTTTTTGAAAATTTTCGTCGAAATTTTAGGTAGGCCTATTTTAAGGTAGGCGGGACCCCTTAAGAAAAAAAAATTGCAATTTTTCAAAATTCCTAACTGTGATATTATTCCAAGTTCAGCAAAGTCTTATTTAAAATTCGCTTTACTCCAACAGATATTCAGTTTTAAATCGAATCCTTATGGTACTTTTTTAAATTCGGAGATCCAGTTTCTAAATGGAAACGACGTACCTATTTAGAATGATAGATGTGGTTGTTTGATTATAGAGTACAAATTTCAATAACACCCATGAAACATGAAAAACAAATGTAAATGTTATTGATTTTAATCGTCTTGTAATGAAAATCTGTCAAAATTTTGAAATATATTTGAACTGCAAAGCATAGCTACAGGTTTTAATGTAACGTAACCCATCTTATTTTAAAATGATATTTTTAACTTTACCGGGGTCCTTTTAAAATAAGAAATTACACACCTTACTTTTAAAAATGTTTTGTTTGCACAGTTTATTTTATGAAACAGCATTCAACAAACCATTACATATTCAACCAGACTTAAAGAAAGTTAGTCGAAATATACATATACCGCCATACCGAATATACATATACCTCATGTCTAGTGATATTTTGGAGAAAAGAAATAACTCATTAAAATTTAACTCCTAAATAAAATATCTTCATTAGGTAAAACACTGGAACACATAAAAAGAAACAGAAACGAAATTTCGGTCATTTTAAATCGGATTTTTCCTTTGGGGGTTGATCCCAGACCGTCATCAATAGCCCGTTGTGTTCCTCCAGTGCGATGTTAATTCAACTTCCTACCCGCCTACCGGTCATTTTAAAATAAGATGTTACGCACCTTCCTAAAAAGGGTTGTGTTTCATATATTTTATTTATTTTTATGAAACAATTCTACTAACCATTACATATTCAATTAGACAAAGAAAGTTGGGCGAAATATACATATACCACCAAGAAATTACCCTGTCTAGTAATATTTTACAGGAAATAAATAAATAATTAAAATTTAACTCCTAAATAATATATTTGTAATATGTAAAATACTGGAACACATAAATACAAAAAACCCGAATTTCTGATCCTTGAAAAAAATGCAGAATTCTGAAAAAGAATATGTGCAAACGTGTCGAATTTCGACTTCCTGAATATATTCTGAAATACAGAACAATTTTAAAAAAGACTTTTGAACAATATTGATAAAGACACTAATAATTTACAGATATTTATAATACTTCGAAATGCTCAAATATGATCAGAACATTTCTTTGTCTTAACTCAAATAAACAATCACGAAATTCTAAATCAAATTTATAAAATAAAACACTTAATTCTGGCGCTGCCGGATACCGAATAGCAAAATTAGCCTTTTGTGATCGATGAATTTTTCTTTTGAGCTTTTCGTTTTCCATTACAAAATGTAATTTGTGTAAAATTAAATATTTAAATATTCTTTTTTTTTTTCATCAATCAAATATTCATAAATTAATATTTTTGGGAAGAAATAAAAAATTGGTTAAGCTCAAATATTAGAATTTAATTTCTTTTCGAAAAAATTGTTTACATATAGTATCTGTAAAGATATAAACCCTTTATTAAATATTTCAATCTTGTTAAATGTCTATTAAAATGGTGCTTTTATTAATTGGTGAGTAAAATACGAATTTAGGACTTGTTTCAGAAAATAAAGTAAATCACGTAGAATCGGAGATTTGAGGTAGTTTCGATCAAAAGTATTTTCCTTAGCTCCGCATACAGAAGGATTATGTCGAAACACTCGAAAAAACATGAATTACATGTTTTTCTTCCAGTTTGAGATATCAAAAGACAAAGAAACGAAAAATTATGTACTTCACAAATCAAATGAAATTATTTTCCTTCAGGAAACAATACCGACAGTGTCTAAAATAACTTATGTTAAAATATGTTATTCTACATGCTAAAAATTCTTGGAAAGAAGACTCACATCAAAAATTAAAATTATCTAAACATAGGGAATTTCATTGTTCGGATCCTAACAAGAGGTAGAGAACACAAAATAAAACCATATTTGCATAGGAGTGTATGTGGTTTGACCTAGAAGGGCTGTTCAACATTGTTGAAGTGGACTAGCTTGGACCAATGTCATTTTCAACTTTGACTTCATGGGTAACAGCCATGTATCATTTCACGTATGCTGAGATAACTGACATGCTATTAGTATATTAGGAAACTAACGAAAACGGACGCACCGCTGTGAGATTGCATCGTGAACAGTAACCCGATACACATGCACCAAATCACCAAATAATTGCACGTTCGCACAAGACTGTGTGAAACCGGAAGATTGCACAGAATGATGTAAACGAACTAATTGGGTTTGATAAAAATTGTCTTCATGTACTTGATGTCGTTCTGCACTTCAGCTATCGTGATTCGATACATGTTACCCATGAAATCAGCGTGAAAAATACCGATGGCCATTACTGACCAACTGCTGCGATGCCGAGCAGTGCCTTCGAACTAATCCAGGCGTAGTTCACGAACATACATCCCTTTGTGAATAAGATTTAATTTTGTGTTTCCTACCTCCTTCTAAATTTTAACAAGAAGTTTTGGAACTAGCAAATTTAGCGTTACAGTCAAATGCATGAATTTGAAACCCCAAAATTTTCTTGTTAACTCTCGCATTCCCCAAAAATATTCAGAGTAATGTGAATATATATTTTAATTTGAGTTAGGTATATCAATCAAATCAACAATCATAGCTGGTGCATGTTAAATCTCTCGTGGCATCAAATCTCCTCATGTTGGCGTGATGTGGAAGTTTGAAGAGTGGAGTACAAGCTCAGGTGTTGACCTCGTCATCTGACAATGGTTCAAAATTACGAGCTGTTGTCCTCGGATCTTTTCCCTGGGGATTGATCCCGGGCAGCTCAGCCCGGACCGAATAGCTCCAGTGCGAAATTGATTCAACTACCTTACCGTATCTTCTTTATAACTAATATTAATAACATATTTATTTTATCATGCAATGAATTATTTTATTTGTTCCCAAAGATGGCTGTGACTTATGTACACTGCAAGCTGATCATGGGAATTGCAGAGAAAATATAACTCGCTATTACTATAATGTGAATAAGCTTTTTTGCGAGACTTTTACTTATGGAGGCTGTTATGGGAATGCCAACAATTTTGAATCGGAGGATGAGTGCAACTGGAAATGTGCACCTACTTAAGGTACTTTAATCTTTGCATTTTCGAATACTTTGTTCTAACAGCCAATTTTTTTAAACTTTTCAATGAATCGAACATTTCTTTCAAAACTTACTTTTTTTGTGCGACGTGCACACGAAAATAAACACTTGCTAAGTGCTTGGAACAATTTTCCAATTCTTTTTTTGGACCTACTACATGTATTAACCCCCAGAACAGACCTATCGATCTTCGTTTTCTATTCTATTAAATAATATCGATATTTCCATTCTGTTAAACAAACAATGCTACACGGGGGCTGGTGCACGTTAAATCCGTCGTGGCCTTGCATGTCCTCATGCTGTGGAAGTTTGGAGAATGGGGTGTCAGCTCAGGTGTTGACCTCGTCATCTGATCGTGATTCAAAATTACGTGGAGTTGTCCTCGAATGCATTCGGGATTGATCCCTGACCGTCACCAATAGCCCGTTCTGTTGCTTCAGTGTGACGTTAATTACCAACTTAACGTTCTATTAGAGGCATTTTCTGTTCATCTAAATGTAAATGGCGGAAGTGGTTTTGCATCAGAATGCGTTTCCTGTTCTGAACGTGGCGTCACTTGGCTTATTTTTCGAATACGATTTCAGCATTTCGCCAATAAAGATGCAAAAGAATATATTCCAAATTGATATGACAGTTGACTAGTCATCACCAATTGACTTAAGAGCCAATCGCCGCCAAAACGGCGATAAATTACATTTTAAGGTAACCCCGATATGTATCATGCCTCCCTCGAGCATTTGGACAACAAAAGTAAAATCATCGTTTTCCTTCTGGTTTCTTTGCTTTCACCGAAAATTCCTTTCATAAATTTTATACAAATCAAAGAACTTTAGCAATCAGGCTCTTTTCAGTGATCGGTTTCTTACTCTCATAATGGAAAAAATAATTGCACACACAATTTTGAATAGTTTTATACTCCCATATATTTAAACATATTTCCTACAGATTTTCGTCTTTATAAGGAAATGTTTGTATCTGTATATGTAGGTTTGGCACTTTACGGTCGTGTTTTGATATATGTGCACTGAAAAGATCGTCTGCGAGAAAAGGAAATACATTTATTTACATAATGCCGTGTTACACCATCTATTTGCACTTACAATTCGATACATGTATACAATTATTAAGAACAAATCATGTGTGTTGAAATTCTGCATAACAACTAAATTCATAACGGAAGTTAATGACCGAAACAATATAATCAATCCTGCTTTAACTAAGAATTCACATTTATAAAATAATAACAATTTTACTCTGATAATTGGCGTTGTGTGTTTAAACATTTTTTGTTTTATTTTATAGGACAGAAGACGGAACCTAAATCCAAAAGTGGGAAGAGCAAGTTTAAATCTCAATCTGAAGATACAGAAATAAATAATAATTTTTTATTATGTGCAATTTTATATTTTGTATAAATCAAAGCAGCTGCGATTCCCAATAAAAAATTTTCAGGCAATATAAGCACTTGGTTCTTTAATTTGGATTTTAAAAGAACAGCATATTTCCTAATGTGTTCGAGGGCCGCGGTAGCCCGGTTGGAGGAGTAACGGATAAGCAACAGGAGGAGTAACTGATAAGCAACAGGAGGGTTGCGAGTTCGAATCCAACCAAAGATCGTCATGTATCAGGGGGCTGGTGCATTTTAAATCTGTCGGGGCCTCAAATGTCCCCACAATGTGTGGAAGTTTGGAGAGTGGGGTGCCAGCTCAGGTGTTGCCTCGTCATCTGACCGTGGTTCAAAATTACGTGGTGTTGTCCTTTGGGATTGCTCCCGGACCGTCACCAATAGCCCGCTGTGTTACTCCAGTCTGACGTTAATTAAAATACCTACCTACCTAATGTATCCGAAATTTTTTCCGACTCAATAAAGTGCTTGGTTAGTACACAGTAATATATTATTACTGAAATATGTTTAGACTAACAAAATAAAAATGTTTTGTTTTTCTCTAGTTTTTAAATAACTAGCAAAATTACCCGGCGTTGCGTTTCTCGAGTCGAATTGTTTAAATGTTGATTGAAAAATGATCAGACTAATCATTTCTCTTTCATAAAAAATACAAGCATCCTTTAAGTGCACGAAAAATCACTTTTTAATACTTTTAAACTTTTTAACAGCTTCTAAAATTTATTTCGGTCGCAAATATACATCCCCTTTTATCCATTTCACATTCATCGCACTCCTGCTATAAGACAAACTACAGAAGTTTATACTAAGGTGACTACTACAGGAATCGATACTGAGTTTTGGAGTGATTACGAATGTTCCTTAAGTCCATTTTCAGTAAAAATGACGAACTTCCAGCGTATAGTCTTGAGTAAGTGACACTTGGAATAACGGAGCTTGTTTTAAAAATAAATGTCATCAATGGAGATAAAACAAACTCAATCGATAACGATTTTTCAAAAAACAGAAGGTCGATTTTATAGCGTTTATAAAAAAGAAAATTACTTCTTTTAACAAATGTTTTAGAGGCATCAAAGTTGCATAAGAACGGCTTCAACTTATAAAGTAAGCCAACTTCGATCTTCTGTTATTTAAAACAAAAATCACTTTCTCCGGAATTCTAGTTCAAATACTTCCTAACTGCGACATTATTCCAAGATCAGCAAAATTTTATTTAAAATTCGCTTCACTCCAACAGACATTCAGTTTTAAATCGAATAATTATGGTACTTTTTCAATTGAGATATTCAGTTTCTATATGGAAACCACGTACCTATTTAGAATGAGAGATGTTGTTACTTGACTATGGAATACAGCTTTCGGTAATACTTATGAAACATAAAACAAATGTAAATGTAATTTATTTTAATCGTCATGTAATCAAAATCTGTGTCAAAATTTAGAAATATCTGAACTATATCGTGCGGCTACCTATTTTAATTTAACGTAACCTATCTTATTTTACAATGATTTTATTTTAAATTTACCGATCATTTTAAAATAAGAAGTTACACACCTTACTTAAAAAAGTTTTGTTTTGTATATTTTATTTATTTTCATGAAAAAGAATTCTACAAACCATTGCGTATTCTTAAAGACTTAAGGAAAGTTAGTCGAAATAAACATACACCATCAAAAAATAAAAATCCTGTCTAATGATATTTTTCAAAAAATAAATAATTCATATAAATTTAACCCCCCTCCTAAATATTTATCTACAATATATAAAATACTAGAACACAAATAAATGCAAATAGAAACGAAATTCCGGTCATTGAAAACATGCAGAATTTTAAAAACAAAAGATATGAGCAAGCGTGTCAGACTTCGACTTTCTGAATATATTCTGAAATAAAGCAATTAAAAAAAGAGGTTTCAATATAATCTAGAGGTTCAAGGCAATAATGATTTATTTACAAAACAAACACATATTGATAATACTTGGAAATAATAATACTTAGGAATGCTCAAATATGACAGCAACATTTCGCTGTCTCAACTCAAAAGCACAAACACTGAATTCTAAAACAAATTTATAAAATAAAACATTAATTGTGGCGTTCGCAGATACCGAGTAGCAGAATTACGTTTTTATGATATATTAAAATTGAATATTATAAAAATATCCTTATATCATCAATCAAATATTCATAAGTTATGTTATGTAAAGAAATAAAAAAATCAGTTCAAACATAAATATAATTTAATTTAGATCGTTTAAATATAATATTTTGGAGAAAAAAAATTTCGAGCAATACTGGTAAAACAATTTTATTAAAAAAAGTTGTTTTTCTATAAATACTGGTAAAACAAACTGAGTTGTGTACCGCAATCGTTTTGAACTCCCTGTTATTCCATTAGGGATTTCGAATTGTTTATAGCCATAGACACACCTAGGACACCTACACACCTAGGATAAATAGAACGAGTGTTAAAATGTATCCTACGTTACCCACAGATTTCTAAAAAATATGTGTACCAAATTTGTTGTGGATTGGTCAAACGATGTAGATTTGTATAGAGAACAGACAGAAGACCAACTCTGTTTTATATATACTTTAGATTTTGTATTTGTCAAAAAGCTTCAAGTTTGGTATCATCCGCAGTTGTTTCTATGTGAGTTTCTACCCGTGTCCTACAAATTTTTGAACTGTATTGCGAAATATTACATGCGGAAGCTAAACTGGAATTCAAAACTACAAAACCAAACAAGATATTTATTAAAACTGCATATTTACATGACACCGACTGCTGTGAAACTGACGAACTCTGTTCTTAAAACTAACTTTATCCTTCTTCTAAATCAGAATTCCAATTCTGGTTAAAGATAAAATCAAACTTTCACTCGCATTAAATATTAAAATAAATTGAAACAGCGAACTGGAACTCACACGCTCCGACAGGTATTTAGGATTAACGGTTCGTTAAAATTTCTGTCTAATTCCGCTTAACGCTGGAAAAGATTTCAAATACACTCAACCATCAGTTTGTTGAGAAATTATGCATATGTACCTAGTACCTAACAACATATAGTATCATAATATTGCTAAGCACTATATCCATATGTACTCAGTATGCATCGCAAACTAGAAAAGACTATTCAAGGAGATACTTTCACTGTGACTAACATGGATAAAAGTCTAATTTAAAGGAAGATTTGATCAATTCAACGAAAGGCACTTGAGAAACATTTAACGAATGAAAAAGTACACAAAAACACGTTTCTTGATTGAGAACGCTATGACGTTCTGAATCAAAGTATACTTACAAAATTATTCATGACAAAGCAACTTGCACTTTTATATATGAGTAATGTCATAATGTATTGAATTTGGATGAAATCAGACTCGTAATATTCTTTCTCTTCCACGATCTTCTTCATTGTCTAAGAATAAATATTCCGAAACTTAAAACAAATAAGAAACTTACATAAAAAGAAATAAAAATTGTATGTGCGTAATATAATGTGCACGGAATAAAAAAATTATAAAACCTTCAGAAATGTATAATCAATGTATCAAGAAATGTATAAATTGAATTATGAATTGAAGTATGAATAAATAGAATAAAGTATGCAATCAAAAATGTGCATAGGTAATTTCCTACTAATACGACTCTGGAAGGAAACAATCGACACATAAAATAAAGCATGCTCATTTTTCAAAAGGAAGCGGAACATAAATTCTGCAACTTATTTTCCTCATACACGATTTCATTTGTTAGAAATAAAAATGATGGGTCATCGTTGATATAAGTACTGCTGGGAAATCTAGAAATATCATTGTTAGTGCAATAGGTTTTTCAGCTTTTCCTGCCATATTCACGGCATCTACTTGGTGAATTCTATTGAAGAAAGCTTATTTGAGATTTTAGAAAGCTGTTAAAATGAAACACGGAGTAAATGTGTATGTTTTTGTCTGCTTATTCGTTTTGACAATTTCTCCTCATTTTTCAAGAGCAGGTAAGTAACTTGTAGCTTAAATGTTTATTTAAAATTTTCAACATCTTTTATTTTTCATTCAAAATTAAATTCGGCTTACGATATTAAAAAAAACGGATACAGAAACAAAAACAATAATTCAGGGTTTAGTAAAATTAGGACAAGATTTTGTAAGATAAATTAATTTTTTTAATCTATAAAGGAAATGAGCAATATTAAAATGTTTCTTAAGATCCCAAACTCTTGAATTTCATAATTTTCATTGGCGTAAATTGCCAGTCCGGTGGCTATTTAACTCTTTAAGTTTTTATAGAAAATAAGAAACACAAATGTGTGTGATTTACACGATTTTAAGATAGGCAAGTTAGAATTCTGCAAAATTAATTTCGAGTTAAAGATTTTTAGATATTACTAAGCAACCATTTTAGAGAATATTATGTGCTTAGTAGTAATTTCTTCTGCAAGTAATCTCTAAATTTTGGAATTGTAAGCCTATCTCTTTCCACATGTTAGAAATGCTTTCTGGTAAAATTTAGAGTATGTTTCAAATCATTAAAAAGTTACTCAAACTTTTATAACTCATAATAAATTAAAATTTGTATGCTTGTTTGGGCAATGAAATACCTAGCTACAGAAAATAAGATATATTAGAAATAGAATGTACTTTTGTGCCGTTTGGATATAAAACTAAAATAAATAATTTAATAAAAACAAGAATTTTGTACATTTGGCACTAATAAGAAAGTGACATATAATTAGAATTTTCAACAAGAACAATAGTAATATAATTCTTGAAAAATCTATTAAATTTATGCTTCTTTTAGTTTATAAGATTCGTTCTGTTGAGATTTTTCTTTGCCCTTAAATGTTTTGCAAAACATCCTGATCTAAGGCAAAAACATTGTTCTTTTATGAAGCCATTCACAAGTTATCCTTTTACAAATAAGCTACTTTGAAAACTATTTTCCATCCTCAATGATTACTTACGATGTTTGATGAAGCATCATTAAAAACATGCCATCGCCGGAATATTATTAAAACAGGAAAAGGCATTGTTCTGATTCCCAAATGCTATTCAGGGTCTGCATGAGGAAATTAATGACTATATATCTAGAAAATTCCAAACAAAAATAAAGTTAATAATTTTTTAACAATTGATTTAGTAGGGACTATTTTTATAGCGAGTTTTATTTAAGTGCACAGTGGCTAAATGTTTCATTGGGGAATATTTAAGCAATAAATACACGCTCTACTGTTCAAAGATGGAATACGTTTTATGTAGCACAGAGTTCTAAATTAGACCTATTAAATAGACAGTGTCTCTAACGATGGTGTAACCCTTTTCTTACACATTTCCAAGTAGTAAAAGGTCAATTAAAATTATGTTTTATAAATTGGTGAATATGGATTTAGGACTTGTTTCAGGAAACAAATAATGCAAATCACGTAGGAAACTCGTAAAATCGGAGAATTCTGAGAAAATTTGAAGGTTGCAGAGTCGAAATAATTTTCCAGATATCCTCATATACAAGATACTCAAAAATGCTATGAATTGCATGGTTATTTACCATTCTGGACTTTCAGAAGCGAAAACTTATTTACGGTACGAATCAAATAAAATTAATTTCACTCATTCAAAGAAAGGAGCAACAGAATCTTACTAAAGGATCCCATTCCGAGAAAAGAAGCAACATAATCTTTTCAAAGGAAAAGACCTTAGGAAAAGACCAATAAAATCTTTATTAAAGGTTGGAAGGTCTGCATTCTTTAACCCAATAGATATGATTATTTAATCATAAAATTGAAGCAAAATTCGCTACTCGGAAATCGCGTGAAGCTTAGAGGGTTAAGGTTCGTGCGATACGTTTTGAAAGTACCCAAATTCTGCGTTAAGATCAAATGGGTAAATGTGAGGCGCCCCACGAAAGCAAGGCGAAAGCAAAACGAAGTTTCCTCAGTTTTGTGAATGTGAATATGTAATGTAATACGACATAAGTACATATTAATTTTCACATCATCTAAGCAGTCTACAGCAAAAACTACTGATAGAAATAATGTCAAATTTTTAGTATGTCTTAATGATGTCATGGGAAAGAAATTTATGGCATAAAGTAGCTAAAAAAATCACCACTAGGGGCGTTCTTTATTTATTATTCCGACCATTATAATGTAATACAGCCGACGATTTGGATATAGTCAATTAGAAACTATTATAGTCGGAGTGCTTAATTTAACAATTACATTTTCAATTTACATGAGATGTTCTACATGGAATATTCTAGATGGAATGTTCTACATGGAATATTACAGATGGAAAGTTCTACATGGAATATTCTAGATCGAATATTACAGATGGAATGTTCTACATGGAATATTTTGTATGAAATGCTCTGCATGGAATATTGTAGATTGAATATTCCATGCAAAAGTAAATTTACATGTACCATACAAGCCTAGAATTGCCCATGGAGGTGATTTTTGAACTAATTTTTTGCCCTCAATTTCTTTTTCATGGATTCATTAAGAAGTACAAAAAATTTAGCGTCATTCCTATAAGTTTTTGTTGTATACTGCTTAGAATAGATGAATTTCAATTATAGACGCATTATATATCAATCGATTTCCGTAGCTTCTTTGTAACTAATATTAACCCTCCTGGTGGCTGTCTTGACGAGATATCTCGTCATTAGCAAAACTTACCAGATCTTGCACAAAATATTTCGTCATTATAAGAAAGCCGACCAGACCTCGATCTCGTCATCATAAAAAAATTGGCAGTATTTTGATGACGAGATGTTTCGTCTTTAGAAAAATTGGTCAGATTCGGATGGACGAGATATCTCGTTGAAACCACTTGGAGGGTAAACAACATATTTCTTTATACAATTAATGCGTGATTTTATTCCAAAAGCCGACTGCGACGTGTGTTCTCTACAAGCTGTGACTGGACCTTGCAAAGCAAGTATGACTCGCTATTATTATGATGCGAATAAAAAGTCTTGCGAGACTTTTATTTATGGAGGCTGTCAGGGGAATGAAAACAACTTTAAATCGAAGAATGCGTGCCAGGAGAAATGTTCCACTTCAGGTACTTATGACTTTGCATTTTAGGCATTCGTTGTTCTAGCAGCAATTAATTTTTTTCAGACTTATCAAGGAATCGAACACTTATTGTTCCTTAAGTTTGGAACGCAAATGAGAATATGAATCGAATGTAGGTAGTTATTTATTTTTTTTTTTTTTTTTTTTTTTTTTTTTTTCAATTAACGTCACACTGGAGCAACACAACGGGCTATTGGTGACGGTCCGGGATCAATCCCAAAGGGAAAGATCCGAGGACAACACCACGTAATTTTGAACCACGGTCAGATGACGAGGCAACACCTGAGCTGGCACCCCACTCTCCAAACTTCCACACCACGCCAACGTGAGGACATTTGAGGCCACGACAGATTTAACGTGCACCAGCCCCCTTTGTACACGACGGTGTTTGGCTGGATTCGAACTCGCAACCCTTCGGTTGCAAGTCCGTTACTCTTCCAACCGGGCCACCGCGGCCGAATGTAGGTAGGTAAGTATTTTAATTAACGTCGCACTGGAGCAACACTACGGGCTATTGGTGACGGTCCGTGATCAAACCCGAAGGGAAAGATCCGAGGACAATACCACGTAATTTTGAACCACGGTCAGATGACGCGGTCACACCTGAGCTGGCACTCCACTCTCCAAACTTCACACCACGCCAACGTGAGGACATTTGAGGCCACGACAGATTTAACGTGCACCAGCCTCCTATGAACTCGGCCGGTCTTTGGCTGGATTCGAATCGTAACCCTCCAGTTGCTAATCCGTTACTCTTCCAACCGGGCTTCCGCGATCCGAATTTGAATATGAATAGTAAAGAATTGAATTGGGTACTTACTTATCTTTTTCTTGACATTTCCTTGTGTTTGGCGCAGCTTGGCCAAATATAGCCCTTGCACCATAAAATCTCACGCATTAATTTAATTCTGAGAATGGAATGGCCGTTCTTTTCTATTCAATATGAGAGACTTTCTATCCAGATAAATATGGGTGGCGGTAGTATATCTGCAGTGATACATGTTCAGGAGCATATTCTGAACGTGACTTCAGTTCAGTTGGCTTGTTTTTCGAATACGATTTCAGCACTTCACCAATAAAAATTCCAAAGAATGCATTGCAAACTGATATAACGGTTTATTAGAGAGATTAGACATTAGAGATTAGGCAGAGATTAGTTAAGTGCCAAACGTTGTCAAAACGGAGATAAACTAAATTTTAACCCCGATATGTATCATGTGAAAGCATTTGGACAGCAGGAGTAAAATTTGCGCATCCCGTCTGGTTTGTTTTTTTGCATTGAAAATCCCAATCATATAGATTTCATAAATATGAGGCTCCTTCTGGTGATGGGGTATTTTATCACTCTCATAATGGAAGAAAAGAATTTCAAACGCAACTTTGAATAGTTTCGTTTGCATTTTTTAAAAATATTTCCTCACATTTTGGCCTTTAAAAAGTGCTTGCATCTAAACATGTGGGTTTAGCATTTTACGGTTGTGTTTGCTATGTATGGTCTATAAAAACCATCTGTCAGAAAATGAAAAATGTTTGTTTACACAATGGCTCCTTACACCAACTACTCGATTCACGAGTATTCAAGTAAAACACATCATATTTGTTGAAATTCTGCCTAATTTCGAATTTAATAACGAAAGGTATTAACTCAAACGACATAATCAATCCTGATTAATCTAATGCTTCACATATGTTAATAATAACAATTTTACTGTGATAATTAATGTATGTTTAAAAAATGTTTTTTTTTTTAATTTTATAGTGAAATAATGAAGATGGAACTGATATCCAAAGGTGGAAAGAGCAAACTCAACTGTCATTCTTTGAAGATACAGAAATGAAATGTCATTGCTATATTTGGTACTACCTAAATATGGTGTGATTCTCAATAAAATTTATTTTCAAACAGATTTAAGCTTTTAATTCTTTAATTTTGCTTTTAAAAGAACAGAGCATTGTCTGAAGCGCTGCTTTGTGTAATTTTTTTTCAGCTCATTTAAGTGTTTGGCTC
Source organism: Meta bourneti (assembly GCA_933210815.1). Lineage (NCBI taxonomy): Eukaryota > Metazoa > Arthropoda > Arachnida > Araneae > Tetragnathidae > Meta > Meta bourneti. The sequence continues at coordinate 25,609,681 of OW119926.1, read as the reverse complement.
ATACACAGCAATATATTCTCTATGATGAGCTAACAATATTTTTTCAGTTGCATATTGCAAGAAAAAATCGCGCAACAGTCTGTTATGTAGAATGGGATACGGATTACTATCATTTAACCAGTTCGTGTCTGGTATGTTCAATTAACACATAATTATGTCTCAGTTTACAAAAGATTTGTAACTGTATTTTATTATTTTTGTATCCTATATTGTTCTCTGGTCATAAAATTGCTTGCTTCAGTTGAAATTGAAGCAATGGAGTCGGGTAAGCTGTTTCGTTGGTACCTTTAGGCTCAGAAAAATCTTCTCTGTTTTAAATAATCAATTAAGCTAAAAAGCGGTGTAAAATGACTCTTTTTATCTATTTATTAGGAGTAATATTGACCATACCTGCTTTTCATCCCAATTCAGGTAAGTTTTTTAATAATTTCGAAATTAAAAAAAAATTTCGTCATGGTCTTTCCAAATACTAACAACGATGTGATTTCTGAATGAGGTAGGTATGGTAGGTATTTTAATTAACGTCACACTGGAGCAGCACAACGAGCTATTAGTGACGGTGTGGGATCAATCCCAAAGGGTCCGAGGACAACACGTAATTTTGAAGCACGGTCAGATGACGAGGCAACACCTGAGCTGGCATCCCACTCTCCAACCTTCCACACCACGCCAACGTGATTCTGAATAAGGAAATGAAATCTAATTTTGGATTTTGTTTTCAAATTTTATAATATATATCATTATTTACCATTATAACATGTTCAGACATTTACTGTAATCAGCCTCTTCAATTTCCACGTGTCACGACGTCAACTAAAAAGGAGATAAAGCTTTTCTTTCTCTTTCTTAATATTTTCTCTTGACACGTGATAACTTTGCAGCATTTTCTACATTTTCTGAGCACAGTAATGATGAGTTTAATCTTTCTCTATACTAGGACTAGATTACGCACTCTCCACACGAAATATACCTTAACTTTTTGAGATTATTCCTTTCAAAAGAAATCTGTCAAAAAATTTTTTAAATGGTAATAAATTTAATTGATTTGACTAATAACTATAATTGAGACAAACACATTGAATTTATAATACCATTATTTTATTGTGGACATATTTAATGAATTTTTGAAGTAACGGAAATGGTCTATTTCTTTCCTCAGAGGCTGGATTGAATAGTGCTCACTTTGCTTATATCACAGCATTCTGAATGCTTTTGTTAAAGTTTTTCCCTTTGTTTATGAAGTTATGCAATTGTTAAAATGTTTCGGAAAGCATTTTAATTTAAAGGGGAACTATTCAATACATCAATTGTTGGCTCAGTTTGCAACATTTGGAATTAAATCAACAGTTACAAAGTTCGATGAAAAGTTTCATTTTAAACACAAAAATTTAATGAACGAACATTTTACAAGCCATTCACAGAATGATAAGAAAAATTTCAACAGAAATGACTTCTTGAATGAATCGAAATGGCTTCTTGAATGAATCGAAATGGCTTAAATGAATCGAAAATGGCTTCTTGAACGAATCGAAATGGCTTCTTGAATGAATCGAAATGGCTTCTTGAATGAATCGAAATGGCTTCTTGAATGAATCGAAATGGTTTCTTGAATGAATCGAAATGGCTTAAATGAATCGAAAATGGCTTCTTGAATGAATCGAAATGGTTTCTTGAATGAATCGAAATGGCTTAAATGAATCGAAAATGGCTTCTTGAATGAATCGAAATGGTTTCTTGAATGAATCGAAATGGCTTCTTGAATGAATCGAAATGGCTTCTTGAATGAATCGAAATGGCTTCTTGAATGAATCGAAATGGCTTAAATGAATCGAAAATGGCTTCTTGAATGAATCGAAATGGCTTCTTGAATGAATCGAAATGGCTTCTTGAATGAATCGAAATGGCTTCTTGAATGAATCGAAATGGTTTCTTGAATGAATCGAAATGGCTTCTTGAATGAATCGAAATGGCTTAAATGAATCGAAATGGCTTCTTGAATGAATCGAAATGGCTTCTTGAATGAATCGAAATGGCTTCTTGAATGAATCGAAATGGCTTCTTGAATGAATCGAAATGGCTTCTTGAATGAATCGAAATGGTTTCTTGAATGAATCGAAATGGCTTAAATGAATCGAAAATGGCTTCTCGGAGAAAGTTGAAAGTTAGTTGTGGGTGGCGCAGCGCAGTTAGGAGTGATAAATTTCTTTACATTATCTGTATGGTAGGTAGGTAATTAACGTCGCACTAGAGCAACACAACAGGCTATAGGCGACGACCATCTGGGATCAAATAAGTTTGGAGAGTGCGGTGCCAGCTCAAGTGTGACCTCGTCATCTGAATGTGGTTCAAAATTGCGTGGTGTTGTCCTCGAATCTTTCCCTTCCGGTTTGATCCCGTACCGTTGCCAATAGGCCGTTGCGTTGCTCCAGTGTGAAGTTAATTCAAATACCTATCTACGTAGACAACAACTCGTAATTTTTAACCGCGATTTCAGACGACGGGATCAACACCTGAGCTCGCACCCCAATGTCCAAACTTCGACACCACTCCAACGTGAGGACATTTGAGGCCGCGACATATTTAACGTGCATCAGCCCTCATTTACACGACTGTATTTGGCTTTACCGAGTTTCCAACTCGTAACTCCGGTTGCTAATACGTTGCTCTTCCAAATGGGCTACCTCGGCCGTGAATTAATCCATTATCGTCGCCAATAACCCGTTGAGTTGATCCAGTGTGAAGTTAATTGAACTACCAACCAGCCATTATTCACTGCGACGTCGGTAAGATTAGGGGAACTATGGAGATAGCAAAGGAGACAGGAAAACGAGGGAAGGAAACTCAAATGGGATTCAGATCAATATTCATAAGTATACAACTATGTGGGAGAGGATTGGAAAATCTCGGCCGTTTGGGGCGTTTCAGTAACCAGAGGTTTAACTTAATAGGCGCTGACCAATCAACTGTTATATATGTAACTTGAAGATGACCGATTCATTGATGAAATAGTATAAATGAGTAATTCGCTCAATTACTTATTTAGGAGGATTAATCAAAATCGATTGCTCTCGATTCCTAAAAATTTCCAACATTTGCTTTGTGTAGTTACAGGAGCCAGCTGTACTGACTGCCGCTTGAAACCTGAGAGGGGACCTTGTAGAGGGGACATACCTCGATATTACTATGATCCTAGTTCAAAGAGTTGCAAATTTTTCATTTATGGTGGCTGTGAAGGGAATGCAAACAATTTTAAGTCAAAGCAAGAATGTACGTCTGCATGTAAGGGTTGCTGAAGTGCTTCAGGTAAGATAGAACAGATTTTTATAAGAAAAAAAAAGAATTGTAGTTACTATTGATACGGAAAGGATCATGCAAAACAAAGCAGCACAGAGAGAATACAAGGTTATAAACTAAGCGATCGACAAAAACACTTTTCTTAAATGATAAATTTTTAAAAATATTGTTTAATAATGGCTAGGCAGTATTGAGCCCTAATTTCCCATCTATATTCTAATGAAATAGACAGAGCGTGTGGGCAGTGTCGCTGTCGTAAGATCTCTGAAGCAAAAATCACGTGGACTTATGAATGACTAAGCCGATTGGCTATCGAAGCGCAGACTAGTGTTTTGGATCACGGTGGATAATTACTTTAATCAATCAGTAATTTAAGATTCATGCTTTCACCCACAACCACGTGACAGATCTTCAAACACAGCGACCACAAGAAACAGCATAAAGCTGCGCGCACATGATCCGTCTGTTTCATTAGAAGATCATTGTAATTTCCTTTGGGACTCACACCAGTTAAACACTCACAAAAACAGTCGAACATCGACTTTCTAATAAAATAGACCTCGTATGGACTTAGCATGCGCACTCAGCTTTGTGTTATTTCTCCCGGTCGCTCGGTTTGAAGATCTGTCACGTGGTATTGGGAGAAAGCACTAATCCCAATGCATGACTAATTATTGACTCGTAAAAAACACTTTTCGAGCGCGATTAAAAATACCAGTTCGTATTTCCGTAGTCAATCGGCCCAAACTGATTCCCAAGCCCACGTGACCAATACATCTGAGATCTTGCGACAGTACTCCATCTATTTCATGAGAAGGTCGATGTGATCAAACTATTAAAGTCACGAAATTCCCGAATTACTTCACATTTAATGACTAAATAACGACATCTATATTAGTCAAAAGGATCCTAGGAAATATTTTATTGCTCAAAAAGGTCAAAACTTCTTAGAAGTCATGCGGAGTAGATGGGAAGTTTCTTAGCATATTCACAAGGAGAACTGGTTGTCCTTTATTGACTCCAAAATGTCGAATTTAGTAAACAACTGTTATCAACTCCGATAGAGTTGATGACAGTTTTATCAAAGGAATTTTGATGGGGTTTCACAACGGCAATGCTGCGATATATAAAATTGTGGTGACTTGACTCTTCAATGCACAAACTTTTTGTTTCAGTACATTAGTATGTACGGGAACATAAAGTTTGTTTTAATACGTACAAATTACATTAATACATTGTATGTATTATAAGAGACGAGCAGGAGAGTTCTGCACTACGTCCGGGTCACTACTTTTAGAAATTCTTAAAGTGGTGACCTGGACGTAAAGTCTGTCCTCCATTGTCTCCAAGTTAGGAAGAAGGTTGCAAGTAAAAACGAAGTTGGATACAAAAACATTTTATTTTATTAAACAGAAAATAATTATAACTCGAGACGAGATGCAGAACAAACCTGCATGTACCTTCTAATATAATCAAGGCTATGCGCGGAACCCAAAAGTTGGTCCATTGATCGAGTCCAGTCTGTAATTTTACATACTGCAGCATTACGCGGTTGCCATCGTAGTGAGGGTGTTGACCTCGTCATCTGCCCATGGTTCAAAATTACGAGACTTTTCCTTGGATCTTTCCCTTAGGTATTGATCCTGGACCGTCGCCAATAACCCGTTGTGTTGTTCCAGTGCGATCCGTTGTGTTGCTCCAGTGCTGAGTTAATATTATATCGTAATATTAATCGACCGTAGTTTGGTAGCTTCCGTGGAGTGAGGACTGTGTAAGTGGTGTAATCACTTACACAGTCCTCACTCCACGGAATCCAAAGTTATACTGACCCAAAGCTCGCCCAGCACCGTAGAATTTCGACATATTGCTGACCTCCACCCCGAGCTCAATGTGCCTGCGCATTCGGTCCAAAGTCCATATCAGGTACGGACATCCTTTATCTGCACGACGCCATATTTATCTTCACGATGTTTCTTCCAGTCCTGAAATTATTACACAAAACAGTTGTAATGCTAGTCTTTTCATGCATGCTCATTAGTACTGTTACGATTTTAAAGAAGTATTCACGTTAAAAAGAATTTTAGTGTTAGTTGAACCGCGGGCGTTGAAGAACTTTGTCATACATGTAGATGGCGCTGGAATAATTAGTTGCCAAACTATATCTAGGGCTTTTACTAAACACTGAACAATCTTATGTTATTGCCTGTTTTTAGCAATGCTTGCTTCGATCTGTCCCTTAATCTGTGTATTGAACATTGATTAGGCCAAAATGCTGGAAATGTTTACTTTTGAAAAATTAACCTTCTTCAGCCTGTGTACATTCTTTCCTGTATAGGATTGGCTACACTCAATGAGCTCAAGGCTAACGGTCTTTAGGATATGGTCTAGGTCAGATTAGGCTTAGTGGGCTAAGAAGATACTTTATAAGTAAGCGTGTTGGGGAGGAGTTTTGAAATGATTCAGAAAACGAGTTCTTTGAATTCATATTTGTATTTTATAAGAGGTCATAATTTAAACTAATACTGATGCTTGAATTCAAACCTGGAACTGCGACATGAAGTACAGATATTGCAACTTGGGGTTTCAACCTAGAACTGTAAAATGAGTAGATTTTGGGGGCTTAATTTCTAAACCGAAACTGGGACATGGGGTGTAGATGTTGGGGGCTTGAGTTGCATCTAAGAACTGGGACAAGGAGTGTAGATATTGCGACTTGAGTTCCAACTTAGAACTAGAAAATGAGTATAGATGTTAGGCGCTTAATTTCTGACCAGGAACTGGGACATGGAGTGTAGATATTGGGCGCTTGAGTTTCAACTAGGAACTGCGACATGGAGTGTAGATATTGCGACTTGAGTTCCAACCTAGAACGAAAATGAGTGTAAATGTTAGGGGTTTGAGTTCTAACCTGAAACTGCGACATGGAGTGCAGATTTGTGGCTGGAGTTCCAACCTGGAACTGGGACATGGAATATTGGGGTCTTGAGTTCCAACTAGGAACTACTATATGGAGTGTAGATGTTATGGGCTTGAGTTTCAACTTGGTACTGGGACATGGAGTGAAGATGTTGGGGCTTAAGACATGAAGTGTAGACGTTGGAGGCTTGATTAAATTAAAAGATACATAAATACAAATTTCTGAAATTGTAAAACTTTGTAAATATTTAATAAATAGTACATTGTTTTTTATTGCTATTAACTTAACCAGTACTTATTACAGTGTACACACCTTCAATATTGTAAACATAACTAGTACATTTCTTATAAAGTATAAATATTGTTTTCGTTTTATTTCTTTAATTACCTTTATACTACATCTTCTAATGGCTGTAAAATGTATTTATTGAACTGTATCTTGTAATATTTTATCCAATGTGTGTTCCTTTTTCTATCAATATTTAAAAATTCTTTTATTTATTTTAGAGCTCAAAATATTGAAGAAATGCAGTTCTGAGTCAAGATAAAATCTGATAGGGCGAAATGAAAAGTTATGCTTTATACTCAACTAATACAACATTTGTTTTGAAAGTTAAATATAATATTTCTAAATAAATTAAATGTGATTCATGTGTTGATTATTTACTCTGTTTAATTGAATTAATTTTTAAAATTTGTTAATTGGTAATATATATGAGATTCAATAATGTCGGAGATAGAACTGGGTACCTACATGCGTTCCCCGCAAAAAAAGAAATGCTTTCAAAAGTGGTAACTGTGTTGAGGGCGACGCAAATATGTAAAAAAGAAGGGGTGGAGATGTCGAATCCGGGGCACTAGCGATTTATCGCCAAACATGGTAACCTTGGGGTTTTGATCCAGCTTTATGGCAACCCCATGTGAAAGTTTTTTTTTTACGAAGGAAAGTCCATTTCATTAATGAAATTGCGTTCTATGATTGGTTAGCGTTTTGAAATTTGGATATTTGTGCATTCCTCATTTTCCCTTCCGGATACAACAAATCGAATCGCCAAGATGGCCGCCATACTGGCTTTAGACGCCATCTTGATTTGGCGACAAACATGCCCCGGATTCGACATCTTTACCAAAAGAAGTCCTGTGAGGTATAGAAAATCTCTTGTAGCTGATCGACAGACTCTTTTAACACTCACACAAATACTTTATTGGACGATTTAACGAAAAAACGTTGACACAACACACAATTTACACGTTTACAAAATCATTTCAATTCCCGAATCTCGGATAGTGCGTCACCACACACACCCGCATGCTAGCCCAGCTTCGTTAGTGTTCGTTCTTTTCGAAAGTCAACAGTCAAAGAAAAGTTGCTCGTGCTGCCATCTATGAGCGACGAGAGAAATTAATATCTGTTACAGTACTTTGAAATATAGAGCTTACTAAGTTCGAGGCATACCTGAAAAAATTTCGTCATGTTTCAGAGGGCTGCGGTTGCCAGTTGGTGGAGTCATGGATTAGCAACTGGAAGGTCGCGAGTTCGAAACTTTATCCAACCAAAGACCGTCATAGTGACTGGTGTACGTTAAAATCTGTCGTGGACTCGAATTTCCTCAAGTTGGCGTGGTGTGAAAGTTTGGAGAGTGAAGTGCTAGCTCAGATATTGTCTTCGTCTTCCAGCCGTGGTTAAAAATTGCAAGGTGTTGTCCTAGGATATTTCTCTTCGGGATTGATCCTGGACCGTCGCCAATATCACTTGTGTTGCCCCAGTGATAAGTTAGGTAAATTCAACTACCTACCAAATACCTAGTTATATTTTAAACAGACCTTGTGAGTTAAGGGTATCATTCTCGTCATAACCTTTTATACCATACCAACGTCAGCAATAAGCATTTAAATAAAAGTAAAATGTCTTGCTTTCGCATCTTTTTTTTAAATGTATCACATATAAATATAAAAGAAGTAACTCGATTTATAAATTGAAAAGTAGGCAAGTAAGTAGTTGAGTTTACATAGAATTGGTGCAACACAGCGGGCTATTGACGATGGTCCGGTATAATCCCTAAGGGAAAGATCGAAAGACAACACCTCGTAATTTTGAACCACGGTCAGAAGACGAGCTAAACACCTGATCTGGCATCCCACTCTCCAAACTTTCGCACCCCGTTAACGTGAGGACATTTGAGGTCACGACAGATTTAAAGTGTATCAACCTCCACGTACCGAATGGTCTTCGGTTCAATCAAGTTTCAAACTAACAACCCTCCAGTTGCTAATCAGCGATTCTACCAACTGGGAGGTTTATAAGTTGAGATATTTTAGCATATACAATGAATAAGAAAAGTTTCCGTATGGAAAGGAAAACGGCGTATAAATTATTATAATTTCTAAAGAAATCTCACCAAAGATTCAAAAACTGCACAAGAAATTTATTTCATACTTGAGAAATGTGTTGGCAACAAAAATTACTTAATTTTCACAAATAAATAGCAATTAATTAAAACTTTAAGAAAAACATACAAAATGAAAGGCAAAAAAGTTTCCGTACGCATTATGCCCCCCCCCCCCAAATGGATTAGAACGTACAATCTTGTTCCACATTCAATTATTATATCTATCGAATGAAAAAGAACGGTACAGTGTAAATAATCACTTCGAACGATTTTTATACCAGTGAATCGCCTAAAATGGAAGTTCCGAAAGCTATTCGCGTGTTGGTGATAAAGAAATAACGGTTTATCAATGAGGTAAATATTGGCGAAATCGTAAACAAATCTAAATCCACGGTAAAAATTATTGAAAGATATAATGAGGTAGAAATTAGAAAATAGAAACCGATCCGGAAGACCTCAGAAATTGAGCCATATACACGAGGAATATTCTGCGAAAGGTTCGCGATAATCCACGAATTAGTGCACCACAACTTGTATCCTTGGTAAAAACTGATTACAATCTTAAAATGTAACCTCACACTGTATGAAAAGTAATCAAAAAAGTTTGCTATAATAGGCATGTTGCAGGTAAGAAGCCATTCATTAGGAAACTTAACAGAAGAAAGCGTCTTGAGTCTGCAAAAAAGAATGTAAGCCCTTAACTTTTTGTACTTTACAGGGATGAATCAAAATTTTGTCTATGGTTCAGATTTACGAGTTATGGCATGGAGAAAACCTAAACATCAAATGCAAGCAAAAAACGTATGTTAGAACTGTAAAATATGACGGAGGAAATGTAAAGGTATGGGGTTGCGTGAGTTCTGGTGTGCATAACTTATGTTTTGTTGAAGGTAATATGGATAACTATGTGTACCTAGACATTTTGGAAGAAAATGTCCTTGCCAGTGCTACGAATCTGTCTCTTGGAAGATCATTTATCTTCCAAAAGACAACGATTCGAAACATACTTCAACGTTCTGTAAAGAATGATGCCTTTACCATGTGTCGAAAAAACTTCACACACCACCAGTCTCCTGATTTAAAACCCATGGAACACTTATGGGAAGAAATCGGCCGTGAACTGAAAAATTATACCAGCAGCAAAGATAAACTAAAAAGTGCCATTATAGAAGTCTGAAACAAAATTACTTTAGAAACAACAAAAAAACTTGTGAGTCATGCCTAAATTTCTGAGAAAGGTCATTAAAGCAAAAAGCAGGTTCAACTGTTCATTAAATGATGAAACATGGTGAGGGAAATAACATTTAATGAAATATTTTTCACCGTACCGAGACTTTTTTGCTTTATATTTGGCACATTTTTGTGTTATTGTGAATTATGCTTTAAATTATATTAATAATTTTTGTTTAAATGCAATGGAAACTTTCTATGCAATTATGCTCATCTGTTTTCCCATTTTTATTTCTTCAATAGTTCTATTCTGCAAATAATAATAAAGCCATTTATTTCAAATAGTAAGTGCGTACGGAAACTTTTTAACTCACTGTATATTTCAGATCCATTACCACCAATTCTTAGAATATAAACTCTAATCACGCAATATATTAACTCCCCTTTTAACTACCGGGTTTTGCTCGGTGAAACTGACTGTTAATTGTATTTAATGCTAACGTTTTCGCGTTTTTAAGTTTTTAAATGTTAAATGAAACTTTTTATTCTCCTCGAATCGTCCTTGATTGTCGCAGCTTGTCCATTACTGGACCTTGCGCCATTAAACTCAAACCAACCAAACATCTGATTGTAAGTATGAGCACGAAAAGTAGTTCACTAAACGTGGTCTTCTCTACCTGGTTACTTAGAGGAAAATGCCTGGATTGATGAGAAAATTCCGGATAGATGTGTAACAACAGGTAGGCCATTTTCAATCTGTATATTTTCGTTTGCATTTAAGGGCACCCTGGTAGAGTGGTTGTTAAAATTGACAGGAATCCAGGAACAGAACATCCAGATTCTGTACATAGTCTCTTTGTTAAAGTGCTTCATTTTAGAACTAACATTGAGCTAGTTTTCATTCAACTTCAAGATGGTTTCGGAGTAAACATCGGGATTCAGGAACAAACAAAATTCGTTAGTAATATATTATTACCTTCGTTTGGATGCAGACCTACATGCTTAGTTTTGGGTATTAATCACTTGCGTATACATCCTATAAGGGGGATGATTTTCAGTGCAAACAAAACAGATGGTATGGAATATTTTATATCGATTGTCAATTTTTCCCGCATGAATTAAAATGTAGTTTATCAACGTTTTGGAAACTTTTGGCTTTTAATCTAATTGGAGTTGCCCAATCAACTATCATATAAATTCAGAATTTATTCTTGGCTACATAGGTAGTTCATTAATGTCGAATTGGAGCAAACACAACGGGCTATTGGCGACGGTCCAGGATCAATCCCTAAGGGAAAGATAAAAGGACATAGCTTCATAAGTTTGAACCACGGTTAGATGATAAGAACAACACTAGAGCTGGCCAACCACTCTCCAAACTTCCACACCACGCCAACGTGAGGACATTCAAGACCACGATAGATTTAACTTCCACCAGCCCCCGTGTACACGACATTAGGAATTTTTACAGGCGAAGTGGCTGCAATCGAATTCGAAGCAATCCCGAAAGGACAGATCCGAGCACCATGTGAGATACTGTCGCATAATCACCTTGAACTGAGGAGGGCCATGCCTTTCTGGAGGTCTGAGGAAACTGACACACATTTACATGTCATCTTGAACAAATCAGGTTGGTTGGTTGATTTGGGGTTTTATGGCGCAAGGGCCATATTTGGCCATGAACAAATCAGGAAACTTCGAGCTGACAACCTGAGTTCGACACATGCGGGATACGAACTCGTCACCAAGTGATTCAGTTTACCAGTTAATGAAGATTGACGCCTTTAGTCACTGGCCACCGGTGGGATTCTTATTGGATTTGGGTTTGCCAGTTGTAGTGGCCATTTACAATTGCTGTGATAAGCAAACCAATTATTAGAGCAGGTTTTCTAGTTTGTTTTAAATAGCCCGTTGTGTTGCTCCAGTGTGACGTTAATTAAAATATCAACCTAGTTTGTTTTGCTTTTTGATGAGTCAGATGATGAGTTGAACACCTAGCTGGCATCCTACTCTCCAAACTTCCGCACCACGTCAACGTGAGGGCATGTGTGGCCACGACGGATTTAACGTGGTCCTCCTCACGTACACGACGGTACTTGGTTGGATCGAGGTTCTAATTTGTAACCCTCCGGTTGCAAATCCACGACTTTACCAACTGGACTACCAGGCCTTTATTGGGAAGTACGTAGTTGAGTTTACGTCGCACTGGAGCAGCACAACGGGCTATATGTGACGGGGTCGCCTCTGATTGGGTAAGTAGGTAGGTATTTTAATTAACGTCGCACTAAGCACAACGGGCTATTGACGACGGTCCTAGATCAAACCCGAAAGGAAAGATCCGAGGACAACACGACGTAATTTTGTATCACGGTCAGGTGACGATCGCCTCTGATTGGGAAAACTACTATAGTAAAAACTTTTGATTTTAATAGGTCATTAAGTATGAAATGCCCGATTTCGAACACTGAAAATTTGGTTTATTATATCTCAAGCAAGATGCAGTATAATTAATCAAAGTATGCGCCTAAACTATCGATATGGTTTTGCGATCTTAACGGTAGCTTGTTAATGCCGGCAGCAAAGAAGACTGGAGAGCAGTGGTGATAAAACAGCGAAAGACGTTTTCTACAGCTTGTTGGGAATTAAATATTTTTTCTTGCAAGAAGTAGTCCAATGCCTGGAGGAAATGGTAGTCGGTGCCAGGTCTGGGGAATACAGTGGGTGACAGAGAGTTTCCAAGTCCAGCTCCTGTAGTTTGAGCAACGTTATTTGTGCGACATGTGGTCGAGCATTGTCCTGCAAGAGGCTTGTCTCTATTCACCAATCTCGGCTCCTTAATCCCAAGTTCCCTCATCATTTGTCTAATTGGTTACAGTAGACATCCGCCGTAATCGATTGACCAGGTCTCATGAAGCTGTAGTAGAAAACACCAGCTCTGGACCACCAAACAGACACCATTAGCTATTTTTGTTGAATATTCTGTTTCGGAGTGTATTATGGCACTTCATCTTTATCCAACCATTGTGCCGAACGCTTGCGATTGCAGAAAAGAATTCATTTTTCATCTCTAGTAAAAATACGGTGTATCGCCTTTATGGCGCGACAGCAAAGAAAGGCAAACTTCGAAACGATTTCTCTTCTGACGCTCGTTTAATTCATGCGGAACCCATCCAGCTTCTTAACCTTACCAATTTGTTTCAAATGGCTTAATATTGTTGGAATAGTAACGTCAAACCTTGCTACTAATTCACGCGTAGTTTGAGAAGTATCCGCTTCCGCTGCAGCTTCCAGCTAATCATTATCCACCTTGCTCTCAAGTCGCCCACGTGGTTCATTTTGAAGATCAAAATCGCCAGATCGGAACTTCTCAAGCCATCGACGTACTGTGCATTCATTAGCCACATCCTTGCCAAACACTTCGTTGATACTTCGAGTTGTCTGCTCTGCATTAGTTCCACGACGGAACTCATATTCGAAAATAACGCGAATTTTTGACTTATCCATGGTTTACAAAATTTAATCTGCAAAAGGCAATTCGACAGATAATCACAAACCAAAACGTGCATCTGAAAGGCTGATGACGTACCTTCACAATAAAAAAACAAAGAACTGTCAAAGTGAAATATCAGAGATATCGGGTATCAAATTTGGTACTGAGGTAATCAGACATTTCATACTTAATGACCTAATACTTTGCATATATTGGATAAAACTTTTAAACTATATTTACTTTCTATTTATATGGACATTTAAAGCTAAATGGGAATAAATGGATCAGAAATTTTGTGGTTCTACATAGTTTTTAAGCTGAAATAGGAGTACACAAAATACCACGTGGTACGAGACAAACGTGATACGGGATTAACAGTGATACGAGTGGAAAAACTACATACAAGCATATTACCAAATATTTTCTTTCTTTAGGTTATAAGCAAAATAAGTGTAGTTGAATCGCCCTAAAATTTACATAATGGAAACAAAAATAATAAAACTGATATTTGACATCTAACCATGTCACACTGCACTAGTAGTTCGCTGTTCTTCTGACTTTCGCGATCCTACAGGTAAGGAATCTGGCTTGTCTGTACGAGAGGTGAAATTCTGTATGCGAAACTCGATCTCGACATGTCATTTTTTACTCCATTTACATGGTCTAGTTTTGTCGGAACGGGCCATATATCAATGTAGACTGTCAAGAGCATTGCTCGGTTTATTTGTTCAGCAGTGATAAATGTCGTGTGATGTGTCTAAAATTAACATGTGATGATCTAAATCAAACTGAACGAGTGAATTTTCGCTGGTTGTTGATTTTTATGAAGGTGGCATATCTGGTTTAAGTACCCAAGTCCAGACAAGAGTAGTATGCAAAAACAGTAGGTTCAAATAAATCTGAGAAAGTCCACATTCTACACCGGCAAGAAAAAGCAATACGCTGCACATCTTCACTGTTTTAATAAGCTAATAGGAATGTAACAACCAATTGAAAATTATTTCACTTAGACATATTTCTAAAGTACAATTCAACACATAAATAAGGTGTTGTTTCTAAAAATAAGACAGTTAGTTGAACGCTGACTAAAACATTGACCTTCTAATGAAATCGTTGGCGTGGTGTGGAAGTTTGGAGAGTAGGGTGCCAGCTAAGGTGTGACCTCATCATCTGACCGTGGTTCAAAATTACATGGTATGTCTTCGGATCTTTCCCGTCGGATTTGATCCCTGACCGTCGCCAATAGCTTGTTGTGTCGCTCCAGTGCGACGTTAATTAATTACCTACCACCTAATGAAATAGAGTGTATGAGCAGCTTCAGGATATTTCTTCCAGTCGCTAGGTTTGAAGATCTGTCAGGAATATGACTAGGTAGGTAGTTAATTAAAGTCGCACTATAACAACACAGCGGGCTATTGGAGAATGTCCGGGATCAATCGCGAATGGAGAGATCAAGGACAACGCTTCGCAAATTTCATGTGACTATGTGAAAAAAGCATGAACGCTAATGTGGAACAAATTATCCAATGGTTAAAGTGATTATCCAGCGTGATTAAAAACCCTAGTCTGCTCTAACACAGCCAATTTTCCAATTTTCAAGCAATGCGAAAATTGGAATTTTTTATTTTAACAATTATTTATTATTTGTATTCGTTAAATTTATCAATTATTCAGAGACAATAGCATCATTATGATTACCTGCTGTAGTAGCTTAATAACATTATAATAAATTTTCTTCATTTATGCATGTGTGTGTTAATGTGTTTCTCAAGTGCGTTTTCTAAGTGTTGATCGAAAAGAAATAGTCTTCATGCAAAAAAATGACTCAGTGGACTTACCGAGTATAAAGATCACCATATTCCTAGAAAACTAAAAAACGCATATTTGAAAATTTTGACTTAATGTGTTTCACTGATGGACGATATACTAGATACAATAAAATATTTTATCAAAACTTTAAACGTTATTTACAAGTCACACTGAAGTTGTTGTTTCTTATTAGTAACGTTCATATTTAACGTCTTATTATTTACGCTTAACAAAGGGCAAGCATATTTACGTACAGAAATATGAATAAAGTTTGCATTTATGTTAAAATAATTTATCATTTTAAGTAACAGATATGAGACAGGAAATTTATTTAATTTCACCTTGAATTTTGAAATAATATTTTTTTGTCATTTCTATGAGAGATGGCAAAGCTTATCGATTAATACACAGCGAATGGTATGAACATAAAAATACCTTATTTTTCCACAAAAGTAAATACTGTAATGAAATGTTCCTTAACTACCCCGTATTTTCTGGGTTTTTGACTAAAACTCGACGCAGAAAAATAATAAGGATTTTCAGATTAAACAGGCAAACTAGTCGGTCTGCAAATATTTTACTTTTGTTGTCTAAATGTTCCCGCAGAGGCTGCGGTAGCCCAGTTGGTAGACTCTCAGATTAGCAATCGGACGCTTGAGAGTTTGATACTCGATCAACCAAAAACCATGCGTACCTGGGGTTCGTGCATGTTAAATTTGTCGCACCTTTAATTGTCCGCATGTTGGCTTGGTGTGGCAGTTTGGAGAGTGGAGTGCCACATCAGGTGTTAACCTCGTCATCTGAGTAGTTCCAAATGACCAGGTATTGTCCTCGGAACTTTCCCTTCGGAACGGATCCCGGATCGTCGCCAATATATATCTTAGATGTTCCAGTGCGACGTAAATCCAACTACGAACCGTTGAGTGCAAGTAAAAAGTACTCGTCATGATGAGGCGTTGGTGTATTTCCAATTAACCCTCCAAGTGGTTTCAACGAGATATCTCGTCCATCAAGATCTGACCAAGTTTGCGAATGACGATATCTCGTTATCAAGGCATTGCCTATTTTTTATGATGACGAGATCAAGATCTGGTCGGTTTTCTTCCAATGACACGATATCTCTTCCATCTTGTCAGTTTTCTTCTAATGACGATATATCTCGTCCATCAAGATATGGTCAGTTTTGCTAAGGACGAGAAACCTTGTCGAGAGAACCACCAGTAAGGTTAATCCCCCTAACAGAAAGTAAAGATTGTTGTGGTTCCAGTGTTATGAATAAGCAAGTGATCAAGTATTCATTCCACAGCCTTTCAGTCATCAAGAGGTCTAAATAATCTATATTTAATTGTGATTGAATGCATTTAAATGTTGAAACTTGTCAGTTTTTTCATTGACGAAAAAAGAGGCATAGCCGAAGATGTCCAGGAGGTTACTATTCAGTACCTTGGCAATTATCTGAAGGTATAATTACTCCGTGACTCACGGTATTTCTCCCGATAAGAAAAAGTGGTTCAAAATTAAGAACTGAACTTTGGTCCTTTAAAAAAAATCAGAACGCGATCTACATTGCAATCGTTTTCTATTTGCAGCACGTTTGGAGAGAAGCTGAAGTGTAAAAGTTTGTCCTTTTTTTGTACTTGAGCTCAAATTTTCTCTTCTTTCTGTGAGCGAGTGTGAAACTTCATCCACCCCGACATTAAAAATTAAGTTAGTACGTATTTAAGTAAATAAAAGATAAGTTTGTGCGTGGAATATTTGCATTCGATTTCTATTTGTTTACCCGTTTTGTGCCATTGTATACATTGTATGGCTTCCATGTTTTGTGTTAGTCATGTCATTTATATACAGGATGTCTTGAAAATATGCGACCAAATTGTAAAGGGTGTTAGAGAGGCCCAAAATAATATTTATAGAGAGGACACACGTTCTTTTAGGATGGACTAACATCCATGCCTTACCCCGGATTTAAACCAGGAACCTTTGAATCCAGAAGCAATATTCTGACCACTGTACAACCTTTGAGCAGCTCGTCCATTTCTGTTTACAGCCCCATACATCAGATGCATATCTGCTGGCCCCGAATTCGTGTAGCGATTCATGCCGTTGAAAATCCGAGTGGGGAATAACGTCTTACGCCACAGAAACGATGTTGTCCATATACCTAATCAGCGCCCTCTACCACCTAAACTCGACATTTCCGGACACATTCTTCGACAAAAAGTGTTCATTTACATCACGCCAACATAAGAACATTCGAGACCACGGCAAACTCGCAACAATAGGTGCACAGCTACATATTCAGGTATAATTCGTTAGAACACCTAATGATGTTGATAGATTTCCAAAAATATTTACTTGGGATGGATATGTGGCGTAGTACTTGAAGTGTATTTGTGTGCCACAAATGAACTATAGCCGAGTAGTTAGCACTCTGGCAGTCGCGGTTCAGCCGGCCATGGCTTGAAATCCCTGTCAAGGTATAGTGGGTACCGAACCATTACTAACATCCATAAGTCGTTGGTTCTGGTCTAACTAGCCTAATTAGCCAAAGAGCGACAAGTCGAGTCAAAGCAGGAATGAACTGTAGAGCGGATATTGAAAAGTATGTGAATGGATGGTTGTACTTGAGTTTTCGTGGCCGCGGTAGCCTGGTTGGGAGAGTAATGGATTAGAAATCGGAAGATTGCGAATTCGAAACACGATCAAGCCAAAGACCGTCCTCACTTTAGCGTGGTGTGGAAGTTTGGAGAGTGGGATGCCAGCTCAGGTATTGTCCTCGTCATCTGACCGTGGTTCAAAATTACGAGTTGTCCTTTGGTCTTTCCCATCGGGATGGATCCCGGACCGTCGCCAATAGCCGTTGTGTTGCTCCAGTGCGGTTAATTAATTTCCATTACCACTACCTTGAGTTTTCGATACACAATCAAAAGCGTGTGATCCGTTGAACAGTGGATGAATTTTGGAGAAAGTCGGTTAACATTCGTGTGAGTCTGCAGTGAGTAAAAAAAGAAAAATCCCAACCAGACAAACTAAAGCAACGGAGAAGATCGACCTCACAATCTTTAATGGCTTAACACTAGAAGTGTTTTTAGCTACTAGGCCATTGGCGTACATCTTTAAACTTATCTTTTGAATTACCATAGCCTAGTTTATAGCATCGTGCTAGGGCTTGTCACGAATTTGGAAAAAGCAGTTCCTTAACTAAACTTAATTCCTCGGCACAGACTTTGAATTCTAATTTCACCTTTATCTGAATTTATTTCTGTTTAGGGGAGAAGATGAAACGCCCTATCTCATCCAGATAATCCTAAAGAATAATGTAGTTTGGGTAATCATGAGTATTTTTCTTTTGGGTTTTCCTTGTATGATCTTCACTTTATCTCTAGGATTTACTTAAGCCTCTGAGTATCGCGAGATTTCCGAGTAAACTAATATTTTCTTGCCCCACAACACACACTTAATGACTAAATAACCACATTCTGTTAACCAATGGATGTGGTTAAAAAATAGAACTCAACCAATGGATGTGATTGAAGAATTCAATGATTCTTTCACCCTTTATAAAGATTCTATTGGTCCCTTACAATAGAATCCTTTGGACGATTCTATCTTTCCTTTCCTTAGAATAGAATTCTTCGGAATGATCTATTGACCCTTTCCTTGGAATAGAATTCTTTAGAAAGATTACATTGCTCCTTTCCTTGGAACAGAATCCTTTGGAAAGATTCTATCGTTCCTTTCCTTGGAATAGAATTTTTTGGAAAAATTGATTTTATTGCTCCTTTTCTTGAAATAAAATCCTTCGAAAGATTCTAATACCTTTTCTTTGCAATAGATTATTTTGGAAAGTTTCTATCACTTTTTTCCTAAAAATAGAATTCTCTCTTTGGAAAGATTCTATTGCTCCTTTCCTTGGAATATAATCCTTTGGAAAGATTTTGTTGGTCAAGGTGGTAGTTAATTAACGTCGCACTGGAGCAACACAACGGTTATTGGCGACGGTCCGGGATCCATCCCGATGGGAAAGACCAAAGGACAACTCGTAATTTTGAACCACGGTCAGATGACGAGGCAACACCTGAGCTGGCACCCCACTCTCCAAACTTCCACACCATGTCAACATGAGGATATTTGAAGCCACGACAGATTTAAAGTGCACTCCCCTTTGTACACGATTGTCTTTGGCTGGACTCCTGTTGCTAATCGGTTACTCTTCCAACCGGGCTACCACGGCTCCCTTTGACTTCGGAATGGTTACGTTAGTGTTATTCCTTTTGTCGGGATTCATTAGGCCCTTTTCACAAGCTACAACTTCATACTCGGTCAAATTAACTTGCCTGCCTAGCTATTTTTAAAGTTGTGTGTAATTCTATTTGTGTAAAGGCATTTTTATATATAATTTTTTAAAAGTCTGACTGATTTTCGTAACAATAACATTTCTTAAAACCAGTCTATACAGGGTGTCCCAAAAAGATTGTTCCGCGATTTATCTTCTTACCATTTGGAGATAAGTAGGCAATGTAAATTGCAAAAGTGCACCAAATAAGGTAAGTAATTAAGATATGTGAATAAAATTATCACGTGATAACAATTTAAGCGTATACAGTTTTTAATTTGTATACCACCCCTCTAGATAAAAATCCGATATAGCAAAAATCTTCCTTATCTGTATCCCTATCGTTAGTAAAAAACCATATTTCTGTAGGTTGAATAGTAACGGAGATACAAGAGTTTCTATTTTAAGGGGGGCCGTATCTAATCTAGATTGGAAACTGATCCATGGCCAAGAATGAAGAGCTAAGTTCTGCACTGCTGCAGATGGAAAAATTTCCTTTTATTTATTTAAACCATTTTTTTCTACAATATTTTTATTAAAGATTACATTGTCTACTATTATGCATTGCGATTTTCATCTACAGTTGCAATACTACATTACTTTGCACAATGTTGCACTTTCTGACCGAAAAAAATGCTTTTTAGCATTGTGCATGCGGTCCCTAATCTGACTGCTTGAACAGCTGTGCACAAGCGGTATAAGTCAACTTTTTTGCGTCCTTATGCCTCCGTTACTGTTCAACTTACAGAAATGCAGTTTTCTGCTAACGATAGGGATGCAGGTAAGGAACATTTCTGCTATCTCAGATTTTTATCTAGAGGTGTTGTATAAAAATTAAAAACTGTATACGCTTAAATTGTTATCACGTGATAATTTTATTCACATATCTTAATTACTTACCTTATATGGTGTTCTTTTG
This sequence comes from Meta bourneti, assembly GCA_933210815.1. Lineage (NCBI taxonomy): Eukaryota > Metazoa > Arthropoda > Arachnida > Araneae > Tetragnathidae > Meta > Meta bourneti. The sequence continues at coordinate 25,589,357 of OW119926.1, read as the reverse complement.
CAATTTACATTGCCTACTTATCTCCAAATGGTAAAAAGATAATTGCGGAACAACCTTTTTGGTTATACTACCCATATAATTTTTAATTAAGTTTCAGAAATAAGTCACCTCGGGAGAAAAGTGAAAACTCATAAAAGTAAATTTTGCAAGAGGTAGTTGGTAGTTGATTACCGTCACAATGGAGCAACACAACGGGCAATTGGAGACGGTCCGGGATCACACCCGAAGGGAAAAATCCAAGGACAGCACCTCATAATTTTGAACCAAGGTCAGATAACGAAGTCAACACCTAAGTTGGCACTCCACTATCTAAACTTCCACACCACGCCAACGTGAGGACATCTGAGGCCACGACAGATTTAACATGCACCAACTCCCGTGTACACGGTGGTCTTTGGCTGGACCTAGTTTCAAGCTCTCAATCCTCCAGTTGCTAATCCGTTGCTCTTCCAAATGCGCTACCACCGTCCCCAAATTTTGCAAGCATCCCAAAAGATTGAAAACCTTCAGCGCATCTTAATTGAATATGAGAATTGTAGATTTTGGTGATATCTTTAAACATTTATAACACATTTCCTGATTTTAGTTACATGTATCGTTCCATTTCAAACTTTTGTAAAATGGAAAAATTATTAATTTTATTTTGAATCACCTTCCTGGAGAAACTGGAAAAAAATACTTCATAATTTTATAAATTTTCCAACATAACAAAATTTGGTCTCGAAGGTGTTAATTTTTAAGTCATACGCAAACAATAATTGGTTGAACTACATTTAACTGAAAACAAATGGATGCTTTTGATATTTATTAGACATCTTACTGAATTCCAAAAACAACTACTTGAGTAGCTCCGAGTTTAGAAAGTAATACATTACATAACTGACCTGGAAATGTTGATTTTAATTGGAACGTGGAATGTCTGTAGGGACTACTTTACACGCTCTACAACATTTTATATTTGTTCTCTACCCATTGAACTGCAGATTGAAATGAAGATAAACTCAAGAAAGTTCATTGATATGGCGTGCTGTTTTGTACTAGAAAAAAAAGGATTAAGTTCTCAGTCAAATGTTAGCTAAGTCTCCCGTTATTCTCTCTAGACTGTTCTTGGACCTGATATGCTTTGGAATTACTTATTATCGTTGTTAAATATTCTACAATATAAATCAAGGTGACTCAAAAATGTATGAAGAACAATATACGTGACCTTAGTTTAGCATTTGGACATGAACTGGTTTAATTTTAAAATAAAACTATGAATCTGATAAGGACCAGATTATTTGTAAGATAAAGGTATATTGTTTTCAGGTTTTAAAGTAAAAAATAAATAAATACAAAATTGTGTTGTTGGTAATTAACTTTTAAAATTAATCACTATTTTTATTTTCTTAATTCCATAAAAATGACTAAGTAATTTAAGGAAATAGGTCTTGTGTGTGAAATGAAATTACGCGTACAATTCAAAAATACATATTATGAATGAATGTTTCTGTTTTTATCCTATTGCTAATTTTAATTTTAGAATTGAAAAATATAAATTATAGGAAAAGTATAATGTTTGCATACAGTTAGCAATTTTAAAGATTATGAATGGTTTCATCCTACCGCTAATTTTTACATTTAAATTTTAGAATTTAAAAATCTGATTAGGAAATATAAATGAAGTTCCTTATTTCATCTTACTGGTAATTTAAATTTTAGAATTAAAAAAAAACTAGGAAAAGTACAATGTCTGCATATATTAAACAATTTTAAAGATTATGAATAAAGCTTTCTTAGTTTTATCCTAATGCTCATTTAAATTTTAGAAATTAAAAAATATAAATTAGAAAAAATACATACATACAATACCGAGAAATGTTAATTTATATTATTTGCAGTGTTGAAATGTAATATGGTAAATGATTCCGGAGCTCCAATGACTTTATTTTTATCCAATTTCTCCCCATAGAAATTGCACTTTGCCGAGAATGTGACAGAAGCAAATGTTAATAGCATTTATTACGCTAATATTACAACTAAATATTCTGGGTTGGCTTCTCATGTCGTGAGGGCTAGAACTGGTCAATCTACCCCAAGCAATGTTTTTTCGTCAAATAAATGGACATACACACGTTTAATTGATACAGATTGATATGCTTTGAATTATATTACTATTGAGCACTGCAGTTAGTTTAGTTTCTCGGATACGCACAAAATGACAGTCGAAAATACATGAAAAAATCTTTTCATGTGTGCTTTTATTGAGGACCTGAACTTAATTATAAATCAACCATCAAGACTATTAAAAAATACAGATGAGATCTGATAGTTTTGGCTAAAATTTTTCTTTTTGTATTAAGTAAGAGCTGTATACCAATTAAAATTTTATCATAAAGTCAGATTGTCAGTTTCTTGTAACATGTTAAATGTTAACCCTCGAGTGGTTTCAACCAGATATCTCGTTCACCAAGATCTGACCAATTTTGCTAATGATTGCTGAACAATTGCTCGTCATTATCAAAAGATACCTCGTCGAGACAACCACCAGGACAATTAATACAAGTAAATAAGTAATAAAATACTTAGGAAAAAATATTTTGGAGATTACTGCAAATTTCAAAATACAAAACTCCAGTCGGGAATGACAATTTTTTGTAATAATCACTCTTAGAAGCTGACAAATATAGAAAAACCTGTCGTAATCAACGTTTGCACATTTTGCAATACATTGTTAACTCTGGAATGAACATTATATCTATGAGTGTTCGACGCAATTGTTCAATTAATTCTGAAACCAATGGAATAGCAAAAATAAGATTAATACTTTTTCACTTTTCTCCCAGATTTTCACAAGTCTCAAGGTGTATACAATATCGTAAGACCTTCATATATTTAAATATTAAAGCATGCTGTTCACCACAAATACGGCACGACGTATCAATTATGGAGTACCTAACTGAAATTAGCATACTTCCACATCATATTTAATATCGAATTCAATATTGCTATAAAAGAAGTTAAAGAAAAGACCTTAAGCACTTGAGAAAAAAGGAAGATAAATGACAGAATTTAATGCAATTGATGCAATTAGGAGTCAAAAACACAAATATTATTCTTAGAAATGAAAAACTATTCTGAAGAATCTTACAGTATAACACAAATTACTCAATTTTAATTCAAAATATGTTGCACCGTAGCACTTTGATTGTATTCATAATATTTCCGGACATAAACTGAACTATTGGTCGGAATATTTAGGATGGAAAGTTTGAATATTTGGTTGAAAAAATACACGAGTAACGTATTGAATAGCTTGTCGATTAACCCAGACTTGTAGCACATATCAGACTTGTTAAAAATATTTTAAATATTGTAACTTAGTGGTGCATACTTTAAAATATCTGTTACAAGAGAAACTTATTTTAACTCAGAGATGCGCACTCATTTCGGTTTCTGAAAAGAAAACCATTACAAAACCAAGTGAATGACCACACTTTCTGCGATTTCTTCCCCATGTGAAACATCTAAACAAAATGTAATAATTCCGAAAACGTGCGGCTCCGAGATGTGAACATCCATCTTTTGTACGAGACGATCTTAATATTCTGCAAGAAGACAAAGAGTTGTGACCTCAAAAAGAAAGTAGCCTCTTTTTCCCCTCCCCAGACGTGGATGTCAATCCTCTCTACCCATCCTTCTTTTGTTGTCGCTTAGCGCGAGAACAGGAAGTTGGGACAATTTTTGCTAATTGTCACACCACGAGTTTGGGAAATTGTTGAAAATTTAAAGCGGATTGCTTCCGTAAATGCTGCAGAGTTAGGTAGCAGATCATCACGTTTCTCGGCTTTGATAAAAAATCACTGAGGGAAAAATATCTTTCTTGTTTTGCACTTCAAAGAAAGGATTGGAAGATTGTTAACTTGATAACTTAATAGTAATCGTGAGTAATGGACAAAGTATCTTTTAGTGCTATTTTCACTCATTAGTACATTTGAAAAATTTGCATGCATAAAAATGAGCTAAAAGTCAGTCTATAATGTAGGACGAAAGTTCTTTTGATATAAACCATTGACTGGTTTGGAATCTTTATAGAACATCAATAAAGTCTTCGAATTTAGGGCGGAAGCTTCAAACCCTTTTAAATAGAATTCTGTTTCTTTAGTGATCAGCGTGAGAAATTCAAAGAAATGATTTCAATCTAAGAAAAATGAGCTCTTGGATGGGTAACTCTTATAATTTAGGCACAACCTACTTTGAAATCAATGTCTCTAATAATTTCAATTAGCGTTTTAATGATATATAATTAAATAAAGTTTTCTTGGTGTCTGCTTTATATGACCCGGATATAAGTAATCCTACACGAAGATAATGTAGGCGTTTCATTATAATAGAAATGGGTTGGGTTTGTCACTCTACAAAAGTTTTGCAACATTAGATAATGGAAATAGGAAGTAAAAGAGTTGATGAACGCCCTTTATTATTGTAAATACAAATGAATGCAAAACTTATTCATTCATGTGCTTTTAAATTGTATTTGCTTGTGTAAAACATTCTTAAGATTTCGATTTATCCGTCTTGTGGTTTCAAAAACCGTGTAAGCTTATTGAATGCATAAAAATACTTCTACGGCAATTAAATGACATTTTTCATTCACAAAAAGAAGGTTGTTAAAATTTCAACTTCAGAAATCCAAATATTGAAATTTAATAGAATGAGTATCATGAAAGAATCACGTGTATGTAATTAATTTTCAAAAATGGATTTCGTTATTTACTTTCGATATAGTAATTTATTTAGGAATCAGATGAATTTTGTTGTTTTAAGCTTTTCTTCGTCAAGTACTTCCTACCATTTAATGCATTCGCAATAAGTAATATAAATAATTCATGGAACAGTTCCAATATCCAAAAAATGAATCTATTTCTTCTAAAATTCATTTTCCAATAGTTGATTTGCGAACTCCAAAAGGTTTCTTTAAGTAGTGTTAAGCTTTTAAATCTATCTACTAGTAGACCTACTCTGGACATGTGCGTTAAAAGTTTCTCAATTGTTTATATTTGTTGACGGCAGTGTTGTTACATTTCACACCCTATTCGAATTAGTTTAAAATGAATCTAAATACCGATATGTACATCTCATGAAAATGAAATAAAATTGATCAAAAATATAAAAAAGCAGCATGCCATGTACTTCACATATTGTTAATTCTTATTTCCAATAAAGCAAACGACAAAAATTGCACATTTCAGTCATATACCCCCAATAAGCTTCTAAACGTCTGCTTCAATTGCATCCATTGATTTTATGGCGTAAGTGCATAGTCTAAATATGGCACTTACGCCATAAAATCAAATTAACCAATCAATTGCATCACAATCACTTGCTCAAAAGCTATTCGGTATTTTTTTACTTTTAAGCATTTCAAGCATCGACCTTCTAATGAAATAGACGGATCATGTGGGCGGAGTCACTGTCGTAAGATCTCAGATGGGTAAATCACAAATCGACTTAGCTGATTGGCTATGGAAGCGCAGACTAGTGTTTTTGATCACAGTGGATAATCACTTTAACCAATCAATAATTTAGGATTCAGGCTTTTACCCACAACTACGTGACAGAACTTCAAACCGAGCAACTGGAAGAAATAACATGAAGCTGCGAGCACATGCTCAGTCTATTTCATTTTAAGGTTGATGATTTCAAGTCCACTCATATTTTCTTCTTTTTGTACTGATTGCTATCTTCCAGATTACATATTATCTTCTACAATTAAGATGCTTTAAGAACTTTTGCTGTTGGATCAGATTGTCGAAAAAATTAGAGCTCTTCCGTGTTGGCTTAGCTATGTTATGCAACTCTAAAAATCAAGCATATTCAAAGTAAATGGTAAAATTGGCTTATGAATACCGAAGAGATTGATATATTGATCCGTTTTTCCAGACCCTTCTGACCGGGTTCAGAAGTTCCTCGAATTTTTCCCTACGAGATTGATCCTCGACCGTCGCCAATAGCCAGTTGAGTTTCATATAGTGCGACGTAAATCGAACTACCTACCGTATGTAGCCATTTGTCAATATGCAAATAAATTTCAATATTTAAAGAAAAGTGTCAATTTCTGTGTCATATTTCCTTGAGACAAATGAGACATTTGGGGTGGCAAAAATGGGAAGGGGGTTATGTAATATTCTGAATTCATGTAAAAGTAAGACGATAAATGCTTTCTGGAGATCGTCATTAAAATTACAGTTTCATCTCTTTGACACTGCTTAGAGTTTTTATTTAAAACTTTAAAAAATAAGGCCTAAAATTAAAAAAAAAAATATGAAATTTAAACCGCATTGAATAGCAAAGTTAGCATATACACAAAACAAAACCTGGCGCTACAGCAGAACGGACGCCGTGTCTGAGTTGCACACTTGTTTCCAACATGAATTAATTTTCTCTAAATAAATCACTGCAAATATCGATACATAATATCGAATGGTTATAAAAATTACTAGCATACAAAATATTAATATACGAATATAGATTATTAATACTAATTTATGTTTGACCAATAGTAAAATATTTTATTAAAAATGGACGAAATGAACATTTTTATTGAAACAATGGGACGGCCGGAAAATAAGTAAAAAACGGTATTCCTGTTTCGGGCAATCTCGAACAAATTATTCGGGTAATCTCGTTCAAAACGGTACGTATGTCAGCCTACTCCTGTATCTCTTGCAAAATATATGTAAATTGCATAACATTTTGCGAGAAAAATGTGTTTTAAATTATTAATTTCATAGATAGGTAGATAGTTGGATTTGCGTCACATTGGAGCAACACAACGGGCTATTGGAGACGGTCCGGGCTCAATCCCGAAGGTAAAGCTCCAGGAAAAACCTCGTAATTTTGAACAACGTTCAGATGACGAGGCTTGACACCCGACTCTCCAAAATTCCAAACCTCGCCAATGTGAGGACATTTGAGGCCACGACAAATTTAAAGTGCATAGGCCCCACATACACGATGGTCTTTGGTTGGATCACGTTTCAAACTCGCAACCCCCTGTTGCTAATCCGTGATTCTACCAACCTGGAGAAGATGACAGATGGAGAAGATGACAACCTGGGTTTGAAGATGACAGATTTGCATAATGCTAATTGTGTTACAGCGGCCCATTAATTTTATACTCATCATACAGTTTATACAGAAGGAGCAGTCTGTATTTATTTGTTTAATGAGGAGATGATCCCTGAAATAGATAGCAACTTTAACGTTGAATATCTCCGGATATAAGAATAGTAGTCATGGTGTTTCCATTGGAAAGTTGTGTGTGCAAAATTTGATATGAAGATGTCCTTTTATGCAATTTTTTGCATTTGAATTTGTAGAGGACGTTATTTCCTATTGAATGATATCTTTGAATTTGATCTGCTATGAATAGTGTTCGAAATAAAGGAGGTGGTTCGGTTTTTTCCGCGATTGTACAGCTCTTACAGCTGGGTAAGAATTGTCTGGTTCTTCATATTTAAAAGGAAATGTTTACTCAAGTTCGTTAAGAAGTTCTTGAAAAGTGGCTCTAAGGATCGTGGCATTAGGAGAAAAGAAAACTAATAAACTCGTTTTGTGACAGGCCTATTTGATTCTATCCAGAAAATATGACCTGAACTTGAACATAAAAAAATTCTGTAATTTCAAATGGAGTTCAGATTTTCTCCACTGATAAAATAATGACGTCACGTTTTTGGTGCTTCTGCTTCTATTTGTGGGTTTATATTTTTTAAAATATGTGCCTCAGACTTCTGCTTTTTTCAAATGGATTTCATTTGTCATCACAGAAAAACATTCCTTTGTGTCAGGTGTATTATGTACTAAGCGGAGCTAATTTTTTATTTTCAAATGCTTTATTTTCAATTCTAAAAAAGTAAAACGCTTTTATACAATTGACCCAGGTAGTGAACAATAATCTCTAATCTGTTTAAAAACCCAAAAAGACCAAAATTAGAGTTTTAATTTAAAATGTTCTTATTTTAGTCTAAATTAAATACACGTAAACAATTTAACGAACATAGAATAAACAAACACAAAGTTTTAATTGGAATATAAAATTACTGATATCAACATAAAATAAAAATAATGTCTTTATGAGGAGAAAATCTAGTCTTATATTTGAGCAGTTAACATAAATTCAAAAATAAATCTAAATGATTTATTTTTTTATCAGTTTAATTTATTCTGTAATCCTAAGTTCTCTATAAATGCTCAAAATATTTTCATGGAATGAGTGATCAGTTTATTTTATTCTGTAATCCTGAGTTCTCAATAAATGCTTGAAATATTTCCATGGAATGGGGTGATAATTTTGCACAGTAATATATAAAATCTTGTAGAATATTGAAAGGAACTGCTACAAAATTAATTAAAACGCTCAATCGCATTACTGATGCATAATGAAGGAAGGATTTACCTATACATTGTTTACTCAACACGATTTTGATTCATCTAGGGAAATAAGCACGCAATCCTTGACTATTAGACATAACTCTATTCAAGTATTTAAATAATTTTTGGATGTGATTGGAAGATTTTCAAACTTTTAATAAGGATTGTTATAGAGGTTGTTGCCTAACATCTTCAAAAATATAAAATAAACACATAATCCACACATTCTCTTAACTCTCCTAGTTTCGACGAGGTATCTCGTCCATCAAGATCTGACCAATTCTGACAGATATCTCGTCATTGGCAAAATTTGACGAGATATTTCGTCATGAATTTTTTACTGATTTTTTTAGGATTACGAGATCAAGATCTAGTTCTGATGACGTGATATCTCGTTCACCAAGACCTGATCAACTTTGCTAATGACGAGATACCTCATTGAGACAACCACCAGTAGGGTTAAGGAGAAAACAACAAAAAGTTACAATGTATATTTCCTAGAAAGCAACTTTATAACTCTCAAGTGCTCTTTAATTCAATATATTTCCTAACACATTTCCTTAATCATAAAATTGTAGAAAGTAACTTCACTTCTACAGTTTTGAATCCTAAGAAATCCCACTTAGAAACAGCTCCAAGTTCTATTTCCTGCAGTTGTTTTCTATGTGAAAAGAATGCAGAAAAACCAGGATTATTCGAGACATGAACGTTGGAAATGTTTTTATATGTGAGTTGATTTTAAACACCTCCTAACAGCTGGTGTGATCCGTGAGGAGCTTCTCAAATTTTTATACGTCTTAGTGTTATGATAATCTAGATTTCAATGTTTTTGCTTTCGCTTCTTTCATGATAACGTTTCGTATAATTAAAGGTATTTGAACTCAATGTGGTGGCCATTTTCATAACAACGCGTCAAATTTTGAATGTTTGCCAAATCATTCCGTTATTTATATTGTGCCTTTTATTAAAAAAAAAAAACTTTTTTCACCTTCAGAGTTTACCCTCTAGATATTCTTGTAGTTTTATAATTTACTCTACTAGGTATTCGCCAAATGCGGAATTACATTTGGATTGTCATTGAGGACATTTTTTTGAGGCTGTAAATAAATAAGGATATAAATTTATGCTGTAGTTGATAAACATTTTTTAATGTCCGACCACTGACGTCTTTGGTATTTACAAGGGACGAATTGACGGCTATTTGTGAGGAAGCATCCAGTGTTTAAGCCGCCGTTACTCTAACATGCATAATCATCAACATATATGTGATTATAAACCGGATTCGAACCCGGGACCTACTGGATGGCAGAAAAATGATCGACGTGATAGAAGCTTAAAGTTATTAATATCATCTGTGATGTTTTGCTTTTGCTGATTGCAGTCGAACAATAATTTGCATGGGTAACTAACAATAATTTGCATGGGACCGCAATGCCTTTAATACCTTAATTCCCTTTTAATGCGCTCTCAGGGATTCATCTCCTTTAGGAGTGTACGGGCTTCACGAACCAGGGGTACTCTAGTGATCTCTTCTATTCCCATGGAATTTACTGTCTGTAGTAAACTCCTACCACACCCAAGCGATCTTTTCTGTTTTCATCCCACTAACTCTATTTCCCAATCCCTCTTTTTTCTCCTTTCACATTTTTTACTTGACGCTGTCTTGGGTTTGGAATAGCTTGGCTAAATATGACCTTGCGTCATAAAACTCAAAAACAACCAACCATTCAACTTAATTGCATTACTCTAAAGCACACGTGTGTTTTTCAGATATGTAAAAGATCTTTATTAAGCTAAGAAACGGTACTCCATACATTCTTCCTTTCGATGCGATAGATTTTTCTGATTAAAAAGAGTTGAAATTTACTAGTGCCTTGAAACCAAATTTCCTCATAGGGACACAAATCATAACAGAAAATTTAGTGAGTAAAATTCAAATTATTCATGCTCGACTTATTGATTTCCATTTGCTTTTTGATTTTCATTCATACATTCCTAAATAATTTAGTTTTCTAATTTGTATATTTCATCTCTTAAGGCTTTCTGGAAGATCAAGTAAGATACTTTTATTTAAACTTGTTTGATATCCATGCTTTTTTCGTGAATTTAAAATACATTCATGTCCAAAATTATCTTTACAAGCATAAAATCACGGATTTCTCAGAAACCGTGAACTGTAATTTTATGAATTAGTGTGAAATGATACATAACATCATAACACATAAATACAAAGGTAAAAATTTAAGAGCACTGCATATGATATAAAACTGTAGCATGAAACAATAAAAATGGCAATAATATGTGACTAGAGAGTTCAGAAAAAATAATAACTCAGAAAAAATTAAGGCTTATGAATTTAATATGGAATGTGATCTCCCCTGACGTGTACACACATATCACAACGTGTTTTAATGCTGGCAATAATGTGATAACCACAGTTTGGGGAATTAAGTTCCACTCCTCAATCAATGCGGTCTTCAGGGCATTTATATCTCTAGGAGGAGGATATCTCCGTGCAACTGCTTTTTCAAGGTAGTCCCATAAGTTCTCTATCGGGTTCTGATCAGGAGATTTTGCTGGTCACGGTATTCGCTCAATGACTTCACTTTCACGGAATTCGTCAACGAGGTTTGCTCGATGTGGACGAGCATTATCGTCCATAAATGAAAAGTCAGATCCATATACACCTCTGAAAAGTCTTAAATAAGGTTCTAAGACCTCATCCCGATATCTCTGGCCGGTCACAGATCCGCTGTTGAAAACGTGTAGGGGCGTACGTCCATCGATCATTATTCCTCCCCATACCATCACACTTGCACTACAGAAACGGTCACGTTCCATAATGTTCGAAGGAAGATTTCGCGTTCCTGACTCCCTCCAGATGTAAACACGTTTAGAATCATGTTAAACTAAACCTCGACTCATCAGTAAAGAGAACATGGGTCCATTGGTGTTCACTCCAGTTCTGATGTTCTTTGCACCAATTAAAGCGATCCCTCTTTTGTTGTGAAAACAGTGAAACACATACCCTTGGCTTTCTGGCATAAAGGCCTTTTTCATTAAGCCTTCTGTATACAGTTTGCAATGACACAACAGTTCCAGTGGCGGCTGCAACCTCTGAACTTATCTTCCGAGCAGTAGACTTCCTGTTACGACGGGCAGTTATTGCCAGATATCGATCTTGAGAAGAAGTTGTTATTCGTTTACGACCTTGTCCAGGCCTCTTTACAACAGTTCCAGAGTTCTGAAATTGTTTCCATAGCGTAGAGACTGTCTGTCTTGAAATACTCACACATCTCGCTTCTTCCATGATTGTCTGCCCTGCTTCTAAACGGCCGATAATTTGCCACTTCCCAGATTCTTCCAAATGATACTTCAGAGCCATAAAAAACCGTTGTGAGTCCTTACACGCTGAAATCAAACGCTGTATTACAGAAATTCACTCAGATATTCATTTTGCGCAAAGCGCTTGATTCACCGTCGGATGACATAACGCCTTGATTTGCATATCAGGAACCGTTTGATCCCTTTTGATTGGATAATGCTGATTAGGCTTATCTTTCACACATTCCCTGCAAAAATGGATTCCATCGATTGGATGTTTCATGGAATATCATTATTTTTGTGTATGTAAAGATAAATTTGGACATGAGTGTATTTCATTTTCAATTGCTTTACTTAAGTTTAATATATTTTCGCTTTTCATATTTAGTTGAAATTGTCATAAAGGATTAAAAGTGTAACTGGTGTTTTAAAACTCCCTGATCAAACTTTAAAGGGTGGTAGAGAGCATCAAAATATTTTTTTTAATAAAAAATGTAGCTGTTGCGCGTAGATGGCAAGAGGGCGCTGTTTGCAAATTGTTCTTAAATAAAGACTTCGTCATTCGCAACGCGGATTTCGCTCGTGATGAAGCATTACACAAATTACGAGGTGTCTGATATGCATTTAAAGTACAGAGATGCCAATGGAAATGGTAGAGCTACCACAAGATTGTACCTTGAAATCTTCCCCAGTTGGCGAATGCCGAATCGTCAAACATTTGAGTGTGTGTACAGCCAACTGTGTTATACCCGAACATTTCATATCAGCAGACATGATGCAGATCGACCGAGAAGTTCCAAGTTTTCAGAAATGGAAGAAGACACGAGGTTGAAAAATCCGACCAAATAAAAATAAATTCATTACACATTCCTGGATTGCTCGAACATACTAAGTCTAACACTCTTTAAAATACTCTAGGAAATTTCGAATCCCCATGTATATGGAATAATCATTTGCATTTTTGTCATACACACCATACTTTCTCAATGCAAATTCAAAAGTATGTATATGCTAAAAATAAATACATATTGAGAAAGTATAGTTTCATTTCATTCATATAAATTTGTTAACATACAGGGTTTTCGTTACTATTTTGAATATTGATTTCCAAATTCTAAAAAAATTCAGTGTGCTAAAAGATGGTTTCAGATTGCTAAGACATGTACTAATGTTTGAAAACCCAATATAGTTACAACTTTTCAAAACGAGTTAAGTTGATCCTCTAACAAAAAAAAATTGAAAATTGCATAATTAAAAAATGAATGTAAAATTAGTTGGATGAGATACTGCTTGGTCGATGTAGAGGAGTTTTTAAAACCTAAAAAGGAGGAAAAAATTATTCTTGATGTGTTAAATTTGTTGAAAATTGTTTTGCAACCCTGAATTTTAAAGTATCATCTACCCATCAAAAGGCCTGAATATTTCTATGTACAAATTCAGTTAATATAGCATTTATCAAATTTTTGATACCGTTTCTAATTTGTTTTTTTCTATATAGTCAACACAAGCTAAGTAACTACGTCCATCATGTTGAAGATTTTGAGATTTTGTTAAATTGAGCCCTCAGCGGCACATCTCCTATATGTGTGTACCGGCTTCCTGAACTCGAGGTACTCTAGTGATCTTTTCTTTTCCATTGGGCTTACTGTCTAGTAAATATGGATTGACGCTCCCGTGATACCGGAGTTATATTTTTTGTTTTCATCCCATTATTCTTTTCCCAAATCCCTCTTTTTTCTCTCCCACGACCTTTTTACCTGAAGTTGTCTGTTTTTTGTTTGTCACAGCTTGGCCAAATATGGCCGTTACCCTGTAAAATCCCCAAACAACCAATCATTTCAAATTGAAGGATAAAGATATAATGGGTTTCCGCGCATTCTAGTGTTATTGGTTACGAAATGGAAGCTGGTTTCGCTAAATTGCCATAAAAACGAGTTCAATTCCTTTACCTAGAATCACTCTCAAAATGATTTAATATGACAAAAGAAAAACTCAAACCAAATGGTGCGAATCCTGGAATTATACTGATGTACATCGGAACTTTTTTCTTTATCAACATGAGCCAAATGACCTTATATATTTCAATAAGGTCTTTAAAAATATTGTCACTTTTGCTGCCAAAGCCATTTTGTCACTCAAGCCTACTTGCAGATTCCGTCTTGCAGTTTCAGAAAAAAAGGTCTTATTTTACTGAAGAACAGAAAGATCTAGGAGCACATCTTGTTCTGTACTGGAGTTGGAAAATTTTGTGCCTACATTATGTGATTTACAATCCATTGTTCCTGTTTTTTAATTCTCTTTTATGTAAGTTCCGATTCGCGTTTATAGAAGACATCATGATGTCGGTGCAAATGCATCGGTTTCGCGTACGAAGATGTAATGACTTAATTTGCTATTTTAAGTCTCATTAAACCACTTAAAAACCTCTTGACCCTGTATCAGTCTTCCCAAGCTGATAATCTCGATTCCAGTTCTCCAGCCATCTGCAATCTCGTTTCAAATATCCATTTACATATGCTCCACTTAGACTCGGTGACAGCGTCAACTCCATTCCTAATCCTTTCTCACCCCCTGTCCAAACTAATTCCCTCTGATGACCTCACCCACCCATCCATCACATTCTTTTTCCTCCAAATGTCTCCAAAATAGTCCAAAAACTCCGCGACGAAACCGAGTTCCTTCCTTTCTAACCCGAAATTTATGCGCATCACGACATTTTTTTCTCTTCGGAAGACGGGGCATTTAGTTCCGAAGCAGTCCTCAAAAAAAAAAGTCCGAATCCATAAATCATTGGCTGGAAAACAAGAAGCTGAAAGGGAAAACGCCTTCATTTACACATCAACCTTTTATTTCCACGTGCATCAATTGTTACAACTTGAAAATGTCTCTACACGAGATTTATTACTACCACTTGAGGAAGAAAAAGACACGAAAAGTGAGGTTATTTCCAAGAGCTTCATGAATTTCTTTCTTCTTCCGTACTCTTAACACCTGCTTGGCATGATAGCACGATCCTGTGGCTTTGTGTCCAGTGGGAAGACGGGGGACACCTGCCCCGAGGGGGCCCGGTCCACAGATCTAGATCGCTTCCCATCTCTACTGATGAATGTAGGTGTTCCATTTTTTTATTACATTTATTGTACTGGCGGAACACCCCCTTTCGGCTAGCCTTTTCTTCGACTTGAGAAAAAAGACTTCCTCTCTGAAATTTCTACTTTGACCTATATGCGAGACCGGGTATATAAGACTCTGTGAAACATGGCTGAAGCATTCAGTCTCTGGCTTGTCTCTCGAACACAGCATCGTCTATTGATTAAGGTTGAGAACGAACAGCTACAGCATGGGATTACTCCAAGTGAGTTGAATAGTTTGTATTCGCAATGTCTGAATTTTGTTTTCAGTCAGTCTTTAGGCATTCTTGGCAGATGATTGTCTATAATATCTAAATATCAAACAAAAAATTTTAACTACCTAGATAAGAAATATCTCAAACTTATTGATTAGGTCAGTGTTTAGACATTCTTGACTGACAATTATCTAAATCTCAACTAATAAAATTTTTATCAACCAAGGCAAGAAATGTCTCATTCATATTTATTGCTTAGGTTAGTCTTTGGGCATTCTTGGCTTATGATTGTCTAATTTTCAACTCATGTATATAATATTTATAATATCAAATAAAAATTGTTAGCTACCTAGATAAGAAATATATATTTCTGAGGTCAATTTTTAAGCATTCTTGGCTGACGATTGTCTACATCTCATGTCTATAATATCAAACAAAATATTTTAGCTACCTAGATAAGAAATATTTCATTCAGATTTATTGCCTTAGGTCAGTCTTTAGGCATTCTTGGTTTACGATTGTATAAATCTCAACTAATAAAACTTTTAGCTACCTAGACAAGAAATGTCTCATTCAGACTTATTGCCTTAGGTCAGTCTTTAGGCATTCTTAGATAACGATTGCCCAAATCTAAACTCATGTCTAATATAAAATAAATTTTTGTAGTTAAACCAGATAAGAAATCTCTCATTTATACTTATTGCTTAGTTTTTAAAAATATATTGTAAAAATTTAAAAATAAAAGAAGTTAAACATAATTCAATTTACTCCTGATTTCAAATAAGTGGATAATCATATTGAAATAAGGTTCCATTACGAGGATTTGCTATTTAGTACTGGTGTTGATTCAAGAAGAAAGTTGTTATTAGTGTTCTAATTTTTTCTATATATGCCCATTAACGCTCCAGTAAATAATGAAATAGCAAAGTATAATTATATGATATAAGAACCAGTCATTAAAATAATATAAAATAACCAAAACCAGAACCCATCTCTGCCTATGGATATATGATAGCTCTGTACCAGTTTGGTAGGGGAAAATTAAAAGTATGACTAAGTGTTCAGTACGTGAAATATTTTATAAATGTTCTGAATATATATGTATAAAGAATGAAATCTCAAAATTTATAAATGCTGTACATCCTTTTTAAGTGTACTTTTCGAAATGTACGCATAAACCGCTTTAGTGGTGCATTTAGCATCGACTAGCCAGGATAAATTTCCAACTCACAATTTGTAACTAGTCTCACTGGTAGACGTGTGACCTTCAGTTCAGGCCTTAGGTTCGAATCTCGGTCAAGGCATGACTGTTCATAGTAGTTTGGTATTAGTATTTTCAATTAACGTCACACTGGAGCAACACAACGGGCTATTGGTGGCGGTCCGGGATCAATCCCCAAAGGAAAGATCCGAGGACAACACCACGTAATTTTGAACCACGGTCAGATGACGAGGTCACACCTGAGCTGGCACCCCACTCTCCAAACTTCCACACCAACGTGAGGACATTTGATGCCACGACAGATTTAACGTGCACCAGCCCCCTTTGTACACGACGGTGTTTGGCTGGATTCGAACTCGCAACCCTTCGGTGGCTAGTCCGTTACTCTTCCAACCGGGCCACCGTGGCCCCATAGTAGTTTGGAATTCACTTTAAGCAGTAGCTCCTGATCAAATTTGCTTTCGTGTAGTTAAAAAAATTACCTTAGAGTGACAGACTAACTATTTTAAACTTTTTTCTTTCCTATCACACCTCTTCGGCCATTGGCACTACAAGGGGTGAATGGACGGCTATTTGTGAAGGGTGTGACAATCCCTGTTACTCACAATTCAGGGATAGTCACCAACATCCATGCCCTTTCAAACCGAGAATTGAACACGGAACCTACTGGGTGGCAGACTTACGCTGTGACCACTATATCAGTCAGGCGGTTTCATTTGTTACTAAAACTTTAGCGAGTAAAATAGCCCGAAATAATCAACCGCTAAGTGTTTCCTTTGAAACGTTTCTGTCCTTTTGTTGCATATGTGTTTTCGATTAGTACGTTTTATATGAAATGCCTTTCCTTGTCATGAAAAGTTTCGAGAAAATAACTTATCACCTACTTAACTTATAACCGACCAATCAGGACGGTGGTCAGCTTAAAGATCAAAAGGTTGCTGATTCGAATCTGATTCGTTGCTGATGGATGTTCGCTCGTCTGGAGTGAATGTCTATAAACGGGTTGTGTCTTGAATGTTTGGTATGCATGTGAGGTGCAACGTGAACTCCCTGTGGTGCAAAAGAGTAACGCCAAGTGATTCACGATCCTGCCGTTGTAGTGCCATGAAGATTAAAGTACTTCTGACAAGTTCAAATTGGCCGGGCATAGGTAAAGTAACTTATTAACCCTCCGGGTAAGTTTACTTTCGTCTATGTAGTCTCCAGCCTCGGAGCAAAACCCTGTTCCAAACTGTCACCAGTTCTAGACAAGGGACAATTTGCTTTCCTACTTGGATCGTCATTCCCTTGGAGTAAAATGACAGTTATGTCTCTACGAGACATCTCGTTCTTAGCAAAATTAACCAGATCTTAGGCAAGATATCTCGTCAAAACACTTGGAGGATTAAAACTGTGTTAAAAATTGACTTGAAGAATTAAATGCATGTTTTCATATTCAGACCGCAACTATCCTGGTCCTTGGCCTTTCTACTTGTTTCGCCACGTACGGCCACAACAACGGCTACCACCAACACAACGAAGGCAATGGAGGCGGTCACGGAAAAGTCCACCTGGACTCCCCCAGAATTCATTTGGACAGCCCCAAGATCCACTTGGACTCGGCCAAGATCCTCCTGGACAGACCCAGAATCCACGTCCAAGACAGCCACTCCGTCCACGACGAAGACCAACACATCTACGACAGTGAGAGACCCATCTACGTCCGAAAAGCAAACTATGGAGTGCACACATCCCCAGCCGGTGTGGCGCCAATCATCATCAACGGCGGATATGGAGGATATGGACATGGTCATGGACACAGCGGAAAGGTCCTGAATGTTGCTGGTAAGTTTAGGATTTAAGTAAAACTTCAGACATTAGAAATGGTGATTTTATCAAGACAAATAGGGTTCTACCCCGTAGTAATTTCCAAAAATGAAGTGTAATGCCTATAGGAAAAAATTCGATAAAACTTTAGAGCGTTATCGAAACATTTTGAATACAAAAACTTTATTTTGTCATTTATTTGAATATAGTATACGTTAAACTGTGAAAAGTTTGATAAATGTTGCTAATATTTGGGACGGTTACTTTAAATTAATAAAATAATAATTACTAGTATTTTGGTTAAATCAGTATTGATCCAAACGAATCCCATTTGACCTTTGGCGCAGCTTGGCCAAATATGGCCCTGACGCCATAAAACCTCACCAACCTCAAACTCCTTAATTCTGACTGGAGATTGGAGTCGCTCCTGAAACCAATGTCTTATAAATACCTCTGAGTCGCTATTTTATCTACCCCAGACAAAAAGAAACTTAACTTTCAATGCAGCCCTAAATACTTCTCTACACTTTGGTATAAAGGACACTGCAACCTATCTGCTCTGCGACACCAATGGAATGAAGGCAGATCACTTAAGAGACTATGACGTTATCTGCTATTTCTGGGACATCTCTTCCTACCAAATGGATTGCAAACTCGTTCCTCTGTTGAAAGACGAAAAGAAAAATGGATAATTTTCAATCTTTAGTGCATTGTATTGCTCCAGTGCGAGTAAATTCCAAAACCACGCCAATTAGATTTAAAAGAAAACTTTCTGAGATATGTAGGTTAGATATGGCAGATGCAAATAACCAAATATTAAATTATGAACAGTTTCCAATTCTACCATTTTATTCAAAGTGATTGAGTGCACATATTCATTCCTACTTATGTGATAGATCTCAAGGATAGGCTTATAGATTAAGAACAGGGAAAGTACATGATAGAGCTATTAAGGACACAAAGGAGAGAAATATACCAGGAGGAACTTAAAGCAAATCAAACTGTTCCTCCCACTGGGAGTTGACTCATTGGGAATCCCACTGAGCCATGCAGGCTCAAACCCAAAGCATAAACATAAAAGCTGATGAAAGTGATACAAAAGAAATACAACCTTTTCCATTCCCGCTCCAACCTCTTTATGATTAGAAAGTCTTATTTAGGCCAGTGCCCTGAAACTTACCGAAAGTCAGAGTATGAACTTGACCTCCGGAACGAAAAAAGTGGTTCCGATTCAGGATTCGGTTGTAGCACGGGCGCTTTGACACGATCATCACTCTTTCGCAAGGTGTTTTCTGGGTCAGAAAAGATCCGTTTGTGGGAGAATAAACGTCCAGTGACCTTTCTAAACGGTTTGGAGAGACAATGTGTCTGTTCCGGTCTATGTTTAACGCCTATTCCGGAAAGAGTTTTCATCCGTTGATACAAATGCTAACAAGTTCGCGATGCTGAGATCTAATTAAAGACATGGAGAATGTAGACAGTTGCATTGGGAAAGGAGACAGGCTGTCATAGTTTGGATCATGTCAAAAAACTTTTGAAGCAATCGCAATTTCTTGTATGATAAAATCTTTGAGTTTGCTTTATCAAGTGAAATCTTTGCCTGCAGATAATGAGACGCGACCCAAATTGATTGTTTATCTTTTCAATATACTCTAGAGATTGTTTTTCTTACAATGCACTGATTTCTTAACAATGGAAGATAGTTTTTTTTCCCAAAGAAAAACTTCACGTTGCATTTGTGTCAATTTTTTAAGTCCCATTGTTAATTTCAAATTAAAATAGTTTACACACGCGCTTCACGAATGCAAAAGTTGCTTCGAGCAAATGGAAATAAATTTGTAAAGTTCGAAACAAGAACATCCATGACTGCCTCCACTATTCTTACAACCAAACATTAAATCAATCCAAAAGATTAGCACACGTAAAACACGATACAATCAGACACAACGATGAAATAATCACCACAATAGAACTGGTATCACAGAGTAATCAGATCATCTAGTCCGTTACGAAACTTCGGGATCACCGTGGTTCAGTGGGTTTGCCCACTGAGCTAGAAACATCCGAGTTGTAGGCAGTGCACGTACGATCCCTGTAACTTATCTTGAGTGTATTTCTCATTTCTGAATCAGTAGAATTTTTCTTTTGTGTGTATGTCAATAACTTGACGATGTCTGTCTTGGCCAAATATGGCACTTGCACTATAAAACTCAACCAGTAAACCTTCATTTAAAATGTCCCGCTCGCTCTCTGCCATGAATACAGCGTGAAGTTTTCTCCCCTCTATGACCATCTCGTAGATTCCTACAACCAAGCTTAAACAACCAAATATGGCCACTTGCACTAGAAAAACCAAACAGCCAGCCCTCATTTAAAATGTTCATCTTGGTCTCGCCCATAAATACAGTCTGAAGTTTCCCACCTCTATGACAATCTCCTTAATTCTTACAACAAAGTGTAAACAACCAACTCTACATAAAATACGATACCCGAAAAACACTATACTGAAAAATCGCGTCGAAAACTGTCCTGTAATGTTCACTGATACAAACTATCACCAGTTCTGGGCAAGGGACAAACTGATTTTCCTACTTGCATCTTCATTCCCCTGGAGGAATAAGGCAGTTTTGTCTCGGTGAGGTACCTCGTCCTTAGCAAAATTGACCAGATCTTGGACGAGATATCTCGTCGAAGCACTTAGAGGGTTAAGGCAAGCCACATATTGGTCCAACATCAGTCCCGTGACACCAAATTGGCTGCAACACGCATGCGCACGTCGCACTTTTGGTCGCATGCTGCCCCAGCTTGTAAACGGGCCGACAGAACTGACATCGCGCAGCAGTCAGAACAGTCAGTCTTGACTTTACCAGACGTACTTCATCAAAACTAACGACTGCATTTTCTTCAGGCCCTGTAGTCGTAGCACCCTCCCCCATCGTCCATGATGGACCCATCCTCATCCGAAGACCCGTCGTCGTTGCCAAGGAACTGTCCCCCACCCAAGACCATTTGGAAAAACTCCACTACGACAGCAACGGATACCACGGACACGGTGGACTCATCTCCGCTCATGGCCACGGACACGGTGGATTCATCTCCGCTCATGGCCACGGACACGGTGGAATTATCTCCTCTCACGGACACGGAGGACTCATCTCTGCCCATTCCTTGTCCAAGGGTGGATTTGGTGACAAGTCTATTGTTTACGAAAGGGCTCCCCTCCACAGTCTGGGACATGGATTGATCAGCTTTTCTGCCTACCAATCACCCCTCATCGTTGGCCAGCCCAGAAGTATCATCAGAAGCCATGGCCATAGTCATGGTGGATACCTCTCCGAAAAGGACATCCATGGTGGAGGAGGATACATCAAGAAGTATTGAGGCGATGCCTGATCCAGGTAAGGTTTTTATTTAATCTACTACAACTCTGTCCCTTTATTTGAAAACTCCATTTATCTATTGCTCACAACTCGCTTGTCCACATTCAAGAAAAATATCGCAAATTAATGCGTAAGTGGGAGAGCTTAGACGTGAAATATAAGTAGACTGAGTGTTGCTATTTAGAGGAGCTTCAAAAAAGTGATCAATATATCGACTAGTAGTCACGTGACCTCTTATAAAAATTGACTTGGTTGACCAATTTGGTACCTTATCGCCTCGTTTGAAGATGTAACATCTTATGACTACTACTGTCAGGTGATTAATCAATGGACCAATCAGATTATGAAAGTTAGATTTTACCGAGCAGGTTAATGCAGTCTAAAGGTCACGTTACTACAAACTTTGGTCACATGATCCTGGGTACATAAAAAGGTTACCATTGCTCACTCTACTTTTATATTTCCTCTTTGGATTGATTCCTGACAAGAGCCCGTCGCTCCAGTGCGAAGTTCATGAACTACCCACCAACTTACTTGCGGTAGCCCAGTTGGAAGAGCAACGGATTAGCAACAAGTGGGTTGCGAGTTCAAAACTCGATCCAACCATAGACCGCCGTGTATGTGGGAGCAGGTGCACTTTAAATCTGTCTTGGCCTGATATTTCTCTCGTCGACGTGGTGTGGAAGTTTGTAAGTGGCCAGTGCCAGTGGTGTGGAAGACAGTACAGTGCCAGCTCAGGTTTTGGCCTCGCCATCTGACCGTGGTTCAAAATTACGAGGTGTTGTCCTCAAATTTCTCCCTTCGGGAGTGATCCAGGACCGTCGCCAACGTTGGATAATCACTGTGGTTTCTCATTTCATACGAATCTAATACTAACATTGGATAACCACTTACTGTACAGTTTATCATTTCATACGAACCAATACTGACGTTGGATCTTTTTCTGTAATTAATAGTTAAATGAATTGAGAGATTCACGTTGGCAGCAAAAGTGCTGTCGAGTATTTAATTTAACTACAATAACCTCTCGTTATATCACACACCTCGATTTATCATGAATTCAGCTATATCGCGCCCTTTTAACTTGTACCTTGACTAAGCCTAAACTTCCAGAGTGAATTTCAATTCGTTTCGTCAAAATTTGGAGTTAAAAGGTCCACTGTGTCCAAACCAGTTAATTTGGTCATTTTGCGTTAGTCTTGCTGTCACAACGTAAAATTTCAGTGGCATTTACAGACATCCGGTTTCGGGAGTTTGAGGCTCTACATCTCTCGGATTTCAAACGCACACTGGTTCAACATCAGTACTGCTATACTACATTGACTGAATATGCATACGCACCGACATGTTTTTCTATGCCGAAATGCAGTACGCATGCTCATATCGTGTGTTTTGCAGCATGCTGCTGTGTGTAGCCGGGCAAAGGAAAACAGGGAACTAGTTAATGATCAAGAATATACACAAGTATTTACCGTATTGTAGTTTCACATAAAAATAATAAATAAACTTGTGTAATATTTATAATTTGTGCTTTTCTCCCTCCAGTAATTTTTTCTTGCCTCTTATATTGCGCTTTTTCCTTATCCCCAAAGCACGATATATCGTGGGGGTTATTGTATATAATAAGATTTTGGTTTCCCCATAAGGTATAATACATTTTAACTTCATTTTCTATAACCATGTCATATATTTTCGACTTCATATGTATTCATACTTAGCAAATCTAGTTTTTAACACATAAAAGATAATCTACGCTCTCCTACATTAATCCCAGAATTATCATATCATTGGTTTAGACGTGAAACACTAAGTAAAAAAACGGTTATCAGGAAACGAAAGGTGAAAAAAATCTACTTTATTTTACTCCCTTCGTTTCTCAAGCCATTTAATCTTCATGCAAAGAAATTACCCGTTCACCGGTCTAAAGATTACCACACTCTGGTCTAGAAAAACTAAAAATCTCATATTTGAAAATTTTGGATTAATGTGTTTCACTTGTAAATTGATATATGGGAAGAATATATGGAAATAAATGCATCCAATTGTATTTTTGAAATGTTCCTTGATAATAAAATGATTTATAAATCTATCAGTTGAGTTTAAATGGCCATTAATATTGATTATGTACTGTTTTTAAATAACTATTACTGAACTAAATTCTTCTAATTTTATTTTCAGGTAGCAATGGTTTCCGAGAAGAATATATTCGTACTTAAAATCTGCCGCAGTCTATTGAGTCAAATATTTCCTACGAGCTTACTGTATATACTCATATTTGCTATCGCATTCAGATGTAAATATATTCAAATATGGGCATTATGAAAATTAATAAAGTTTATTGGATCACAAGCATGTGTTTTTCTTCCTTGTGTTTTTAATATTGATTTAAATTGGGCCTTTATACTGACGTATTAATTTTTTTATGCAACACAACACAAAAGTAATTTTTTTTTCCTTCAATCCATTGACCTTATTCCCTAAACGTATTACTTCTGAATATCAATTGGGTCGCAGTAGCCCGGTTGGAAGAGTCACGGATTAACAATCGGAGGGTTGCGAGTTCGAATCTAACCAAAGACCGTCGTGTGCAAAGTGGGCTGGTGCACGTTAAAACTGTCGCGGCCTGAAATGTCCTCACGTTGCTGTGGTGTGGAAGTTCGGGGAGTGGGTTGTCGGGTCAAGTGTGGCCTCGTCATCTGACCGTGGTTCAAAATGACGTGTTGTCCTCGGATCTTTCCCTTCAGGTTTTGATCCTAGACCGTCGCCAATAGCTCGTTGTGTTGCTCCAGTGCGACGTTAATTAAAATACCTGTCTACCATCCGAAAATCAATGTAGTTTTGCCGTAGTGGTCAGTGAATATAATCCAAAATCGATGAAATCTATTCACACATAAAGGCTCTTCTAAAAAATAAACATACAACCGTTTTGTCTAAAATTTTATTCGTATCATTTTAACCCTTTCAACGAGATATCTCGTTCACCAAGATCTGAACAACTTTGCTAATGACGATATATCTCGTTTACCAAGATCTGAACAACTTTGCTAATGACGAGATATCTCGTTCACCAAGATCTGAACAACTTTGCTAACGACGATATATCTCGTTCACCAAGATCTGAACAACTTTGCTAATGACGATATATCTCGTTCACCAAGATCTGAACAACTTTGCTAACGACGATATATCTCGTTCACCAAGATCTGAACAACTTTGCTAATGACGAGATATCTCGTTCACCAAGATCTGAACAACTTTGCTAACGACGAAATTTCTCGTCTTCAAGATAGTGCCGATTTTTTATGATGACGAGATCAAGATCTGCTCAATTTTCTTCTAATGACGAGATATCTCGTCCATCAAGATCTGGTCAGTTTTGACCATAAGGAGATACCTCGTTGAGACAACAACCAGAAAGGTTAATATCTGCTATTCGTAATTCGCGACACATTCTCTAATGCATGTGATTGCAATTATTTAAACGCCCGTGGCGTTGGAATTTTATTTACACTATTTGGATTTGAATGGCAGCTATAGCCTAGTTGGAAAAATAACGGACTAGCAACCGGAGGGGTGTGAGTTCGAAACTCGGTCCTATCATAAATAGTCGGGGTCTGGTGCACGTTAAATCTGTCATGGTTTGAAATGTTTTCACGTTGGCGTGGTGTGAAAATTTGGAGAGTGGGTGCCAGCTCAGGTGTTGATCTCGCCATCTGACCTTGGTTCATAAGGACGAGGTGGTATCTTCGGATCTCTCCGAGATTTATGCCGAACAGTGGCTCAGTGCGACGTTAATTAAATACCTACCGTACACAAATAAGAAAGATAAAACTATGAGGCAAAACTGAGATTCATTTATGAATTAAAATATTGCTAATAAATATATTTATTTGTAACAAAAAATATCAAATATAGTAACAAAAATATATCGAGATATATGTATGAGAGCACAAATTTCGGAAAACATATCTTAGGAACTATAAAGCTAGAAATAAAGAACCGATACTCTTTCTTTTCTCTTGGCAAAACTGAAACGATTTTCGTGGAAAAAAACCCGATAACCTTCAGTTTCGAATATATATATGCCTAACTATTTGTTTATTATTATGTTTCTTCATATAATGTCAAAAAACCTTGACTGCTTAGTTTAATATTTGACATTACTTGGTTAAAATATAAGAAATAATAAAGTTTAACAAATAACTAAGCTAATACACGAGCTCTCTATATACTTATCTTTACATTATATATACTCACAAATTAAAACAGGTTTTTCACGAGAAAACGGATGCAGAGTATCTTGATAGATTTGCTTATTTTGCGTGGAATGACCCAGTTGCAATTTTTTTAAGAGAATTTACTCGATGACTTCAATCTACAATTGAATTAATTCAATCCGAGTCACGACGAGGAAATTTGCCAGTATTACAATAAAATGAATGTGTATATATATATATATATATATATATATATATATACACTGCTGGCCACCCAAATTGCAACACCAAGAAAGACAAGAGATATCACAACAAAATTTATTTTGTAGATAACATGTTGACCAAGTATCAAATGATTAAATTTATAGACTTCTGTGAAGTGTGGTTCCTGCCAAAATCAGTAGCCAGAGTAGCCGCCATTGTTGGAGATCACCGCTGCCACACGCCTCGGCATTGATTCAAAGAGACTTTGGATGTGTTCTTGGGGTACAGCAGACCAAGCAGCTTCCACACGTTGCCAAAGTTGATCTGGTGTGGCAGCTGGGGATGTATTCTGGGTCAATCGTTGAGCAACCATGGACCACATGTTTTCTATCGGCGAAAGATCCGGAGAGCGAGCTGGCCAGGGAAGCAATTCAATCTGGCGATTGACGAAGAACCCTTGGACAATGCGTGCCACGTGTGGTCGCGCATTATCCTGTTGAAATATGGCTGTGGGCAAGCCCTGAAGGTAAGGAAGGACAACTGGCTCCAACACCTCGGAGATGTAGCGCTGGCTGTTTAAAGTACTGGCAATGCGTACTAGAGGAGTGCGAGAGTGATATCCAATACCGCCCCATACCATAATACCCGGTGCAGGACCAGTGTGGCGGTGCATAACGCAGCTGTTCAGCATCCTCTCTCCACGGTGTCTCCAGACTCGAATCCGACCATCGTGGTGTTGCAGACAGAAGCGTGACTCGTCAGTAAAGACAATTTCATTCCATTCTGCCGTCCACATCCTTCTTTCATCGCACCATTTGCGGCGGAAACGTCTGTGGTTCTGCGTCAAGGGTAGACGAAGCAATGGACGTCTTGCGGACAGACCACTCTGCTGTAAACGGCGTCGAATGGTACGCGCAGACACTGGATGATGCGGTACAGACTGAATGTGCTGTGCTATGGTTCGTGATGTGGCTGAGCGATCCGTCACTGCCATACGCACAATATGCCTGTCATCACGTGAAGTGGTGCACTGAGGTGGATGCGATCGAACACGTCGGTCCGTCGTACTCTCCTGCATCCAACGATCACATATCCGCATTACAGTTGTTTGGTTTCGTCCAACACGACTACCGATTTCCCTGAAAGATAATCCACAATCTCGGTAGGCCACTATCCTTCCTCTGTCGAACTCGGATACTTGATCAAAAGATGATCGCTGCTTTCTACGAGGCATAATTGATCGTTTTTTTGAAAAAACCACAAGAAAAACACAATTGCCGTACTTGAAATCGTCGAAATCTCCAAGCCTTAAATAGCGCTTTGAAATGGCGCCACAGGCGCGCGTGATGTGCGTCTGCGCTGAAATTCTAATCATTTGCATATCTCACCTTCGCTAATGCATGTTGTAAATTTCATATTATTTGCATGCTTCCTTCAGGGTGTTGCATTTACGGTGCCCAGCAGTGTATATAGGCCATCACCAAAAATCAAAAAAGAGAACCCAAATAAAAACAAAGGAATAGCAAAAACAAAAAACAAGAACAAACAGGGAAGAGAAATAACAACAATAATATTGAACTTTTATCATATATATATATAATAAAATTAAATGTAAATTATATGCTATAAACACAATTCAATTACAATGTTTCATGTTTTATTATTAGAAATTGTAAAGTTTAATAACTTTAATCTTAAATATAACTCAATAAGATATTCGTTTTATAGTCTTATCTTTTAGGAGCAAAATAAATTTTAATTTGATTTAATGTTCAATCATACATCTTTTATTTCCTATGATTTTGTGGGCCTTGATAGGCCGATTGGAAGAGAATCAGATTAGCAACCCGAGGGTTGCGAGTTCGAATCCAATCAAAGAGCGTCGTGTGCAAAGGAGGCTGGTGCATGTTAAATCTGTCGAGACCTCAAATGTCCTCACGTTGGTGTGTTGTGGAAGTTTGGAGAATGGGGTGCCAACTCAGGTGTTGACAATCTTCATCAAATCGTTGTTCAAAATTACGAGGCGTTGTCCTTGGATTTCTCCCTTTCGGGATTGATCCCGGACCGTCGCCATTGTGTTGCTCCAGTACGTTATTTAAAATACCTACCTACTTACCTTTGCAAAAAAATATTTCACTCCTCTAGAACAGTCAACTCAAAAACAGCCGGTATGTCTGAAGATATCGACGTTCAGGATCAATCCCACAAGACTTATACCCTAGAGCTACTTTAGAATTCGATGTGATTGAAAGTCTTTGGTCAATACAAGCCACAGAAATGTGTTCCGAAATGAAAATTAAAAACCAGGTACTCAACTTTCAAATAGCATCAAAATAAATTTGAATAATATTAAAGATAACATGATAAAAATAATAACATAACAATAATCCATTATAATCGTGGAAGTTTTATAAAAAGTAATTTTTCAGAAGAGGAATTTTGAAGTATGGCTACTTATATTGTCCGAAGTCCTGCAGTTAGAATTTAGTTTTTCGTCTTGTGGAGTATTGTATATTTTCACTATGAAGGTAATTTTTTGTTACTCGTTTTTTCAGTTGTGAATTTTTATTTATTACGCCTATTTCGTTGCAAGTGTGCAAAACCTTCTAATTGATGTCTTGCAGGTCGCTTCCACTCTAGGTAACAGCAGTGCTTTTAATTGAGCCGTCTGTATTGGAGGTATGTTTGTGATTGTGGCTCATCTAATGTACTATTTCGTTGCATTTAAAATG
Source organism: Meta bourneti (assembly GCA_933210815.1). NCBI lineage: Eukaryota > Metazoa > Arthropoda > Arachnida > Araneae > Tetragnathidae > Meta > Meta bourneti. Next base: position 25,560,714 of record OW119926.1, on the reverse strand, counting down.
TGTTTGGTATTCAATAAAATTTCGTTTCTAAAATAGCGCTTATTGCTTCAACTTACAGATAACACATGTATTTAACATTAAACTGTTCTATTTACTTAAATTTAAGTATGCGAACACATGCTTTCTTGAAGGACCAATTTCTGCCAAGTCAGACTTTCAGAACGTGAATTCAACTTCATTTCGCACTTATATTTTGAACTGATATGGACTTAGTGTTTCATGAAACGCCACTATGAATACTGGAAGCCAACATTTATATTTCAATATACTTTCAAAATTTTCCAACCATATGCTCACATATAATTTTCATTGCTCACCTCAGTCCTACATAATAGTTGTATAAAATGTTATTTTTGACCATGGCTACTTATATTAAAAATGAACATTAAAAAAAAATTTCGCTACACAATGTAATAAAAACATTACTTTCTCAAAGTGTTTTATTTCAACCAATGCACAACAATTTTACACTAGAGAACATTCTTCAACCCATTCAGACGACTACAGTAAAATTGGCTAAAAGTATTTCTGTGAAAAGTTTCTTTACTTTTAATTCATTTGCTCCTTGATTTTACAAAGTACTGTTCTGTTTCTTCGAAAGTGCCCGAGTAACTTTTCCCATGACACCACGGAGAGTTGAACTCTTCAAAATGTAGTGTAGATTCACTTGCAGTTCCCGATCTCTCACTGGATTCTTTAGCAACTGACGAATGGGAAGTGTTAAGAAGGCACTCAGCTTCCCGTTTCCTGATTATCGTTCAATCAATCCAGGCAGAAGCATCTTAGAAACCTGTAAACATAACATATCAGTAAAAACACTGAAACATTACAGATTACTTAATTTGCCACATTGTGCAAAATTTACCAGTCTCATTTCCACTGCTGGCCGCGGTAACTCGGTTGGAAGAGTAACGGATTAGCAACCGGAGGGTTGCGAGTTGTAGTTCAACCAAAGAGTGTCCTGTATAAGGGGTCTGGTGCATGTTAAATCTGTCATGGCCTCAAATGTCCTCACAATGTGTGGAAGTTGTTTGGAGAGTGGAGTGCCAGCTCAGGTGTGACCTTGTCATCTATATCTGTGACCTTGTCATCGCAATAGCCTGTGTGAAATCAAGTTTCGGTCAAGTCACTTAAAATCTTGTCCGAAAGCAGTCGAAAAATAAGAAGTCATTTAGCATTGTAACAATTTGTAGTTGTTATCAGAGAAGATTAGGAGACCCCAAAATTTTTATTCTGTGAATAGATTCCTGTTAGAATTACACATAATAAGAGAAAACTAAACTACTCCGAAAATAAATTACTATAATAATATTGCTAATGTTTGGAAAGTGAAATGGAATGTGAAGTAAAATCTAAATTACGAACAAATTACTAAATTTTGTCTATTTCGCGTTACATCATAACTAGGTTGTATTATTAGTCTCGGTTAAATTTTTAAAAGTTTTCAAAACTTCTTTCTTCTTTACATTGTGAAACATAAATGGATATTTTTGTTTTTCAGAATTATTTTCAGAATCGAAATTTTTACGATGTGAAATGCAATCATATACGAAGTTGGCCAAACGAGCCAGCATTAAATAATTGCTCGTGCTGCCATCTGTTGCTTATAATACAACTAAAACGTTTGCATCAACAGAAATTACTCTTTCAAGAACCTTTACATTTCAGAGCATGTTGAAATTCGTAGAAGAGATCTTAGTGAATGGTTTCCACAGGAAAAGTGGCTAAAATTATGTATGAAATTTTTAGAGTAAAATTACAAATATAAGAATTTCAAATATACAAGAAGCAAGATCATGGAAATTTTGTAATTTAAATTTAGTAATTTTAAAGAGTAAAACATTCTCAGCAATGTATATTACAAGCTTATCACATTTCTATGAATTAAATTATAAGCCTTGTTAAAAAGTTAATATATATTTCTAGCTATGGTGTTTTGAGGTTTTTTGTATTCTATGTTGGAATACCATTATTTTCCTAGCATTAAGATTTAAAAATGGAAACTACATATTTCTGAGATTTATTGCTATTTAAATTAAATCTTAAAATTTTCACGTTCTTGCTTATAATATATTTTAAATTCTGATACTTGAAATTTTAATGTACTGTAATGCGTTATTCTGTACTTGTTTGGCAAATATTAAGTAAAATATTAGGAATAATCAAAATCAATAACTGTAATTACTCGCACATAAAAATTTATAAACAAATGAAATAAAATTCAGTTCAATAAATTATATTTGAACTCACTATCTGGATTTTATTTAAAAATTTTTACAGAAATTTAAGAATGTCATGGCTATTCGAAACATACATGATCATAATTCATAAGAAATTATTATTTTATCTTGATTAATTATTTTAAAATACCGAAGAATACGATGAATTATATCTCTAGTGTATTATCAACATTTTAAGCAGAAATTCAATATTGTATTATTTATTTGAGTAACTTTTACCTCCAGTATAAAATAATCGAGATATGATTAAAAAATATGATACATTACATTTTGTAAAAAATATTAGGCGGAAGAAGGCCAATGCTCAACTCTTTGAAGGGCACTATTCTTAAAATAACATTATTTTGGGGGAAAAATTTGATAGATTAAAACCAACAACTTACATTTTGGACATTGAAAAATTTAGTACTTAGATTTTTAAGGGGAGATCGCACAATGTCCAAAATGTAATCTGGAGCACTTATATATCTGGAGCACTACCATCTGAGCACTAAAAAATTCAAAATATACATTGAGGATATATTCACTGTACGTAAATATTTTTATACAAAATATGTCCCATTAAAGAACATAAAATTAAATTTCAAATATAAAAATGAAAATAAAATGAATGAATTACATTTACTCTGTTATTAAGAGAAATTAAAATCCGAACTAAGCTTGCACAATGCAAAGTAAAAATTACTCTAAATCAAAAACTCGAATCACGATACCTAAAGCACAATTCAAACTGCAACTTTTGAGAAGTATCATGCTGTCGTCCTATTGGAAGAAAATGCTAGATATGCCGTAAAGACAAATTTGTCTCACTTTTTTTTTGTTCTTGTATAATAAATATACATTTATAGTTATAACTACCGATTTTTGCATTAAAATAAGCTTTATTATGTTAGACAGTCATGCATCAACTATTTGTAGTTGAATGTATCATAGTTCCAAAAGTATTTCAAATGAAAGAAATTGTTTCATCAAAGGTTCTGTACAAAATCGATTATCGTGTTCCGTCTGAAATTATTTTATACTTTCGGGAAGTCAACTTTCTCATAAAAAGTAGCTTTTTTAGTAAATATTAGGATGAATGCCCGTGAAGAAAAATGATAAAATGGTGGAACACCAAAGGTTCCACAGCCCCAGAGAGGATTAAATGATAATAAACACATTTGTAAATCTTTCGTTTTTAAATAGCTCGTGCTGCCATCTATTAATATCGTCAGGAACTTTGCATTAGTTACATATTTGTGCAACAGATGGCAGTACCATACCATACTTTTAAACTTTAAATGGTAGTCCATTTGGAGTTTTATCTCGGGGAGATTTTTGTGAAATGTTATTCAACTCAGTTCAAACAAGAAGTGACAAAATACTATGCAATGGGCAGGAAGGGGATAAACAATTTTGGAAAGTATTGGCAGAAATGACCTGAACTTCCTAAATTCATTCTCCATTTCATTTTTTCATTTAAAGTTGTTCACAAAAATAACATAACCAAGAAAAATACAGCCTTATCTTTGAATCCCAAATCATTAACAGTTTTCCTGAAAATGAACATACCCCCAACTGGGAGGAAAGTTTGTATGCTAAAAGCAGTATTTTCAAAACAGTGGGGCGGATCCCCACTGGGGGGGGGGGCGAAACTCATCATTTTTGGAACAAGGCTTGTGTCAACACTTACTTACATGAAAAATGCGTACTGGAAACACCCGTTCTCGGGCAGAAACACTTCCGCCGCCTATATTTAGCTTGTCAGAAAATGCCTTTCATAGATTGAGAGGATTATATGTTTTAAGGAAATCCTAATGTTCTTAATGAAATCAGAATAAAACCTAGATATACAAGGAAAGTTCGAAGTCAGAAAAATGTCACAAAATTTCAATATCAGGAAAACGTTGACAGTCAACATAAAACATTATTTATTCACTATGTTTTATGTTGTTCATGTAATTGCGTCAAAAATTATAGTAATCGAAAATTCATTTTGTTATCTATAGTACTAGCAGAATTACCCTGCGTTGCTCTGGTTGAATTAATCAAATGTTGATTGAAAAGTGGCCAGGCTAATCACTTCTTTTATAAAAGAATGCAAGAACCGTTTAATTGTACAGAAAATAAATTTTTAACATCGTTTTTAACTTTTTCATAGCTTCTACAATTTACTTCATACACAAATATGTATACATGATATATTCATCCGTATTCCATGATATATCCATCCATGTAATCCATTCATAGCACTTTTGCTATATGACAAACTACAACAGTTTTTTCTAAAGTGACTACTATAGAAGTCGATTTTGAGTTTTGGAGTGATTACAAATATCCCCGTACGTTCATTTTCAGTAAAATTGCCGAATTTTCGATGTATAGTCTTTCATTTAGTTTTCCTATGAATGTGTTTTACTTGTGGCATTCTTATACCTGGCATGTGATGTTTTCGTATTTCATTATCAATATGAGAGGATGGTAAATTAAATTGCTACATCATTCATGATTAATTTATTTTGAAGCAAAGGCATTTTTTCTAGAAAATTCCATTCAGCGGCACGTGGAATAACGGATCTTATATTAAAAGTAAATGCCATCAGTGTTGACGAAGCAAACTCAATATATTACGATTTTTCAAAAAACAGTTAGATTTTGCAGCGTTTTTAAAAAAGAAAATCACTGCTTTCAACGAATGTTTCCCATGTATCTAGGTTGCGTAAGAACAGCTTTAATTTTTAGAATAAGCAACCTAGACCTCTTAATTCTTTGTAGAGTAAGCACCCTCTGTTACTTAAGACAAAAAATTAAAAATTTTTAAGACTCCTAATTGTGATATCATTCCAAGATCAGCAGTCTTTTTTTAAATTCCCATTTCAACAGACATTGTTTAAATCGAATCCTTATGGTACTTTTTAAATTCAGAGATTCGATTTCTAAATGGAAACCACGTACCTATTTAAAATGATAGATGTAGTTACTTGACTATTGAGTACAACTTTCAATAACACCCATGTAACATAAATAATGCATGTAAACTTAATTGATTTTAATCGTCTTGTAATGAAAATCTGTGTCAAAATTTTGAAATATGTTTTAACTACAGTGTATGACCCATCTTATTTTAAAGTGATTTTTTTAACATTACCAGTCATTTTAAAATAAAAAATTACACACCTTATTTCAAAAAGTTTTGTTTTGTATATTTTATTTATTTTATGGAACAGCATTCTACAATTAATTAGATATTCATCCAAAGACTTAAAGTAAGTTGATAGAAATATACATATACAGCCAAGAAATTACCCATGTCTAGTGATATTTTGCAGAAAATGAATAATTTATTAAAATTTAACTCCTAAATAATAGATTTGCATTAAGTAAAATGCTGAAACACATAAATGCAAACAGAAACGAAATTATGATCCTTGAAAAAATACTAAATTATGAAAAAAGAAAGATATGTGTAAACTTGTCGAATTTCGACTTCCTGATTGTATTCTGAGATAGAACAATTAGACAAAAAGACTTTTGAACAATACTGATAAAGACAATAATGATTAATTTACAAAAAGAACACATATTCATAATACTTGGAAGCGCTCAGCGAAAATTTCACTGTCAACTCAAATACACAAACACAGAATTCTAAATCAAATTTAAAAAGTAAACATTAAATCTGGCGTTGCCAGATACCGAGTAGCAAAATTACGCTCTTATGATCAATGATTTTTTCGTTTGGGCTTTTCGCGTTCCATTACAAAATGTAAGTTACGTAAAATTAAATATTTTAAGTATTCTTTTTTCATCAAATATTCATAAATTATTTATATCATGGGAAGAAATAAAAAGCCAGTTCAAACATAAATATTATAATTTAATTGTTTTTGAAAAAATTGTTTTTCGAGCAATACTAGTAAAATAATTTTATTGGAAAATTTGATTTTCGATCAATACTGTTAAAAGAAACTGAGCTGCGTGCCGCAATGATTTTCGGCTCAATGTTATTTCTACGGCGATTTCGAATTGTTTTTAGCCCCTTCTGCACACTTAGGTCATATGTAACGGAGGGTAATATGTAGTCTACGTTACCCGCAGGGTTCTAAAGTATAAGTGTACCAAATTTGGTGTGGATTGGTCAAATGATGTAGATTTGTATGAGGACCAGAAAGACAAGCAGACGCCAACTCTCCTTTATATATATAGACTAGCAGAATTACCCGGCGATGCTCGAATTGGATTGGTTAAATGTTGATTCTATTTCACAGAAAAATGCAAGCATCAGTTAAGTGTACAGAAAATAGTTTTAACATCGTTTTAACTTTTTAATAGTTCTGCAATTTACTTCTGCAATTTACAATTACTTGCAAATATGTATATGTCATAATTTATATCCATCCATATAATCCATTTCATATTTATCACACTCTTCCTGTAAGAGAAACCGCAAAAGCTTTTTCTGAGATGACTTCTTCAAAAAGTCGATTTTGAGTTTTGGAGTGATTACGAATGCCAATTAAGTTCATTTTCAGTAAAAATGAGGAACTTTCAGCGCAGTCTTGCACTCAGTTTTCCAATTAATATTTATTATTTGTGGTACCTTTGCACCATGGATTCGATGTTTTCGAATTGCATTATCATTGTGAGAGACGGCAAATTTAACTGTTACGACATTCGAGGTCAATTTATTTTGAAGCATACATTTTTTTTCTTGAAAATTCTATTCAGACGCACGTGGAATAACGGAGCTTGTTTAAAACAAATGTCATCAGTGTAGACAAAGCAAACTCAAACGATTACACTTTTTACAAAATCCCTGCTTTCAATGTTTCATTGGTACCTAAATTGTATACCAACAGTTTCAACTTCAAGTAAGCAACCTCGACCTTCTGCCACTAAAGACAGAAAATTTCTATTTTTCAACAGTCCTAGTTTACTTAGTTTCATAGTCCATACTTCCTTACTATGATATTATTCCAAGATCAGCAAAGTCTTATCGAAAATTCGCTTTCCTCCAACACAAAAATTTAGTTTTAAATCCAATCCCCTTAAGGTACTTTTTTCAATTGAGAGACTCAGTTTTTATATGGAAACATGTACCTATTTAGAATGATAGATGTAGTTACTTGACTATGGAGTACAGCTTTCAATAATACCCATGAGACATGAAAAACAAATTTAAATTAGATTAATTTAATCGTCTTGTAATGAAAATATGTCAAAATTTAGAAATATATTTAAACTACAACGTATGGCTACCCGTTTTGATTTAACCGTAACATCTTATTTTAGAATAATTTTATTTTAACTTTACCAGTCATTTTTATATAAGAAGTTATACACCTTATTTAAAACGGTTTCCATTTATTTTTATGAAACAGAATTCTACAAACTATAACGTATTTAACCAGACTTAAGGAAAGTTCGTCGAAATATACATATACAACCAAGAAATTACCCATGTCTAGTGATATTTGGCAGAAAATAAAAATAATTCATTACAATTTAACTCCTGAATAATATATCTGTAATATGAAAAGTAATGGAACACATAAATACAAACAGAAACGAAATTCTGGTCATTGAAAAATGTAGAATTCTGAAAAGCGAAAGATCTGAGCAAGCGTGTCGAATTTCGACGTCATGAGAATATTCTGAAATAGAGAAATTCAAAAAAGACGCTTGAAAAATATTGATAGACAATAATGAATTATTTACAAAAAGAACGCAAATTTACAAAACTTAGAAATGCTCAAATAGGACTGCAACCTTTCTGTCAACTCAAATACACAAACACGGAATTCTAAATCTAATTTATAAAATAAAACATTAATTCTGGCGTTGCCAGATACCGAATTGCAAAATTACGCTTTTATCATCAATGAGTTTTTGTTTTTGCTTTTCGTGTTCCATTACAAAATGCAAGTTGTGTAAAATTAAGTATTTTAAATATCCATTTTTCATCATTCAAATATTCCTAAATTATTTATAATGTGGAACGAGATAAAAAATCAGTTCAAACATAATTATAATTTTAAATTGTTTAAATATAACGTTTCAGAAAAAATTGTTTTTCGAGTAATACTGGTAAAACAATTTTATTAGAAAATTTGATTTTCGATCAATACTGGTAAAACAAACTGAGTTGCGTACCGCAATCGTTTTATGCTCAATGTTTTTCCTATAGAAATTTCGAATTGATTTAGCCCCCTCTACACACCTAGGTAAAAGAGAATGAGGGTTAATATTTAGCTTTCGTTACTCGCAGGGTTCCAAAGTATAAGTGTACCAAATTTGGTGTGGTTTGGTCAAACGGTGTAGATTTGTATAGAGAACATGCATAAAGACAGACGCCAACTCTGCTTTATATGTATAGATTTGGCATCGACGAATTTTTAAGCACAAATTTAAAACATAGGTTTTGGGGTTTTTAAAGTCCTTTGTGTCTGAATCCTCCTGGGGGTTGACGAAGTATTTCGTCATCAGAAGAAAACAGACCGGATCTTGGTCTCAAAAAGTCAACTATTTATTAATGACAAGGTATCTCGTCATTAGCAAAAATTTGTCAGATCTTGATGTATGAGATATTTCGGCGAAACCACATAAATGGTTAAAATAATAAGAATAAAATTTTTAGACAAAACGGTTGTATGTTTATTTTTAGAAGAGCCTTTACGTGAATAGATTTCATCGATCTGGGATTTGATTCACTACGGCAAACCTACATTGATATTCAGATGTAGGTAGGTATTTCAATTAACGTCACTCTGGAGCAACACAACGGGATATTGGCGACGGTCCGGGAACAAACCCAAAGATCCGAAGACAACACTCATTTTGAACCACGGTCAAATGACGAGGCCGCACATGAGCGGCACCCCACTCTCCAAACTTCCACACCACGCCAACTTGAGGACATTTGAGGACATGACAGATTTAACGTGCACCAGCCCCCTTTGTACACGACGACTTTTGGTTGGATTCGAACTCGCAACCCTCCGGTTGCAAATCCTCTACCCTTCCAAATGAGGCTACCGCCGCCGCATTGATATTCAGAAGTAATACTTTTAGGGAATGATGTTGTCAATGGATTTAAGGAAAAAGTATTTACTGTTATGTTGTATTGCATAAAAAAATTAATACGTCAATATAAAGCCACGTCAATAAGGGTCAATATACGTCAATAAAACCACTTGGTATACCACTACCATCTTTTGCCCATAGCTGTATAGGAAGAGTAGTAAGTTACCCTGCAAGTTTTAAGCAACGCTTTTGTTTAAATATATGTCTTGCGCACTTTAGACGCAGCACATGTATTGTACTATAGAAATATAGTTGTCTATTTTAAAATAAACAGTACTTTATGTCTACTTTATGCTGGACATAAAATCAGACACGTATGGACATAAAACTGATCTGCGAATCTCAAGAAATAAATTTCCGATTTAGAAGATGAACTCAGCCAAAGGTCAAATGTTGTCACGAGAATTAAAACTTTAATTAGAACAGTTTTGATAGCAAATTCACACTCCAAGTGGTTTCGAAGAGATATCTCGTCCATCAAGATATTACCAATTTTGATGATGACGAGATATCTCGTCAGGATATTGCTGATTTTTTATGATGACGATATCAAGATCCGGTTCAGTTTTTCTAGTGACAAGACCATCTCGTCCATCAAGACCTAATCAGTTTTGATAAAGACGAGATACCACTTCGAGAAAACCACTAGGAGGGTCAAGAATGGTCATTCAAATAAAAATGTTTAAAAGACTAAAATGTTCCCAAATGCTATGTTCCGAAGACGAAGTTCACACTAATTAGCCATATTCATTTGCTTAAACAAATTGAATGCACGCTACTTCTTGTTCATGGATTTATAACCCAGAGTAATTCTCTTACACTTGGTAATACATTATACTAGCGTGCCCGTGCCCATGAACAATTCCACCCCTCAACCCCCATCCACACCACGCCAACGTGACAAAAATGTCAGATATCTATGTATAGAAAAGCTTCCTGGTATATATCACTAGTGTTCGCTTTTTCTTTTTGGCACGATTTCAACATTTAGATTTCACAAAGATTTAACTTGTAACAAAGAAACATATAATCATCGCCAACTAAATATTCCTGGAATGAAGTTTGACATCTGTACTTATTAATGGTCAAGGTAAAACGCAGATTAATAACTGCAGTCTTTTGAACGCAAATAATATAATGTCAGATGGAATTAAAATTACTTTTCATGACCTTTTTCGCCTCGGTTTGTCCTTTGACATGTCTATAAATTTCTGCAATTAAGGTACTGCTCAATTACAAATACCGTGAAGTGCTTTTTCCGCATTTCATCATACACTTTTGTAAATGCGATTGGTTGGTAGGTATATAGGTAGGTATTTAATAAACGTCGCACTGGAGCGACACAACGGGCTATTGGCGACGGTCCGGAATCAATCCCTCAAGGGAAAAGATCCGAGGAAAACACCACGCAATCTTAAACCACGGTCAGATGACGAGGTCACATCCCCTCTCCAAACTTCCACACCACGCCAAAAACTTTGACAGGGAAGTTACATGGACTGAATAAAAACACGAAAGAAAAGATATTTTCTTGCCTCAACAACATTAGAAACAAGAAAACAATCCCCGATTGCCCCAGTGGCCATGGTAGCCTGGTTTGAAGAATAGCGGATTAGTAGCCGGAAGGTTGCGAGTTCGAATTCAACCAAAGACCGTCAAGTACAAAGGGGACACTTGCACGTTAAATCTATCGTGGCCTCAAATGTCCTCACTTTGGCGAGTACGTGTAACTGGATACTACAGGCAAGAGAAAAATAAAGTGGGACCGGTTCCTAAAGAAATAATAAATTACCAGAACTCACAAAATACTATGAGCTTATTGATAGCATTAAAAACGCATTCACACTTACTCTTCTGCTTTCTGTCTTGGGATTTCTATGATCTTTCACGAATATGACTGTCTTTGAAAATCTTTTCAGATCTTCCCTGTGGAAAATTTGAATCACGTTCCCTCAGAATGGTATGGAAAACTTAACCGAGATGGGTATATTAAACCCACTCTTGTTTCACGAGAAGAAATGCCCAAAATTGACTCAACTGCAAATGTTTCACATGTTAACCCTCCAAGCGGTATTGACGAGATATCTCGTCCATCAAAATCTGACCAAATTTGCTTATGACAAGATATCGCGTCATCAAGATGCTGTCAATTTTTTGATGATGCCGAGATCAAGATCTGTCAAGTTTTTTTCTAACGACGAGATATTTCGTCATCAAGGTGCTGTCAATCTTTTGATGATGCCGAGATCCAGATCTGATCATTTTTCTTCCAATGACAAAATATCTCGTCCATCACGATCTGGACAGTCTTGACTAATGACGAGACACCTCTTCGAGACAGCCATTAGTAGGGTTAAGCACGTTCCATAGGAGTATAGGAGGATTGGTTGATTTTGGGATTTATGGCGCAAGGGCCATATTTGGTCAATCTACGCCAAACACAAGACAGGCAATGTTAAGTAATTGTGAAAAGAAAGGATGGAGAGGAGAGAGAGAAATCGGTAGGGCAACCTGGGGTCTCAAACTCATGTTTAGTAGTATGAGAGGGAATAGGTGAGACTCGAGGGGCAGTCACTTCTCCACTTTGGGACATGGGTTGTTCCAAAAAACCCTGAAACTACATATTGCACATTTGCGCATATCTCAGTAAGTAGGTAGTTAATTAACGTCACACTGGAGCAACATAACGGGCTGTTAGTCACGATCCGAAGGGAAAGATCTGACGACAACTCCTAATTTTGAACCACGGTCGGATGACGAGAACAAAACCTGTGCTGGCAACTTCTCCAAACGTTCACACTACGCTAAGACATTTGAGGCCACGACAGATTTAACGTGCACTAGCCTCCGCATACACGACGGTCGTTGGTTGGACCAAGTTTTGAACTTACAGTAATGGGTATTTATACGGAAATCGGGTGCTTGATTTTGATGTTTGAAGTTATGAAGACTTTCGAATGTTTCCTACGAGTTTCTGAGTGACAATGGTTCTTTAACACTACTTGAATATGAATAGTCCCTTGGACGGAGAGATTTAATATATTGTATTAGGTTGGTTGATTAGTTGAGTTGGGTTTCATGGCTCAACGACCATAGTTGGCTAATCTGCGCCAAATACAAGATGGACAACGTCAAGTAATGGACATGCTCCCAAAAGCAAAGTTTTTACTTAAACAGAAGAGAGAAATACACCATGTGTAAGTTACAGGTTTCGAACCTTCGTCGCCGACAACTCGCAGGTGGCTAGTGCAGTAGAGAAACCCACTAAGCCACGATAGGTGTCTTTCTGAAAACCTTAAATGCCATAATTCGATAATTCCAAATACCGATTCATTAAGATATTTAATTTTGAAAAACAAAAATACATATCGTCGATGTAGAGGAGAAACTCACTGAAAAAAGATTTTTTTGTGTAGCTGTTTACAGGTTATTCGTTTTTAGGTCAAAAATAAAAAAAGCATTTTGATAGTGCAATGTATCTTTTAACTAGATTATATTATCGGAATGTATTGCTCATTATCACGAAAACAAGCATCTAGTGTCTTCGAAAACGTAATAAATTCCTGCTCTGAGACGACGATAGTTCTGAGATTGTCAGTCATTTTTTTCGCTATTAGAAATTGTTTCTGCGAGTTTCGAATTTTTCAGCCCACCCTTCTGGACATTTCATCTTTTGAAAACAAACGATCCAAATGTGCCTCCACCCAATATTTCCTGTGCAAGAAATATATTTCATAGACACACTTACAATTGTTTATTGTTGATTTAACCACATTCTCCTTCCAAATTCTTTTTACTTTTATTATCATCTCTTATATTTTTATAAAGTAAGAACAAACATTAAGAACAGTTATGAATACAATTAAAAACAGTTATAAATAGATCTTAAGAACAGCTGTGGATACGATTTAAGAACAGTTATGAATACAATTTAAGAACATCTATCAATACAACTAAAAATCAGCTATGGATGTGATTTAAGAACAGTTATGAATACAACTCAATAACAGCTATGAATACAACTAAAGAACATCTATGAATACAACTAAAGGAGAGATATGAATACAACTTAAGAATAGTTACGAATACAACTTAAAAACAGCTATGAATACAACTTAAGAACAGCTATGAATACAACTTAAGAACAGCTATGAATACAACTTAAGAACAGCTACGGGTACAGTTTAAGAACAGTTATGAATACAACTTAAGAATTGCTATGAATACAACTAAAGAATAGTTATGAATGCAACTTCAAATAGCTATGAATACAACTTAAAATTGCTAGGAATACAATTTAAGAATAGCTATGAATACAACTTAAAATTGCTATGAATACAATTTAAGAATAGCTATGAATACAGCTAAAGGACAGCTTAAATGTAACTAAGAACAGTTATGAATACAACTTAAAAACAGTTATTAATACAATTTGAGAACAGCTATGGATACAATTTAAGAACAGTTATAAATACAACTTAAGAACAGCTAGATACAGCTAAAGGACAGTCATTAATACAAATTAAGAACAGTTATGAATACAACTTAAGTATCCATGAATATAACTTATGTATCTATGAATACAGCTTAAATATCTGTGAATACAACTAAAGAACAGCATAAATTCAATTAAGAATGGCTATGAATACAACCAAAGAACAGCTTAAATGCAAATAAGAACATTATGAATACAACTTAAGAACTTAAAATGCCGCACAGATTCGAAACCACAACTCATGGGCACCTCCGCTTGGAAAGCGAAGGCAAATCTCAGGGAACCCAACTACGATTTCATAATTATTTGATTGTGTGGAAAGGGCGGAATTCTCACTTCAGCAAACGGACGAAAGCATAATTGCCGCTTAAATTAATGTCGCTTTCTAAACCAACGTCCACCTTCTGACGTAATTTAAACATAATTAACTACACTCGTATAACTACGGAACTATCGAGCGTGCATAAGGCTAACATGCTGATGCATAAATGCTGCAATTCACATGACGTGATAGGACAACCGTGTTGTTAACGTATTAATGCTCGAGTTTTCCTAGAAAATGGGTAATGTGAAAACATTTTTTAAATAAATTTGTAGACTATTTCGTCCTAGTGTGTTTCACTTGTAAGTCAACGATAAGAAATTTAAATTTTAATTTACGTAAGTATATTACACTTTAAAATCTCCATAATATGTCCCTGGGGTATATCATTTTTAGGTATGTATGGGATTCACGAACCTGAGTTACCCTAGTGATCTATTCTTTTCCTGAGGGGTTTACTGCTTCACATGGGGATCGTGACCCCAGGATGCCCAAGCGATCTTTCTCTAATTTCTTCCCTCCATCCTTTATTTTCACAATTATTTGACATTGTATGTCTTGTGTTTTGGCACAGCTTGGCCAAATACGGTCCAAACCAACCATTTTATGGATTTTTTTTAGTTTTCCTAAACCAAGATGCGGTGGTATTTAGAATGGCGAAGTTCACTAAGTCATTTCTTTTCATTAAATGGAGTTAGATTTCTTGAGAAACACGCTTAGAAAACACACTTGGAAAACATAAACGTATGAATAGATGTACATTGTCTATATACAGGGTGTTTCGAAAATATCTGGCCAAATTGTAAAGGGTGGTTGAGGGGCCCAACTAAATATTTTTTGTCGAAGAATGTGTGTCCGGAAACGCCGCGTTTAAGTTGTAGAGGGCACTGTTTTGGTCAGTCGATAACATCATTCCTGTAGAGTAAGGCGTCATTCCCCAGTCGGATTTTCAATGGCATGTTCCGAATTCGTGTAGCAATGCATAATTATTTTTTAAAAATATACCAATAGACCAATTTGTCAGAACGATCAAAAGTTTACTCCCAACCATTGATATTTCCTTTGACAATTTTATACATTTTAGTAATTTTATAACTTTAACGTTTGAAAACTGAGGTTTCGATTTTTTTCTCTCTTGCTGGTGACTTGATCGTGAATTTGTGCTCTTTCATTTGTCAATATTTTTCTATGTAATATTGTGCTTTTATGGTGTAGTTCTTGTATAATTGTACTGTTTTGTCTGTCAAGGAACTGGGGTGATTTTTTTGGACAGTATGACAAAATAAATATTCTTTCATTCTCAATTTTCAATTTGTCAACATTTGACATCAAGTGAGCCAAATTGATAAACATGAATACATTTTTCAAGCGTCATTATGTTTCAAGTACACATATTAATTTTTTCAAGCTTCCCTGATATCATTTTCCGAGTGGAAAATGACATTAATGTCCGTTTCTATGACAACATACAGTCGGAGGCTTTGTGGCAGGAGACTGGGGTAGACACGCAATGAGTTAATTTTGTGTTTTAATTTATTTTTTATCGAGTCCAGATTATATTCTAATCCAATTTAAATTAGTATTTTTTCAATTATTATTTTCCTTATCAGATATACGAAACTATGGCCTATGTCTACAGCACTGTCTGCCACCACGAGATCTACACCTGCCGCTAAGTTAGGGCGGTAGCGGTCGCTACAGAAGGATCCAGTTGAGACCTAGGGATGATAGTCGCATTGTTGCTCGTATTTTTCTCAACTTTTGCTGTATAGCAACTTAAAAATAGAATTCAAGTATTAATAAGATAACACCTACCAGCGACGAAAGGCGTCGCTCTTAAGAGAGTGATGTGCTTGGTTACGAGTTCGGATCTTGTATACCCCGCAGTTGGCTACTTGAAGCTTTTTGGTTTCTCTAAGACATGTGAGCGAAATATGCAAAAGTTCATAAAATTTTTTTATTCATAAAAGTCATATCAAAACAAAATGGTGGGTAGGTAGGTATTTAATTAACGTCTCACCGGTGCAATACAACGGGCTATTGGCGACAGTCCGGGATCAAACCCGAAGAAAAATTCCGAGGACAACACCACGTAATTTTGAACCACGGTCAGATGGCAAAGTCACACCTGAACTGTCACCTCACTCTCCAAACTTCCACACCACGCCAATGTGAGGACATTTGAGACCACGACAGATTTAACATGCACCAGCCCCCTTTGTACACGATGGTCTTTGGTTGGATTCGAACTCGCAACCCTCCGGTTGCTAATCCGTTACTCTTCCAACCGGACTACCACGGCCGCCAAAACAAAGTGGTGCCCTTACATAAAAAAATACTCTATAATAACAATATGAGATCCCCGATCTCAGACAACAAAAACTTGTGTCTGGTAAAAATATTAATCAGCTATGCTCAAAATTTTTTAACACTCAAACTGAAAAGAATAAGTACCACTTAAAAATTATATCATTCTAACATTATGTATAATATATTATATCATACTCTAATGAAACTTATAATGAAAACTAATAAAACTTTCAAAATGAAACTTGTCTGAAATAAACAACTATTTCCAACCTAGATTTCGTTTCTCCCAACTCTTCTTATCTGTACGTGTCTTGAAATTTTAACCATATATCTCATATACACTTGTGAATTCAAGCAATTATACGCTTTCAGGTTCAGATATTTTATTATGGATATTATTTAATTTCTATTCCTTCGCTTGTATTCTGTCACAAATTACGTACCGGATAAATAATTAAATATATTTTTTATTTATCGCAGAGAAGCGTTCATGTCCATTACACTTTCAAGTAATAAAAATCCAAGCAATTTCCATGTCCCTAATCATTTGTCAGAATTATTTCACGCGTTCCTCACAAAGTGATTTCGGTCTTAAGATTATAGTTTAAATTCTAATTACCTGCAATTACAATTGCCAACGCCATTTCTCACACCACACTTCCAGGAATTTAAAACAAAGGCAAACAACAAACAAAACACCAAATTAAAAAGCATTTCTTTGTCCGCATTAGTCGCAGCGTCATAAAATGAAAACCAGCGCCGACACCAATAAGAAGCTAAACCCAGGGTAAAAGCCGCTTCTGGTTTAATACCTCTCCCCCCCCCCCTCCACCCTCCGCGCATTTCTGGCTTCTTAATTTCTTTTTATTCCCAGAGATGGCGTTTTAATGTTATTTCCACCCCAGCTTATAATTCCCAGGATGGAGTCATTTGGGACAGATGATGAACAATTTACCCCACATGCTTAATCAGACGAAGCAAGATTTATTATATTGGCCGTCTCGCAAAGAAAAGACGAAATGAAAAAAAGCGCCCTCTAGGAGTGCTTCTCGCAACTTCGAGATTCAATTGTCGCTGCCTACCAATGCATCGTTAATTATGCACTTATAACCCATCTATATTTTACACCCCAATACCCATTCGCGGATGCTTTTAAATAATTGATGACTCCATCTAAAGCTCTAATTGATGAATCTGAACCACTCGGATAGGGGGAAAGGGAAATAAAACACAAAAAACCACCCGACGTCAAAACTTGTTAAGTGTATGAAATGAAATAAAAAAAACGTACGAGGTGATATGGCTTCCAAATGCCATTGCTAATGGCTCCGACGGGCGATATTTTTTATCATTTCTATTCCGTGGAGCGTTTTTTTTCTTATTTTATTTCGCGCGTGTGTATAACCGCTTTTCCTTGACTAAATTAAGAATCAGTCTAATCGTAAAAAATGAGGCCGGAAAAAAACGGGAATATAAAGAAAAAACTAAACAAAAAGCGCAAAAAACGTTTCTCCCTCAATTTAACACGTAAAATCATTCAAAATTAATACTCAGAAGACAACCACAAGATTGTTTTTTCTGAATAGAATGTTTTTTATGTTCCATATTCCCCCCTCGCGTAGCTTCTAATAAAGCATTATCCCCTACCTCCGTTCTGTACCCCCCTACCGCCTTTGATTCACACAACTTCACACAAGTTTTACGGACGCCTAGATCTTATTTTTTCCCAAATATTTTTTCCTAATAAATAATACGTTATTCCGTTTTTTTCTCCACCGCTTCCTCCGCTATTTGATTGAGAATAATAGAATTAAGACTTTTTTCTCTTCGAAGAAAAACCCGATTGGAACTTTTCTTGGTCACGCTTCTTAATGCAGGATGATACGTAAAGTGGGGTGGGGGTGCCAGCGAGACTGGGGGGGGCAGGAAAAAAATCAAAGCCGGGAAAAATTAAGCCATTAATTTTCATAACATCGACAAAAGCAGAGCGCACTGTATGGCCGGGTATTTATGATTTACACATCAAAACTTCTAATTATGTAGAGTCAAATTTATATCCTTCCCATGGAGTCTGGTTTTTTCTGTCATTTTTATTTCAAAATCACTGAAACTGCTTTTTTTTCGGAAGATCCTTTCACGGTAGCTCCTCACTCCAGGAGGGTTTTTTGCTCGAGGAGCTATAAATTTTAATTACTCAAATGGCAACGGAACTTTTTGAAATTTGAAGGGAAGATTAGAGTTAATGGTTTGTGCTGAGGAATCGTAATTTCCTATACCAATCTTAATTTCAGGAACGGCTTGAAAAAATGCAGATTTAATGCTAAATATTAGTACTTGTCGCTAACTAACAGATCCATCACGGCTGTAAGTGTAGTGTGGCACATAAATCATTGTTTTAAATATTATGTCCTGCTCAGGTATTTTTAGTGTGAGGTCTGGTCCAGAAAAAGGATGGGTTTTTGTTTTTAAATTTCATCATAATAAGCTTCAGTCCATTGATATTATTTGTATATTCACGAATGGCAACAAACGAACTTAATGCAAAATCAACCACTACAGGATTTTTCCACTTAGTTTAAACACGCTTGAATTGAGTTAGAGCTGCTTATCTATATATATTTCACTGTCGTAAGTGGCACAGAAATCGACGCTATTTGTAAATTATTGAATGGCAACAACGGATATAAACAATATGAAATCAACCGAAAGGGATTCATTCGGCAATTCTACCGCTTAGTTTCATTATGCTTGATTTGAGATATGGAGCTGCATAATACTGCTAAAGCTACACGGAAGAGCTCGCCACTCTAATGAAATGTTTCAGCAGTCTGATTACAGAAAGCAATGCGAAATCTAGAATTCACACTTTTTGTCCACTGGCTAGCCCAATGGGGAAAATGTCAGTGGATATAGTTTCCTTTTCTATAAAGGATTTTACTGGCTGTTGTTACTAATATCCACATCTAGCTCCAGCTAGATCAAATTCACAAGTCCATTCACCCGCACAGTCATACACCAAAAGAGGTTGGGAAAACAGGTCGTCTCGGACAATTCCAGGAACTCGAGAATGTGTGCTGGGGAAGCCTGGTCAGATTGGCATCTAAGGCAAACAGGATGAACCTTGCGACCACAGCAAAATGTGATGCTCAGATGGTCACTGAAAAAGCGGAGAGTCTGAATATGTCTGTTGCAATTGAGAGCAAGAGATCTTCCGGGGCGATCCCACAATACCTAGAGTGTACCGGGGGAACGATCCATGCCTTCTTATCAAGATTTGTTTCCAATAGGGTAGCGGAGAGTCTGAATAAAAAGCGGAGAGTCTAAATATGTCTGTTGCAATTGAGAGCAAGAGATCTTCCGGGGCGATCCCACGATACCTAGAGTGTACCGGGGGAACGATCCATGCCTTCTTATCAAGATTTGTTTCCAATAGGGTAGCGGAGAGTCTGAATAAAAAGCGGAGAGTCTAAATATGTCTGTTGCAATTGAGAGCAAGAGATCTTCCGGGGTGATCCCACGATACCTAGAGTGTACCGGGGGAACGATCCATGCCTTCTTATCAAGATTTTTTCTAATAGGGTAAAGCTCAAGAAACGTCAATGAGTGGGTATCAGACAATGGTTCATCGACACCCTCCTTCGCCAAATTATCTGCTACCTCGTTTCCCCTGAAGTCCACGTGTGATGGGATCCACTGTAGGTGCATCTCACAGAAGGAGACATGCTTGAGTTTGTTAATGATGTTATGTATTTTACTGGTAGATGTTCTACATACACACGTAATATACATTTCAACGCATTTTCAGGTTCATTTGTTGTATTACTTTATCCCTCTGATGTCAATGAATTTAAACACCGCTAGGTAAGGTTTGGTGGGTTTTATGGCGCAAGGGGCCATATTTTTCCTAACTGCGCCAAATAACTAATGATTCGGAGAAGTAAATACATTTGGCATCATCTTAAATAACAACCTTTCAAAATATAGCTCGTATTTCTGCAATCGTTTTCTGTATTTTAAAATGGCTGCGCTTAAGCGTTTGGAAGATTTGTGGATGACTTCGAAACTCGGTCCAACAAAAGAGCGTCGTGTACGTGGGGACGGGTGAGAGTTAAATCTATCGTGACTTCAAATGTCCTCACGTTCGAGTGGTTTGGAAATTTGGAGAGTGGGGTGCCAGTTCAGGTATGACCTCGTCATCTGACCGTGGTTCAAAATTATGAGGTGTCCTCCGATCTTTCCGTTCGGGATGGATCCCGGATCCAATAGCCCGTTGTGTTGCTCCAATGCGACGTTAATTCCACTATCTACCCTATCTACCTGTATTTTAAAAACATCTGTATATTCTATCTCAAAAACCTATAAATTACCTCAGTAACTTGGGCTAATTTTTACAATTTTATTCAAGGAAGACAAGTTTATAATACGAAGTCTGTTATCATCTGCTGTACAAAAAAGGGCCACTTAGAGAAGATAAGAGTAAATTGTACTCATTCACATAACAAAGATCTTGAAAGTGGAATGTTTATGGGAAATGCAGAAACGTGTTGCATTCAAAAACATCACCGTTGGTATTTATGGCCAGCCAACACTGGAGCCCATTCAAGTATAGTGTAATTAAAGTGACGACCAACAGTTCCAAGAAAACGCTCGGTTTTCGAGCTGATATCCTAGATGTCCAATTACGGAAACGTCATACAATACGGCCGGAATACTGTCATTATCCCGGCCCTCAATTTGCCTATTCAAACCTTTTCGACAGAGGTCTTCTACCAGGAAATCGAATAACAAATTTGGCGAAACCTCTTATTAGCGCGCGCTCCGAAACTGCTGTTGCCAACGTCCCCGATCAAACTCTTTTAACAAGCGAAAGCGATCATTAGACGAGTAATAATTCAGACGCTAATTGTAGCTTATAAATCAGGCGTTCGCAGCTCTAACGTGTTGATTCTGCCAAAAAGGGGAACAGGAACGGTGTAGCGGTGAAAAAAAGAGATCCCGAAGAATCGGACAATAATGAAAAATTGAGACTCGTATTTTAGCTCGTGGGTTGATGTAATGAGATTGAGATAACAATCAGAAACATGGCTGCTGCCAAGCTATGAGAAGGAAACAGGAAAAATAAACACTCACTTTCAGGAAGTGTTGGGTGAGAAGGTGGAAAATATCGCTCCAGTGAATGAACTGTGAAGTTTTTCAAGGTTCCGTTCAAGGGAATGCAATTGGGGAACCGAAATAATTGTGTGCGAAATAATAACGTTATTTGCTAAGGAAGGTAGGTAGGTATTTAATTAACGTCGTACTTGAGCAACACAACGGGCTATTGGTGATGGTTCAGTAGTAGTCCCAAAGGGAAAGATCCGAGGACAACACCTATAGCCCGTTGTGTTGCTCTAGTGTGACGTTAATACCCCCTAAATACCGAGGACAACACCACTTAATTTTGAACCACGGTCACATGACGAGGTCACACCTGAACTGGCACCCCACTCTCCAAACTTCTACACCACACCAACCTGGAAACATTTGAGGCCACTACAGATTTAAGTGTACCAGTACCCGCGTACCGACGGTCTTAGTCAGTTCTCGGTCTTATTCGATCGAATTTCAAACTCGCAACCCTCCGTTTGCTAATCCACTAATCTTCCAACCAAGTTACCACGGCTCTGAAATAAGATATGATTCCAATAACAACTCCGGACGAAAGCCAGCATCCATGCGGACACTCGTCCGGATGCTAGAGATGATAGGTAGGTATTTAATTCATGATGTACTGGAGCAACGCAACGGGCTCTTGGCGACGGTACGGGATCAAACCCGAAGGGAAAGATCCTAGGACGACACCACGTAATTTTGAACCACGCTCAGATGACGAGATAACACTTGTGAGCTAGCACCCCACTCTCCAAACTTTCACACCACGCCAACCTGAGGACATTTGAAGCCACGATCGATTTAACGTTGCTCCAGCCACCTGTACATTACGGTCTTTGACTGGACCTAGTTTCGATCTCGCATATATACGGATGATAATCTGTTGCTCTTCGAACCGATCTACAGCAGCCCAAAAGATTCCGGGCGAAACATCAGCAATAGAGTTCCGCTCATCCGAAGGATAGTTTCAACCTCTTGTCAAAGTTCAACGGAACCCCAGGTAAAACTGATTTATATTTTTGTACATTACTCATCGGCACTAAGTGGCCACTCATCGGCAAACAGAACTAACTAAATGGTTGGTTTTGGTTTAATGGTTCAAAGTCCAAAATCGGACAAGCTGCGCCACAGAAATAAATGGAGTGTTGAAATAAACTGTAGTCTTAAATGAAAGTTTCTCACACCACTACGAAAGGGAGCTCCACCTACCAATTGATAGAGGTAGGAAGTTTATTAACGTAGCACTGGAGCAACGCAATGGGTGACGGTTCGGGATCAATCCTGAAAGTTAATATTCGAGGACAACACCTCGTAATTGTGAACCACTATCAGATGACGAGGTCACACCTGAGCTGGTACCCACTCTCCAAACTTCCAGACCACGCCAACGTGTGGACATTTGAAGCCACGACAGATATAACGTGCACCAGCCCCATTAAACATGACGGTCTTTGGTGGGATTCGAAGTCGCAACCCTCCGGTTGCTAATCCGTTACTCTTCCAGCAGACTAGCGCTGCTCTTATTTGCTACTGAAAGGCAAGATAATAAAATACAATGAACTAAACAATTTCAATTCCTAAGTACCTTATTAAATTCTAAGTGTGATTCATTTTTTTTGTAATTCAACCGACCCTAACCATATCAGTACCCACCGCTTCACTAAGGCCTTTGTATTCTATCAGTTGGTGGGTCCCGGTAGACAAGTTGGAAGAGTTACGGATTAGCAACCGGAGGGAGGTGAGTTCGAAATTCGGTTCCACCAAAAATCGCCGTGTATATGGGGCTGGTGCACAGTAAATCTAGTGGTCTCATATGTCCTCCCGTTGGCGTGGTGTGGAAGTTTGAAAAGTGGGGTGACAGATCAGGTGTGACCTCGTCATCTGATCGTGGTACAAAATGACGAGGTTCTGTCCTCTAATGTTAACTTTCAAGATTGATCCCGAACCGTCACCCATTGTGTTGCTCCAGTGCTACGTTAATCAACTACCTACCTCTATCAGTTGGTAGGTGGAGCTCACTTTCGTAGTGGTGAGAAAGTTTCCATTAGAGACCACAGTTTATTTCAAAACACTTTCCATTTATTTTTGTGGCGCAGCTTGTCCAATTTTGGAATTTGAACCATTAAACCAAAACCAACCATTTAGTTCTGTTTGCCGATGAGTAAAAATATAAATCAGTTTTACCTGAGGATCCGTTGAACTTTGACAAGATGTTGAAACTTTCCTTCGGATGAGTGGAACTCTATTGCTGATATCTCGCCCGGAATCTTTTGGGTCTGTAGCCCGGTTGGAAGAGGAACAGATTAGCATCCGGATAATTGCGAGATCGAAACTAGGTTCAGTAATGTACTGGCCGTTAATGTACAGGGGGCTGGAGCAACGTTAAATCGATCGTGGCTTCAAATGTCCTCATGTTGTCGTGGTGTGGAAGTTTGGAGAGTGGGGTGCTAGCTCAGGTGTTGCCTCGTCATCTGACGTGGTTCAAAATTACGTAGTGCTGTCCTCTGATCTTTTCATCGTGATTGATCCCAGACCCTCACCAATAGCCCGTTGTGTTGCTCCAGTGCTGCGTTAAATAAATACCTACCCACCCGGAATCTTTTTTTTCTAGCATCCGGGGCCGTGGTAGCCCGGTTGGAAGTACAACGTATTAGCAACCGGATGGTTGCTAGTTCGAATCCTACCAAAGACCGTCGTGTATAACGGGGCTGGTGCATGTTATATCTGTCGTGGCCTCAAATGTCCTCATGTTGGCCTGGTGTGGAAGTTTGGAGAGTGGGATACCAGCTCAGGTGTGACCTCGTCATCTGGCCGTGGTTCAAAATTACTTGGTGTTGTCCTAGAATCTTTCCCTTTGGGTTTGATCCCGTACCGTCGCCAATAGCATATTGTGTTGCTCCAGTACGTCATGAATTAAATACCCACCTATCTATCTCTAGCATCAGAACGAATGTCCGCATGGACGCTGGCTATAGTCCGGAGTTGTTGTTGGAGTCGTTTCGTCCCTTTTCACAACAGACCAGTTTAGTCCTCCCCTCGCTGTCCTTCCTCTTCTGAGGGCAAGGCCTTAAGACCCCCTTTTCACCTCGTCTTTCGCCAATCCAGCGGAAATCCCTCAGTTCTGCTCAAACCTAGGAGACAGCAAAGGACAACCGAAGATCATAACATACCACTTTCTTGAACCGACAAATTCTGGAACCTAGCTACTGCCCGCCTGTTACGTTAACTGGCTCTTGCAACAAAGTTGGGATTGTTTTCTTTGGCGCAAGTGCCGGATCTGGTCAGGCAATGTTTTCCCATCAAGATGCTGGTTTTGATTTTACGACGCACGGGCCATATTTGGCCAAGCTGCGCCAAACACAAGAGAGAATCTCAAGTAAATGGACATACACAGAAAGAAAGTTTTAATGACACAAAAGAGAAATACACCCTGGAAGGAATTGAACCTAAGAGCAATCGAACTCGGTAATTAGCAAAGTGGGGATCAAGTAAATGGACACACACAAGAGACGTCTTACTGACACAGAAGGGGGGAATACATCCAGGGCAGTTAGAAGAATCGAACCTTTACCGCCTAATTAACCTTTAGGGCGGTTGACCAACCCACTGAGCCTTGACCATAAAATTTAAGTGATTGCGGTCGCTATAGGAACAAGGCTAGTTCATTTTGAGTGGGGGTGACTGGTGAACGTCTTAAGTTTATTTTGTTAATGACGAACGTTGGAGGTGGAGAGGTTGTTTATAGTATATATAATTTTTGAAACAAATAAAAAATCTACAAGCAACCATGAAAGGTATGTAGTTAATTAACGTCGCACTGGAGCAACACAACTGGCTATTGGCGACGGTCCAGCCCCAAAGGGTTAGTTTCGAGGAGTTAGTTCTGTCATTTTGCACCACGATCAGATGACTAGGTCACACCTGAACTGTCACCCCACTCTCGAAACTTCAATGAGATAACGTCAATTTCTACGGCAGCAGACAGTCGCAGACTTCGTAGAGGGAGCAGTTACCACAGACTATAAACAAACCGTCAGCGTATGTCCGATATTTGATACTATTAGTATTGACATGTTTGAATAGGAGTGAATTAGGAGGTGCCAAACCTAACCCTGTACCTTGATTAATATCCCAATTTGACATCTAGCCAAAACCGATAAGGGTTACAGGTTGGTTAGACAAAGAGAACTCAGGTAATTAGGTTAATAGTCAACCTTAGGAGCGTCAAATGCCTTCCTGGAGATGTGGGGAACATTGGCCCACATTTACAAGACGTCAAACGAAAGAACTCCATGAAGCCAACCCAACTTTGGCACATGCGAGAACCGATCTTATAACCAAGCTCTTCACACACACACGCACTCACAGTTTACCATTTTCCAAACAAGTCCACTTCGACCACGATCAATTAGATACGATATTCATGAGAAAAAATTTTGAAAGCAAATATATTGTTCTTGAGAACTCTATTTAGTCGAATGAAATAATAAAGAATTTGTCTTAAAGTAAAATGTCTTCCGTACAGACAAAGCAAAGGTAACCGATTAACCTTAAAAATTGGTAGGTCGTTTTTATTGTGTTTTTTAAATCGCTTTTTTCAGCAAACTTTTAACAGGTAATATAAGTTGTGCGTGCGTGCTTAGAATAGCTTCAACTCGCATAGTAGGTAACCTCGACCTCTGTCACTTCGACAAAAAATTTTGATTTTTCCAAGTCCGAGTTCAGTGTTTTCTAACATTAATATTCTCCAAAGATCAGTAAAGTATCATTTAAAACTTTCTTTCCTTCAACATGCATGCAGTTCGGAATCGAATCCTTGTAGCACTTTTTTTCTATTCCGAGATTCAGTTTTTGAATGGAAACCACGTACTTGTGTTCAGAATGAAAGCGATGATGTAACTTGTCCTATTGCGATCACAGCTTTCAATAAAATCGAGTAACTTGATTTGAAACATGCAAAACAGATTTAAGTTTATTGAGTGTAATCAATCGTCTTGTAAGATAAAGATGTGTCAAAATTCTAAAAATATTTGAATAATTTTACATTATTAGCTACCAGTCTCATTTAAAAGATGGGCCACGGTAGCCCGGTTGGAAGAGTAACGGATCAGCAACGGGTGGGTCGCGAATTCAAACCCAACCAAAAGACCGTCGTGTACAAAGGGGCTGGTGCACATTAAATCTATCGGGCCTCAAATGTCCTCACGTTGGCGTGGTGTGGAAGTTTGGAGAGTGGGGTGCCAGCTCAGGTGTTGACTTGTCATCTGACCGTGGTTCAGAATTACGTCGTGTCCTCAAATCTTTTCCTAATTCGTTACTATTCCAACTGCGCTACCGCTGCTCCTTATTTAGAAAGATTTTTGCTGGATACTTTATTTCATTTCACAAAATCTAAGTTTACAATAAGTTAAACCAAGGACTTTTGAGGAAAGTCGGTCGAAATAATGAAACCCTCATACTTACAACAGCAGCTTAACACGTTGAATTGAAATTCCGATTACTGAACGGGCCGCGGTAACCCGGTTGGAAGAGTAGCAAATTAGCCGGAGGGTTGCGAGTTCGAAACTCTATCCAACCAAAGACCGTCGTGTGCATGGAAGCTGGTGCACGTAGTGGCCTCAAATGTCTTCACGTTGGTGCGGCGAGGAAGTTTGGTGAGTGGAGTGCCAGCTCAGGTATGACCTCGTCATCTGACCGTGGTTTAAAATTACGAGTGCTGTCCTGGGATTTTTCCCTTCGGAATTCATCCCGTACCGTCGCAAATAGCCCGTTATGTTGCTTCAATACGAAATTAATTCAATTACCTGCCTTCCGATCTCTAAAAATAGAAGCTGAAAAATCTAAAATTAGGAAATTGTTTTCTAAGAAAATAGCATAATTTCAAAAGTACTCAATAAAATACTTGCTAAAAAATCCATTCACATAAATATAAAAAATAGATATAAGTTTAACATAAAGATCTTAAATTCAAATTCTATAAAAATAAGTTTTGGACGAAATTGCTATTCCAGCAATACTGGTAAAACAATCTGGGTTTTAGTCGTAGTCGTAAAAATGTTTAATTTACATCTCAATTTCTGCAACAGCGCCAGATAAGATTTATTCATCTATGGTAAAGGGTATGGATATTCAGCCATTTTAGCGTGAAACTTGCAGAAAAATGCAAAGGACTGTTAAATAGTTTATTTACTAAGTTATATGTTTTTAAAGTATTAAATGTTATGAAAATGTAATTATTTTTATGTAATCCTTGTACAAACATTTATTAAACACAAAAAGACATAAAGCGGGGAAGTAGACAGACTGACGTGTGAAGTTCTGTCATAAATTACCATAAGTGTGTCACGTTAGTTAAAAAAAATTCATAAAATATTAGGTTGATGTAAAAGTTCGTCCCGTTTTTTTTTTGACAAAAATAGGAGAAAAATTGTATTTACCAAAAATTACATTTAATCAATATAGTATGTGCCGATAACTTTTCTCCATCTCTCTCCTCTCTCTCCGGTAACTATTATAATCCGACGCTCATAGATGTTCTGGCTTAAGAACTTATCCAGGAGACGAAACTTTCTGAGCCACTTACGGCACGTGGAATCGTTTCAACGGCACCTCTCACCATATACAACGCATCTTTTGCGTCTGCGAAGCATTATTGCCTTTTCGGAAATAAAAAAGCATGTCGAAAGTGCTTCTTATTTTCTGCCACTTTTAATGCTTAACAAAATTTAAAAAGCATAACCAAATAACACAACTTTTTTCCCAAGTACTCGCTGAAATTCCTTCTTTCAAACAACATCTAAACTTTACACGTGTGAAGTAGATAACATTTCGGTTTTGCAATGCATTTCCAGATCCAAAACAGGGACGAACTTTTGCAGCAACCGATATATTCAGTCGTTTTGAGTAATATTCATTTATTAGAATTAGAGAGAGTAGACTACGGATTCACTTCATATACAACTCTTACTTTTAACGTGTTGATTGAATCGATTGTTTTTTATTTAACTTTAATTAATTTGTTATTTATTTTATCAGGAAAACAGTGTTTTATGTTGTATTTGCTATTAATGTTTATAATGTTGGACTACCGATAGATTAATGTAGAAATGTTGGTAACATACGAAATGTTTCTAAGATCGGTGTGTAGTAATAAATGATCATTATAATTATAACAAGAATTTTGCTTCCATGGGGAAATATTAACTTTACATCTATATTCACGTTCGTTGAGCGTGGACGATTGTAAAATATTTTCTCTGTGCTATTTTTTAAGGTAGGTTTGATTTAGAAGGTTTGATTTATTAAGTCTATTTTTCGACAGAAATCAGAACAAGAATATTGTTATTTAAATAAAAAAACATATTTTTCATACACATCTGGCGTTCCACCTCCTTGGAATGGTTAAAGCTGGATATGTAAATATTTTAGGTACATTAAGGCTTAAAAGGCAATTAAACACTATCTAATTTGGTATTCTGATGTCCAGGAGTGCTCTAGAATGGCGGTGTGACATGAAGGCAACCCCTACTTATATGAAAAACATTAAACATAAAAAAGACATTTATGTTCAAAATGTATTCATATAATTGAGCGATTTTCAACTGGTGTGCCGCAAGATAACAGCTTACGAATGATAAAGCCGCTCAAATTGAATAAGATTATTACATTTTAATAGTTTAGTTTTGGACTTTTGACAATTGTATTCACATATAATTTTAAGTAATAACAGTATATTAAATTTTTGAGCATTATTTTTATTAGTAAGTATCAGAATGAATTGTTTTTAAATATGTTTTAAAAAGCCAACTGGTAAGTTTAAAGGGTACGTAGTTACTATTATTATTTTGTAAATCAATCAAAATCATACCAATTTTTGTCAGATTGGCAAAACATAGTCGGCTTAAGCAGAAACTCATTAACTGAAAAAATGAATGTTTTACTGTAAGCTGTTTAGAGAATAAATATTATCTTTTAGGTAAAAAAAATATATATAAATTATAAGCAACATTATGGCAACATTTGAAAAAATATCATTAGAACTTTTTTGTCTTCGTCAGTTATAATATTTCGATTTCACACAATAAGCCTATCACCGTAAACAAAACTTAAAAAATTTTTATTCCCGTCTGATGATCCTTTTTTCTTTTTTTAATTGAGCCTCAATTATTATATATATATATATATATATATATATATATATATATATATATATATATATATATATATATATATATATATATATATATATATATATATATATATATATATATATATATATATATATATATATATATATATATATATATATATAATTCCTCTCCCCAAAGTAAAAATATTTTTCTCAATAATCTAATGAGTAAAAGCGTTTACTATGGCGGACTAGTATTCCCCTCGGCTTAGAGCAGAAACTCATTAACTGACAATTATAGGAAAGGCATTTTTTGACACTAAATGATTATTTTCATGACGAAGAGAAATATAAATTGTCATATTTTATTCAGTTTGAAAGAAAATATAATCCCATCCAAATGCTTATAACTTATTTTTGACCTAAAAACTAAATCTTGAATCTGCTGTGCTATAAAATTTCTTTATTTTCTTCAGTTAATGAGTTTCTGCTCTAAGTCGACGAATTAAGAATTTTTCGATTAGATTTACGTCGACTTCTAAGATTTTTTTACAATTATTTGTACGGAAATTAAAAGCATTATTTTTAGACCTACATCCTCTGTTTATGAACACACAGATATATTTTGAAAAAATAAGTTTTAATTATAAAGTCCATTTACTTGCACCAACTACATCGCACAGACAGAAACCTTGTACTTTTTGTTATTTTTCCTACGGCATTTCAACTAAAGCAAGAGGGAATTATTTTTTCTCTATAGATTTCAATGAAATACGTGAGTACTGATCTCATAAATCTCACATTCAGACCTCACCGAGCCGTCGGGTATCGCCCTCTGGCGACGGAATCCGCAATCGCTAACGAACGCAGCCAGCAAATAACTTACCGCTTAATGTTGTGTTTCCACATTAGAACAGGCATTAGGCGCTGTATTTTCCCAATCTTAATTGCCACTTATCCCATAAGGTCAATGGTAAAATTATGTTAACTGGGAGTCACTAAGAAATATGACACTTTTACACGAACTCTTAATCCTGTTTTAAGTGAGCTTTTTCTCTCTGTCTTTGTATCGGAGTTGGTAAATTATTTCACGTCACGTGTTATGCAAGCAAGATTCCGTACTTAGGGTCTTCGTGACGGAGGAAATGCTGACTGATAATGAAACGCACCGACGGTAGAAAGAAAAGGAAAAGGAGAATAGTTAAAAAATCAGGCGCGATTTGTCCATTCCTTGGTGATAGTAAGTGTCTAGTTGTAAGGCAACTAAGATAACAGCAATCTGGTTCGTTCAACTTGTGGGGCATAGAGGACACCTGCGCAGGAAAATAAGTTAAAATAATCGGACAAAAAGTTAAGATTTGCATTAGATTGTTGTTATCTTTGTTGCCTTGCACTGATAATTTTCAGTAAGTTTACACAAATGTGTCCATTTTCCGCAAATGTATTCATAGTGTAAGCAACATAAGCTTACGTAAATGTATCCATCTTCATATCAAAAGCATTAATGAATATCACTGCTTGTGGGGTTTCGCAGTGTTCAATTTGTGGGGCATAAAGGAGACCTGCGCAGAAAAAAGTTAAAATCATCACACAAAATGTTAAGATTTGAGGAGAGATTCAATAATACTTCTGATATGAAGATGGATACATTTGATAAACTTATGCTGAGTACACTATGGATACATTAGGGATGCCTACTCAAGGTAATCAGTGCCTGTGGACTGTTGTAAGGTAACAAAGACAACAGGCAATCTGATTCGTTCAACTTGTGGGGCATAAAGGACACCTGCTCAAAAAAATAAGTTAAAATCATAGCACAAAAAGTTAAGATTTGCATTAGATTGTTGTTATCTTTGTTGCCTTGCACTGATAATTTTCAGTAAGTTTACACAAATGTGTCCATTTTCCGCAAATGTATTCATAGTGTAAGCAACATAAGCTTACGTAAATGTATCCATCTTCATATCAAAAGCATTATTGAATATCACTGCTTGTGGGGTTTCGCAGTGTTCAATTTGTGGGGCATAAAGGAGACCTGCGCAGAAAAAAGTTAAAATCATCACACAAAATGTTAAGATTTGAGGAGAGATTCAATAATACTTCTGATATGAAGATGGATACATTTGATAAACTTATGCTGCGCACACTATGGATACATTAGGGATGCCTACTCAAGGTAATCAGTGCCTGTGGACTGTTGTAAGGTAACAAAGACAACAGGCAATCTGATTCGTTCAACTTGTGGGGCATAAAGGACACCTGCTCAAAAAAAATAAATTAAAATCATAGCACAAAAAATTAAGATTTACGGGTAGACTCAATAATTTTTTTGATATAAAGATGGGTTCCATCATATGTTTAGCAATTTGAGAAAATGCTGTTGTTCTCGTAGCGGTAGGCTTAAACAGCCGCCCACAAAAAGTTGTATGCGTAAGATAAATAAATTGTAGCGAATAGATTGATCTCAGACCAGATACGGCCCTAAGAATTAGCTTAACCTGCTCGCAGTCCAGATAAGCCCTTCGGATTTGTTTAACTGATCCACAGGTCAGATACGGCCCTCCAAATATTTCATCAAGCCCGCAGTTTATATATGGCACTCCGGACAGGTTTACCGGACCGCAGACCAGATAGAGTCCTCCAAATATTTTTTATCTAGTCCTCACGCCAAATACGGAATAGATGATTACTTAAACTTTTCATTTCAGCTAAATCAAATTTATTAAATCAGGATAATCGAGTTACATCGAAAGTAATTTCTGAATGAACTTCTTCGTCTTTTGCCTTTCACTTTCCTAGTACGCGGAAGTTTTTTGCTACACTAAGGCTAATTAGGGACTAGATATCAAATTAGTTGCCTTAATTCTGCTTAGGAATAACACTGAGTATTTTATGAAAAGCAAGTGTATGTATATAGGAATAGCGTTTTGATATTTCCATAGGAAATACGTATTCGAGTCAGAAGGTAATTAAAAAAAATTGATTAATAGATTCTTTTTCAGACATGAAATAAAGTTTATGCGGTCATTTATAAAAGATAGTGAATAATTCAACCCTAGAAAAGTTGGGAAATTCTACAAGTCAGAAACTATAGAGTTGTTGGAACTTTCTTACTTTTACGTATAAACCAAGATGGCATTGCATTTGAATCCACTTTCAGTTGGCCGAAAGTGTACGGTTGGAAGAGTCACGGATTTGAAACCGGAGGGTTGCGAGTTCGAAACCTGATCCTATCAGACATTTGTGTACGTGGGGGCTGGTCCATGTTATATCTGTCGTGGTCTCAAATGTCTTCACATTGGCATTCGTCATCTGACCATGATTCAAAATGACGAGATGTTGTCTTCGGATATTTCCCTTCAGGATAAATCCCAAAACGCGTCGCCAATAGCCCATTGTGTTGCTCCAGTGCAACATAAATTCAACTACCTACCTCAGTATTTCAATCGAAGATGCATTAGTATTTTCTAAATTAGTGTCTTGCTCTCCGCTTTTTAAAGAAGATTAATTTAATGCTTAAATGCATACACAATATACTATATATTATTTTTTGACATGACAGAAAAACTAAGCACACGCAAATATTGCCTAGCTAATTTATTAGCACAATAAGGCTTAGGTAGCTTTATTTTTGATAAGCTTAAAATTAATAAAAAATAAAAAATTTTAAAATACAGTTTTTTAAACATAGGTCAGTTGTTAACCAACGTCGCTCGCGAGCAACACAACTGGCTATTGACGACGGTCCGGGATCAATCCCGAATGGAAAGATCAAGGACAACGCATCGTAATTTTGAACTGCGATCAGATAGCGAGAACAACACCTAAACTGGCACCCCACTCTCCAAACTTCTACACCACGCTAACGGGAGGACATTTGAGGCCACGGCAAATTTAAGTGTACCAGTTCCCGCGTACCGACGGTCTTAGCCAGTTCTCGGTCTTAGTCGATCGAGTTTCAAACTCGCAACCCTTCCTTTGCTAATCCCCTACTCTTCCAACTACCACGGCTCTGAAATAAGATATGAAATGTGTCTAACGACACTTTACCATCAATAGATATATGCAACTAGTGGTTATCTCGACGAGGTATCCTCGTCATTAGCAAAACTAACCAGATCCTTGTGGACGAGATTTCTCGTCATTATAAGAAAATTGACCAGATCTTGATCTCATCATCATCAAAACAATCGGCAATATATTGATGACAAGATATCTCGTCATTAACAAAATTGGTGAAATCTTGATGGATGAGATATCTCGTCGAAACCACTTGGAGAGTTAAGAAAGTTTAGCTCAGGTGCTATTCGCGGTACTGGTAGGTTATGTTGGTACTGGTAGGTTATGTTCTTTGCCTTAACCTTGCAAGTGGTTTCGACGAGATATTTCGTCCATGAAGATCTGACGAATTTTGCTAATGAAGATATATATCGTCATCAAGATTGCCGAATGATGAAGATATTGCTGTTTCTTGATGATGACGTGATCAAAAATCAGTTCAGTTTTTTCTAATGACGAGATATCTCGTCCATCAGGATCGGGTCAAATTTGCGAATGACGAGATACCTTCCTAGACAACCACCAGGAGGGTTATTTATTTCATAGAGATGCCAGATATCCCAGAAAGGGTTAGAGAACCTTGGGAATAAATCTTGAGCTTGGCGTTCAGCAATCAAGCTTCTTAATAAACTCCTGAAAAAGCGCGCATTAACAAAGATAATTGTTCAGACTCCCCTGTAATTGACCTCACATATGGCTCATCCAACGAGATAGAGGACGATTCCAATTCCGTAAACAACAATACCTAATTAAATGCTTCTTACTGTAATCCTCTGGAAACGGAAGCTCGGAACGGAAACGACACACAATGCTAATTGCTGCTGCTGCCTTAACTGGAGCTCAAAGAGACCTCGGAACCTCACCCCAACTACAACATTGTGTGTCGCTTCCTCGTGTCATTTTTATGTTCCAGGAACGTCACGGAGTTTCCGGATCTCCCAGCCACTTAATTCCGGCATTAATTAATCCGAATATCAATAATTAGCCGTTCGGTCGAGTCCGTATTAATCTCGCAGGCTCTAATCCGGGGGTGTTTTCGTGGGATGTGAAAGTGGATGACGAAGTTCGCTTAATTAATGAGAGCAATTGGGTCGTAATGGATGGTTAGTATTTTTGATGCAGGGAGTTTGGTCGTTGTGGGGATGTGCTTCCCACGGTTGTGTGAATCTGTCTCCTGATGCTGAATGCTCTAGATTTAAAAAAAAATACTTATGACTATGAGGTTGATTGCTTGCGTTTCATGGCGTTACCAACCTACGAGTTGTAGGTGGCGCAGGTTCGATTCCTCTGTTGACGTAATTCTTTCTTCTGTGTTATTAATCTCCCTTGTGTGCGTATGTCCATTTACTTGACGTTCTTTGTAGCAGCTTGGTCAAATATGACCCTTGTGATTTAAAACCCACCCAAACAATCATCCTCATAGGTATAAGTGTGATTCAGTTTGCTTACTGCTCTGCAATCTGCGAGTTGAAGGTGACGCAGGTTCGCCTCCTTCTTGGGTGTATTGCTCTTTTTAATTTCAGCAAACTTTATGTCCATTCACTTGACTTGTTTGGCACAGGTTGGCCAAATATGGCCCTTTCACCATAACCCCAAAAAATAACCAAACTAAATTATGAAAAACTGCCTTCTGACGATCCATTCGTCCTCCGAGCGAAGGCAACATCAATCGGTTGGGTTGGGTTTTATGGCGCAACCATATTTGACCAAGCTGCTCCAAACCCACGACAAACAACGACATTTAATAGACACACACAAGATAGGTTTTACTGACACAGAAGAGAGAAATACACAAAGGCAGTAATCAAACCTACACCGAAAACGAATCTGTGCCTTGGCGCAGTGGACAAACCCACTGAGTCAGGGCAACCCCTGTATATGACAAAGATATTTTTGTCCAGGGCTGTTAGTAAAATTCTAATAAACTAACAGACACACACTTAGCGTATGCGCTAATTTCTTTAGTGCTTATGTCCATTAATGACAGCGCCGTTACGCTCATTTCATACCTAATTTAAATCCGTTTATAATGTATACAGGACGGTCAGAATAGAGAACCTAATAATCATGCCATTCGATTCCTTGATGAAAGCCATCATGAAGTAATGTCGGTATTTCGATTCCGTGGATAAGTATACAAAACAACACGCACATAAGTCCCTCTTCTAACACATTTCAGAGTTGCATATCCAATTACATATCATCCAATTTACTATAAACTAGACGAGCCTTAATGCTTTGAATGTGCTTCATACAGCAGAAATAAATGTCGAAAAAATCCGCTAACCATAAATCTTTGGTGTCGGAAGTTATCCTCCAAAAGTATTCAAACAAATAAGTTTAATCAGAAAGAAATGGGAAAGAAAGGGCTCGGAAACTTCTTAAGAATCTCTTTTCGTTGTTCAAAAATAATAAAATCAATTTAACCATTTGGATGGAATTAATTAACTGGCCTATTTTCATTATCAGCCCCCTCAGAGAGCAATATGGTCGTAATTATTTTCCTTAAAATATTTTGAATTAAAATATCAGAAAATGTGTTTAATTAGTTTTTACTTTACCTGATGTACTAATAAATGATACCGTTCTTCATTTTTACATTATGCCCCGAAAGACTTAAAGATGCATATTAGCAACACCTAATGAAGTTATTTCTAATTTATTATCTCGAGCTTCCAACTCAGATTATTGTTTTGAATTATGGTGGTTATATAGTTTCACCGATATTGTTGCATAAATCATTTTTAATACCACGTAAATAGTTGTTAAACGGTTTCACGCATTTGACTAATGATGGGATATGAATTTGAAGTCGATGCTGCATATCGCTCGCATTACAGAAGATTCTTGACAGAAACACCACGGGGAATGTTCACTTTATTCTGTCTTTTGAATATTTACTTTCAGCACCATCACAAAGAAAAATAATTTCTCGTCTCTTTTTATGTAGAATACAATGTATGGAAAATTTGAATAATCCATATTCTTTGCACAGCGGATAGAATATTTAGAGCTTCAATGGCCAATAGAAGTTTTTGCTGCATGTTGTGTCTTTATTGTAGTTTTCTTTTAATTTGCTTATCCAAATTCTTCACAAGCGATAATGAAAATAAAAATATTCAATAATAATAGAAATTTTATTGATTATTAGCCATTTGAGAAATAGTTGTTTTCATATGGGTCAAGTTTAACCAGCCAGTCCGCAAAATACCGTGCGTGAAAGATAAATAAGTTTGGTGAATGCATTGATCGAATATGCTCGGAGAACAGATACGGCCCTTCGGATTGGTTTACCCGACCGGTAGACCAGATACGGTTCTCTGGATAAGTTTACTCCAAATAGTTTTATCAAGTCCGCAGAAGAGATATGGCCCTCTGAATAGGTTAAAGGACCAGATACGGCCCTTTTAAAAGGTTTACCCAACCCGACGGCCAGATACAGCTCTCTAAATAAGTTAAGCGGTCCGAAGGCAGTACGGCCCTCTTGAAAAGTTTACCCGACGAGCAGACAAGATACATATACCAGATATTCCTAGAGGAAACTCATTCATTAAAATAAATATTTAAAAAGTGGAAAATCGGAGGCTAGGGTAATTTTTCAAATTTTGCAAAAGCAAATTTTTATGTGTTCTTGTCGTCTTTTTCGTTTAATTTTTTTGGTCTAAAAAGCGGTGACAAAATTTAAAGAATGAAAATGGAAATAAATACATTTTATAAAATTTGTAATTACTTTTGGATCGATAAACGTCTTAGAAGTTTACTGATATCGACAAAATGTTACTTAAATCGCGCAATATCTATATTTGCATCTTTTTTGCAAGAATTAGTGCAATTTCAATATTGTTGTATTTGGACTTTTTATGTCACTCAACTGTGACATTTTCAAGTAAAGGCGAATGAGAGAATAATATTTCAGTTTGGCACTTGTAAGTGCTTTTTTAAGTCCTTTAACTATTATGTTGTTTCTTCTTCAAATTACAACTTCCGTCACCTGAGAAAATAATAAATTAAGTACAAGTTAACCGAAACAATTTTCTCAACATACAAGAAAGCTTGACCAATAAAAGAAGACTGGAAAAATAAGCTTTTATAGTAATCTTTTACAACATATAATTTTTAACCGGTAGGTTGGTAGTTGAATTTACGTCGTACTGGAGCAACACAACAAACCATTGGCGACTGTTCGGGATCAATCACGAAGGGAAAAATCCGGCGACAACCCCTCACAAATTTGTGCCACGGTCAGGTGACTATTCCTGCTACTATTCCAATCCGACTACCGAGGTCCTATTTTTAATATAGAAAAGAAGTGTGAAATTTAAGATTTTATCAGTAAAACGAGGTGAAATTGGGAAATTAAACACTTAAAATATGTGAGGGACGGTATAAAATCGTGATGTTCGACATTAACAAAGTCGTCTGGTCATGGTAATTGAATTAGCCTTCTGGCATTAAATTACGTTGTGATTGTTTTCCTTCGCGTTTGAAATAATGTTAGAATCACTTGCCATTGTCATTTCTATCAATATGGTACTACGGTAGATTGGATTCGTTTCTACTTCAAGTTCATTATTACCGGCCTAAGTTCTGACGAACTTATGAACTTAAAAACTTCGAAGCATGTTAATGAATGGGGCAGTTTTGTAAACAGATCTGTAGGTACGTAGTTAATTAACGTCGCACTGGAGCCACATAACGGACTATTAGTGACGCTCCGGTATCAATACCATAGGGAAAGATCGAGGACAACACGTAATTTTGAACCACAGTCAAATGATGAGGTCACGCCTGAGCTGGCGCCCCACTCTCCAAACTTCCACACTACGCCAATGTGAGGACATTTGAGGCTACGACTGATTTAACATTCCCCCTTTGTACACGACGGTCTTTTGTTGGATTCGAACTCGCAACCCTCCGGTTACTAATCCATTACTCTTCCAACCAGGCTACCGCGCGGCCCAAGATCTGTAGGCGTTTCTTCAGTTAGTTTATTGGCAAAGCTTGACGTTCATCACTATACCGACCATTACGGTAGGTAGTTCAATTAGCGTTGCACTGGAGCAGCACAACGAGTTATAGGCGACGGTCCGGGATCCGTCACGAAGGGAAACATCCGAGGACAAATCTCATCATTTTGAGGCACGTTCAAATGGCGATATCAACATCTGAGCTGGCACACCATTCACCGAACTCCCACTATTGACCCCGCCAACGTATGGATATTTGATGCTACGACACATTTCATTTGCCCCAGCATCCACGTACATGACAGTCTTTGGTTGGATCGAGTTTCCAATTCGCAACCCGGCGATTGCTAATCCGCTACTCTACCAACCGTACTAATGCGGCCCCAAAAGTAGAAAAATATTTGAATAATTTCATAGTATAGTCTACCAGTCTTATTTAGAAAGGTTTTTGCTGGATGCTTTGCTTATTTCTCAAACCGGAATACTTCAATCGCATGTGTAAAACCAAGGTTGGTTGGTTGGTTTGGGGGTTTTAAGACACGAGGATCATATTTGGCCATGCTGCGCCAGACACAAGACACAATATCAAGTAATAAACGTATACAATTTAAAACAAGGACTTTTGAGGAGAGTCGGTCGAATAATGACTCATATTTGCAGCAACAACTTAATACACAACACGCTTAACACACTTGAGGTTACGACACATTTTATTTGTCCCAGCCTTAACGTACACGACGGTCTTTGGTTGGATCGAGTTTCCAACTCCCAACCCTCAGGTTGTTAAACCACGACTCTACCAACTGGGCTTCCGCGGCCCTTTATTATTTTTATAAGATAAAATTACATTCTTGTCATTCCAGAGATAAACAATAATTATTTATATATATATATACATATATATATATACATATATATACATATATATATATACATATATATATATACACATACATATACATATACATACACACATATACACACACACATACACACACATACACACATACATACATACATACATATTATTACTTTAATTATTAAATATTATTGATAAAATTATCGATGCTTCATCCAGATTGCAGGAAATGTATTTCATTTGAAAATTCAATCAACTGTTTTATAAATATATCAATATTTAGTGGTCGGTTGGGTAGGTAGGTATTTTAATTAACGTCACACTAGAGCAACACAACGGGCTATTGACAGCGGTCTGGGATCAATCTCCAAATGAAAGATCCGAGGACTACACCATGTTATTTTGAACCACGATCAGATGACGAGGTAACACCAGAGTTGGCATCCCTCTTTCTGAACTTCCACACCACGCCAACGGGAGGACATGTGCGGCCACTACAGATTTAACGTACACCAGTCCCCTTTGTACACGACGGTCTTTGGTTGGAATCGAGCTTGCAACCCTCCGGCTGTTAATCCGTCACTCTTCCAACCGGGATACCGCAGCGGAAAAGAAATAAAAAAAAATATGAAACGTATTCATTTGCTATTAATAGTTAAAAATGTCTTGCCAGATAAATGTTTCTCTCCTCCCCTGGCTATGTAATAGTAATCCTCTTATGAAATATTTTGAATGTATCGAGATGGAACAATGAAGAGACCAATGATCGCTGAAATTGTAGAAGTTTGAATCATAGACAAGCATCACGCATGAGTACAATTTAAGAGCTTTAAAGCGTAGAACAACAAATTAAAATAATCTACACATAAACCCTCAAAGAGATATATCATCCATCAAGATATGGCCGATTTTTGTTATGATGGCGAGACCAAAATCAGGTCATTTTTTTTCTAATGACGATACATTTCGTTCATCAAGATTTTGTCAGTTTTGCTAAAGACGAGATACTTCTTCAAGAAAACCACCGGAAGAGTTAAGGGGAGGTACTTGATGAAAGTCTTGTAGGTCTATTTTAAGTATTTAGAATATGTTAATTTGAGAATACGCAAGAAATCTAATTAGTCCTATAATATGGTTGTTTGGTTTTTGTGGCGCAAGGCCATATTTACCCAAGCTTCGCCATACACAAAACAAAGTCAATTGATGGACATATACTCGCAAGAAAATCTTTACAATCACAGATGAGAGAAATATACCCAGGGTATTTTACAGGAATTGAACCTGCACCACCTACAACTTTGATAATATGGCTGATTTGGTTTTATGGGGCTATATTTAGCCAAGCTGCGCCAAACAACCCCTAGTAAATGTAAGTAAAGCATACAAACATAAGGAAAGTTTTATTGGCACAGAAGAAATACACTCATGGAGGGATTGAATCTGCGTCGCCACAACTAGAAGGTACCTACAACAGGGATTTTATAAGAAATTATTTTGAATCAGGATTCTCTGGAATTTATCTGTACAAAAGATCTCTAGAATTTTTTTAATCAGTTTACAGAATGAAAAATGATTACTTAAAATAAACACTTTAGTAGATAGGTAGTTGAACTTACGTCGCAGCAAAGTAACACAGCAAATCCATGTTGAATTTATAGTAATTCAAAAAAGCATTTGAATCCCCTTATTCTGTCTATCTCTTTTTAATGCCCCCACTTCAAAAGCCTTTAATAATTGATTAATTTGAATAATAATTAGTGATGCGAATATTATTGGAAATATAAATATAAAAGCATTTTAAAATAGTTAACAAATTAGTCCTTGTTAGGTGGTTTTGCTACACTAATAACATGGCGTTTTCTACTAACAAAACTACACTGTTTAACGTTCAAATACAAAACCTACAAACTTTCACTTACATGAATGTATGAAGTAATATTCACCTAATTTTGCGTGGAAAATTAACTAATCGGAAAAAGTCAAATACCGGCCGAAGTCTACAATAACACAGGCATACCGTATCATTAATTTAAATTCTGTAATGGCTTTATTGCTTCTTAAAATTAGCTTTACACTGTGAAATGACCATGTAAGAACTTTAACGAATACATTTGAGACTGAATTCCCTCCATTTCGAATGCTGGTGTAGGTTGTAACGTAAAATTTAAAAAAATTAAAACTTATATAAATGTTCGTTGTGTGCAATGTTTCATTTTGTAGATATTCATTTGTTGGTGTTCGGATCTTTTCCTTCGAGACTGATTCCGGACCTTCACCAAAAGCCCGATGTGTTGCTCCAGTGCGACATTAATTCAACTACCTACCAACCACCATTTGCTACTAAACTTAATGTTAAGTGTCATAAAAAGTCATAACAAACCCATAATCATTGCGATATAGAAATTTTTAAGACTAAAATTTAAAAACGTCAAACGGAACTACTCTATA
Source organism: Meta bourneti (assembly GCA_933210815.1). NCBI lineage: Eukaryota > Metazoa > Arthropoda > Arachnida > Araneae > Tetragnathidae > Meta > Meta bourneti. The sequence continues at coordinate 25,518,673 of OW119926.1, read as the reverse complement.
ATCGACAATGTTATATATGAGATAATTTGATATACAAAAATTGGAATTTTATCATATTTCACTCACGTGTGAAACATTAATCCACTGAGGGGTTGATACGCATATATCCGTTTTGAAATCAGCTGTCTTCCCTGTATTTCTAACTAGTTTTGACCAACAACCAATAGAATCTTTCCTAGAATTCTTTCAACCAATCGATGTGGTAATTTAGACATAAGGGGTAAAAGCAATATTACAGTATTTAGAAATCTCGTGACACACAGCGTTATGAAATATTTACGGATATTTCTCGTATTAAACGGTTGGTCAGTTGGTTGTTTTGAGGTTTTATGGCATAAGGGCTATATTTGGCCAAGTTCGTATTACTGAAATTATAGAGAACAGGTGTTTTTAATTTTCGAGTTACGAATAAATTAATATTTATTCCACTTGCAGTAATAACTTGTAAAACAGGTATGATAAAGCTGTAATACAGTGTAAAACTGTCTTAAAAATACAATTATATCATAAATTGAACTTGTGTATTCAAATTGTTACTCTTTAAGTAATTTCAATAGCTTAATAGAATTGAAAATTACTCGAATTTGTGTCACTAATTTAATTGATGATATAATGAATCAGTATATTTTTAAAAGCTTGTTAAGTGTGAAAACGCAGTGCTTGAAGGCCAAAAGCTATCTTCTTGTTCCAGATTTGAAAGCGCCACTTTCTTTAAATATGAAAAGTTGTAATGAAACTAAAAATCATGTTCTAAACGCATACAAAATTTATTTTTGCGTGCCTAAAGTGAATACTTTGAAATGTCATCAATAGTTTAATGTAACATGGGTCACTATGTCACTGTAATGTCAGCCTCTTAATTCCATTATTTCCAGATAATTTGCGGTAAGAAAAAAGCTATAATTTAAACATAAATAAGTTGTTGAGAGAAAATAAGAAACAAAGCCCCTTACGCATAAATACCTCATAATCATTCTCATAAGACCAATATATCAAAATTAGAATATTCGTTTCATACAAAATAATATTTTGTTTCATAAATTATATTGAATCATCAAAAATATTTTATTAATGAGTTTTGTAGTCCGTTAGTATTTTTGTTTATTATTTTAACATTCCAAAATGATAATTTTTAGATTTGTGCGTGTAATACTTATGAACTTAAAATTCTGCTGAATGTTCAGTTGAACATCTATGTATTTTTTATGCATGCACAATGGGCATTGCACAATAGTTAATTTTCTTTAAAGAAATCTTAAATCAATCTGAAAACCTTGAGAAATTAACAGAACCAAAAGAGTAGAACATTCATCTTCTAGAGAATATCAATCTATTGCGTGTGTTTTTGCAAAAAAATGCATTACAAATCTTGTTAAACGAAGAGCTGCTGGCAATATAAAGAGAACTCAAGTTTTTTCATGTTTCAAAAAATTCCAAAGTTACGATAATTTGTCTACTATTGAAGAGATTATCCTAAATTTCAAGGCCTATGGTAATACAGTATAAAGTACCGTTCAAGCAAGAAAATGTTTTGATCCTTTTAAATATTTTGTTTTTCATTACAAATCATATTTCTGTGGCCTATCACTGTATGGAATCCTTTAAATCAAAAGGAGAGGGTGTAAAATATAAACTTGATGTTTATAATCAAAAACGCACCCAAATTTCAATACTTAGGTTAGACATCAATAAAATCTGGATAGATAATATTTATTGCGTGATTTTAAACACCTCTGTGTTTTCAGATGTTCGAAATCATATGATCATCATTTCATCATTTGACATTTTTTGCACACTCCATTATTTTTTTCATTTTATTTCATTAATCGATTATTTCCGCATTTATATTCAGTTTTAAATATACTCATACTAGTGATGATAATAACTTGTTACGTGAGTTATCATGTAACAAACTATTCAGTGATTCACTTTGCTTCATATTTGTTTCATTTTGCAAGCATATATTCTCTTTGGCAATAGAACAGGAAAGAGTGATAAAAAATTAATAATCTTTATTCGTAATAATTAATAATATTTATTTTTCATTAATTTATTTCATACGTGCATTTGAAATTGGCTTTCTTTCTATTGTTCCACAAACTTTTCACTAATATCCCATTAACAAATTCCAAGAACCATTTTGTACTGATATTTTTATGGAACATCTTTTGATTCATTGTTTTTATCTTCTTTTTATTGCCAATATCAAAATAACATCAACAAAGATAAAGACATTTAATTCTGAAACTAAGGATAAACTAAGGATAAAACTATTACAACGAAAGTAATCGTCCATAAAAATCGTTTGCTAAACGAAAATCAAATTTGTACTTTCAAATGAATTTTTTCGTCCAAAAAAATTATTCAGAAATTATACTTTTGATTAAATATTGTTTGGTAAAATAGATTCCTAGTCTTTCCAGCTTTCATAACCAATATGAAAATTCAGTTGGGAAACGTTTGGTTTCTGTTTCAAAAACCAGATGCTACACGAATACTAAAAACAGAGTTCATCGTTTCTATCATTTCTTTCAAGAAACGTGACACAGGATATTACAAGCAATGGTTACAATGTGAAACACAGAACTCAATCAGCAATTTCCGGATTTAAAAGGAAATAATTTTTCATTACCAACTGTTGATGAAGTACTACTTCATTTCTCGCGCGTTCGTTTCCTGTTTCATTTGTGTGGAGACACATAATTCTTATCTCTCTCGGCAGATGGCGTACTCGGAACATAATTTAAGGTTTTTTCAACACATTTCCCTTAATTGATTGTCTCGATAATGGTTTTTCTCCCTCTAATCAACGTGCTGGGAATTTAAATTGCTTTTTATTTAATCGGACCTATTGGAGATATTTTCACAAATGGATGATAAAAGAGAACATTTTCATAATCATATTCGTCTTCTGGAAAGGTATTTTGAATAATAAATCTTTCGCATTCAATGTTCTTTATTCTGATATTTTTACCAACACCTTTTTTTTTTTTTGAATGAGAGACATTTTAGGAGGTGGTAGTGTTTCTTGTAAGTATTCTGAACGCTACGTCAGTTCGCTTGTTTTACGACTCCGATTTCAGCACCGGCAATAAAAATTCCAAAGAATAAATTCTAAATTGATACAATTGATTGGTAAAGAAAAATTTGATTAAATGCCAAATATTGCCAAAACGACGACAAACTACGTTTTAAGGTAACTCTGATACGTCTCATGCGAGAGCATTTGGACAGAGGAAAAATCTTCGCAGACTGTCAGGTTTGTTAATTTTACACTGAGAATCCCTCTCAAACAATGTTTTGGTTTTGATGAACAAAGTATTATAAACAACTCATAGCTTGAAATGTGAAAAAAATAACGTTTCAAACTATGAATGATAACCTGTAACGTGCTTGTTATATGTAGGCACATATAACAAGCACGTTATTCGAAAGTAAAATAGCATACTTTTTATAAGTACATATTTAAAACACTCAACTGTCAAAAAAAGATTTTTTAAAAACACTGCAAACATACCTTTTGGGAGCAAAACACAGAAAAGTTATTCTAATCTAGGAATTAAATATAATAATGATCTTCAAACTTATACAGTGGATCACAAAAATATTCGATAGTTTCACGTTGTTAACTATTTTCAAGTATTTTGTAAGGATGTTTTTGAAACTTGAAATGCAAAAGCTGAATTTCTATTTTAATGTACTATCAAAACAGCTGAATAGTTGTAAAAAGTTATGCTTAAAGTATCTAAAATATAACAAAATATATGAAATCAGGCACATAAAAATAACAGGCCACCTTCCCTAAAAATTGAAGTCAAACAAAACATGAAAGCCAATGTTTCAATTATTTTGTTGTCTGTTTTCTAACACTTTACTGCTTTAAATCCAAACAGGAATTAGATCAGAATTTCTTCAAACTAGTACCAATATCGTCTTACTAAGCTTGAAGTATTTTCAATGGATTCAACAATTTTCAGATACAAATATTGAGTGATTTCTCCAGATTTTCTCATAAAAGTAATTATAAAATACAAATCTTTAAACTCGCATTTCAAAACAGACTTTTTGATCTATTTTATACCAGCCTGATCTTTTCATTTAAAACACTTTCCTATCATTGTTTTGTTTGAACTAGAATCTATAATTTTTTTCGAATTTCTATTGAGAAAATCTATATGTGCATATTGTTCCCTAGCTCTTGCAATAAGTCTAATCCACTGCCAACATAAGCCCATCCCTATATCATTAAGAGTATCCGTTGCATTTGACAACGGTTTAGATGTTATGTTTGTTGGCAGAACTCTAATTTTGGGCTTATTTTACATAAATTTCCTTCACTTGTTCAATACATATCATATATAAAAACATTTAACATCAAAATATAATATGCATATAAATATATAAAATCATCACGAATAATTCATCACTAAAAACCTCCATGTTTCAGGAATTTTTATCCTTATAAACAAATTGTATTGCAAAAGCTATTGGTCTTAATGGTTCATGGTTTTCTGTTAACTCATCCGTAATATTTATAATTTTGTAGGGCGCAAAGTATGTTTCAAGGTTTTGATTCCTTCCACAATATGTTTTTAAATTTTGTACACATTTCAGATGTTGGTTCAGAAGGATTCGTGAACGTGTTTACTAGATCGGCTTATCCAAGTTCTCTCAAGATGTTTTAAAATCTTTGGTCTTTAATGTGATGTCTATTCAGTAAATCTCCTTAATTGTATCCTTTTAATGCTTTTTTATGGTTCAACCTAGAATTTCAGTCATTTGAAAATATTCTATAATCCAATCTTTTAAGGATAACTTCTTTAATAGTGATTACTTTATTATGTTTTAATAATTCAGGATATGGAGGAAATGATTTTTTTTCTAGATTGGTGATGGTTTTGAAAAAGTAATTTGCATAAACATTATATGACAAAGATCGCATATTTCCGTATGGCTGCTAAATCCACAATATCACATATCAATAAGGTTGGTCGAATACTTTTGTATGCCCGATTTCATCGGTTACTTTATTTAAAATATTTGTTGCAAAACTTTTTAATTTTTTTGATGTTACACTAAAATAAAAGGACATAGCTTTAATTTTTAAACACAAATTTGTAAAACCGTACAATGTTACATAAAATCGTTAGAAAACTGGCCGAATACTTTGTGACCCACTATATTTCCAAGCTGAATGGACAATTCATTAATTGTAAATTATTTAAAAACCTGAATTCTTTCACAGCTTATATTGTTTTTAAAGCAAAGGATTCTGTATTAATTTTACTCATACGTTATTTTGCTTTATCTTTAATTTTAAATAGATACTTACACTTTAAAAAAACGTAAAAATCCATCCAAAATGTCACTAATATAAAAGATTACATGTTACTGAATTTTAATGAAATTAGACCAGCTCATATATAGCATCTGCGCGAAACTTTCTTATTTGATATCAATTGATAGCAGTGTTGGTACTCTCATATCTTATTTGAATCCATATATAATAAATATAGCATCCATATTTATAAATGGATTTCATACCTCTATAGAAATAAAATTATCCAAAAATATGTAGCAGCATTTCGTTTACTTTTACGTGTATCAATTCTTATTTCCAATAAAGTGCATGGCAAAAAACACATCTCAGTCACGTTACCACAATTAGATTCTGAACGTCTACTTCAATTCCATCCCATTCTCTTGTTTAAAGGTGACTCGGTAGTTTTTGAATCTAAACCTATTTTCGTTCATATTTTCTTTTCTGCTCTGATTTTTATCTTCCAGATGTATCACTGCTTTTTAACATTAGGCTGAAGAATTTCATAGAAATGGAGTGTAGCTTTAGCAATATTTTCCAGCTCTTTAGTTCGAATCAAGATATTTAAACAACGCGACAAAATTGTCGAACGAGTTCCCTAACGGTTGACTTTATATGATTTTTATTTGATGTTGTCATTCAACAATAAACAAATAAAGTTGATTCCTGTGCCCTGTGCGTTAGTGAAATATATGTAATAAAAACATGTTATTAGACGTCTTAATCTCCAAAATTTCGGAAAGAACTGTAAGAACCAAAATATTTGTAAATGCCTTGGTAAATAATCTATTAACTTTTGCTTATTGCCCCTACCTTCATTGGAATATCTTTGAGTTACAAATCTTCTTTAACCCTCTTGGTGGTTATCTTTACGGAGGTATCTCGTCATTACAGACTAGATCTTGATGGACGAGATATCTCGTCGAAACCACTTGGAGGGTTAATAACATTGTCATCGGAATTGATGTAAATGATATACATACAAAATGCAGTACATGAAACTTCCCAAAACTTCGGTAAGTAAAAATGAATTTGAAGTCTAAATAATGTTATTTACAAACCAATAGTATAAACTAAACAGTCATAAATTTATCTAAAAGATCTTTAAGCAACATTTTTTGAAATGATTTATAGACTGCAGCTTTACATCTAAAGGGAACAATTGGCTTGAGCCTAAAATTAAGTGGAATCATTTTAGGGAAACAAATTCCAACTGCATAATGTGATTATTAACTAAAAATAACTGCAACATTTATTTTCAAGTCATGATGCTTAACAGGCATCTTGCCTGTATTTGTTCTTAGACTATTATCTGCGTCATTACATGAAATAGTAAAATCATTTGCATTTTATATTTTTGAAGGCATCGAGACATTGAATGTCATTACATTTAACTAGATTTATCATTTCCTTGAAAAACAATGCGCAATATGACATTAAAACTGGCTACCATTTCTATTGTTGTCAATGTTGAATTTCTCATTAGATCAAAACTATGTTGAATAAATACTTCCCTGAATTGTTACGAAGCTCTAAATTAAATTTCCTTATTTTAATTTCGTACGAAACTTAAGTCTTGTTTTGGAAGCTTTGAATCCTCTGTAACGTAAAAGTATATCACGACACGGAAAGGTACAAAATGTATGTTTTATATGGCTCCTGAACTAAATTGTTGACAACTAAGAACTAGAACAGACACTCTAAAGAGTTAATTTAGATTACCAAGTGTGTTTATTACAATTCAAAGCATACGTGTCAAAAAGATGAAATCACATTTGCCTAAAAATGGTTTACTCATAAATTATTAATCACTCTGCCTCTTAAAAACATTTTGTGTATAGAAACTGTGACTATTATAACACCATTATATATATTCGCATTTTTAATATTTCTTTGCGAAACTTTTATTGATGGAATATACTCTATGTGGTTTAACATAATTTAAGATTATATCTTGGTACGTGATTTATTTGATAGTCAACAAGACTTGGCACAAATACCATCTTTTGTTAATCTCAAAAAGATATTTGAGATAAAATTAAATATTGTGTTGGTTAAAGTTTATCAAAAGCATCATGAAATAAATTATACATTTATTATAACGCATGCCATTTATAAACATGTTTAATTCTTATCATATTCATAGGAACAAAAAATATAGATACTGAATTTAAAATAGTTGGTGGCTTGTTTTTAAAATGCATGAAAATAATATGTAATAATAAATAGTTTATGATACAAAATTTGATGTGCATTCTGGTTATACTGAATAAAAATGTGTTACTATTTGATTGCAAATAGGATCTATAAATCTATACATATAAAGCAGAGTTGGCATCTCTGTTCTCTATACAAATCTACACCATTTGACCAATCTACACCAAATTTGGTACACTTATTCTTTGAACCCTACGGGAAACGTAGGCTACATATTAACCCCCTTTCAATTTGTCTTGGGTGTGCTGAGGGGGTAACGTCCCGTCGTCCTAGACAGAGCACTTGCTAGGGGGCGCTCTCGCCTGGTCTGGCTGTGCAGATGACGTCAGAGCTAACATCTACAGGAGTCGCCTCTCAAGATGACCTTGGAGGTTTTAGAATCCTAGAGTATGATACAATTGCAGATGGGTGCGGTTACGCTGAAAATCGCTCAGTATCATATCGTTTTTGTATCCCGTCTGTAAATTCTTAAACTGCAGCTTTATTATTGGAATGTAAATTTTTGATGATATAAGAGAATTTTTATAGAAAGTTGTCTTTTTTATCGTCGATATGGCACAGGGGGCTAAAGACAATTCGAAATCCTCATGGGAATAACATTGCGTATTTATACGATCAATGTCAGACCAATTCACACTAAATTTGGTGCATTCATCCTGTAGAATTCTGTGGGACACATAGACTATATATTAATCCCGTTCGATCTGTCCTGGGTCTGCAGGAGGGCTAAAAACAATTCAAAATTTTCATAGGAATAATATTTAGTAATACTATTACGATGAATTATAAACAATTCAACCCGAGCAACGCCGGGTAATTCAGCGCTCTATAGTGTGTGTGTGTGTGTGTGTCTTATATTCAAAAACTCTAATAAAACAAACGTATTTTTGCATAAAACATTCGACTATATTTACTGTGATTGAAAAGTCATTTAATGAGTTTAATCGGTATTTTTATTTTAATAGGTTGTTACTTGCAATTACCTTATATTATTTGATTGCTATTTCAACAGATATATCGTATTTTAAAGTTAAAACTGAATATAATATGAAACAAGATGTTTAAAAAAACGAAACATAAAAATCCATTTTTATTTTTAACATCACTGCCAAGACGTTTTTGAGTATCATATGTACTGAAAACGGTACATAATATAGAATTCGATAAATAGGTAAAAATCATCTATTTTTTGCTTTTAGTGAGCAGGAAACTTATTTTTTGGTGTAGTAATACTGAAATTATAATATGCACAGTAGAACAAATAAGTTTATTTCATTTTGAAAATAAACAAAATCTTATATTCTTTGTCCTGAAAAGGAATTTCAATGTATACTAAAACAATACTCGTGGAATTAAAAAAATCAACTTCTATTTTGTGATTAAAGAGTAATTTCAAATAAAATAAAAACACGTTTTTAACGTATAATCTATGCTTTTTTTTAAATTTCCAATAATAAGGTTTTTCTTGGTCCAGGGTGTACCACTCACCGCGATATATAGCTGTTTGCTTCTTATTTCCCATTAAGTGCGATATATCACTAGTACTAGCATTCCATAAGAGAGACTCTCATTGAAAGTCCCTTTCTGGACAAAAACAGAAACAATACAAAAGTAAGACCACAAAACAGAAGCAATACAAAAAAGAGGACAGAAAAAGTTTTGAAGTTAACATCTCCACCATCGTACCTTCCATAATAGAGGCTTGTACTGAATGGTCCCTTTCTGGACAAAAGCAGAAGCAATACAAAAATAAGACCGCAAAAAAAGTAATACAAAAATTAAATATCCCCAAAAGCAGAAACAATATATAAATAAGAGGACAGAAAAGGTCTTGAAAAGTTATACAGCTCCAACATCGTACATTCCATAAGAGACTCATTGAATGGTGCCTTTCTGAACAAAAACAGAAGCAATACAAAAGTAAGACAACAAAAAACAGAAACAATACAAAATTAAGACTGCAAAAACAGAAGCAATACAAAAGTAAGGCCACAAAACAGAAGTAATACAAAAAAGAGTACAGAAAAAGTTTTGAAGTTAACATCTCCATAATCGTACCTTCCATAAGAGAGGCTTTTACTGAATGGTCCCTTTCTGGACAAAAGCAGAAGCAATACAAAAATAAGACCGCAAAAAAAAGTAATACAAAAATTAAATATCCCAAAAGCAGAACAATATAGACATAAGAGGATAGAAAAGGTCTTGAAAAGTTATACAGCTCCAACATCGTACATTCCATAAGAGACTCATTGAATGGTCCCTTTCTGAACAAAAACAGAAGCAATACAAAAGTAAGACAACAAAAAACAGAAACAATACAAAAGTAAGACCGCAAAAACAGAAGCAATACAGAAGTAAAAGAGGACAGAAAAGGTCTTGAAAAGTTATACAGCTCCACCTGTCTACCAAGCCGCACCAATGATTTACAATCCCACCAAGCAGTGACTCCATGCTAATGATCACAGCCGTTGTCCGTTCTATTGAAAATTCGTGAGTGGAATTTAAAATTGAAATAAGCGGAATTCTCCGCTCAAAGAGAAAGTAAAAAATAGGATCTTGTCTGGGGAGTGATGTATTGTGAGATTTGGTTTGTGGTCACCCCACCTTACCTGAGAGAAATACGGCGGTCATTTTAGTTCATTGCTACTATTTTTCTACATCCGAAGATTTATGACTGCCATAACACGGGACATTCATTATTTTTAAAACGCCGAAATGAATAAAAACAAATTGTTACGACTTGATAAAGTATGCTAACATAGTACTTTACATTTAACAACGGTTTAAACTTTCTAATATTTTGGATGCGGGTAGAAATATTCGACTTAATTGCAGGTAATTTTCCGGGTTAACTCAAAATTTGCTACTCTCTTGCTGCCTCAAGGACAAATGGTGTAAAGCCCAGAAACCTAAATTCCAAACAATCACTCAGTTTATGAAGTTCGAGACACTATTAGTTCCATATATATTTTTAGTATAAATTTTATCCTAGCAATTAATTATTAACGTTTTAAAGATAAATGAAATTTAACTCTGATTTAAAAATATATTCTTATAGCAATTAAAATTTAATTTTGGGATGTTTTTTTATAAATTTAGGAAAGCGTTTCCCCTTCTTTTTTGGGAGGAGGTGACTGCTGTCGTCTCCCATTTGTAAAAGGGTTAAGGTTTCAGGTGCATGAATATTCTTTCATTTGATATTCTGAAGTAAATAAGTATACTATAAATGCGGAGGGATACCGTGTCCCATTTCCCCCTAAAAACCTAAGTGTAACAATTTTGATATATGCAAAATACGTTAATCGAAAATGGTAGGTCTTCCATAAAGTTTTTTTTTTCAAAAACAACTTTTTTTAGTTACATTTTATAATGAAGTTCTTCAATTGCGAAGAAATTAATGAATTCTTTTACTTTAGGTGTGTATCTTCTTCAGGTGTATACGGGTTTCATGATCCCGAGTTACCCTAGTGATCTATTCTTCTCTCATGGATTGTACTGTCTCTGGTAAACAGGGGGTCACGACCCCAGGATGTCCAAACGATCCATCGCTATACTTTCTCCTTCATCTCCATCCTTTCTTTTCACAATTATTTAACACTGTGTCTTATGTTTGGTGCAGCTTAGCCAAATATGGCCCTTGCGCCATAAAACCGACCAACCAACTAACTTCAGGAGATTTTTGGAATATTCATTCAGAAAATTGTAACTTTATTTTTGGGTGAATTACGCTCTTTAAAATTACAAGAAAAAGTGTTTGAATGTAACTTGTGTTTAATTTGAAACGATTTATAATTCAATTGTACTATAAAAAATTTTATATATACAATATACAATTTATATACAATAGAAATATAATGTTTCCTGAATACTATTATTTAGTAAAACTAGGTGCTTGATAAGTAGCACTTGTATTAAAATTTAAAGTTGATTGAAAATGAAGCAAAACAAAATTTTTTTGAATATTTATTGACGCAATGGCCTAAATCTGAGAAGTCCACAGTTCTCTCAATTTCAATTTGTAGTACAGTAGTCATAAAGTTCCATCAATTAAGAAGTTGAGTACTCCTGAAAATATACGCTTACTTTGAATCAATTCTATACCAATCATTCACATCCTATATGAAATTTCCATCGTTATAAACTGAGTTGCATTTATAAGTATATAACCCCAATCCATACACTCCTTTTTATACCGGAAGAATTAAGGGGCGAATTTATGCAAAAAAATGTATAGGTTTTCATAACTATTCATGGTCAAAGTAATGCACATGAAGCGGAGAAAACGAAACATTAAAAATTTCTCAGACTATTCACATGAATGAACGTTATTTCAAGCGGAAAATCTTTTATTCAAATGAGTTATATACTTAGAGTTACATTATTTTTCTCTGGAGTGCTGAAGAAATCAGTTCTGCAATAAAACTTTTAAAACACGAAAGCCAAATAAAAATGAATACAGCTCTGTGTTAAGTAATCTCTTGCACCACTTAATTCCTTTATTTTAGCAATGGAAACGAAACTATGCATTCAAATCTTCCTTATGAGATTGTTCGCTAGACAGGAATTTTTACCTAATTAGGAAACATTTTTGAACCTTATAACCAATGGTTTAACTTTTATAAAAATATTTTTGTCCTAGGTAAACTAATGTATGAATCTGTGCTTGAAATTTTCAAAACATTGACATCGAATTTTAATACTAGACGTTTCTGCAACTTATAAACATATTTCATACACTTCAGCCCATTATCAAGTGGATACAAATTGTAATACAAAATAAACTTTCAAATTTCAATAATTCACATATCCTATTGCTTCAATTATAACTACGACTTCTGGTTCACAAACGACTTAGTTTAAAAAGGAAAGGAAATACATTCCTTATAAAATCATTCAGTTAGTATTTAATGGTTCGTAATTTCGATCCAACATTTTTCGAGTAAACAAATATCGGGAAAAAACGAAACGCATTTTAGGATAAGGAAAACAAAGATATGAATGTAAGCTGTCAATAAAAAAACATGTGAAAGCAATGTGAAACTTATTTTTGTTAGGAACAAAGCTAAGCGGGAGGATATTTGTTAAAATGATACGAAACTGAAAGGATTTTGGAATGAAATAGAGAATCAATAAGAAGTAAATAGAATGATAACGAATCTAAACAGTTCCAATAAAGGCTGAAATGTTTATTCTAAAATAATGGCAAGGAAAATATCTCGGAATATCGCATGCTGATTTATCATGAGACAGAGGCTTAAGACAAATAACACTAATCCCGAATCGAATACTTATAAAAAAGATAGATTGCATTTCAATATTCAGTTGCAAATCCTTCACTCAGATTAGTGTAAAGAAACAAAATGTTATCTCTACAGCAATTATGTATGTGTATTGGTCTCCTCTCAGTGTAAAATATTTTATAATAATTGTATTTTTACATATAAATCGCAAACTCACCAAAAGAAAATATCTCTACAGCAATTATATTTATATTAATCTCTGAAAATAAACGGAATACAGAATGTTTTTCTTTTGCTAAATTTATGATTCCTGTGTACTTTGAAGCATATTTACACTATATCTTTAGGGAAGTCTCTAGTTCAATTCATTTCATTGATATCCTATTTCGGTTTGAATTTATATTTTCAGATTATTTCTTTCCTTAAATTTAACTTTAAAGTAACGAGAAAATAATATAAGCTGGTTCTACCAACAAAGTAATAAATATATAGATTTAAATCAAGATTTTCAGCTATTCACCCAACTTTCATTTCCATAATTTAATAATTAATGTATGTATAAGCGAGAATGTATATAGTTATGCAGTAAAGGTATGTATTTACAATTAATCATTAGCGTGGAGTATATTTATAAAAGATAAAATCGTATACACTTAAAATTATACTCATATCATGTAAAGTAATTAATCAAAGCATAGGTATTCGTCAATCTTATATGATTTTGATGAGTCTGGTGATGCGATGTCAAAAAATGTTCTTTGATTATCGACATGTTTATTCTTCACCATGGCTAAATTCTTATATTTTCGTATTTATTACATACAATAAGTTTTAAAAGTTTATTGGGAAATATTTATGTAGTATGTAATCCGTTTTCATATTACAATATTATCTTGCTATATTTCTTTCTGTTTCAAATTTAATTTCATGCAATTCATCGCACGCGTTTCAAGGAATTAAATTGCAAGGAAATAACTTAAATTAATGTTAGGCATATATAAAAAGAGAACATAATTCTACTTCTAAATTAAGAGGTGACTTGTTAATTTTAACGTTTCAAATAAGTCTTTAACAATCTCTTTATATTATTGTGATTAATTTTATTAAACGTATATACCCTCACAAAACACGCATTCGTTTTAAATATAAATGCTTTTTCTTAATGTAATTAAGTGAGTGATGAACATCACTTATAATTGAAATAATTTGGTTTTTGAATGAAGTATTAACATCTTTATAAATCTATAAATGAAAACTGTTATATATACTACATAATGTACGTAACACATGAACTAAAGCAAGTCAAGTCAAAAGGCGTGGAAATACGTTTCACATTATATTTTGATTATAATTCAACGATATATTATAAGTATACGTGATTTCTTTCATAAATATATGAATGATTGATATTTAAAAATTTAATACATGCAATTATTGAAAATATAGATTTTGGAAATCGATGAATGGCTATATGAAGCAAATCTCAATAAATATGGATTTAAAATTTATATTATCTTCTCAGAAGTTTTACCACAGTAAAAAAGGATATGAATGGAGAACCTAAAAAATTTGGATTTTCGATTAAGCTAATTAGCTTTTTCTGTTTTCCACATGTGTTACGATTTAAAGTATTTATAAAATGTATCATTGAATAATTGACTTATTTATACATATCCGTAATGTATTTTTTATAACAAAACTGTTACAGAACATCAGTCATTATTAGTTAAAATAACAGAAACATCTAATTATAGAGAAATCTCTTTTCATTTTACGAATTACAGAATAACGATTTTACATAGATTATATGATAGGATTTTCATAACGTTTTCGGTAAATAGCTCTATAAATAGCTCATACATAATATAGCAGATAAATGTTTCAAAAATTTCATTTTAAAAATTAGCTATATGTCGTAACAAAATATTATTTTGTAGGTTTTTTGAATTTGTAGGAAAAGAAAATCGAAATGCCGCAAAAACAAATGTATTTTCCAGTATCTGATCTATCAAAACTCTATCAGTACTCTATCAAAAAAAAGTTGACGCCATGATTTTGAAAAGTTTTATAGGCGAGAAATTATTATAACTAATATAGATCTCGAATAGAATAATTAATAACTATTTTTTAATGTCCGGTCAATTAATAGAACAATTCCAACATGGCACTCACTACAAGGGCAGTTTTGTGAACCACTTTGCTGGTGCATCATGGGAGGTGGATTCATGTTACACATCGTTCCCCGCCACCCCTTTTAAACCCTTGTTGCTAGGCTGGGTGGCCTGGGTGTAAAGTGCTACATAAAAAATAAAAGTGCTACATATCACATTCTTAACATGCATTCCAGGCATATCAGTTTTTAGAGAGGACACTCTTTTATTCAGGAAGAAGAAACATCCATGTTTTACCCGGATTCGAACTAGGAACCTTCCAATCCAGAAGCCAGACTCCTCACCACTAGACCGATTGGTCGGCAATTAATAACTATATATTACAAAATAAATGATCGACAGTTTATTACAGAATCTATATTATTTATCTAAGTGCAAAACCTTAGCAGGTCTGCCCATTCCTTTACGAAGAGAGGGCTGCGGTTTCCCGGTTGGAAAAATAACGGATTAGCAATCGGAACGTTGCGAGTTCGAAACTCGATCCAACGTAAGACAGTCATGTACACGAGGGCAGGTGCACGTTAAATCTATCGTGGCCTCAAATGTCCTCACGTTGGCGTGGTGCGTAAGTTTTGAGAGTGGGATGCCAGCTCAGGTGTTAACCTCGTCATTTGACAGCGGTTCAAAATTACTTGTTTTCCTCGGATCCCTTGGGGATTGATCCCGGACCGTTGTCAATAGCCCGTTGTGTTGCTCCACTGCGACGTTAATTAATTACCTTTTACCATCTTTACGAACAGAACAATAGTTTGTAAAATACCAACATAGTGTTTAAGTTAAATTTTCTGATAGGTGCGGATGTAAATAATAGTGCGGGTGTAAATAATAGTAAATAATAATACATGCTTAGATTTGATGCTACTATCATGATAAAAGGTAAGGTTTGAAAAAAATGTAGAGATTTGAGGGATCTTGCCAGTGTGCAAAATCCACAATTATATAAACTCAGTGAACTTCTCTTAAAGTTTAATAAAATGATGAGATGGCATTTTTAATTTATGTAAAATGTAATAGAACTTTCAATTAAAGTTAACGTTTGAATTACCCTCTTTAGTACCATTAATTTCCGAATATTATAAATCTCAGTAGTTATATCACCTAATTTTGTAGTACAGTGGTTTAAAGAGTGACAAAAAGCTTTTAGGTCAAAATTCAAATTTATGAATAGTTTAACACTATCATATTCTTGTTTAAACAAATTACAATTCGGCAATGTTTTCCTCGTCACCATGAAAGCAAGCATTTTGCGTCGAAAACGCATTTCCGAAAAATGCCAGTTGACCGTTGGTTGCTTGTAAGTTTTATGGTATTTTGGCCATATTTGACTGATTTACTTTACTTTTATACTTGACTAATTACATTTGACTGATATATATACTTCAGACAGTAAACCCCATAGGAAAAGAAAAAATCACTAGAATACCTCGGGTCCTTGAAACCCGTACACACCTAAAGCATACATACATAAATGTTATATTATAGTGTAGTACGTTTTATATAATAGTCACCAAATATTATATTATAATGTTATATTATAGCACATCTTTTGTTAATTACAACATAAAAAAGGTATATTGTAATACCCAACAAAAGGTTATATTACAATATAGTAAATCTTTTCTTATAATCGTATTATAATGTGTTTATATAATGGATATGTTACCGTTAAAGCTCGAAAGCAATTAATGTGCACATTACCTAGGTAATCTGCAGATTAGCTGATTTGTTCCGTTAAAGTGGGGAATCATCTATAAAATAAGAGTTTTCCGCACTTTACCTAGGTAATGTGCACATTAACGTCTTTCGAATCGTTAAAGTGCAAAAGTGTGTTTCTCTAATTTCCTTTCCCTCCTCCATCCCTTTCTCCTTACGCTTCAACTATTCTGTTGATTGAATGATTCTATCAACTTGATTCTTTAGAAATCGAAAAATAAATAAATAACATTATGTTTCAACAATTGTCAGTATATTTTATTTACATCTGCTGATTATTATATGAAATTACTTATGACTTTATGGAATAAAAGTATAGCGTGTTTTTCAATTAGTAGTACCTAGTATACAGAGTTGTCTGTCTGAGAATTAATTTAAGCGTACAAAAACGTTGCTGTTGTTCGAGCAAAGATCTTATTTTCACTTTAACGAGTGCCTAGTAGGTAATGTGCAGACTATCTAGGTGATCTGCAGATCACCTAAGTAATTTAAGAAATGAAACAATTTTCCTCACTTTAACGGATCGGCGTAGTTAATCTGCACATTACCTAGGTAATCTGCAGATTACCTGATTTCCGTAATTTAGCGGTAACAGATACATAACACCCTCAAAATGCTTATTTTCAACGTAAAAGCATATTTATTCTCCGAACAACTGTACAGTAAAAAAATAATTTTTGACAGCTAATAGATTTCTGCTCGGACATGTGGATATAGAATACATCCTTTCCTTAAGACTTTACAAGAAAATTTTTATTTTATATTATAATACACTTTTAACGGTTAAATTAAGTCATACGTTACATTATAATACACACCTTGTGTTATATTATAATAAACACCTTGTATTATATTATAATACACACCTAAAGGATGTGTTACATAATAAGATGTCCTATTATGTGTTTATAAAAGGCATATAACACCTTCAAAATGCTGATTTTCAACCTAAAAACATATTTAGTCTCCGAACAACTGTACAGTAAAAAATAATTTTTGCCAGCTAATAGGTTTCTGCTCGGACATGTGTATATAGATTACACCCTTTCCTTGAGACTTTACAAGAAAATTTTTATTTTATATTATTATACACACTTAATGTTATATTAAGTCACATGTTATATTATAATACACACCTTGTGTTATATTATAATACACACCTTGTGTTATATTATAATACACACCTTGTGTTATATTACAATACACACCTAAAGGATGTGTTACATAATAAGATGTCCTATTATGTGTTCATAAAAGATATATAACACCTTCAAAATGCTGATTTTCAACCTAAAAACATATTTAGTCTCCGAACAACTGTACAGTAAAAAAATAATTTTTGCCAGCTAATAGGTTTCTGCTCGGACATGTGGATAAAGATTACACCCCTTCCTTAAGACTTTACAAGAAAATTTTTATTTTATATTATAATACACACCTAATGTTATATTAAGTCATAAGTTATATTATAATACACATCTAATGTTAAATTACAATACACACCTAAAGGATACATGTTTTATTTTAAGGTGTCGTATTATAATGTGTTTAAAAGACATATAACACCCTCAAAATGCTTATTTTCAACCTAAAAGATATATAGCCTCAAAACAGCTGTACAGTAAAAACAACTTTCGTCAGCTAATGGGTTTCATCTCGGTCATGAGTGTATAGAATACACCCCCTTTCTTGAACTTTGCAAGGGACTCAGTTTTTACGATGAGTGGCAACGGTAAAAACACTTTCTCCGGTGACCAGTGCCCATTTGGGGTGTCACACTAATAACAACGCTCGCGTAGCCTGACAATTCTGTTCTTTGGAAAATGGGTGTGGTAACCGGTGCCAAAGGCGGGAATCCCACATGCGGAATAATAGCTCAAAAATAATCATCGCGTGATACTGTGCCGCCCCCAAGTGGGTGGCGCCATTGTCGGCCACATCAATCTGCTGCCACCGCACATAAACAAAAGGTCACATCTCATTCGTTGCCAAATACGAGTAGCGTAATTTATTCACCTGGTAGCACTGAGCCGCCACGCACGGGCGCGCCAGACCAATGGGGAACCAGAAGAACAAAACAGAAACAAAAGAACACTCATACGACTACTTAAAGGGGGGAAAAGTTTCGGCTTAAATGATTGCTTGTGCGTGAAGGAACAAATTAAGAGATTTTCGGGGGTTTCCTTTACTTTGTAATTAACGGACGGGAATTATTCTTTTGGAAGATGCACGCGAGTTTACGCTCTCACATTCACGCTCAGAGTCGAATTACCTTCTTTTTTGGGGGCCCCGTCCTCTTGGTTTATATAACGGAGTGTTTTTTAGGACTTTGTTTCCCTGGGAAGTAACCGGTGGCAACGACAACCGCACGAATTCGAGGGCAGTGGAAAGAAATTAAGGGCAGCTAATCGTAAATTAGTATCGCTGTCGTATATGTCTCGTAAAATCCGCGTAAACTGCAGAAAGTATCGTGGGGCCTTCAGGTTATCGTCACGAAATGATGAAAGTCATCGTCAGCCGAACTGCTGGGCGTTATTAATTACAATACTCGTTCGTCCGGAGGAGAAATTGAACAGGGTGGTAATTTTAGTTATCACTGTGAGTCAGCTCTCTTGTCCACTGTAGCCATTCATTAATATTAATAACAACATGCGTAATTGGGTGTTGATTGTAATAGTACTTTGCGTTTTTATTTAATAGAGCAGAGATGACAGCAAATCTGAAAATGCAATGCACCCAAATGTGTTTAATTAATACAAATAGTAAAGGAGATTGAAATTCGTAAAAGCGTATGATCCACACCGCGATTCAGAAAAAGCATTTTTTCATGAAAATATTCACTTTAGATCATAGTTTTCCGAACTTTTTGAGCTCAACGCCACTTTTTCAAGGATAATTTTCTTGGGCATCACCTTGGATTGAATACTTATGGCGCAAGGGCCAGGTTTGGCCAAGATGCGTCTAACTATTGCTAATTAAATAAATTTTATGATTTATCAATAAATTATTTTTTTTCCAAGTCCCACCACTGACCTCTCGGTATTCGGTACTACGAGAGGCAAATCGTCATCTGACCGTGGTTCAGAATTACGTTGTGCTGTCCTCGCATCTTTCCCTTGCGGGATTGATCCCAGACCGTTGCCAATAGCCTGTTGTGCGACGTTAATTAACTACCTACGAAGGGCTAGTACCTACCTACTAAAATACCTACCTACATGGCTATTTGTGAAGGAGCACCCAATGGGTGAGCCGTCACTACTTCTAAAAGGACAATTACTAACATCCATGTGCTTACAAACCGGGCTTCGAACCCGCGACCTACTGGGTGACAAACAAGCACTATCACCACTATACCAGTTAGGCGACTAATTTATAGCATCAAAATTTAACAGAGAAAATAATACCAAAAGCATTTTAAATTTAAATAAAATTTCTAGTAAAATTATAAAAACATGTGTCTCAGATAAACGAAAACTGATTTACATGAGGAGGATCACTTTATAATTCAGTAACACTAGGTAAGTAATTAATTAACGTCGCACTGGATCAACACAGCGGGCTATTGGCAGTGGTCCGGGATCTATCCTGAAGGGAAAGAACCAAAGACAACGCCTCGTGATTTTGAACCAAGATCAAATGACGAGAAAACAACACCCGAGCTGACACCCCACTTTCCAAACTTCCACACTTCCAACGTTAGGATAGTTGAGGCCACGACAGATTTAAAGTGCACCAGCCCTCGTGTACACAACTGTCTGGCTGGACCTTGTTTCGAACTCGCAATTCTCCGGTTGCTAATCCGTTGCTCTTCCAACTGGGCTACCACGTCCCTCAGTTACACTAGGATAAGAAACACCAAAGTGATTGAGTCTAATAGTATTCAAATCAGGGTATTTACTTAAAATGTGTCTAACAGATAGGATTATATCCCACTTTAGACATATCAGAGCTGGTGTGCATCCCCTTGGAAGATTATCCCAACTAGTAATAAATTGCATGTCTAGCGCTCTGTACCTGTAATTCTTTAATTTCACCAAAATATTTAAGTAGTTGTGTGAGCAATTTTAGAATTTCAAAAAGCTAGTTAGGAAATAAAACAACTAGGACCTGAAATTACAAAGCTACTTATCAAAATGACTACAAGACCACAGTAGATTTTTCACTGTTATTGGTACTTAATATGAATCAAATCAGTAAAATTAAAAACAATCACCAATGAGAGGGATGAGCATGGTATTGAGCTAACCATTTGTCTCTATTAGGCTTTGTTTTTGTCAGAAGTATCCTCAAATCTCCACTTTCAACTTTGCAGTCGGTTCCTCTTTTTAGTTGAAGACTTATTACTACATTAAATCCAATTCAACTAAACAGGATGAGGGAAATGCAATCAAAAATTTAAGTCAGGAGTGCGTGCAAATGCATACATGATAACTTTCACTTGTTACGACCTGGCGTCTAATTTTTAGACCGACCAGTTGTAACTTGCATTTTGAAACATAATTCTTACGGCAATGCATTACTGAAGTGAGTGTATCAAGAGATTAAGTGTATAAAACATTTTTAGGTAACAAAATTTTCTAAAGTTTTCTTATTGCCCACTCTTTTTCCTCAACGACCCCTATTTCCCTGGGGACATTCCCCCATGATTCCTTCAGTGCTCACAAGGGGTGGTACCACCCACTTTGGGAGACAATGATTTAGATGTAAGTGTTGAATCCAGTAGTGGCAGAATTTCACTTTTTTTGCGAAATTGCTGTCAATCACGCGTTTCCTAGATGACACGCCACTTTCAAAACCCCAAACAAAAGACAAAAATATTGATGTCAGCCAATTAAGTAAAATCGTTACTTTTCAAAAATTTCAACTCTTGAATTTCCTTGATTCAATGCGCCAATGGCGCGTTGTGTTGCTCCAATGCGACGTTAATTAAAATACCTACCTACTTACTTTTGGATTTAATTTTGAAATCGGATATCTCAGAATGAAATTAATTGAAATTAGCTTTCATTTATAATCTCAGAGATATTTCACATGAATTAGCTCTTGTACATTTTCATTAGGTAAAAATATGCAATCCATGTTAGATAAATCTCAGCAAAATAAAGAAGTAACCAGAAAATATTTAATACATATCTTTTGATACGACTGTTTCTAACCGTTTTAAATTGTTAAAATTGTGATGTAAAGTGTTATTATACAAGTAATACTATTTTGTAGTCCACGGAAAAAGATTCAACAAATTCTTCTCATTGAATTCTTCCGAATACCATTCTCTTTTACTATATTTTACGGCATTTCGTATTTAATAACTTGCTTATCACTTGCTGTTACGTTCAAACTGCTCATTACAAAAATGACGAAAATCAGATTTAGCAAAATTATCATTAATATCTCTCAAGGAAATCTAATACTAAAACAATCCTGTTGTATTCAAAAAATGAACAATTTTATCCTTAAAATTCTGGTTCCATAAGAGAAGTGCAGATTACCGAGTTAAAAAGTTTATCCTTCTAATATTGCAAAACAAATTCGAAATTTTTGAAAAAAAAATTTTAATAGCTCCAAAATGAAAAATGGACAGTTGAATATTATTTCCAAGAGTTACGTCAACACTTTTTGTTTTCTACTACTTGTATAGTGAAAAAGAGATTTACGTTTTAAGGAACAGATCAGATTTTGCTTTAAACTGTTGTTTTTATTGGATATGATGTCCTCCTTTTCTTCTTCTGACTTTTATGATTTTCTAAATGCTCGTTAACAAGTGACAAAACACTTTTCTTCATCAAATTGATGATAGATGATGTTCTGACAGTTAAAGCGATAATGTTCGAGATAAGCAAAATTGAGCCCAAAAGTGGTACGCATTCTTTTATGTTTGCCAATTCATTCTTTGAAATTGTGGCAATTAAATTTAACAAGTCATCGAATCTCAGTAATGAAAATTTAAAAAATATATGTTTTCTAATCAAATTCTCACATCAATGCAAAACAAATATCAATGCAATATATTGATAATGTAAGCACTCTTGTTTGGCTGAGTTTTGTGGCGCAAGGGCCATATTTGGCCATGCTGAGTCAAGCACAAGACAGACAACGTTAACTAATGGATATGCACACACAAAGAGAGTTTTACTGACACAGAAGAGAGAAATACACCCTGGGAGGAATTGAACCTGCCCCGCCTATAACTCACAGGTTGTAGTGTACTATTACCACTGACCCAAGATTACACAAGACCTCACCTATAAGCCCTCTTGCTATGCCACGTTTGTCTATTCGGAAAGAATTAAAAATTATGCAATTAATTTGATTCTCAAAACTAGAACAAGCTACATATCTATTTTATTTGCATATAATTCTGCAAGTCATATGCATGCGCATTTAATTACTGAAGAACCTTAAATGTCACAAATTAGACTGATATTGAATGACTGATATGAATTATTAGCGGCACTTAACAGAATTTATTGTTGTTTTCAATTCGTTATGATCTTATTACTTTTATTTTTCATCAACAAATAATGTTTTCATTCGCAATGTTTGCTAAAATAACATTCCTCACTACACTTAAATTACTTACAGCATCTTTCAGAGATTTTAATACACAAAAACCGAATATTATATTCAAATGTATGCGTCCAAATACGTGCTAAAAGATGCTATACTTAAGAAAGGAACATGTTTGATGGGAAATTGAAAAAACTAGGCGCATAACCAATTGCAGTTATAATAAAGACATCCCGCTGTCTCATTAGATTTCCTTCATTAATTCAAACCTTCGTTAGTTTAATTTGTTATTTTCCTACAAATGAAATGAACTATCCATCATAACAAGTTCAAGGATTTTGATACTCCGTTCTTTCAACTACGGCGTATGAAATGCTTTTAATACCTTGAAATGTTTTCCACGTAAAACAAAGTAACAATGTTTTCTTGAGGAGTTTCACTGTCACTCCTACTACTAAAAAGTACAGAACTGTTTTCCACCACTGTAATTGCTGAGCGTGATTGAAAATGGAAAAGTTTACTTAAAACTACGATTTGCATGAGAGCTGCTATTTAAGGTTTCCATAGTTGGTTGGTACATTGGTAGTTGAATTAACGTCGCACAGGAGCAACACAACGGGCTATTGGCGACGCTCTGGGATCAATCCCGAAAGGAAAGAGCCGAGGACAACACCTCGTAATTTTGAACCACGGTCAAATGAATTAAGGTTTCCATGAGTTGGTTTTCAAGTGAGTTTTCCACATTTACATGCTTTATAACAATTTACACTCTAAGCGGTTTCGACGAGATATCTCGTTCATCACAGTCTGATCAATTTTGCTAACGACGAGATATATCGTCATCAAGATATTGACAATTTATTGATGATGACTATATCAAGTCTGGTCAGTTTTATTCTATTAACGGGATACTTCGTTCAACAAGATCTATTAATGGTTGTGCTAATGATGAGATGCCTCAACAACACAACCACCAGGAGGGTTAAACATATTTATTTTGTCTGAGTAACTTATTTGCATAAAATAAAAAGTATTTGATCTTAAGTTGAATTTAAATCATAAAAATTATCTATCTTAGGATATTTATTTGAAACATCAACCGTTCTGAGGAGGGCGGCCAATTATATATAATCTGCACGTTGGTTGTCATAGTTACATAGAATGCCGTTTGTCCTTTGAATCGGCGAAGGAATGAATACTTTTTTATTTGTATCTAAAGGTTCAATGTCGGAATAAAAAAAATTAAGCCATCTCTTACGAAAAATTTCTACAGAATTATATTGAATACTGTAAAAATTTCTATAGAATATTATTTACAAAATTCTATAGAATATTGTTTACAAAATTCTGTAGAATATTGTTTATAAAATTCCATAGAATTTTTTTATGGCCTGTTCTCAATAAGCTTCATCAAAAAATCTCTATAGAATGTCTAGAAATCTCTATAGAAAATGTCTGTAGAAACCTCTATAGAATTCTACAGAAACTCATTTCTTCTGTTCTACGACTTTACTTTTCTATAGAACTTCTCTATAAAATATATTCTATAGAAATACATTTCTATAGAATCAAAGCTCGTTTTCTCTAAAGAAATCTATAGAATTCTAGAGAATTTTTCTATAGAAACGAAATTTTTTTCTGTATAGAAATCCCTATAGAATTCTATAGAGTTCTATGAAACTACATAAAATGTTTTCGTAAGGGATGCCTGCAAGTTAGCGCACTTGATAAAAATCTAAACTTCAAACGCTGTTCAATCTACCAGCCAAAATAAAATATTCTCCAAGTTCCACACATCTCAGATTCAAACAAATGGCGTGAGATCAATCCCGCTTCTGAGTGAGAGACATGTAAATACCAAAAGGAAATAAAAATCGGCCACGACAAACAAAAGAAGCAACAATGCAACGCTTCCCCGACAAAGCAAGCACTAACCGCTCCACCGTCTCTATTCTAGACCAGCCAAGCGAGCGCGAAAGACAGTAATTATTACACAATAAAAGTATCTTACCGATAAAAATAAAGACCCAGAACCTTTTTGTTTTGATCTGTTGTCTCCATGGCAACGCGGAACGGCCAATTTCTGCATTCAATTCAAATGGTTCCCGCTCACCCATACATACGGTTGTATGTGTGCACGCATACAGATTCCCTCTCCACACCTTAAGGTTTTTCCCTTGTCCAAAATATCATGAATAACAGATGACCGAGGAAAAAGAATGGCAGTCGGGGCGTCCGTAAAGTAAAAAAAAAAAATAAAACAAAAACAAGAGAGCGAAAAAATAACCTTCTAATCAGTTCACTTGTCAAAAACGTAATTTATTTGTGCAATAAGCAGCCGCTTGTTGGAGAGTCACTGCAGACGACCGGTACTGGTTTATAATTGTACGTGAGTAGGTTTTAGGTCTACCGAAACTGGCAACCGCTCTGAAAGTTTAATTTAATGGCGGACGAGTCGGGAATGCTGAGGACGTTGGGGGAAATCCTACGGGGTCCACGGGAATGGAAACAGCGGATTAAAGAAACATTTTATGGCGTGTTAGCCTGTCAAAAAGATAGCGTAGTTTGAGCGGAATGGTAACAGAAACCGCCCGAGTTTCGACGTACGGGGCTCGGATGAAGGGACAGATTTTTCCACGCTTCTCGTCACGTCGTCAGAGTCGTGGTCACTTGCACTTGTGAAACCTGCCTAATAAACATACGAGTTTGAAATTGCTTCTACGCTTTTAGTTCGCCACTTTAACCCTCTGAGGGGTTTACACTCACAATTGCAACCTGCAATCTTCCCTGCATGACTTCCAACCAGTTTTGGTTGGTTGGTTTGGAGGTTTTATGGCGCAAGGGCCATATTTGGTGATGCTGCGCCTGACACGACATACAATATCAAGTAATAGACAGACACATAATGAAAGCTTTACTGAAAAATATACCCATGGAGGAATGTACCTCCCTTTGACCTTCTTGACCAATAGAATCTTTCCAACGCATCCTATTCTAAGGAAAGGGTCAATACAATATTTCTTCCCATAGTATATTCTAAAGAAAGTATCAATAGAATCTTTCCAAAGAATTTTATTCTATGGAAATGAGCAATATAATCGTTCCAAAGGATTCTGTTTTAAAGAAAGAACAATAGAATCCAAAAGATTTTATTCTAAAAAGGATCAATTGAATTTTTCCATTTTTTCTGCATAGTGGGCCAATAGAATCGTTCCAAAGAAAGATTCACTATACACTTAAAATTGGGTTTTTAACATGGTTCAATCGAATAATTTAAACTCGAAAAGGGCAAAAATTTTGAAATTCTAAAATTATTTGCAGTGGAACTTTTTATCATAAGTATATATCATAATTTTGCCGGGAAGTAGCGTGTTAACACGACATTAGTTTTGTAAGACTTTGTGGCAACATTTAAAAAAAACTTTCGAATTTGTGTTCTTATCATTACAACTGTTTGCGTTAAGAATTCTTCGACTAAAGTATGCCGTGAAAATTTTCTCCGTACGCATATCAAACCATTTGATTTTTGTTCGTTTATCAGTATTAATTGTTGCGTTTTATGTTTTCCTATTCCTAAGATGCTTATTACACAGTTGATAACACGCTGAAATAACATCGAATAATTGATTACTGCTAGCCAGCATTTGAGTTGGGGTTCTTCCGGAAGCTTGAACTGGAACCCCCAAAGTTTAACAAAGCAAAAACTGATGCAAAAACTTTAATTAAAAACAATATTAAATACAAATAAACCTTAACAATTTAACGAATACATAACTATAGCAGAACGAAAAAAATCAGAATGATAGAAGAACAAATCGGAAGAATTCGGAAACAAATACTTAGAGAGAAAACAAGTGATCAGAACGAAACAAAAAATAGCACAAAATCGAAACAAAAACTTTTTAAATATCAGCTTCAAAAAGATATATAATTATTAATTTCGCAGCGCACTTTCTGAATCATCTTATTCAAATGAGTGTGCAGGTCTATGTTCAATTGCTTTTGCTCCTAACTACAGAATAAGTAAAAATATCTTTAAGTATCACTGTGCAGCTGAACTTCTTATCATAAGTATGATAGTTTTCCAGAAAACAGAGAGTTAACATATTAGTCCGTATGATTTAACAAAGTAAAAACTAAAATGAAAATATATTAATTATGTTAATTTCAAATAAACCTTAAAACAACATTTTAACGAATACACGAATATAGCAGTTAGGATCACAATAAAATGACGGAACAAAAACGAATCAAGAATTCTGAACGTTAACGAAAACTTAAAGAATACACATGATTAAAACAAAACGTATAAGAAAAACACGATATATACGAAAATTTAAATTATAAGTCGCAAAAAAAGATATACAATTATGAATTCGTTCTTTATCATTTCAGCACATTTTGAATAATCTAATTCCAGTAAGTGAGCAAGTGTATGCACAATTGTTTTTCTCTTACACACAAAATAAGTAAATATATCTATAACTATTACTGTGCTGTTGAACTTCTCTTTATTATAAGTATGATGTTTTGGCCATAAAGTATCACGTTGACATGACGTTAATGACATTAATCCGTAAGAACTTAATAGCAAAAAATAAAAAAAGATATCAATTATGTTTATTTCAAATAAACGTTAAAACTAGCTTTTATCGAATACACAAATATAGCAAAACGGAAAACATCAGAATTACGGAACAAGAACAAATCAGAAGAATTTTGAAGCAAAAACGTGAATAGAAAACACATGGTCAAAACGAAAACTTAAAATATAAACTAACTAAAATATAACTAATTATTACTTTCACAGCACAACCGCAATTGTATATTATCGTGAATTTACTAGCCATTTCAACCACTTTGAATCATCTTATTCAAATAAATGAGCGTCTATGTACAACTTACTTATTTTGTGTGTTTGTTCTTACACATAAAATAAGTAAATAATCTTTATCATTGTGCAGTTTTAATTTTTAACATTAGTATGATGGTTTGACCTTAAAGCAGCACGTTAACATGACATTATTCTGTAGACTTAACAAAGCAAAAACTAAAACAAAAAAGTATTAATTACATTAATTTCAAATAAACCTTAGAACAAACACGAATATAGCAGAACGGAAAACATTAGAATAATTGAACAAGAACGAATCAAGAATTCTGAAACAAAAACTTGGAAAAAAAACACGCGATCAGACAAAACAAAAACTTAAAATATAAACTGCCTAAAACATATCTAATTATTAATTCAATAGCGTAACCACAATGATATATTATCATGAATTTGCTATCCATTCTGAATAATCTTATTCAAGTAAATGAACAAGTCCATGTCCAATTGCTTTTGTCAAGTTAATGCCCAAAGTGCCTCGCACTGTGAAAGTACCATGGTATCTAAGCAGGTGGGAACGCAAGATATTACCATTGTCTCGGTTTCCCCTGTAACAATGGACTAATATATCAGGCGGGTGTCCGAACCTCAGCAGGAGTTCAAGTTTGGTGAAGATCTTCAATTATTCATGAAGCTCATTCTGGAAATCAAGCAAAACAGTAAGATTCAGGCCCAGAGGCACATGAGCTGTATGCTGCTGATTTACGATAGTAGAGGGAATGTGTTTAAACCGAAGCAACCCAATAAATTCAAGGGGTTTTTATTAGCCGTTTCGGCCTTTTTTTAGATTTAAAAACGATGCCTTGTAATTATCGAATAAATGA
Source organism: Meta bourneti (assembly GCA_933210815.1). Classification (NCBI taxonomy): domain Eukaryota; kingdom Metazoa; phylum Arthropoda; class Arachnida; order Araneae; family Tetragnathidae; genus Meta; species Meta bourneti. Next base: position 25,489,790 of record OW119926.1, on the reverse strand, counting down.
GCACATAAATTGACTTTCATTAGTGAAGACAAGTTTTACCAATACCTTTTTTCCTTTCTTTTAAAGAGTTGGAAGTTCTTTCATCTCGCACCTTAACGATATCACCAGCAATTTATATTCACAGAAATCTATTTTTAAATCGCGTTGTTCCACACATACTTTTATTGAGATTTAATAGAAAAGTGAACTCTTAAATTTTAATAATTGTATGTTTTTACCATGGTTTTTAATCATTTTGCGGCAGGTGATTATTTATCAATAAAATTAAAATTTAAACAATTAGTAATTTCCTCTTAGTAAATTGCTAATTCAAAATAAATTATTAATGCGTGATTTATTAACCCTCCAAGTGGTTTCGACGAGATATATCTCATCCATCAAGATTTGATCAATTTTGCTAATGACGAGATATCTCGACATTAAGAATTGCCAAACAGTTTCATAGAAATAGGTTATTTTTTATTCAAATTTGTATATTCAGTTTATAAAGACTTCGAAATAAATAGTTACTCACTTTTAATACTCTAAATCGGTGAATTTCACCTATTTTGACTCCTGTCACAAAATAGGTGAAATAATAAGGTATCACATTTGTAAAAGAGATGGAAAAGAAAGATATAATAGTAAAAAATTATTTTTATCATGGTTTAATATTGCTTACTTAGACAGTGTTTGACTTTGATTACAATTAGTATTACTATGAAGGTGGTTTAACTTCTCAGTTTTTCTTTTTTAATGACGCCCTTTAGAAGTCATCACTTTCAGTTGACAACATTACTTTTCACACATGTTTGCAATGCTAAGAAAATATTTTCTAACTTTCCTATTTTTCCAGTGGGTGCACTTTTAAAAAGTTCTCATTTTTGATTATTCACTAGTCTTTGTTTATTATAAAAAAGACAATCGAGTAGCATTATTAGGTTAACATGTATCGTAAACAAATATTGTCCTTGTTGGTGCATTTTACATCGCAACTGAAGAAAAACTGCTAATATTCGAAACAAAAATTCCTCAAACTCGCTTTGGAAATGAGAGTGTATTAGAAAATGAATTCGAAGTTATGAGAGTAATAACATTATCGCTAAATGTAATCCCCATAAATCATAACAATTGTGCTGCGGTTGACACAAAAGTAACACCACAAACTTTGAATTATTTCCTCATTTGCACAAGTTAAGAAGTTTCATGGTATGTCCATTTACATTCTATGACGAGCATTTCCTTGAAGATTGGGATGAAAATTAAGAAAAGAACATTCCAAATAAGAAATTGTTCCATTCTGTAAAATAAAATAACAAGCAATGCACGACTTTCATTTATTTTCGAATCATTCATTTTTAAAATTATGCACATATTTTTGCATGGAAATCCTGCACATGCGTGCTGAAATACTGTGGTATATTTACTTCTCTTTTAATCTCAGATATGTAAAGTGCCAATGAACAAATCAAACATTCGTGTTGAAATACTATGGTATATTTACTTCTCTTTTAATCTAAGATGTATATAAAGTATCTATAAATAAATGAAACCTTCTCAATGCATTCATTAAATTTTAGATGATGTGACTTTATTTCTTCGATGACAGTAAATCTTCATTCACAGCGATCAAATAAACCAAAAGCTTGAAATTACTAGTTCAAACAAGTAATTAGTTTTCAAAAAAACTTTCCAGTTCGCAGTTGTTACTTTTATGTAGGCAATAACTGCAGCTGCTTCAGTGTTGGTCTTTTTCTTTTCAACGAGAAAAGTCTTCAGAGCAGAGTCGAACATCTGGTTTTACAACATCAAGTCTGATATGTTTGTATTTTAAACCTCAAAGCTTTCTTGTCTTACACCAAACTGGGAGGGGAACCTACACTCACCTTCATATACTTATTCAAAGGAGATTTTCATCGCCATTTTAATGTGCGATTTATGTCGACCGTATTTTATGCGTTTTATGCCAATGTACGTTCGCAAGAAAAAGGAATCAAAAAATATTTCTCAACAGTTCTACTAATTGGAAACTATTTAACAATCATGGTGGTTATCTTCACGAAGTATCTTGCCATTAGCAAAACTGATCAGATCTTGGTGGACGATATATCTCGTCCATTAAGACCTCGTCGTCTTCAGTCATTGGAATAAAACTCACCAGATCTTGATCTCGTCCTAATTAAAAAATTGTCAATATCTTGATGATGATATATCTCGTCATTAGCAAAATTGGTCATATCTTGATGGATGAGATATCTCGTCGAAACCACTTGAAGGGTTAAAGATACTTATGGAAAGATACAAGAGAAGGCATTCTTTTTACAATGTTATGGTAGAAAGATACAGCGATCTAAAAGTTGCTAAAATTAGAACATTACCATTTAGGTTTTTCTCACAAGATAACGATAAGATAAGTATATTTCTATTTTTGCAGTGTTTCATGTGCTTTATGTTTTGTGTTGATTGTAATTTTATATTATAATACGTTACTAATAGGATTCACCCTTTAAAAGGCACTATTCTAAAACTGCTATATTCTAAACACGATTCTCTCATAAAGAGTGAAGTACTTTTATGAATGTATTTTGCACATTACAAAATATTAATTTTTCTATTTTTAAAGGGTAGAGTAACGTCATCTATCCCATCCTTATCTATAGTACTTCTTGGCATCAGAATATCGAATGAAAGATTTATGTAACTAAACCATACCTGGAATATTATATAATTTGAACATACCTGGAATATTTATGTATACCTGAAATATTTATAAAGGAACTAGAACATATCTGCAATATCTTCAAGAACACATCTAGAATATTTATATAACTAGTCTTAAGAATTTTAGAGACGGTGGGTAGTCCAAATAAAATGTTTGTGCAGTTATTTCTTAAACATTCTATTTGTTTTCAGCAGAATTAACTGCAACTTAACGAACATTCTCTTAAAAAGGGACTGCTCAATAAAGTAAACTGATAAAAGAACCCAAAAGAAGTTATGAATTCGTCAGCGCATTTACTTGTTACATTCTGAAATTTGTAGAATTTGTTCGTTTCTTTACTTGAAATAGTGTAGGATATTTCCTGAATTTATTTACAAGGTTTATTGAATTTAATAGAATTATTTGTTAATTAAAAAAGCCATAATTTTGAATTGTCACTTTCTTTTCAGAAGAGGTGGTAAGTTATAATGAAAACATAGCATTGCAATACGTACAGCATAAGTTAATGTAACTCCGACTGATCAAATAAATTCCGTCTCTCACTCTCATAGCTTTGAACCAAACATTTTCATTTGTTATTTGTTTTTAAATGGAACGAAGTATGCAAACCAGAAAAAGTACCGTAATCCGTATTCTCCGATTTGAACAGTTTTATAAAACAGTGAACTGATATTTTTTACAAAGTTGGAAATTTTGGTTGGAACATCTGACATTACTTATGATCCTCTTTATCATTTCCATACATTATTTTTATATTTAACGCATTACATGTAATATATATATAACACCACATTGCGTTGATTGCAATGAAGTTCTAATATGTATAACGTTTTTGGTTGAGCTGCTAGGGAAAATATTTTAATGTAGGTAAGATCGATATAAATATATCTGCTGAATTAGCATAACCGTCTTACTAGTAATAGCTTAATAAATATTTAATAAACACATTTCATTTATGTACATCACATATTTTAAAAAGTTCCTATTTAACTTTCCTCTTTTTAAATTACATTATTTAGATTTAAGTGTAAATTATTCGATTAAGTCCAAACTGATCGATGAACTGACTTCAACAAGAACAAACTTCCACCGATTTCCTTCGATTTCCACCAATATAGATCACGTAGGTATGCGAATTGTTTTAATATTCTCATATCTTATTTTAACCCTTTTGATGGTTGTCTCAACGAGATATCTCATCATTAGATGAAAACTGAACAGATCTTGATCTCGTCATCATAAAGAAATCGGCAATGTCTTTATGCCGAGATATCTCTTCATTAGCAAAATTGGTCAGACCCTAATGGACGAGATATCTCATCGATACCACAAGGAGGGTTAAATAAGCTATAGTGAGCTAATATCTTTCAAGGTTGATTGGTTGTTTAGGGGTTTTATTGCTCAAGATTTATATTTTTGCCATCTATATGAAACAAGACATCAAGAAAAAATGTCGTGAGCCGGGGGAAAAGGAGGGATTGGGTAACAGAATAATGGGATAAAAGCGGTAATAGATCGCTTGGGTATCCTGGGAGCTTGACTCCCGTGTTTACTAAAGACAGTAAACCCCATGGGGAAAAAGATTACTAAATTACCTCGGTTCCGTGAAACCTGTACACACCTAAAGGAGATGTGCCCCAGTGGGCAACATTTTTCAAGGAAAGAAAACAATTACCCGTAATACAGAGCTGCGTTTGTGTGTAGAAAAACTTGTTCCAACTTTCAGGAGTACCCAGAGTAGACTATTCAATTCCACATCTTTACCATTTATACCAATTTTAAAGATTTCAAAACTTTCATCAAGCCTCTCAACCCGTGGAAAATTATCTTGGATTTAAAGAAAAATTTATCAAAACAAATGGTCATCAATTTTATTTTTGGTTCTATTCATCATAACAAGAGAGCTAATTGCCGAAAGCCGTGACCACCGGCGTAATGAACTTGTGGGCTGAGTAGTTTTGATTGACGGTTCTGACCACGCCTACTATTGTTTTAGAATATTTTAAAGTCTCACTACCCTTTTCATTTACATCGACGTATTCATAAATACCTACTGATTGCTAAAGCAACTTTCAACTTTGTTAATAAATGTTTAACTCAATTTTTCTCAGTATGTTTTATATCTATAAATGCAGCATAATATTGTCTTTTCAGGGGTGCACTTACGGAGGGGGCTCAAACCGCTCTCAGATCGAATAAAAAGCAAACAAATTCCCAATTTAATTCATTGATTGCTTCTTTGAAAATCGTGTATAAAAGTGTTTTGATATTTTCACCTTACAGCCAACTAATATTTATTCATTGCTTTCAGTCCATTAACAAAAGAGCTCCGTTTCTTATCTACTGAGAATTATATACTTACCATATTTATTGAAATTTTTAATATTGTTCATCAAAACGTTGGCACCTTTTCCCTTGAATGCAGCTTCTATTGTCTTGGGATAGTCACTCTAAAACTAGTCACTAGGTTGTACACTCCAAAACTAGTCACTAGGTTGTACACTCCAAAACTAGTCACTAGGTAAGACACACTAACACTAGTCTCTCGATAACACACTCCAAAACTAAACTCTAGATAACATTCTATAAAACTAATCTCCAGGTAGCACACTATAAAATTAGTATTCAAGTAACACACTTTAAAATCAGACTCTTGGTAACAAATTAAAAAAACCAGTTGATTGATTAACGTACTCTAAACCTACCCTATATTTCAAATAAATTTTAGATTTTTAAATCCCCTTCTAAATAAAGAACTTGCTATAAAAATGTAGCCTCTTCTAGATGGATATGCTTTGTGCCCCCGTGTCTGTTTATATTCAATCTCACTTGTACTTATTTATTTGTGTACGTATTTATTATAGTAAAATTTTCATATAGAATTCAGAACAGTAGCTGCTTTGGATATCGGACGCGGTGCTTTTGATTTGGTTTCGTGTACCGCTCTACCAATTTTTGCTACACGAAAGCTAATTAGACCGGTACATACGGCACTTGTGTTTCATTGGGTTTTGTTTTTATGGTGAAAGGGCCGTATTTAACCAAGCTGCGCCAAACACAAGAGATACAACGCCAAGTAATGGACATACACAAACAAATTTTTACTGACAGAGAGAAATACACCCAGAGAGGAATCGAACTTAACAACGGTTAATTTGATACTAGTATTAACAGTCAGATTTTCTTGATTATTAACGCTACACTATATATGATGTGTTGATTTATTTCAACTGGACAACGATTTTAAAATAGAGTACTTTGTTCTCTTTGTAAAATAATTCAATAAAAATGAAATTAATAGTCAATTTTTCGAAGTACCATAATTATTCGTTTATTTATTAATACATAACTATCAAACCGATTGCTCCCGTTACAAGACAGCGAAATAAGATCAGAATATGCATCAGGCAAATAAAAAACCCAGTACAATTATGCAACATAAACTACATCATGTAAACATACAACAAAAATACTTAGAACAAAAAACACCTAAAAGAAAAAATTGCGATTGAAACACAACCACAGTGATGAAGTTAAAAATTCCGTTTTCAAACATTAAAGACATAAAATTACTATAATATATTAAATCATCAAAGAAGACATTAAGGGTTAAGGAAGTATTGATCTTTCTGACAAATTAGACAATTTCGTCAAACAAAACAGCCTTTAACATTGAAATTTAAGGTTTTTCGAGAAACACTTATCTGGAAAAGGCAATAATTAGTTATTCAGATTACGTTTCTTCCCTCATAATGTTGCAAAACGGCAACTCATTCGAATTATCCACTATAAAACTCCGGGCATCGGAATTTCTGATTCTTCAACTTGCCAAAAATGGTCGTTTGGCAGGAGTTAAAGCGGGAATCTACAAGGTCATAATACAGATTTCACTGAAGAAATAAGGCACATAAACACATATAAAAGCTATTTTTAAATTCTATTTGGAAAATAACTTCATCGAAACAAATTTCCAGACATGGTTTTGACACAAACGATGCAAAACTTGGGAAAAGAAGATCATTATTTTTTGTGTAATACTGAAACAAGTCCAATTCTTTATAAGAAAGCGCGAACAAACAATATTAAAAGCTATGCGCAAACTAAGCTTTTTCTATAACTTTGCAAAACACATCAATCCCAAACGAATTTTAAATTCGTTCCAGTGTCAGTGACGCTTCCAGGTATTTATAACAATAGCTTTCTTTGATCATTTATACAAATTAGAACTCTCAATATTCTGGAACAAAGGCATATACACTCAGATAATTTCTTATCTTTAATTAAAGTCACTTCGATTTCCAAAGAAATATTTGGTTCCGAGAAATATCAAAAACTCAAAGCATAACATGGAAAAAGAAGTGCATAAAACTAATATTTTATCAATATAAAGGAAAGTCCAATTATATACCTGAAAGCGTTTGCGAACGGTATTAAAAGCTACGTGCAAAATAAGCCTTTTCTATAACTTTTCGATGCACACAAATTAATTTAAAATTAGTTCCAGTGTCACTGAAGTTGGCTGTACAATATCTACCCAAGAGTTTTTTTTACCTTTATTATAATCGCACATGACCTTCGGTTTCTTTGATCCTTCATACCAGTTAGAGCTCTACAATATTCCTGTACAAAGGCATATACTAAAACGAGTCTAATTACATATCAGAAAGCGTTTGCAAGAGTATTAAAAGCTTTGCACAAACTAAGCTTTTTCTATAACTTTGCAAAGCATACATCAGTCCGACACGAATTCCAAATTCGTTCCAGAGAAATTTCCTGTTCATTATCTCCTACTCAAGAATCTTTCTTTAGCTTTATTTGTAACAATCGTATAGGTCTTTCTGTTACTTTGATCGTTTATACCAATTATAACTCTACAATATTCCTGAACAAAGGCATATCAGAAGACGCTTACGAACAGTATTAAAAGCTATGCGTAAGTTAAGCCTTTTCTATAACTTAGCAAAGCACACATCAGTCCGAAATGAATTCCAAATTCGTTCCACTGCCAGTGTAATACATATATCTTGAACCCAAGAGTCTTTTCTTAGCTTTATTTATAACAATCGCACAGTCCTTTCCGTTCCTTTGATCATTTATACCAATTAGAACTCTAGAATATTCAGGAACAAAGGCATATACACTTAGATAATTTCTTATCTTTAATTAAAGCCAATTCGATTCCCCAAGAAATATTTGGATCTGCGCAATTACATGACAACCATTCTCCGTGGCTTGAGAAAAAAAACTAGTTATCAAGACAGGAACAATCAAGACTTCACGGCGAAAAGAATTAATCTCATTAATTATTTCTTGTGAATGAGCTTTTGGAATATTTTTTATGTGCGTGCAGAAAAAAGCGTCGAGAGAAGATTCTAAACTTACCCTTGGCACTTAACTGTACTCATAATTGGGTTCATTAGAGGTGTGAAACGCCATTGACGCTTAAATTAAAAACTTCCACTTCTCAAATGGGGAAGAGACCCTTTTTTCCATCCGGGCTTTTTCTTTTTAGTCTCCCAACTTTACCTTTTACTCAACTGTCTTTTTTTGTTAAGTACTTTGGGCAATTTCGCACTTTCAGAAGGCAAGTAACGATTTGGCGAGGGAAAAAAATGGCGCTACTTTTTTCCATTTTTGGACTTTCACCTTCATTGCTATTACTGAAATTGAAGTTCATAGAAATTTGAAATGAAGATCGTTATTGATTTAAGGCTCCCTGCATACACTATTGCTTTGTTGCTGTCAGCAACTTTTTTGGAAGGATTCTTTTTCATTAACAAGCATGCTAACGCTTCGACCATGCTAATGCTTGGAACATTAATGAGCATAGATGGATAGCTTTTTGTAATTTCTTTGATCCATAGGAATTTAGAAGGCCTAATTCATTTCTTGCTGTTTTGTTCTAACAGATATTTTCTTACAAGTGAGTTCAGTACCAATGCTATTAAAAGACCATTGTTCCTCGGTGTAATATGCTGTTAAAAAGTTCTCTTATATGTTCAAAACTGTAATTTTAGGAAAGCGCATTAATTTAAATTAATCTGTTCCATTGAGAAAAAATGAAATCTGAACTTGCCAACTAATCTTTCTACAAACCTATTTCATTTTATATACTTTTAGTGTTGTTTTGGTTTGAAAATATTTATCCGGCAACCCAATCGAAAACTTAAAAATTCTTTGATTAACCATACGTTCTTTACAATACTTGAAACAATTCAATTAACTTTCCACAGAATCCTATTAAGGGGTGTTCAAGCTTATTGTTTGGTTTAGGGTTTTATGGCGCAAGAGCCATATTTGGCCAAGTTGTGCCAAACAGAAGACAGAAAACGTCAAGTAAATGGATCATATGCACGTACAAGAAAAGTTCTACTGTCACAGAATAGAGTTAAAGAAATAACACCAGTACTTGCGAGGATGCTAATGTAGTTATCAAACACACAAGGAAACTCAACTTTGTGGGAATCATAAATTGAACTCCTTGGAAATTTCAAGCAGCGTTTATAAAACTGTATTTTCGGCTCGTAAACTTCAGGTAATTATATTGTTAAATAATTTCTCATCAAAATGCATGAAAAGCACTTTTTTACAATTGTGGTTAAAATCCATCACGAATTAGAAGAACGTGGAAAAAGTAAAGAACAATTAAATTAATAATGTGGTGAAAGTAAGTAAGCACACTACACACGAAGAACTTCATTAAAAGCTTTACAAATACGATTTTTTAATGTTCAATTTCATTTAAAAACTATTTAATGGCAGGTAATAAAAATGAACAAAAACATAAAGTGAAATGGAGTCAATTAAATAGTATTATAACTGCTTATATGCATATCGTCATCTGAATGAAAGAACTGGGTAACTAATTTTTTTTAGATAACGAGGAAAAAATCTTGATGCCAGTGCCAATTTCATATATACCTACATTTTTCTTTAACCGATTGATGGAGCTTTAGTGGTCCAAAATTTACCTTCTTGCATTAAATTCTATGTGATCTCAGCTTTACTCACTTGATTACAACTCAAAGTACCCGTTTTTCGAGTTATAGAGTTCTTGCATTCATGTGACGATATTCAAACAGTGATGATAGTGGTGTGATGTTGTATTTTTATTAAGTTTTTCAGAGTTCGTCATCACAAAATAATCCCTTTTTAATGAGAAGAAAATTTTTCACACTGAAAATACCCATTACGATATAAATATTGTAAATACTTATATTGTTGATGATACATACAGGACATGGGATGTGTCGTTAATCGCAATCATAGAAATTGCATTACTCAAACTTAACGTTAGTCTCTTTGCTGGAACTTGTGGCTTTTAAAACCTTTATGGGTCTTGGCCCTTTGAACGTTGCGAGATTTCCGAGTAGTGTAATATTGCTTTTACTCCACAACAAACTTAATGACTAAGTAACCACATCTATTGGTTGAAAGAATCCGTAGATTCTTTCAACCTTTGGAATATAATCCTTTTATACCTTTGGAATTTTCTTGGAATATAATCCTTTGTAAAATTCTATTGCTCATTTCCAAAGAATTGAGTCATTTGGAAAGATTCTATTGTTCATTTTCTTAGAATATAATAATTTGGAAAGATTCTTTTGCTTATTTCCTTGAAATAAAATCCTTTAGAAAGATTATAATGCTCATTTCCTTAGAATAGAATCCTTTGGAAAGATTGTAATGCTCATTTCTTTAGAATGGAATCCTTTGAAAAGATTTCAATGCTCATTTGCTTCGAATAAAATCATTTGCAAAGATTCTGTTGGTCTAGGCCAAAATTGGTTAGGAGTCATGCAGGGAAGACTGCAGGTTGCAAGGTATGCGTATGAGCCCCTCGAAGGGCTAACTCTAAAATTTGTTCTAAAAAAGAGACCTTTCGTAATGTCCTCAGAGAAAACCACTGCAATCCTTACAAACTTATTTATAAAACGAGAACGGAAATTGTGAAAAAAAAATTAAATCTCCGAAAAGAAGCAAACGAAATTAACATTATCCACCCTGCGTGAGTTCGCTCGAAATGAATGTCAATTCACCCGAGATTAATCGTCGGAGACTAAGAAAGCAATAAAATACAATAAAAACCACTCATGTGCATGCGAGGAGGGGATAGATTGAGATTTTTACACAACGAAAATGATCATTAGCAGCGATTGAATCTCATAGGTGATTCCTCCATTTTTTTTCCTACTCCGTGCCTTCATTAGTTGTTTTTCGCTCGATAAGTTATTAATTAGGACTTGAGATAGTAAGTCTCCCCAAATGGACTTGGTCACGAAAATATAGGACGGCTTATACCTCTATTGTGTTGATCGCGCTTGGTGTGTTAACCCCGGCAGTAAAAATCTCCAGATTATGATTTAATGAACCCTTGTAAAAAACGGAAAGGAAAAACAGCAGAATTAGATGACTATCTGACAGTGTCTGATGTGTACTTTTGAGAGGAGTGTTTTTGATGGATGTATTAGGGGAAACATTGTAACCACAACATTCTCAAACAGGTTTTGCACCTCATTATAAGTTATTGAACACCGTTGTTTGCATTAATCAACGGGATCTTCAGCTGTTATTTTCTTCATTAGGTTGAAATACTTTCGTGTTTGTTGCTGTAAGTACAATGTAACTGTGGAAGCAAAATGACAGGTCCTGACCTTATCGTTGAATGGACATGCAAAATGCAACACAAAGAGAATGAGAGTGACATGTGGTTTGTTAGTCGATCGTTGTATGTTGGGTCTTGCTTTGCGGCAGTGGTTTTAACCTAATCTGGTTTCATTTTAATTTTACGAAACACACGGGAGAAATTGGGTTCTAATTTGTATACATCAAAAGAAAAGAAAATAAACTAGGCCTGTGCATAGCATCTGCACTAAACCTCCTTAACCTTCCTGGTGGTTGTCCTAGCTACGAGGTATCTCGTGGTATCTCGTCATTTGCAAACCTGGCCACATCTTGATGGACGATGTATCGATTTTGATGGATGACATCATAAAAGAATTGGCTGTATCTTGGATGACGAGATATCTCGTCATTAGCAAAATTAGTTAGATCTTGAGGGAAGAGATATCTCTTCGAAACCCCTTGGATTGTTAATTGCTTATATCTATTGATGACAAAGTGTCATTAGTACATTTCATCTTATTTCAATCCAGTTGTAACGAAAATTGCATTCATATTCATAAATGGATTCCATAACTAAATGAAGTAAGATTATTCAAAAATATATAACAGCTTTTCGTTTACTTATACTGGTGTAAATTCTTATTTACAATAAATTCATGGCAAAAAGCACACCTCAATCATGTTACCAAATTTAGATTCTGAACGTCTATTTCAATTTCATCTCGTTCCCTTTTTCAAAGGCGATTTAGTATTTTTTGACGCTAAATCTATTTTTGCTCATATTTTCTTTTCAGCGCTGTCTTTTGTCTTCCAGATGTATCATTGCTTTCTGCCTTTAAACTGGAGGATTTCATTGGAATGGCGAGCTTTTCAGTGTAGTTTTAGCAATATTTTGTAGCTCCCCAGCTCGAATCAAGCATATTTAAACTAAGTGGTGAAATTGACAAATGAATCTCCAAACGGTCGATTTTATATTGTTTGTATCCGATGTTCCATCCGACAATAAACAAATAAAATATATTTCTGTGCTACGTACTTTAGTGAAATAGAGATATACGAGGCACCAACTCTTCATAACAGCGAAGATTGAATCTACGACCAGAATTAAATCAGAACCTATTGAATTAAATTCAAAAAATGAAATTTTGTTGTTATATTTAAGAATTCCATTTTCTATTATTTTAAGGAGCAGTGACTATAAAGAGAATTGACATCCAAAGAGTTGGAAAGTACTGATGATAATAACTGCATTTGAACAAAAAATTTAAATACCTTCACTGAACAGAATATTCAGAAATATGTAATTATTCTAACAAAATTCGTTTCCATCATTAAGAATTCTGAATAGAATTCTTAAAAATATCTATACAAATTACAATAAATACAAATACTCTTTCACTATTCATTTTTAATTCGTTCAATTTCTTTTAAATTAATTAAGTTGAAGATTATATTAATAAGCGACTTGATTTTACAACTTTCAATAGATTTTTGATCCTACTTTTAAATTAAAGGAAATTAATTCAATCAAATTAGGTTAGCCAGTGCTGAAAATGAAATTTCTACCACGTTTGCTTAACAGTTGAGGAAACCAAAGCAGTTTTTCCAATTATCCACTGCATTTAAATAAGTAACAAAGAAACATAACTGATGCAATAAAATGTAGTGTATCCTAAACGTTGTTGGCTAGTGTGCATCGTATTAGTCTACAAATATATTTTTCTAATATTCCAGTTACTCCACTAAAATAACAGTGTAACGTTTCTAAATAATATTTTTAACACAATAAAATATTTAATACAATATATTTTAAGCTAATATTTTTAACACAATATATTTTAAGTTCATATTTTTAACACAATAAAAGTATCAAATATTCCAGAATACGATACTTTTACTACACAATACACAATTTACTTTTGTTAGCGTTTTGTACCCAAAATATGTCTATTTAGTATTTGCGAAGTTATTCGACTTCATTATCAATATACTACATGTCGATCGAATGCCGTAGATAAGATCACGATATCATTCTTCAATTTCAACTTCTATTTAATATGTAATGAATGGAATTCATAAACACCTAAAATACTACACCTCTTTTTATACAGATGCAAAGTAGGGTATGTATGTATTTTGAATTAACGTCGCACTGGAGCAACACAACGGGCTATTGGCGATGGTTCAGGATCAAACCCAGAGGAAAGACCCGAAGACAACACCACGTAATTTTGAACCACGGTCAGATGACGAGGTCACACCTGAGCTGGCATCCCACTCTCCAAACTTCTACACCACGCCAACGTGAGGACATTTGAGGCAACGTCAAATTTAACGTGCACCAGCCCCCATGCACATGACGGTCTTTGCCTGGACCTCGCGAACTCGCGATCCTCCGATTGCTAATCCGTTCCTCTTCCAACCTACCGAGGCCCGATGCAAAGTAAGGACTACTCGTATAATTTTTGTCGAAATTGTGTGCTCCTCGAATTTTTATTTCCTCTATTTTCCTTTTCACCTGAAGGAGATTAATGTCTAGTCACTTATCTGATTATTCGTGAGGTTTTGTTAAATAGTTGTAGATTAGCAACGCTACGTCTTTGTAATTTCTAAAACTCGTTCTAATTAATTTATCTTTTCTTTTTATTGACTTCTATTTACTGCTCTACCTTTTGCAGAGTTGGCTTTCACCACACGTGCTGCTTTTAATTTAAATGTCCATGGAGTTTTAATACAATTTACACCTGTTTTTCATTTATGAATATTCACGACAAACGCATGTGCTCACATTTTCCCTTGATAATCAAAGTTAAATAGCATTACATAATACTTCAGGGAAATAATATAAAATAATATACGATTTCACTCTTCAGGTAGGTAATTAATTAACGTCACACTGGAGCCACACAACGGGTTATTGGCGACGGTCCGGGATCAATCACGATGAAACATTTCACGAGTCCTCTTTGAGTCTTGTGGACCCAGTCTTATAAATATCAGTTTTTAAATATTCTATGAATATTATTCCTTTGGTTATGTATGACACTTGACTTAGGACAAGAATCATTAGTGTTTGTGTTTGAATACAGGTGAAAGAAATTGGCAGTGTTGTAGTAAAACTTAGCGCAGGAAACAAAATATGGTATTGGTATTTTGGTATTGATATTTTCAATTAACGTCACACTGGAGCAACACAACGGGCTATTGGTGACGGTCCGGGATCAATCCCAGAGGGAAAGATCCGAGGACAACACCACGTAATTTTGAACCACGGTCAGATGACGAGGCAACACCTGAGCTGGCACCCCACTCTCCAAACTTCCACACCACGCCAACGTGAGGACGTTTGGGGCCACGACAGATTTAACGTGCACCAGCCCCCTTTGTACACGACGGTGTTTGGCTGGATTCGAACTCGCAACCCTTCGGTTGCTAGTCCGTTACTCTTCCAACCGGGCCACCGCGGCCCGAAACAAAATATGAACAAAATAGGTTTCTCTTTAAAGAATACCAAATCGCATTTGAACAAGGGAATGGGATGAAATTGAAGTAAGTTCGTAGGTATTTAATTAACGTCGCACTGGCGCAACACAACGATCTATTGGCGACAGTCCGGGATCAACCCCGAAGGACAATCAATCCGAGGACAACACTACGTAATTTTAAACCACGGTCAGATGACGAGATCACATCTGAGCTGACACCCCACTCTCCAAACTCCCACACCACGCCAACGTGAGGACATTTGAGGACACGACAGATTTAACGTGCATTAACAGCCCCCTTTGTACACGACGATTTTCGGTTGGATTCGAACTCACAACCCTGAAATTGAAATAGACGTTCAGAATTAAAATCGTAGTAACTTGACTGGTGTGCTTTTTGCCATGCGCTTTATTGTAAATAAGAATTGACACCACTAAAAATAAGGACCACGGTAGCCCGGTCGGAAGAGTAACGGACTAACAACCGGAGGGTTGCGACTTCGAATCCAACCGATGACCGTCGTGTACAAAGGGGACTGGTGCACGTTAAATCTGTCACGGCATCAACTGTCCTCACGTTGGCGTGGTGTGTCAGGTCAGGTGTGACCTCGTCATCTGACCGTGATTCAAAATTACGTGGTGTTGTCCTCGGATCTTTCTCTTGGGGGATTGATCCCGGACCGTCGCCAGTAGCCCGTTATGTTTCTCCAGTACGACGTAAATTAAAATACCTACCTACACATTAAAAATAAACGAAATGCTGTTGCATATTTTTGTATAAATTTATTTCATTTAGAGATGAAATACGTGCATGGAGAATCTGAATGCTATATTTATTATAAATAGATTGAAACACGATATGAAATGCGAATAGAGACACTGCTATCAATAGACAAAAGCAATGGAGGAAGTTTAGTGTATATATATCTAAGAGATTATAGTTGTAAATTAAAAATGTATTTATGATTTCGAAATACAATGAAAAGAAAGTTAGAATTTCATCATTCTAAGTTCATTCTTTGGGCTTAAGTGATTAAAAAAACTCGACTTAATACGTTATCCACCAAGTAGAATATAATTTCTGAGTAACATATTTTCATACTATGAAGCGTAAAAGATAAATTCTTGAAACTGCTCTATCTAGTGATTAGTCTAGTGTAAGAGTTCTAATTAAAACTCTAACTCCTGAGGCAAAATTCTAATTAGACCCTTAAAGGAATTGAGTAAATGTGTTTAGACGGTTCAAACAAACTCGCAAATTTAAACTCGACTCTAATTATTTACAAAAGTTACTGAAAAGATGGTAATCAATTATGTCAAAATGTGGAAACCTATTTATGAAAATAGAATTTTATCTAATATTTCGACGCATAAATTAGTTTAAGCATAACTAGAAATAGAAAAGATTTCTCTTTAAATTCAAATTTTCACAAACATTAATTGCTCTATACTTTATTGAAAATCCCATCAAAGCAATTAGATAATAGTTTATTAGTCCCGAATTCTCTTATTCAAGAATTACTACATCAGTTATTATCCATCTATTTAGTCCGATGCGATTAAATAAGCAGTAGAATATTTGCTGAGAAATGTATAAATCTCATCTCTGGTAAGCAGGTATTTAATTAACATCGCACTGGAGCAATACAACGGGATATTGGGGACGGTCCGGGATCAAACCCAAAGGGAAACAACATGTAATTTAGAATCACGGTCAGATTACGAGGTCACACTTGAGCTGGCACCCTATTCTCCAAACTTCCACACCATGCCAGCGTGAGGACATTTGAGGCCAAGACAGATTTAACGTGCACCAACCCCTTTTGTACACGACGATCTTTGGTTGGATTCGAACTTGCAACCTTCCGGTTGCTAATCCGTTACTCTTCGAACCTGGCTACCATGGCTCCAAATTTCATCTCTGATGAAATTGTTAATGAAATGATTCATCATAAATTTTTAAAAGGGTTTGAAAGCTGTTTTTTATGTTTCCTGCGACAGTTCATTTAAATGCCGCATTCGAGACTTCATTAAATTTTTGTCATCGATAAATTACAGCAACTTAACACATCGACTTTCAAGTGAAACACTAAGTCAAAATTTTTGAAGTTTTTTTTCTAGATCAGAATGTGATGACTTTAAGATTGGTAAAGTCTATTCTAAGTCATATTTTCTCTACACGAAGGTTAAATTTCTTCTTGAGAAACATGAGCAATTGAATAAATACACATTATCATTAATTTATTAATGTTGTAAAGCAATACATAATCATAATGAAAGTGCTCTTCTCTGAATAATTGATAACGAGTAAATACAAAGTTAATATATAATTGTTAAAATGGTGGAAATGTGATTTTAACATTCCGAGAAAATTGGAATATTTTCCCTTTCATTTTCTCAGAAATATGCAGTTGACTTACAATCTACTACTGAAAGGAAGTATGAAATCAAACCATTTGTGACAATCGTCAAGCACAATGATCTTACTAATTTGAAATAATAAAACATGATGGATTTATCTAAAATCAAATGTGCTAGGTCTCTGATAAGTTAAGGCTAATCTAAGGCTAATTTGATGGTTGGTTTAATGTTCCTGCGAGCTGGACAAAAATATTCGGAGGGCCCTATCTGGCCTGCGGGCTTGATAAAGACATTTGAAGAGCCCTATTTGGCCTGCGGGAAGGTTAAATCCATTTGGAGGGCAGTATCTGGTCTGTGTGTCAGTTAAATCCATCCGGAGAGGCGTATATAATCCTGATAAAAATTTGAGATATCTGACCTTCGGGCAGGATAAACCTGTTCAGAGGGCCTTATCCAACCTGCGGGTCTTGAGTAAACCTATTCTTTGCATCTCATATTATTTTACGAGTACGTTTTTTTGTGGGCACCACCTGAACCCAATAAGATCGACTATTTCTTAAATAGCTAATAATTTACAAACATTTGCATAAAATGTAACATAATAGCTCAATATATATACGTTAGAGTTGGTTGGATTAGGTTTTATAGCACAAGAGCTATATTTGGCACAGCTGAGCCAAGCACAAGACATACTAGACATGGACATGCATACACAAGGAAAGTTTTACTGACATAGAAGACAGAAATATATCCAGGGTAAGTTACAGGAATAGAACCTGCACCACATACTACTCGTAAGTTACAAACGCGGAAGACAAACTCCCTGTCACCTTAGACTAACTTGATTTTGTTATATTTTTAACTCGTTTTAACCCTGTGAACGTTACATTTCCTGGTAGTTCTATCTCACAAGACACATATAATGGCTAAATAGCTGCATCCATTGGTTGAAGAATCCGTAGAAAAAATTGGACCTGGTCAATAGCGTCAAAACTAGTTAGAAGTCATACAGGGAAAACTGCACTTTGCATAGTGTAATAAATAATGCGTGCATGACCCTCATAGAGCTAAAATGGCATTGTTGATTAAATAGGCTAAATTGTAAATTGTAGGATGCCCTTGCAACGCCATCTTCGTTTTTATAGTCATGAAGGGTCGTCAAAGCTTTTGAAGTATCGAAGAGCAAGGCACATACAAGATGCACACAAGAGATTGATAACCACTTGGTTATTAATCTCTTGTGTGCATTGGTTTTAATCAATCTAAAGTGGTTGGTTGGGTTTTTATGGCACGAAGTCCATATTTGGTCAAAGACAGAAGACATCAAGTGACACACACACACAAAGAAAGTTTTACTGGCCCAGAAAAATGAATACACCCAGGGTAAGTTACAGCAATCGAACCAAATAGTCACTGGGGCTTAGAGTTTTCTGCTAGTGCTACTCTTTACGTATGTAACGCACATACCCTATATTTTACATTAAATTGGATACTAAGTCATCTTATGGGAAACACCCTGTACATCACCTCATTGAATTCAACACCACTTCGTTTGTGATTAGACTGATAAACATCTCACCAGAGCACGAAAACACTGCTCCCTCCCTGGACAGTTGGGAGCTAACAACCCTTATTAAAATTAAAGTATCTCACCTGAGGCAACGAATCACTTAATAAGTCATCAATTACGGCATGGGAATAATTTTTCCAACCCCCCCCCCTCTCACCGATAGAACGAAGGAAAAACACAAAACGCAATTACCATTTCCTGCTGTCAAAAAACCGATGAAGAAATTAATCTTCATCGATTACAACCCAATCGATGCCTGCAATCAGCCACATACTCGCAACAAGAATGCCTTGTTAACGGCCTAATCAGTGTAATTTTGCACACTAAAGGGGCTTATTATCATTTTTTCTTCAGTTTATTATTTTGTTTTTGGCTGAGTCCTCCAGCGCGCCTGAGAGTCCTATTATCGCTCCAAAAAGAGAGAAAATTGAACGGTTTAAAGGGAGAGTTTTATTGATTTCTGTTTAAGTGGGAAAACACTATCTATTCGCGTGTTACTGATAGCTTTATATCAAGAGATAAGTTCGTGTGGGGCTATAATGATTATTAAGACACGAAGAGGTGCTATTTAAGGCTTCACTCGATGGTGTTTTGGCATTAATGTAAACAGTTCTTACGAGGAGGGCTTCACTTTAGATTGATTAATGAAACCAAACTGCTCAAAAGCAATCAACTAGAGAAATGTCGTTCATAAGATCTGCCAAACATACCATAGTTTTTCAAAGGTACACAAAATTTTATCTTCCTTACTAAGCACTAATATTCTAAACAGGTAAAGTAATGCTACGTTATGCTCATATTTAATTTAGTGCTGTTTCAACTTGTTAGTAATAATGTACTTTAACTTTATTCATAACTAGGTAAGTTATATTTTGCATCGGAATGGTATGAACTAAGTTTAAAACTGGTTACAAGCATGTGTAACACTAAACCACGTGCCATCGACCTTATCACAATATTATCTACGGTGAATTCATGTAATTTTTTGTGCTCAATATTAATTCTCCGTTATTGTATCAAGTTCATGGTATTAAACAGGAAAACCTTCAAGGCAACGACTAATCAAGATTAAAAACTTAGAAAAGATCGTAACGGGCCATTTCGGTGAAACAAGGCGTCCACCATCATCAGGACCGAAATAAGTCACAATAAACACGAGTTTACAAACTGACTGCACTCTACTAAACTACACTATTGGCTACTAAAACTGGCTACAAGCATATGAAACACTCGACCACGTACCATCGACTTAATCACAATTATCTATAAGGTGAATTAATATCATTCAGTATACATTGGGCTTTTACTAAGCATTTTTGTCTCAATAAGTTCATTGAATTGCTACGCTATTGGCTACTAAACGCTACAATTGAACGACTATCGAAGCTATTGGCTATTAAAACTGGCTATAAGCATATGTAACACTGAACCACGTACCATCGACTTGAGCAGTATTCTATAAGGTGAATTAATGTCATTCATTGAGCTCAGCTTTAACTAAACGTTTTTGTCTCATCACGTTCAAAGGACTAAAACATGAAAAACCTTCAAGGCAACGACTAATAAAGATTAAAAACAGTAAGATCGTCAAAGGCCCTTTCGGTGGAACAAGACGTCTACGATCATCAGCACAGAAGTAAGTCACAAGAAGAAACGCGATTTTAAATATGTTGTTCTAGAATAGTTTTGCCAAGTTTTTTTAAATAAGCCTTTCCAGGCCATGGGTGTAATGGCGGGGACACATCGTCATTCACTAGTGTGTACATAAAAATAGATAAGCTTTCTCGGATGAAACCGAAACTAAATAGAACTACGTGGAAATCGGCGAAATAAATCACAGGTACAATTCAAAAGACGCCATGAACACCAAGTAGAAGCAACAGTTTCTGCTTTTCTCCTAGAACTGTTTTGATTTCTAACATCCTCAACCGTTTGACGAAGTGGTTATGGAAAACAAACAACCCAGACACCAAAGCAAACCAACTTAAAAGATCAAGATCTACAAAAATTGCGCAAATTAAAATGAAACAATTATGATCGCCAGTTATGGAGATCCATGCGCAAAACTAGAATGATTCGGCAATATTACAGCAACCCGTTTGTTGTGACGAGGTGTCTTCTTCCGGTAAACAGTGTACTTCCAGTTTTTGGCATATATATTTACATTTTGTTACAAGAAAATTACCTCACATCCACTGAAAAACCCACGGCCATTACAAACCCCATTTCGAAATTAAGTATGGCCTCTATCTTAACGGAATCTACCATTTCTTCTCGGCTGTGCTAACGTCTCAGATCTTAATCTGCCAGATCTTGGTGGATGAGATTTTCGCATGAGAAACCAGCAGGGTACCAGTCCAAAATCTACATGACACATGATCTCGTTTTAATAAAACCCTCACGTCACTCCAACAACCTTTTTGTGTCCGCAGAACGTCTCCATCCCACTCAAGGCGGTGTTCATTCGGATGGTAACTGGTTATTCAAATTCCTCATTACATTGGGGGACTCTTATCGAGTCGGTGCATCTGGAGATGAGTGCGCGATAGGGAACAATGATGCTGCACTTGCGGAATGACTAATAAAATCGCCATTAAGAATCACATGAATCGACAGTGGCGGACGTCGTTTACATCTACATCCATCAAGGAGCGATAACAGGAGTTGATGCCCACGTCTCCTTCATCGGAGAGGAAAGTTTTTTGAAGAGCTTCGGACAGAAAGGTGTTTGCTTGAAGTGGAAATAGATGGTTATGAGCTACTCTATTGGGACTTATTTTTTCCCATGGCCTGAAACTTTTTAGATATCATAGAATCGTCGTAACAGTGAAAGTGTATTGCATTTAGACATCGCAAGGAATTCCAAATTAAATTCAATGGATTCTGGCAACATGCTATACCTTAAAGAACATTATATCCCCTACATTATGGCCTCTGGTTACAATGTACATAAATACAAATATGTATTCCAAATACTCAGTATGAAAGAACAAATACGTATTCCAAATACTCAGTATGAAAGAGCAAATATATATTCCAAATACTCAGTGTTTCACTAGCAGAAAGAAAAAGTACTGAGACGTATTCCAAATACCCAGTGTTTAACTTGCAGAAATAAAAAGGTACAAATACGTGTTTCAAATACTCAGTGTAAAAGCAGAAATACGTATTCGAAATTCTTAGTGTTTAACTTGCAGGAAGAAGTACAAATACGTATTCCAAATACTAAGGATAAAAGTACTAATACGTGTTCCAAATACTCATTGCGTAACTTGCAGAAAGAAAAAGGCACGAATACAAGTTCTAAATACTTAGTGTAAAAATACAAATACGTATTCGAAATACTCAGTGTTTAACTTGCGGAAAGAAAAAATACCGATTCGTCTTCCAAATACTCAACATTTAACTTGCATAAACGTAAACATTTTTCTCTTTACCTTTGCACCACCTTGTTCAGCTATATCACAACAAGTACAACAGATATATAACTTTTTCACTTAGAAAACACATTTCGCGCAGAACAATTTTCCACGTTTTTTTGGCTCCTCTCATCCTCGATACACGGGATCCTAGAGACCCTGCACATGAAGAGGCCCTTAAGTGCATAGAAAATTGAAATGAAAAAACAATATAACGTATAAATTGAATTTAAATGAAATTCGAATTTTTAAAACAAGTACATATTAATTTAAAAGAAATTGGAACAAAACAAGTTTCAAAAAAGAATCCACAAATTAGGACAAAAGAAAATGGTGGAAGTGGTGGATCTAAATTTAATCAAATTTATATATCTAAACTGATGAAATTGCATCTCATCTACAATAAACTGTAATTCAGGTTTTTGACTGTACACATCTCAGATGTCACTAAATTTCAGAAAAAAATGTTAGGAAAATAGTAATGGCAACCGAAACAAAAATCTTGCTAAGCAGTTCTTCCCTCATCAATCTTTTCTCTTGCTCCTCTTTAATACCATTACTCAAATTTGATAAAAGCAAAGAATCTTTCTCATAAGCTAATGTAAAAAAGGCCTTGTTTATGACGTTGAAGCACTAAGAAAGTCAACCAAAACAATATTCTCCAATATTATTCCAAATTCAAATCTCAAAGACAAGCTCAGAAACTAATTGGTTCATTGCAAAATAAGAACTTACGGAATCGATTTCTATTTTAATAGTTATAATTCTAATCAATAGTTACTCAATAAAACTATGCATCACTCAAAAGAGGTATCAGGGAGTAAAATAATAATGAACTACGGATTTTAAGCTATTCGAACTTCTTTTTATCATACATCAGATCTCAGCCTTACAGCTATAAGTCTCTTTCAAGCCCAATATAATCTAGAAACAAAAATAATATATTTAACTATTAGTATTGCAGTATTATTCACTGCTAATAGATGTCACTAACATCAGGGCAACTATTAACGTGAGTTTCTGTCATGTCTGGAGAAGCCACAGAGGGCAAGTTGGAAAGTTTGACAAGCCAATTAGACAACGATGATTTTGTAGATAGTCATGTCCAGTGAGGACATGAAAACAAGCGACTCCTATAGCTCTAGGTAGTTGCTTTGGCAACTGAGACCTTGGAGTTAGGTCTCTCTTTGGTTATATCTTTGTAATTATTAAGTCTATAATGTTTGATTTAATTATAATTATTTCTATTGTATGGTATTCAATAGAAGGATATGGCTGAAGTAATTCAGAGCCGCCTTTACCTAAGTCATCTGTCAATTCATTGCAATAAAAGACAGTGACTAGAGATCACTGTAGCGTGATATGTCGGCCATTGGCCATTATAGAATCTACTGCAATTTGGCACCCGGAAATCAATACTGAGTAACTGCGAGACGAAATTGCTAGATTAGGTAGTTAATTAACGTCGCACTGAAGCAACACAATGGGCTATTGGCAACGGTCCGGGATCAATCCAGAGAAGAAAATCCGAGGACAACACCAAGTAATTTTGAACCACGGTCAGATGACGAGGTCAACACCTGAGCTCGCATCTCACTCTCCAAGCTTCCACACCAACGTGAGGACATTTGAGGCCACGACAGATTTGACGTGCACCAGCCCCACGAACACGACGGTCTTTGGTTGGACCTAGTTTCGAACTCGCAACCCTAATCCGTTACTCTTCCAACCGGGTTACCGAGGTCCGACAGGAAGATGTAATTGCCTTAATTAAACGAGTCAACAAAAATAGCAATATTAAGTCGAGATTTCTATTATATTCTATCTGAACTGAAAAAATAAATGTGAATAAAAAATCTATCAATGAGTCGTCTTAATAAACGTTTCTTTCCAAGAGCCTTTAGATTCATAGCTCGTATTCGAAGAAAAGGAATGAAAGAAGCTTGCGAAGTTACGAATTTCGAATCCAGTGAGGGTTCGAAAAAGTACTTTCGTCACCATTTCACGTTTAATGAACGTCATTTTTCTTATCAAACGCAATACTTTGTTGATAACTGTAAACGTGACGTAAAATATTAACAGGCCACCCAACGACCACATGGCTACAGGAAGTAAAAAGCTGAAACTATAAATCCTTGTCTTTCTCACTATTGCTTTATATAGGTCGCCTTGTTTATAGAATTTCCATTTATCACTGTCGCCAAAAGTACTTTTCATTGGGATAATTTCGAGACGAATAGGAAGTTTTGAGAAAAAATTAAAACTAAAAACTGTATTTTGCAATTACATTCCTACTTTCAAACTCATTGTGTATGTTATACTTAATTATGAAATTGAGTAGATTGATATAGAACAGAGATTTTTAACGAGTTTACCGCAAGAGTGGCACGAATGGTGAAACGACTTAAATTGTGTAAGATTTATTTCATTTCAACGATTTAGTGTCAATCTTTCTTGACCAAATATGGCCCCTGTGCCATAAAATACATAAAATCCAGCTAAACAACGGTTTAGTTTTTAACTTTCGGCAAGAGTGTTCTCAAATAATTTCAAGTATAATACTCATATTTTTACTATCCGTATAAATAATTTGAGAATTAGTTTTTATAATAAAATAAATTGTTTCGAAAAAAAGTTTTTTAAAGCCCTTTTGGATCAAAAAGGTAGGTAATTCCTAATTTTTGGTAAGTCAATCAAAATGATACTTATTTTTCGTCATATCAGCAAAAAAATAATATTTTGAACAGTGCTTTAGTGATTAGTGTATGGGGTGCCATGACTTTAAAAAGGCTAAAAAATCGCTGATCTATAATCAAAGAAATATTCGAAAATCTTTGTTGATTGAAGTCTTGCAAAACCTGGAAGATGAAGTCAAATATTTTGAATGAAATAAGGTAATCTGCGTAGGTATAGAGAATAATAAAATCTGAAATTAGGAATGGACAAAGAATGAAGTGTTTAAGAATATTCACCCAATCGAATGTAACAGTCATTTATACTGAACAAGATCATTAGACATGCCGGGATATATATGAAACGATACAAGAACTAAACCCCAAAATATAATTTTCACCACCAGATGAGTCCATTTTCCAGAACAACTCCCCTTTTTCTTCTCTTTTCACTCGCTTGTCTTTGCAAAGGCATCTAGTCATCCATAGATCTTGTCAGCACTTTTACCTTTTGAATTTTCTCATCTCACAAACCATGGCTTCAAACAGACCCGCGAGATGTTTGTTCCTTCCTTCTATCAGATCGGCGAATCATTCCACCAAAACCCTTAAGATGCACGAGCGACTTTTTAGCCTTTTCTGCCAATGAATCTTATTAGGTCTCCTGATCTGATAACCTTTCTCTAAATCGCATCCCCCTGACGTACTAGTTTCGACTGTTTCGTTGCTCGCAGAAGAGACCATGTGCTCTTAGGATAGGATCTCTAATTATATCACTATTTTTAAAGTAATTTCTGTTTTTAATTTCACCAAACTTTCTTACATTTTAACTTTCTCTATTTCTTTTACACTTAATGCTAATGTTCTTCTTGCAAGGGTATTCAGCAGTACAGAGGTTATATCCTCGATCCGGAATCGATCACCAAAACCTATGCGGTCGCGGCCAGTAATTGGGAGGGTCACCCCGAGTCTACCTTCCAGACTTTCATCCTTCTACTCACAAGCGGTGTAGAGCATATATATGAAGAAGTGGGAAAAGACTTCATCAGCACCAAAGGGCCGAACGAGAAACCCAGACCCGGACAGGGGAAGCACCACCGCTACTTCCCCTACGTGGACACTTGCGAAATTTATTGAAATTTAGACATACATTAAGGTGACAATTTTACATTAATGTTTACAGCAATTGAACAATGTTGTAAAGAACATCAAAATAGTAGAAAACAGATACAGTTGCAATCAGAATTTCGATATGTACAGAATGAAAGAAAAACAGAACTATAAGCAATTTAACAGAATAATTTACAATGAGAAATTTTGACATGTACAGAATAAGTATACAATAATGGAAAATTTAATAGAACAATATCCTGTACAATAATAGGTAGATATTGTGAAGTGGAAAATGGAACATGAAAAATTTTAATAAAGAGATAGATACAATTTAAGTCCAAAGGGAATAAAAAAATTCAAGAAATTTTTACAATGTAGGATATCAGTATTCAAAGTAGGTCGTGAAGATTCAAATAAAAGAGAGACATTATTCAAGAGGGATGATATGAAAAAGATGTATTTATATTATGTAGATGAATGAATAGTCAAGGGTCCTAGTCTACCGTGTGATTCGACGAGTGCTTAGTTTTGTAATAGCTTATATTTATGCTTATTACGTCTCTAAATCTTTTTTAATTTAAATTTCTCTCGCCCTTATACAAATTTCTTTATTACAATATCCTATACAATAATAGGTAGATATTGTGAAGTGAAAAATGGAACATGAAAAATTTTAATAAAGAGATATAAGAGATACAATGTAAGTCCAAAGGGAATAAAAAAATTCAAGAAATTTTTACAATGTAGGATATCAGTATTCAAAGTAGGTCGTGAGGATTCAAATAAAAGAGAGACATTATTCAAGAGGGATGAGATGAAAAAGATGTATTTATATTATGTAGATGAATGAATAGTCAAGGGTCCTAGTCTACCGTGTGATTCGACGAGTGCTTAGTTTTGTAATAGCTTATATTTATGCTTATTACGTCTCTAAATCTTTTTTAATTTAAATTTCTCTCGCCCTTATACAAATTTCTTTATTACAATATCCTATACAATAATAGGTAGATATTGTGAAGTGAAAAATGGAACATGAAAAATTTTAATAAAGAGATATAAGAGATACAATGTAAGTCCAAAGGGAATAAAAAAATTCAAGAAATTTTTACAATGTAGGATATCAGTATTCAAAGTAGGTCGTGAAGATTCAAATAAAAGAGAGACATTATTCAAGAGGGATGATATGAAAAAGATGTATTTATATTATGTAGATGAATGAATAGTCAAGGGTCCTAGTCTACCGTGTGATTCGACGAGTGCTTAGTTTTGTAATAGCTTATATTTATGCTTATTACGTCTCTAAATCTTTTTTAATTTAAATTTCTCTCGCCCTTATACAAATTTCTTTATTACAATATCCTATACAATAATAGGTAGATATTGTGAAGTGAAAAATGGAACATGAAAAATTTTAATGAAGAGATATAAGAGATACAATGTAAGTCCAAAGGGAATAAAAAAATTCAAGAAATTTTTACAATGTAGGATATCAGTATTCAAAGTAGGTCGTGAAGATTCAAATAAAAGAGAGACATTATTCAAGAGGGATGAGATGAAAAAGATGTATTTATATTATGTAGATGAATGAATAGTCAAGGGTCCTAGTCTACCGTGTGATTCGACGAGTGCTTAGTTTTGTAATAGCTTATATTTATGCTTATTACGTCTCTAAATCTTTTTTAATTTAAATTTCTCTCGCCCTTATACAAATTTCTTTATTACAATATCCTATACAATAATAGGTAGATATTGTGAAGTGAAAAATGGAACATGAAAAATTTTAATAAAGAGATATAAGAGATACAATGTAAGTCCAAAGGGAATAAAAAAATTCAAGAAATTTTTACAATGTAGGATATCAGTATTCAAAGTAGGTCGTGAGGATTCAAATAAAAGAGAGACATTATTCAAGAGGGATGAGATGAAAAAGATGTATTTATATTATGTAGATGAATGAATAGTCAAGGGTCCTAGTCTACCGTGTGATTCGACGAGTGCTTAGTTTTGTAATAGCTTATATTTATGCTTATTACGTCTCTAAATCTTTTTTAATTTAAATTTCTCTCGCCCTTATACAAATTTCTTTATTACAATATCCTATACAATAATAGGTAGATATTGTGAAGTGAAAAATGGAACATGAAAAATGTTAATAAAGAGATATAAGAGATACAATGTAAGTCCAAAGGGAATAAAAAAATTCAAGAAATTTTTACAATGTAGGATATCAGTATTCAAAGTAGGTCGTGAGGATTCAAATAAAAGAGAGACATTATTCAAGAGGGATGAGATGAAAAAGATGTATTTATATTATGTAGATGAATGAATAGTCAAGGGTCCTAGTCTACCGTGTGATTCGACGAGTGCTTAGTTTTGTAATAGCTTATATTTATGCTTATTACGTCTCTAAATCTTTTTTAATTTAAATTTCTCTCGCCCTTATACAAATTTCTTTATTACAATATCCTATACAATAATAGGTAGATATTGTGAAGTGAAAAATGGAACATGAAAAATGTTAATAAAGAGATATAAGAGATACAATGTAAGTCCAAAGGGAATAAAAAAATTCAAGAAATTTTTACAATGTAGGATATCAGTATTCAAAGTAGGTCGTGAGGATTCAAATAAAAGAGAGACATTATTCAAGAGGGATGAGATGAAAAAGATGTATTTATATTATGTAGATGAATGAATAGTCAAGGGTCCTAGTCTACCGTGTGATTCGACGAGTGCTTAGTTTTGTAATAGCTTATATTTATGCTTATTACGTCTCTAAATCTTTTTTAATTTAAATTTCTCTCGCCCTTATACAAATTTCTTTATTACAATATCCTATACAATAATAGGTAGATATTGTGAAGTGAAAAATGGAACATGAAAAATGTTAATAAAGAGATATAAGAGATACAATGTAAGTCCAAAGGGAATAAAAAAATTCAAGAAATTTTTACAATGTAGGATATCAGTATTCAAAGTAGGTCGTGAAGATTCAAATAAAAGAGAGACATTATTCAAGAGGGATGATATGAAAAAGATGTATTTATATTATGTAGATGAATGAATAGTCAAGGGTCCTAGTCTACCGTGTGATTCGACGAGTGCTTAGTTTTGTAATAGCTTATATTTATGCTTATTACGTCTCTAAATCTTTTTTAATTTAAATTTCTCTCGCCCTTATACAAATTTCTTTATTACAATATCCTATACAATAATAGGTAGATATTGTGAAGTGAAAAATGGAACATGAAAAATTTTAATAAAGAGATATAAGAGATACAATGTAAGTCCAAAGGGAATAAAAAAATTCAAGAAATTTTTACAATGTAGGATATCAGTATCCAAAGTAGGTCGTGAGGATTCAAATAAAAGAGAGACATTATTCAAGAGGGATGAGATGAAAAAGATGTATTTATATTATGTAGATGAATGAATAGTCAAGGGTCCTAGTCTACCGTGTGATTCGACGAGTGCTTAGTTTTGTAATAGCTTATATTTATGCTTATTACGTCTCTAAATCTTTTTTAATTTAAATTTCTCTCGCCCTTATACAAATTTCTTTATTACAATATCCTATACAATAATAGGTAGATATTGTGAAGTGAAAAATGGAACATGAAAAATTTTAATGAAGAGATATAAGAGATACAATGTAAGTCCAAAGGGAATAAAAAAATTCAAGAAATTTTTACAATGTAGGATATCAGTATTCAAAGTAGGTCGTGAAGATTCAAATAAAAGAGAGACATTATTCAAGAGGGATGAGATGAAAAAGATGTATTTATATTATGTAGATGAATGAATAGTCAAGGGTCCTAGTCTACCGTGTGATTCGACGAGTGCTTAGTTTTGTAATAGCTTATATTTATGCTTATTACGTCTCTAAATCTTTTTTAATTTAAATTTCTCTCGCCCTTATACAAATTTCTTTATTACAATATCCTATACAATAATAGGTAGATATTGTGAAGTGAAAAATGGAACATGAAAAATTTTAATAAAGAGATATAAGAGATACAATGTAAGTCCAAAGGGAATAAAAAAATTCAAGAAATTTTTACAATGTAGGATATCAGTATTCAAAGTAGGTCGTGAGGATTCAAATAAAAGAGAGACATTATTCAAGAGGGATGAGATGAAAAAGATGTATTTATATTATGTAGATGAATGAATAGTCAAGGGTCCTAGTCTACCGTGTGATTCGACGAGTGCTTAGTTTTGTAATAGCTTATATTTATGCTTATTACGTCTCTAAATCTTTTTTAATTTAAATTTCTCTCGCCCTTATACAAATTTCTTTATTACAATATCCTATACAATAATAGGTAGATATTGTGAAGTGAAAAATGGAACATGAAAAATGTTAATAAAGAGATATAAGAGATACAATGTAAGTCCAAAGGGAATAAAAAAATTCAAGAAATTTTTACAATGTAGGATATCAGTATTCAAAGTAGGTCGTGAGGATTCAAATAAAAGAGAGACATTATTCAAGAGGGATGAGATGAAAAAGATGTATTTATATTATGTAGATGAATGAATAGTCAAGGGTCCTAGTCTACCGTGTGATTCGACGAGTGCTTAGTTTTGTAATAGCTTATATTTATGCTTATTACGTCTCTAAATCTTTTTTAATTTAAATTTCTCTCGCCCTTATACAAATTTCTTTATTACAATATCCTATACAATAATAGGTAGATATTGTGAAGTGAAAAATGGAACATGAAAAATGTTAATAAAGAGATATAAGAGATACAATGTAAGTCCAAAGGGAATAAAAAAATTCAAGAAATTTTTACAATGTAGGATATCAGTATTCAAAGTAGGTCGTGAGGATTCAAATAAAAGAGAGACATTATTCAAGAGGGATGAGATGAAAAAGATGTATTTATATTATGTAGATGAATGAATAGTCAAGGGTCCTAGTCTACCGTGTGATTCGACGAGTGCTTAGTTTTGTAATAGCTTATATTTATGCTTATTACGTCTCTAAATCTTTTTTAATTTAAATTTCTCTCGCCCTTATACAAATTTCTTTATTACAATATCCTATACAATAATAGGTAGATATTGTGAAGTGAAAAATGGAACATGAAAAATGTTAATAAAGAGATATAAGAGATACAATGTAAGTCCAAAGGGAATAAAAAAATTCAAGAAATTTTTACAATGTAGGATATCAGTATTCAAAGTAGGTCGTGAAGATTCAAATAAAAGAGAGACATTATTCAAGAGGGATGATATGAAAAAGATGTATTTATATTATGTAGATGAATGAATAGTCAAGGGTCCTAGTCTACCGTGTGATTCGACGAGTGCTTAGTTTTGTAATAGCTTATATTTATGCTTATTACGTCTCTAAATCTTTTTTAATTTAAATTTCTCTCGCCCTTATACAAATTTCTTTATTACAATATCCTATACAATAATAGGTAGATATTGTGAAGTGAAAAATGGAACATGAAAAATTTTAATAAAGAGATATAAGAGATACAATGTAAGTCCAAAGGGAATAAAAAAATTCAAGAAATTTTTACAATGTAGGATATCAGTATCCAAAGTAGGTCGTGAGGATTCAAATAAAAGAGAGACATTATTCAAGAGGGATGAGATGAAAAAGATGTATTTATATTATGTAGATGAATGAATAGTCAAGGGTCCTAGTCTACCGTGTGATTCGACGAGTGCTTAGTTTTGTAATAGCTTATATTTATGCTTATTACGTCTCTAAATCTTTTTTAATTTAAATTTCTCTCGCCCTTATACAAATTTCTTTATTACAATATCCTATACAATAATAGGTAGATATTGTGAAGTGAAAAATGGAACATGAAAAATGTTAATAAAGAGATATAAGAGATACAATGTAAGTCCAAAGGGAATAAAAAAATTCAAGAAATTTTTACAATGTAGGATATCAGTATTCAAAGTAGGTCGTGAAGATTCAAATAAAAGAGAGACATTATTCAAGAGGGATGATATGAAAAAGATGTATTTATATTATGTAGATGAATGAATAGTCAAGGGTCCTAGTCTACCGTGTGATTCGACGAGTGCTTAGTTTTGTAATAGCTTATATTTATGCTTATTACGTCTCTAAATCTTTTTTAATTTAAATTTCTCTCGCCCTTATACAAATTTCTTTATTACAATATCCTATACAATAATAGGTAGATATTGTGAAGTGAAAAATGGAACATGAAAAATGTTAATAAAGAGATATAAGAGATACAATGTAAGTCCAAAGGGAATAAAAAAATTCAAGAAATTTTTACAATGTAGGATATCAGTATTCAAAGTAGGTCGTGAGGATTCAAATAAAAGAGAGACATTATTCAAGAGGGATGAGATGAAAAAGATGTATTTATATTATGTAGATGAATGAATAGTCAAGGGTCCTAGTCTACCGTGTGATTCGACGAGTGCTTAGTTTTGTAATAGCTTATATTTATGCTTATTACGTCTCTAAATCTTTTTTAATTTAAATTTCTCTCGCCCTTATACAAATTTCTTTATTACAATATCCTATACAATAATAGGTAGATATTGTGAAGTGAAAAATGGAACATGAAAAATGTTAATAAAGAGATATAAGAGATACAATGTAAGTCCAAAGGGAATAAAAAAATTCAAGAAATTTTTACAATGTAGGATATCAGTATTCAAAGTAGGTCGTGAAGATTCAAATAAAAGAGAGACATTATTCAAGAGGGATGAGATGAAAAAGATGTATTTATATTATGTAGATGAATGAATAGTCAAGGGTCCTAGTCTACCGTGTGATTCGACGAGTGCTTAGTTTTGTAATAGCTTATATTTATGCTTATTACGTCTCTAAATCTTTTTTAATTTAAATTTCTCTCGCCCTTATACAAATTTCTTTATTACAATATCCTATACAATAATAGGTAGATATTGTGAAGTGAAAAATGGAACATGAAAAATGTTAATAAAGAGATATAAGAGATACAATGTAAGTCCAAAGGGAATAAAAAAATTCAAGAAATTTTTACAATGTAGGATATCAGTATTCAAAGTAGGTCGTGAGGATTCAAATAAAAGAGAGACATTATTCAAGAGGGATGAGATGAAAAAGATGTATTTATATTATGTAGATGAATGAATAGTCAAGGGTCCTAGTCTACCGTGTGATTCGACGAGTGCTTAGTTTTGTAATAGCTTATATTTATGCTTATTACGTCTCTAAATCTTTTTTAATTTAAATTTCTCTCGCCCTTATACAAATTTCTTTATTACAATATCCTATACAATAATAGGTAGATATTGTGAAGTGAAAAATGGAACATGAAAAATGTTAATAAAGAGATATAAGAGATACAATGTAAGTCCAAAGGGAATAAAAAAATTCAAGAAATTTTTACAATGTAGGATATCAGTATTCAAAGTAGGTCGTGAAGATTCAAATAAAAGAGAGACATTATTCAAGAGGGATGAGATGAAAAAGATGTATTTATATTATGTAGATGAATGAATAGTCAAGGGTCCTAGTCTACCGTGTGATTCGACGAGTGCTTAGTTTTGTAATAGCTTATATTTATGCTTATTACGTCTCTAAATCTTTTTTAATTTAAATTTCTCTCGCCCTTATACAAATTTCTTTATTACAATATCCTATACAATAATAGGTAGATATTGTGAAGTGAAAAATGGAACATGAAAAATTTTAATAAAGAGATATAAGAGATACAATGTAAGTCCAAAGGGAATAAAAAAATTCAAGAAATTTTTACAATGTAGGATATCAGTATCCAAAGTAGGTCGTGAGGATTCAAATAAAAGAGAGACATTATTCAAGAGGGATGAGATGAAAAAGATGTATTTATATTATGTAGATGAATGAATAGTCAAGGGTCCTAGTCTACCGTGTGATTCGACGAGTGCTTAGTTTTGTAATAGCTTATATTTATGCTTATTACGTCTCTAAATCTTTTTTAATTTAAATTTCTCTCGCCCTTATACAAATTTCTTTATTACAATATCCTATACAATAATAGGTAGATATTGTGAAGTGAAAAATGGAACATGAAAAATTTTAATGAAGAGATATAAGAGATACAATGTAAGTCCAAAGGGAATAAAAAAATTCAAGAAATTTTTACAATGTAGGATATCAGTATTCAAAGTAGGTCGTGAAGATTCAAATAAAAGAGAGACATTATTCAAGAGGGATGAGATGAAAAAGATGTATTTATATTATGTAGATGAATGAATAGTCAAGGGTCCTAGTCTACCGTGTGATTCGACGAGTGCTTAGTTTTGTAATAGCTTATATTTATGCTTATTACGTCTCTAAATCTTTTTTAATTTAAATTTCTCTCGCCCTTATACAAATTTCTTTATTACAATATCCTATACAATAATAGGTAGATATTGTGAAGTGAAAAATGGAACATGAAAAATTTTAATAAAGAGATATAAGAGATACAATGTAAGTCCAAAGGGAATAAAAAAATTCAAGAAATTTTTACAATGTAGGATATCAGTATTCAAAGTAGGTCGTGAGGATTCAAATAAAAGAGAGACATTATTCAAGAGGGATGAGATGAAAAAGATGTATTTATATTATGTAGATGAATGAATAGTCAAGGGTCCTAGTCTACCGTGTGATTCGACGAGTGCTTAGTTTTGTAATAGCTTATATTTATGCTTATTACGTCTCTAAATCTTTTTTAATTTAAATTTCTCTCGCCCTTATACAAATTTCTTTATTACAATATCCTATACAATAATAGGTAGATATTGTGAAGTGAAAAATGGAACATGAAAAATGTTAATAAAGAGATATAAGAGATACAATGTAAGTCCAAAGGGAATAAAAAAATTCAAGAAATTTTTACAATGTAGGATATCAGTATTCAAAGTAGGTCGTGAGGATTCAAATAAAAGAGAGACATTATTCAAGAGGGATGAGATGAAAAAGATGTATTTATATTATGTAGATGAATGAATAGTCAAGGGTCCTAGTCTACCGTGTGATTCGACGAGTGCTTAGTTTTGTAATAGCTTATATTTATGCTTATTACGTCTCTAAATCTTTTTTAATTTAAATTTCTCTCGCCCTTATACAAATTTCTTTATTACAATATCCTATACAATAATAGGTAGATATTGTGAAGTGAAAAATGGAACATGAAAAATGTTAATAAAGAGATATAAGAGATACAATGTAAGTCCAAAGGGAATAAAAAAATTCAAGAAATTTTTACAATGTAGGATATCAGTATTCAAAGTAGGTCGTGAGGATTCAAATAAAAGAGAGACATTATTCAAGAGGGATGAGATGAAAAAGATGTATTTATATTATGTAGATGAATGAATAGTCAAGGGTCCTAGTCTACCGTGTGATTCGACGAGTGCTTAGTTTTGTAATAGCTTATATTTATGCTTATTACGTCTCTAAATCTTTTTTAATTTAAATTTCTCTCGCCCTTATACAAATTTCTTTATTACAATATCCTATACAATAATAGGTAGATATTGTGAAGTGAAAAATGGAACATGAAAAATGTTAATAAAGAGATATAAGAGATACAATGTAAGTCCAAAGGGAATAAAAAAATTCAAGAAATTTTTACAATGTAGGATATCAGTATTCAAAGTAGGTCGTGAAGATTCAAATAAAAGAGAGACATTATTCAAGAGGGATGAGATGAAAAAGATGTATTTATATTATGTAGATGAATGAATAGTCAAGGGTCCTAGTCTACCGTGTGATTCGACGAGTGCTTAGTTTTGTAATAGCTTATATTTATGCTTATTACGTCTCTAAATCTTTTTTAATTTAAATTTCTCTCGCCCTTATACAAATTTCTTTATTACAATATCCTATACAATAATAGGTAGATATTGTGAAGTGAAAAATGGAACATGAAAAATGTTAATAAAGAGATATAAGAGATACAATGTAAGTCCAAAGGGAATAAAAAAATTCAAGAAATTTTTACAATGTAGGATATCAGTATTCAAAGTAGGTCGTGAAGATTCAAATAAAAGAGAGACATTATTCAAGAGGGATGATATGAAAAAGATGTATTTATATTATGTAGATGAATGAATAGTCAAGGGTCCTAGTCTACCGTGTGATTCGACGAGTGCTTAGTTTTGTAATAGCTTATATTTATGCTTATTACGTCTCTAAATCTTTTTTAATTTAAATTTCTCTCGCCCTTATACAAATTTCTTTATTACAATATCCTATACAATAATAGGTAGATATTGTGAAGTGAAAAATGGAACATGAAAAATTTTAATAAAGAGATATAAGAGATACAATGTAAGTCCAAAGGGAATAAAAAAATTCAAGAAATTTTTACAATGTAGGATATCAGTATCCAAAGTAGGTCGTGAGGATTCAAATAAAAGAGAGACATTATTCAAGAGGGATGAGATGAAAAAGATGTATTTATATTATGTAGATGAATGAATAGTCAAGGGTCCTAGTCTACCGTGTGATTCGACGAGTGCTTAGTTTTGTAATAGCTTATATTTATGCTTATTACGTCTCTAAATCTTTTTTAATTTAAATTTCTCTCGCCCTTATACAAATTTCTTTATTACAATATCCTATACAATAATAGGTAGATATTGTGAAGTGAAAAATGGAACATGAAAAATTTTAATGAAGAGATATAAGAGATACAATGTAAGTCCAAAGGGAATAAAAAAATTCAAGAAATTTTTACAATGTAGGATATCAGTATTCAAAGTAGGTCGTGAAGATTCAAATAAAAGAGAGACATTATTCAAGAGGGATGAGATGAAAAAGATGTATTTATATTATGTAGATGAATGAATAGTCAAGGGTCCTAGTCTACCGTGTGATTCGACGAGTGCTTAGTTTTGTAATAGCTTATATTTATGCTTATTACGTCTCTAAATCTTTTTTAATTTAAATTTCTCTCGCCCTTATACAAATTTCTTTATTACAATATCCTATACAATAATAGGTAGATATTGTGAAGTGAAAAATGGAACATGAAAAATTTTAATAAAGAGATATAAGAGATACAATGTAAGTCCAAAGGGAATAAAAAAATTCAAGAAATTTTTACAATGTAGGATATCAGTATTCAAAGTAGGTCGTGAGGATTCAAATAAAAGAGAGACATTATTCAAGAGGGATGAGATGAAAAAGATGTATTTATATTATGTAGATGAATGAATAGTCAAGGGTCCTAGTCTACCGTGTGATTCGACGAGTGCTTAGTTTTGTAATAGCTTATATTTATGCTTATTACGTCTCTAAATCTTTTTTAATTTAAATTTCTCTCGCCCTTATACAAATTTCTTTATTACAATATCCTATACAATAATAGGTAGATATTGTGAAGTGAAAAATGGAACATGAAAAATGTTAATAAAGAGATTATAAGAGATGACAATGTAAGTCCAAAGGGAATAAAAAAATTCAAGAAATTTTTACAATGTAGGATATCAGTATTCAAAGTAGGTCGTGAGGATTCAAATAAAAGAGAGACATTATTCAAGAGGGATGAGATGAAAAAGATGTATTTATATTATGTAGATGAATGAATAGTCAAGGGTCCTAGTCTACCGTGTGATTCGACGAGTGCTTAGTTTTGTAATAGCTTATATTTATGCTTATTACGTCTCTAAATCTTTTTTAATTTAAATTTCTCTCGCCCTTATACAAATTTCTTTATTACAATATCCTATACAATAATAGGTAGATATTGTGAAGTGAAAAATGGAACATGAAAAATGTTAATAAGAGATATAAGAGATACAATGTAAGTCCAAAGGGAATAAAAAAATTCAAGAAATTTTTACAATGTAGGATATCAGTATTCAAAGTAGGTCGTGAGGATTCAAATAAAAGAGAGACATTATTCAAGAGGGATGAGATGAAAAAGATGTATTTATATTATGTAGATGAATGAATAGTCAAGGGTCCTAGTCTACACCGTGTGATTCGACGAGTGCTTAGTTTTGTAATAGCTTATATTTATGCTTATTACGTCTCTAAATCTTTTTTTAATTTAAATTTCTCTCGCCCTTATACAAATTTCTTTATTACAATATCCTATACAATAATAGGTAGATATTGTGAAGTGAAAAATGGAACATGAAAAATGTTAATAAAGAGATATAAGAGATACAATGTAAGTCCAAAGGGAATAAAAAAATTCAAGAAATTTTTACAATGTAGGATATCAGTATTCAAAGTAGGTCGTGAAGATTCAAATAAAAGAGAGACATTATTCAAGAGGGATGAGATGAAAAAGATGTATTTATATTATGTAGATGAATGAATAGTCAAGGGTCCTAGTCTACCGTGTGATTCGACGAGTGCTTAGTTTTGTAATAGCTTATATTTATGCTTATTACGTCTCTAAATCTTTTTTAATTTAAATTTCTCTCGCCCTTATACAAATTTCTTTATTACAATATCCTATACAATAATAGGTAGATATTGTGAAGTGAAAAATGGAACATGAAAAATGTTAATAAAGAGATATAAGAGATACAATGTAAGTCCAAAGGGAATAAAAAAATTCAAGAAATTTTTTACAATGTAGGATATCAGTATTCAAAGTAGGTCGTGAAGATTCAAATAAAAGAGAGACATTATTCAAGAGGGATGATATGAAAAAGATGTATTTATATTATGTAGATGAATGAATAGTCAAGGGTCCTAGTCTACCGTGTGATTCGACGAGTGCTTAGTTTTGTAATAGCTTATATTTATGCTTATTACGTCTCTAAATCTTTTTTAATTTAAATTTCTCTCGCCCTTATACAAATTTCTTTATTACAATATCCTATACAATAATAGGTAGATATTGTGAAGTGAAAAATGGAACATGAAAAATTTTAATAAAGAGATATAAGAGATACAATGTAAGTCCAAAGGGAATAAAAAAATTCAAGAAATTTTTACAATGTAGGATATCAGTATCCAAAAGTAGGTCGTGAGGATTCAAATAAAAGAGAGACATTATTCAAGAGGGATGAGATGAAAAAAGATGTATTTATATTATGTAGATGAATGAATAGTCAAGGGTCCCTAGTCTACCGTGTGATTCGACGAGTGCTTAGTTTTGTAATAGCTTATATTTATGCTTATTACGTCTCTAAATCTTTTTTAATTTAAATTTCTCTCGCCCTTATACAAATTTCTTTATTACAATATCCTATACAATAATAGGTAGATATTGTGAAGTGAAAAATGGAACATTGAAAAATTTTAATGAAGAGATATAAGAGATACAATGTAAGTCCAAAGGGGAATAAAAAAATTCAAGAAATTTTTACAATGTAGGATATCAGTATTCAAAGTAGGTCGTGAAGATTCAAATAAAAGAGAGACATTATTCAAGAGGGATGAGATGAAAAAGATGTATTTATATTATGTAGATGAATGAATAGTCAAGGGTCCTAGTCCTACCGTGTGATTCGACGAGTGCTTAGTTTTGTAATAGCTTATATTTATGCTTATTACGTCTCTAAATCTTTTTTAATTTAAATTTCTCTCGCCCTTATACAAATTTCTTTATTACAATATCCTATACAATAATAGGTAGATATTGTGAAGTGAAAAAATGGAACATGAAAAATTTTAATAAAGAGATATAAGAGATACAATGTAAGTCCAAAGGGAATAAAAAAATTCAATAAATTTTTACAATGTAGGATATCAGTATTCAAAGTAGGTCGTGAGGATTCAAATAAAAGAGAGACATTATTCAAGAGGGATGAGATGGAAAAAGATGTATTTATATTATGTAGATGAATGAATAGTCAAGGGTCCTAGTCTACCGTGTGATTCGACGAGTGCTTAGTTTTGTATTTATGCTTATTACGTCTCTAAATCTTTTTTAATTTAAATTTCTCTCGCCCTTATACAAATTTCTTTATTACAATATCCTATACAATAATAGGTAGATATTGTGCAAGTGAAAAATGGAACATGAAAAATGTTAATAAAGAGATATAAGAGATACAATGTAAGTCCAAAGGGAATAAAAAAAATTCAAGAAATTTTTACAATGTAGGATATCAGTATTCAAAGTAGGTCGTGAGGATTCAAATAAAAGAGAGACATTATTCAAGAGGGATGAGATGAAAAAGATGTATTTATATTATGTAGATGAATGAATAGTCAAGGGTCCTAGTCTACCGTGTGATTCGACGAGTGCTTAGTTTTGTAATAGCTTATATTTATGCTTATTACGTCTCTAAATCTTTTTTAATTTAAATTTCTCTCGCCCTTATACAAATTTCTTTATTACAATATCCCTATACAATAAATAGGTAGATATTGTGAAGTGAAAAATGGAACATGAAAAATGTTAATAAAGAGATATAAGAGATACAATGTAAGTCCAAAGGGAATAAAAAAATTCAA
The DNA here is from genome assembly GCA_933210815.1 of Meta bourneti. NCBI lineage: Eukaryota > Metazoa > Arthropoda > Arachnida > Araneae > Tetragnathidae > Meta > Meta bourneti. The sequence goes on along the minus strand of OW119926.1, from coordinate 25,449,455 downwards.
GAAATTTTTACAATGTAGGATATCAGTATTCAAAGTAGGTCGTGAAGATTCAAATAAAAGAGAGACATTATTCAAGAGGGATGATATGAAAAAGATGTAATTTATATTATGTAGATGAATGAATAGTCAAGGGTCCTAGTCTACCGTGTGATTCGACGAGTGCTTAGTTTTGTAATAGCTTATATTTATGCTTATTACGTCTCTAAATCTTTTTTAATTTAAATTTCTCTCGCCCTTTAATTTCTTTATTACAATATCCTATACAATAATAGGTAGATATTGTGAAGTGAAAAATGGAACATGAAAAATGTTAATAAAGAGATATAAGAGATACAATGTAAGTCCAAAGGGAATAAAAAAATTCAAGAAATTTTTACAATGTAGGATATCAGTATTCAAAGTAGGTCGTGAGGATTCAAATAAAAGAGAGACATTATTCAAGAGGGATGAGATGAAAAAGATGTATTTATATTATGTAGATGAATGAATAGTCAAGGGTCCTAGTCTACCGTGTGATTCGACGAGTGCTTAGTTTTGTAATAGCTTATATTTATGCTTATTACGTCTCTAAATCTTTTTTAATTTAAATTTCTCTCGCCCTTATACAAATTTTCTTTATTACAATATCCTATACAATAATAGGTAGATATTGTGAAGTGAAAAATGGAACATGAAAAATGTTAATAAAGAGATATAAGAGATACAATGTAAGTCCAAAGGGAATAAAAAAATTCAAGAAATTTTTACAATGTAGGATATCAGTATTCAAAGTAGGTCGTGAGGATTCAAATAAAAGAGAGACATTATTCAAGAGGGATGAGATGAAAAAGATGTATTTATATTATGTAGATGAATGAATAGTCAAGGGTCCTAGTCTACCGTGTGATTCGACGAGTGCTTAGTTTTGTAATAGCTTATATTTATGCTTATTACGTCTCTAAATCTTTTTTAATTTAAATTTCTCTCGCCCTTATACAAATTTCTTTATTACAATATCCTATACAATAATAGGTAGATATTGTGAAGTGAAAAATGGAACATGAAAAATGTTAATAAAGAGATATAAGAGATACAATGTAAGTCCAAAGGGAATAAAAAAATTCAAGAAATTTTTACAATGTAGGATATCAGTATTCAAAGTAGGTCGTGAAGATTCAAATAAAAGAGAACATTATTCAAGAGGGATGAGATGAAAAAAGATGTATTTATATTATGTAGATGAATGAATAGTCAAGGGTCCTAGTCTACCGTGTGATTCGACGAGTGCTTAGTTTTGTAATAGCTTATATTTATGCTTATTACGTCTCTAAATCTTTTTTAATTTAAATTTCTCTCGCCCTTATACAAATTTCTTTATTACAATATCCTATACAATAATAGGTAGATATTGTGAAGTGAAAAATGGAACATGAAAAATGTTAATAAAGAGATATAAGAGATACAATGTAAGTCCAAAGGGAATAAAAAAATTCAAGAAATTTTTACAATGTAGGATATCAGTATTCAAAGTAGGTCGTGAAGATTCAAATAAAAGAGAGACATTATTCAAGAGGGATGATATGAAAAAGATGTATTTATATTATGTAGATGAATGAATAGTCAAGGGTCCTAGTCTACCGTGTGATTCGACGAGTGCTTAGTTTTGTAATAGCTTATATTTATGCTTATTACGTCTCTAAATCTTTTTTAATTTAAATTTCTCTCGCCCTTATACAAATTTCTTTATTACAATATCCTATACAATAATAGGTAGATATTGTGAAGTGAAAAATGGAACATGAAAAATTTTAATAAAGAGATATAAGAGATACAATGTAAGTCCAAAGGGAATAAAAAAATTCAAGAAATTTTTACAATGTAGGATATCAGTATCCAAAGTAGGTCGTGAGGATTCAAATAAAAGAGAGACATTATTCAAGAGGGATGAGATGAAAAAGATGTATTTATATTATGTAGATGAATGAATAGTCAAGGGTCCTAGTCTACCGTGTGATTCGACGAGTGCTTAGTTTTGTAATAGCTTATATTTATGCTTATTACGTCTCTAAATCTTTTTTAATTTAAATTTCTCTCGCCCTTATACAAATTTCTTTATTACAATATCCTATACAATAATAGGTAGATATTGTGAAGTGAAAAATGGAACATGAAAAATTTTAATGAAGAGATATAAGAGATACAATGTAAGTCCAAAGGGAATAAAAAAATTCAAGAAATTTTTACAATGTAGGATATCAGTATTCAAAGTAGGTCGTGAAGATTCAAATAAAAGAGAGACATTATTCAAGAGGGATGAGATGAAAAAGATGTATTTATATTATGTAGATGAATGAATAGTCAAGGGTCCTAGTCTACCGTGTGATTCGACGAGTGCTTAGTTTTGTAATAGCTTATATTTATGCTTATTACGTCTCTAAATCTTTTTTAATTTAAATTTCTCTCGCCCTTATACAAATTTCTTTATTACAATATCCTATACAATAATAGGTAGATATTGTGAAGTGAAAAATGGAACATGAAAAATTTTAATAAAGAGATATAAGAGATACAATGTAAGTCCAAAGGGAATAAAAAAATTCAAGAAATTTTTACAATGTAGGATATCAGTATTCAAAGTAGGTCGTGAGGATTCAAATAAAAGAGAGACATTATTCAAGAGGGATGAGATGAAAAAGATGTATTTATATTATGTAGATGAATGAATAGTCAAGGGTCCTAGTCTACCGTGTGATTCGACGAGTGCTTAGTTTTGTAATAGCTTATATTTATGCTTATTACGTCTCTAAATCTTTTTTAATTTAAATTTCTCTCGCCCTTATACAAATTTCTTTATTACAATATCCTATACAATAATAGGTAGATATTGTGAAGTGAAAAATGGAACATGAAAAATGTTAATAAAGAGATATAAGAGATACAATGTAAGTCCAAAGGGAATAAAAAAATTCAAGAAATTTTTACAATGTAGGATATCAGTATTCAAAGTAGGTCGTGAGGATTCAAATAAAAGAGAGACATTATTCAAGAGGGATGAGATGAAAAAGATGTATTTATATTATGTAGATGAATGAATAGTCAAGGGTCCTAGTCTACCGTGTGATTCGACGAGTGCTTAGTTTTGTAATAGCTTATATTTATGCTTATTACGTCTCTAAATCTTTTTTAATTTAAATTTCTCTCGCCCTTATACAAATTTCTTTATTACAATATCCTATACAATAATAGGTAGATATTGTGAAGTGAAAAATGGAACATGAAAAATGTTAATAAAGAGATATAAGAGATACAATGTAAGTCCAAAGGGAATAAAAAAATTCAAGAAATTTTTACAATGTAGGATATCAGTATTCAAAGTAGGTCGTGAGGATTCAAATAAAAGAGAGACATTATTCAAGAGGGATGAGATGAAAAAGATGTATTTATATTATGTAGATGAATGAATAGTCAAGGGTCCTAGTCTACCGTGTGATTCGACGAGTGCTTAGTTTTGTAATAGCTTATATTTATGCTTATTACGTCTCTAAATCTTTTTTAATTTAAATTTCTCTCGCCCTTATACAAATTTCTTTATTACAATATCCTATACAATAATAGGTAGATATTGTGAAGTGAAAAATGGAACATGAAAAATGTTAATAAAGAGATATAAGAGATACAATGTAAGTCCAAAGGGGAATAAAAAAATTCAAGAAATTTTTACAATGTAGGATATCAGTATTCAAAGTAGGTCGTGAAGATTCAAATAAAAGAGAGACATTATTCAAGAGGGATGATATGAAAAAGATGTATTTATATTATGTAGATGAATGAATAGTCAAGGGTCCTAGTCTACCGTGTGATTCGACGAGTGCTTAGTTTTGTAATAGCTTATATTTATGCTTATTACGTCTCTAAATCTTTTTTAATTTAAATTTCTCTCGCCCTTATACAAATTTCTTTATTACAATATCCTATACAATAATAGGTAGATATTGTGAAGTGAAAAATGGAACATGAAAAATTTTAATAAAGAGATATAAGAGATACAATGTAAGTCCAAAGGGAATAAAAAAATTCAAGAAATTTTTACAATGTAGGATATCAGTATCCAAAGTAGGTCGTGAGGATTCAAATAAAAGAGAGACATTATTCAAGAGGGATGAGATGAAAAAGATGTATTTATATTATGTAGATGAATGAATAGTCAAGGGTCCTAGTCTACCGTGTGATTCGACGAGTGCTTAGTTTTGTAATAGCTTATATTTATGCTTATTACGTCTCTAAATCTTTTTTAATTTAAATTTCTCTCGCCCTTATACAAATTTCTTTATTACAATATCCTATACAATAATAGGTAGATATTGTGAAGTGAAAAATGGAACATGAAAAATGTTAATAAAGAGATATAAGAGATACAATGTAAGTCCAAAGGGAATAAAAAAATTCAAGAAATTTTTACAATGTAGGATATCAGTATTCAAAGTAGGTCGTGAAGATTCAAATAAAAGAGAGACATTATTCAAGAGGGATGATATGAAAAAGATGTATTTATATTATGTAGATGAATGAATAGTCAAGGGTCCTAGTCTACCGTGTGATTCGACGAGTGCTTAGTTTTGTAATAGCTTATATTTATGCTTATTACGTCTCTAAATCTTTTTTAATTTAAATTTCTCTCGCCCTTATACAAATTTCTTTATTACAATATCCTATACAATAATAGGTAGATATTGTGAAGTGAAAAAATGGAACATGAAAAATGTTAATAAAGAGATATAAGAGATACAATGTAAGTCCAAAGGGAATAAAAAAATTCAAGAAATTTTTACAATGTAGGATATCAGTATTCAAAGTAGGTCGTGAGGATTCAAATAAAAGAGAGACATTATTCAAGAGGGATGAGATGAAACAAGAATGTATTTATATTATGTAGATGAATGAATAGTCAAGGGTCCTAGTCTACCGTGTGATTCGACGAGTGCTTAGTTTTGTAATAGCTTATATTTATGCTTATTACGTCTCTAAATCTTTTTTAATTTAAATTTCTCTCGCCCTTATACAAATTTCTTTATTACAATATCCTATACAATAATAGGTAGATATTGTGAAGTGAAAAATGGAACATGAAAAATGTTAATAAAGAGATATAAGAGATACAATGTAAGGTCCAAAGGGAATAAAAAAATTCAAGAAATTTTTACAATGTAGGATATCAGTATTCAAAGTAGGTCGTGAAGATTCAAATAAAAGAGAGACATTATTCAAGAGGGATGAGATGAAAAAGATGTATTTATATTATGTAGATGAATGAATAGTCAAGGGTCCTAGTCTACCGTGTGATTCGACGAGTGCTTAGTTTTGTAATAGCTTATATTTATGCTTATTACGTCTCTAAATCTTTTTTAATTTAAATTTCTCTCGCCCTTATACAAATTTCTTTATTACAATATCCTATACAATAATAGGTAGATATTGTGAAGTGAAAAATGGAACATGAAAAATGTTAATAAAGAGATATAAGAGATACAATGTAAGTCCAAAGGGAATAAAAAAATTCAAGAAATTTTTACAATGTAGGATATCAGTATTCAAAGTAGGTCGTGAGGATTCAAATAAAAGAGAGACATTATTCAAGAGGGATGAGATGAAAAAGATGTATTTATATTATGTAGATGAATGAATAGTCAAGGGTCCTAGTCTACCGTGTGATTCGACGAGTGCTTAGTTTTGTAATAGCTTATATTTATGCTTATTACGTCTCTAAATCTTTTTTAATTTAAATTTCTCTCGCCCTTATACAAATTTCTTTATTACAATATCCTATACAATAATAGGTAGATATTGTGAAGTGAAAAATGGAACATGAAAAATGTTAATAAAGAGATATAAGAGATACAATGTAAGTCCAAAGGGAATAAAAAAATTCAAGAAATTTTTACAATGTAGGATATCAGTATTCAAAGTAGGTCGTGAAGATTCAAATAAAAGAGAGACATTATTCAAGAGGGATGATATGAAAAAGATGTATTTATATTATGTAGATGAATGAATAGTCAAGGGTCCTAGTCTACCGTGTGATTCGACGAGTGCTTAGTTTTGTAATAGCTTATATTTATGCTTATTACGTCTCTAAATCTTTTTTAATTTAAATTTCTCTCGCCCTTATACAAATTTCTTTATTACAATATCCTATACAATAATAGGTAGATATTGTGAAGTGAAAAATGGAACATGAAAAATTTAATAAAGAGATATAAGAGATACAATGTAAGTCCAAAGGGAATAAAAAAATTCAAGAAATTTTTACAATGTAGGATATCAGTATCCAAAGTAGGTCGTGAGGATTCAAATAAAAGAGAGACATTATTCAAGAGGGATGAGATGAAAAAGATGTATTTATATTATGTAGATGAATGAATAGTCAAGGGTCCTAGTCTACCGTGTGATTCGACGAGTGCTTAGTTTTGTAATAGCTTATATTTATGCTTATTACGTCTCTAAATCTTTTTTAATTTAAATTTCTCTCGCCCTTATACAAATTTCTTTATTACAATATCCTATACAATAATAGGTAGATATTGTGAAGTGAAAAATGGAACATGAAAAATGTTAATAAAGAGATATAAGAGATACAATGTAAGTCCAAAGGGAATAAAAAAATTCAAGAAATTTTTACAATGTAGGATATCAGTATTCAAAGTAGGTCGTGAAGATTCAAATAAAAGAGAGACATTATTCAAGAGGGATGATATGGAAAAAGATGTATTTATATTATGTAGATGAATGAATAGTCAAGGGTCCTAGTCTACCGTGTGATTCGACGAGTGCTTAGTTTTGTAATAGCTTATATTTATGCTTATTACGTCTCTAAATCTTTTTTAATTTAAATTTCTCTCGCCCTTATACAAATTTCTTTATTACAATATCCTATACAATAATAGGTAGATATTGTGAAGTGAAAAATGGAACATGAAAAATTTAATAAAGAGATATAAGAAGATACAATGTAAGTCCAAAGGGAATAAAAAAAATTCAAGAAATTTTTACAATGTAGGATATCAGTATCCAAAGTAGGTCGTGAGGATTC